>CM040433.1:26650655-27850655 GCA_022702705.1 Papilionanthe hookeriana x Papilionanthe teres | reverse complement strand
TCAAATATATTTTTATTTTAAACTTTTTTTCCATTTTTATTATTAAAAAAATAGCATACATATCACTCAAATTTCAATTAGCTATGAAATTAACACTCTTATCATTTTTTCTTGCAGCTGGGCTCCGTTTGGGGGCAGCTTATCAGTTGCAGCCGGCGGCGTTTTCAAAACACCGTCTTATTGTTTGGAAACTGCGTTTGAACAGCTTATACGAAAACGCAGTTGTTTTTTTACACTAAACGCGGAACGCAGGTAAGCAGCTTATCTAGATAAGCACAAGCTGTTTGCCTATGAAGCAACGTTTTGCTCACCCTAAACATAACTTGATATCGCCCTGTTCAGTTTAATGTATTTACATATCTAACACCTAAACTTGAATTTCGTACTACCTATGCTTAAAAAAATAAAATTTAAGTGTTAGATATATAAATAAATATGTGGCATGTATGCAAATGGCCAAATAAATTAACCTTTTTTCTATAATTTTGGAAAGATTTGGCACCTCAAATTAAAATAAAATTGAATAGAGTCTAATTCAACAATTATTTTATTCAATTTAATGTCTTTTTTGTATTAGCAGCAGGCGATGGGCTCTGGAAGCTTGCTGCCGTCCTTCCCAAAGGCCAAATAATGTGGTTCAAAAGTACAGCAGCGAAAGATTTATTTTATATGTTTAATTATATTATAATAATTATTTTAATATATGGATATACTTAAAATTTTATTTTAAATTGAAATAATTCTTTCTAATAAAATAAGAGTCACAAGCTTTGTGTGAAGAGGCTCGCAAACTTTATCTTTATAAATATATTAAAATAAATATAAAAATATTTTTTGGGATATTTACATACAAACCACCCAATTGCAGTGTATTTATATAGCTAACTGCTAAACTTTACTTTCCACATTTACATCACGATATGATTCTTCTAATTCAAAATGCCCGATATATATATGTGTGTATATGTATGTGTACGTATACATATATCTATGTATGTATGTATATATGTATGTATGTATATATGTATGTATGTATATATGTATGTACGTACGTATACATAGATATATGTATGTATGTATGTACTTACGTAGGTATGTAGGTAGGTACGTATGTACGTACGTATGTATGTATACATGCATGGATGTATGCATGCATGCATGTATGTATTTATGTCATGCATGTATGTCCATACATGCATGCATAGAACTCTTCGTCGAAGAGTTAAGTCCTTGAATTATTTTGCATGATCTAGAGAAAGTTTGGAAAACTTCTTTATTATAAGTATGTGACCTAAAATGGAGGTTTATCTTCCCAAACTTTTAAGAAACTCATGCTCTTCTATTCCATAAAGTGGTAGCTATTTGATTATGATTCATACAACTTGAATGATATTAACCATGATATTCACTTGCATTTGGTTGCTTTGATCACCCACAAAAAGAGTTAATTTCCAAATTTTTATCTAAAGTATTTCATTTGAATCATAAGATATACATATAGACATATATATGTGTGTGTGTAGTTTATATATCTATATGGATGTATGTATATGTATGTATATGTATATGTATGTATGTATATGTATATGTATGTATATATTTATATATGTATTCTGTGTGTGTGTGTGTGTGTGTGTGTGTGTGTGTGTGTGTGTGTGTGTGTGTGTGTGTGTGAGTCTTTGGCGTAAGCCTCTTGTGTCAGGGGTTCAAATCCCACCCATTACGAGAGGATTTGAATAGCACATATGACTGGAGGGGGGTTCTGCTCCTCGGCCAGTTCAACCTATAGGGGTTGATCGGCAGTCTTCGACTAATATATGTGTGTGTGTGTGTGTGTGTGTGTGTGTGTGTGTGTGTGTGTGTGTGCGGGCACCGCAAGTCGTGGTCTGTTAGTTGGTGGGGTTCTTTGTAAGTCCCCTCAGATCACCGGTTCAATCTTCCATGATTCGAGGTTCTCGAATATATAGACATATGACGTCAGACCCCTATCATAGGGTTGTAGCACATAAGGAAATCGGTATTTGGGCCTCTGCCAAATACCGATTTCTTTCATTATATATATATATAGGGTTTAGCACTATGTTTTGTTATTATATGCAAGTGGTTATCGGTATAATAACTATAATATAATAACTATATTGTATGTATATATTGTAAGAAATTCATGTGTGAACTTTATGACACAAATTTCAAAGATACATAATAGCCAAGATCTTTTAAATTCGTGATTTTTACATATCTATAATAAAGTAACTCATACTCGTATTCATGACGAAGAAATTTGATCTTGAAGAAAATTGATCTCGAAGAGATGGAGTTTCTCTCTCTAATCCCTTAAAACTTTCGTACTTTCGATGGAGAGAAATGTACGTGGTGTGTTGGGTAGAGAGAGGACCGATTCTCACTTTCATGCTACTATTTAACCATCATCCATCGAGGGTTACTAACTAATAGGATTTATGACAATTTAATAAATTAATTGATTTTTATTATTAAAATCAATGACATAAGTTAGTAACCTCTATTCATTTAGGGGTTACATGAGCATGAAAGTGAGAATGGGTCCTCTCTCTACCCAACACACCACGTACATTTCTCTCCATCAGAAAGTACAGAAAGTTTTAAGGGATTAGAGAGAGAAACTCCATCTCTTCGGGATCAATTTTCTTCGAGATCAAATTTCTTCGTCATGAATACGGGTATGAGTTACTTTATTATAGATATGTAAAAATCACGAATTTAAAAGATCTTGATATTATGTATCTTTGAAATTTGTGTCATAAAGTTCGCACATGAATTTCTTACATGTGATATCGAGCCTCGAGCAAAAAGGTTATCGAAGTTTAAGCTTATATAGACCATCACAAAGAATACCGAGACCTATGAGATGATTGTGTTTAAGTAAGCTGAAACAACCGCTTCCAAATTTAAAGGAGTATCCGATAGAATCAAGTTTAGACAATGAAATTAAATTACGAGAAACGAAGGGACATAAAGTGTTTGAAAAAGGTCTAAATGATGTCCGAGTATCTAAAATTAACTAGGTAGGTTCCAATGGCTTCAACTGGTGCTTTGACTCGGTTTCCAACGAAGACAAACTTTTCATTTGGGTTTATGATTTGGGTTGTAAGGAATCCCTGCATCGTATTAGAAACATGAGTGGTACAACTAGAATCGATCCACTGGGTATTATAAGGAACTTATGCCAAATTTGATTCAAAACATACAGAAACACAAGGTTTACCTTTCTTTTCGAACCAATCTTTGCGCTTTTGACACTCATTTTGATAGTGTCCAGGCTTTCTGCAAAAGTGGCACTTAATTCCTTTATGTTCCTCTTTGTGAATTGGGACAGAAGACACATTAACCTTTAGTGGTCTTTGCTTGCCCTTTCCATTCTTCTTTCCAGGTTTCTTTACAGACTCTCTTTTGGTGACCCATGAGATTAATGGAGTGATTTGCTCCTTTCTTAAGCCTTGCTTCCTCTTGAATGAGCATACATTGTAGTTCATTCACATTCCACTTATCTTTCATGGTGTTATAGTTCATGTGAAATGGACCATACTCAGGAGGCAAGGAGTTAATGATAAATTGCACGAGGAAATTTTCATTCACTTCCATTCCCAGGGTCTTAAGTCTTGCTTCTATATTTATCATTTCAACGAAATGCTCATGCATAGTACGAGAACCATCGAATTTCATGTTGGTTAACGTACTCGATAGCGTCCGAGCAAGTGACTTATCGGCGAGTCGGATTGAGAACAATTCTCGGCAAATTTCATAAATTCCTTAGCACTTTCGGTGTTAGAAAATGTACACTTAATGTTGTTTGCTACTGATCATTCGCATAAACATTAAGCTCAATCTGTTCGATTTTTCCCGAAGCTTTATAGAAAGATACTTGCTCGGCATTACTAGAATCGGTAAGAGCGGGGGTTTCTTAGTCGTGAGTGCCGAATCAAGATCCGAACACCGAAGGTAAAACTAGACTTGCTCGCGCCATTCGGAGAAATTAAATCAATTGAATGTTTGAACGGATGTAGCTTGCGAATGAAGAGAAACAAGAGTAGTTATTGCAAATGAATAAAACATGCTCGCACATTAATGCTTCGAACATTAAACTTACATAGATATTCATATGAAATCAAATTAAAATAATAATTGTAATAATAATAATGTATTGAAATCTCCTTTGGGTGATATAACAATACACGAAAATAAATATAATTGATGCTTAACTTAAATTTAATAATTGATAATTGTTTATACTCGAATTAGATATGTTTATTATCTTTGGATATATAAACATATCTTAACTAAGTATATAAATGAGTATAATTATATTCAAAGATTATAAAACAAATGATCAACCTTTAGGCGATCCGGAAATATTTTATAATCAATGAATTTTAATATTTTCGTGATAAAATATTAAATTATTTCATAAAGCATCACAAACTCATGAGTAATTGAATTTATTTAATTTGACGTCTATTAAAGCTTACTAATTTGGTCGCTTTGGTATTAACAAATTAAACATAACATCAACATCAAATAAATAATTTCAATCACATCAATTTACTTTAGCGGTATAATTCGAAGATCCAATTCGCGACGGAAATTTAATACAATTAACATAAATAAAATTATATGAAAAATCATAAATTTAGTAATCAAGGCTCTGATACCACATGTAAGAAATTCATGTATGAGTTACTTTATTATAGATATGTAAAAATCACGAGTTTAAAAGATCTTGGCTATTATGTATCTTTGAAATTTGTGTCATAAAGTTCACACATGAATTTCTTACATATATGTATGAGTTGGGATTCTTAAATATAAAATAAAGATCAAGCTTGCTAATTCTACTTGTTTTCATAGTATTTCATAAGCCTATTGTAGCTTTTTAAGCTTTATACTATAATTGGTCAGTATAGTTATCCTCATTTATTTTTTAAAAAATATAAAAATACCAAAAATAGGTTTCTTTGTATTTTTGCTTTATGTATCAGTCTTAATCTTTTATATCTATATAGTTATTGTTAATTATATATTAGTTATTTAGACCTTGAAACAAAAATGAGAACAAACAGTGTGTCAGATTTGTAAATAACAATATTTGTATGTTACTTATTTAATAATGAGTAGTAGAAATTTACAATTTAGTGTATAATTATTTTATTTTTAACTAATATGTTATGCATTCGAGCATTAAATAATATTTATCGTACGTAATTAGCCTTTTTTTCTAATTTAATTTAATTTATTTTTATTTTTATTTCCATGAGGTGAAATGAATTCTCATCATTTAAAATTATTTAATTTTATTTTTCATCATTATGTAATATTTTTTTAATTTAAATTTGACATTCTCTCAATAGAGAGTCCCCAACTTTTGGTTAATTATTTCTTTTTGAATTAGAGTTTTGTTATTATATGCAAGTGGTTATCATATAATTCCAATTTTTCCTTTTTTTTTTCTTCTTTTTTTTTTTTGGAGCATTGTCAAAGATATTTTATTTATGTTTTGTTCATTTTTAATATTAACAAAATGGCACATATATCACTCAAATTTTAATTAGCTATGACATTAACACTCGGTTGCCTATGACATAACTAGGGGTGTAAAGGAAACTGTTCGGTTCGTTTGAAATTCAGTTTGTTTGAAATAAGCTCGTGTTTGAAATTGTTTGTGAAGTTCCTGTTCGTGCTCGTTTCTTAACAAACAAGTCGAACACGAGCTGAACACGAGCTGTTCGCGAACGGCAAGCCAGTTTGACTGCCCTAATATTAACATATATAAATAATATATTATATTAATTATATAACTTATATTATATAAATATATAATATTTCTATTATTATATTACTATTATGGTATATTAATATATTATTATTATTATTATTATTTTATTATATATTATAATTTATTAAATTTATTTTTTTAAAATATCATAAATTTTTTATATATAATTATTTTAAATTATTTTATATTTCGAACAATAACGATTTGAACACGAACAAACGCATTACTGTTCGTGTTTGATTCGTTTAACTAACCGAATGAAAAAAATTGTTCATGTTTTTCTGGTTTACTTATCGAACGAATTAAACATGAACTCCTTAGTAAACCGAACACGAACTGTTCACGAGCAACGAGCTTTTTTGACAGCCCTAGATATAACTTGATTTCGCCTATGTTAAGTTTCATGTATTTACATATCTAACACCTAAACTTCAATTTCATATTACCTATGCTTAAAAAGTTATACATCATTTTTTTTTAATTTTAATTATTTTATTTTTTATGTGATATAAAAAATTTGGGGGGTAAAAAAAAAAAAAAAAAAAAATTAAAGTGTTAGATATATAAACACATAAAAATTATGAGCTATTTATGCAAATGGCCAAATAAATTAACTGCTCTCTATTTTTAATATTTGATAAATTTGTCCCACAAATCAAAATTAAATTGAATAAAGTCTAATTCATCAATTATTTTATTCAGTTTTGTATTAACAGCAGGTGAAGGACTTTGGAAGCCAGCCCAATGAAGCTGGCTGCCGTCTTTCCGGCCGAATAATGTGGTTAAAAAGTACAATAAAAGTTATTTTATACCTATAATTTACATTATAATACTTATTCTTTTAGATGGATATACTTAAAATTTCATATTAAATTGAAAAAATTCATTTTAATAAAATAAGAGTCACAAGTTGTGCGAAGAGGCTCGCAAACTTTATCCTTATAAATATATTAAAATAAATATAAAAATATTTTTGGACAATTGTGGCCAGCTTGCCCACTCCTTTAGTCACTACCTCCATGCCATACCCATCTGTCAGAACCCTACCTCCATGACATGTTAATCCTTCGGGTCACTGCCTCCATGGTATATACATCTGTTGTGTCTCTACCTCCATGACATGTTCATCCTTTAGGTCATTGTCTTCATGACATGTCTATCCTCTGGATCACTGCCTTGATGACATACCCATCTGTTGGGCCTCTACCTCCATGGCATGTCCTTCCATCAGGTCACTGTCTCCACGACATACACATCTATCGAGTTGCTGTCTTCACAGCATGCTCACCATTTCTCGAGTCACTGCCTTCACGACATTCTCATCCCAACTCTTTTTCTATTGCATATGTATATTTTTTTGGCTATGTTAATTTACTTTCTTATATTCATTCCTAATTATGTATTTCTTTGTAGCTTAAATTAAAATTGCATGTACAAACATATAATTGTAAATCTTAGAGATTGGAGAAGATGAAGATTGATTAATTTAATTGGGTTTATATATATATATATATTAATTTCATTTTGGTAGTGTGATGTATATACTTATTTTTTATTTATCAATGGGTCATATATAATTATTTATTCTGTAAAATAATTTCATTTTGGTATATATAAATGCCCCAAATAACAAAATTAAAATAAAAAAAATTATAATTTATTTCTTCCAAATTTAATGATTTTTAATGGTATGGAAAAAAAATACATTTATTTCTTAAGAAAATCTATATAAATGTCACAATTGCATATCTAACCCCTAAAATTTTATTATTTATACATACAACACTTTGCTTAATTTATAAATAGCAATATTTATTATGCTCTTTATGTAATTATCCCTCTCCCGCAGCTTAAAACCCCGCCTTCATCCTCTCCCCCTCCACCATGAAATCACTAACTTCTTAGTCCCCCAAGTTCCAGAAAACAGTGATTTTCATCATAAATCTCAGATTAATCAATCGATTTGTAGAGCTGAGAAGCAATGGAGGAAATTGACGAAACGCAGGAGTTGAACGGAGGCCTGAAGGGTTACTGGAATCCGAGAACCTATCAGAAGCTCGATCGCAGCGACCGGCGCTCCAATAAGAGAAAGACGAAGCTCGGAGGCAGATGGAGGATCAAGGCATCTCCGAAGCTGAAGATCTTACAAGTGGTTGTTTGGCCGAAGAGGATTTTGGTCCAGATCCGGCAAGCATACGTTCGCGCGATGTTGGGATTCGCCGGCAAGCTCTGGTACGGCAATGTCCAGAATGGGTACATGGGCGTGATTGGTGGTCCGACGAGGAAGGAATATGAGGAGCGGTTGATTCTCCAGTTACATAAACAGATCTTGGAGCGGAACCGCCGTTACGCCGCCGTCGGGATGGCCGGTGGTGCTGCACGCTCCGGCGAGTTTGGATTGTAGGTGTGGCGGTCAATATTGCTTGCAGACACCGCATGCGGATTGGTGGCATTCTATTGGTATTGCAGTGCAGTGTTAATATCATCACAATACCATCAAAATATCATCAATCTAAATCTATGTATTTTCGTGTCTAAGTTGGGAATAATTGTTTGACGGAAGTTGATCGCCCGAAATTTGTTATTTATGAATCAATCATTTTGTTTCTTCTATTTTTCAAATTCTCACTCAAATATTCAAATTCTTGGCAAAACCCTAACTCATATTAGTTATTTTTATCAAATTCTCAGTAATTTGATGGTGTAACGCGTAAATATATCGATTTTATAGTTTAATAAAATCACTTGGGTGGTTAATTTATAAATATCAATGTTCTGGATAATCTGTATGTAGTTATCTCTAAAAATTATTGATATCTATGTAGTCGGGAAATATGTAGCCCAATTATTTTGAGGAATTGATGCAAATTGAATCAATTGGTTCTCATGGAAGTACAAAACTTGTGGGATGCACTAATTGTACTATCATTATCATCATCTCTTGATTCACTAAGAAACAGTTCATGTGCATACGACTTAATTCCTATGTATTTGCATATCAAATATGTATGTGTGTGTGTGCTCGTATTCATATATCATACATTTTCTGATGCACGAGGGGGTATATTTCAATTTGTTTTAAGTTAAAATTGTAATATTTTTTGACACTTTATCTATGCATGAAAAAATTGTATTTCACTTTTTTTCAAGTTAAAAATAGTAGAATTTTTTATGTGATATGAAAGATTTGAGCGGTATAAATGTAAGAAATAGAGTTTGGTGTTAGATATGTACTAAGATACAAAGAAATTGGGCGACATGTATGTAAATTCTCCTTTGATGCAATAAATGTTTTAAAGCGTCAACTAATAAGATATTTTCAATAATTAAGAACTATTTCTTGCCAAAAAATACCAAAACTAGTTACTTTTGTGTGGTATATTCACCAAGCATCACTTTTCTACATATTTTGGAATCCAATGCTTAGGGTTTAGGGTTTAGGGTTATCATCTGTTATATAACCCAAGCAATAGTTATCTTAATATCAATTACCTTTTTTATTTCTAATGTGCATGCATTCTATCACATAAAATTAGCTAGTAATTTTAGGAACCTAGACCATTTGGTCCCACTTCTAAGGGAAAGGAGAATGCATGTTCTGATGAATTTAGGGAATTTTTTTTTACTTTTCATTTTAATGATGTGTTCATGTGAGATCTATGTAGCATAATGACGCAGTATGACAAAATGTTCTGCATGAAAATTATGAATTTTTGAAAATGCATGCATAAATTCTTTGGATTTAAAGTTATTCTTCCTAAAAGAGTATGCTTCTATAAGTGTCATTTGATGTGGTGAAAATTGTGGTGTAGGATTAGTGTTCAATTTTCTAAGTTCTAATATTTATTTTCCAACATTCTCAATTGTACTTTTAGTTATTCATAAATCGATGTGTAACCTTTGAGTTTGCTCTTAAAGACTTTCAAACATACTTTCTAAATCATGATATGATTCTTCTAATTCAAAATGCCTGAGATTTTTTTTTGCAAGCTCTTCGTAAAAGAGAAAACTTCTATAGGTGTGATCTGTTTGTTTGTTTTTTCTGAAAATGAAAATAATTATATATATATATATATATATATATATATATTTAATTTTGAAAAGGGAAATTTTTAATTTGAAAAAAATGAAACTGAACATATCCCCTATATTCAATGGTATAAATAACCGAGCACGATTTTAGAAGTAATATCTCATATCGAAAGATGAAGATATCACTCGATAATAGTCTCAATTATTCAAAACAAGAAATTTATGATATTTATTTGGTGTGCAAAATTTTCAACAAATCATTCTCTTATCCAATATAAAGATTAGATAGAGTTTAGATTATATGGGATACTAATTTTTCTATAGGCGCAAACTCCTATAATTAATTACATTTTAAGTGATTAAAATCACTTAAGAAAATTCTTAATTAAGATCAGGTTTCGTTTTCAAGAATTTAAAGTTTGGTTTTCATGATTGGTCATAGGAAAGCTAAGTGGGAATGACTTAATGTGAAACAGTTATTTTGGAAACTAAAGGTGTGAAATGTAGGGGATGTCATAGATTCTGAGGAGACCTCAGTGACTTACCAAACTATCCTATTGTTTGGTTTTACATTTTGGAAATGTTATTTGATGTTTACTCCTATTTTATTTTAAATCTAGGACTTACATTGGGCGGGATACAATCAACGCAGATAGCCTAGAAAGATATGATGATTTACGTCGTACCGAACGAATAACCTCGAGATCTTAAAAACAGTTAGAGTACATATCGCACAACATACAATCGTGTGAAAGTCTAAAGATATTGTGAGGATTTACATCGTGCTAGACGAACAACCTTAAAATCCTAAGGTTTTATGTTGTTTAAGCATATGGAAAGTTAATTTGAGGATTATCCTTCGCTTCATATTTGGTCTTGATTTTCGCCCGAAGGTTAACCACCGCTTGATTGCATCATCACATCATTCTGTGAAAAGGGAAGGAAAGAGAGAAACCATGTCTCGGGCGACATATCCTAAGTTTTTTGTTTTATGGTTTTAATTAAATGAACTTTGTTGCGAGGTTTTAAGAATCGTTGAAAGTTTTGTCAATCGAGTTCGTTGGCATAAGGTTATGTCCTGGATCCTCTACCATAGGGTTTCCTTTTCAAATCTCAGAAATGTAGTAGGTAAAAGAAGAATAAAATTTTCGCACGTCTAAACAGGGTATGTATAATCAAGTACAGTAAATGAGAAAGTAACAGAGCGTACCCGCCGCCTGCGATACTATTTCAAAAAATTTGAGGTAATGTTTTTAAAACATGCGAGTATATAGGAATTAACCAAATTTATAATGTTTTGAAATTTAGATGTGACGTACATTAATACAAAAACATGCATATTTATATGGTGTTAGCCGGTAGAAATATGAAAAATCAAAATTGAATATAAGTATTTTTGAGTTAGGGATGGGCTCACCTTTAGGCCTTCAACCATAATAACCCATTTTGAGGGCTTCCATAAGCAACCAGAGCATCAATGTGCATAAGCCGACCCTAGATAGAAGCTACCAGTAATACAATCATGGTATGACAACTCTAAACCCAACAAAAATGACAGACAAGTAGACATATAAAAAGGTAACGCTCAAAATTCCTAGTCATCATACATAACAATCAATTTATTACACACTACAAAAAGAATTTTCAATCAGCAAACCACAAGTCATTATGGTTTTGGGCTAGAGCCACTAGCTACCCAAGAATGAATGGGAAACTCTAAACCAGCTATTGGTTAATACCAGTCTCAAACCTTCATAAAGTCATCTGGTTAAGAGGCATGGTACTACTCTATTAGCACGAATATAGTAGAAGACGCTTTACATCATTGCCCATATCACTACTACTTCCAACTTAATCCATATCCAACCACAATAATTTGGATACTTTCACTCCTTATGATTTAATTAGCATATGGGCATGGACCTTGCTCATTTTGGAGTTCTATAGAGAAAGTTACTCAACTTTTTACCAAGAGGTGTGTAATTGTAAAACATTTAATTTGACACTTAAACAACCTCATTTAACCCATCAACAATTTTTAAGAGCTTCCATTTAGTTGGTTAACAATTAGCTTTAGTAAGTGAGCATTCATGATTCATATTCTTATTTTAAATAGGTGGGAGACCACTTAGGATATTTTTGTAATTTCAAAGATATTCGCATATTTACCTCTAAAGTAGGTTGAAACTCAGAAATTTTTGTTGTTTGTGTCTCACTTAAAAACTTTTATTTTGAACTTTATTGATCTTGAGTTAGATATAGTTCATTATGAGACATTCTAAATCCTAAGGATAAATTTCTAATTTATGACATGACATTGATTTTTTCCTTCATATGATCATGTGAGTCCTTCCAACTTATGGTGGAGAGTGTAAACCGGCAACTTAAACATTTATGAACTATATTCCCCACCACTTAGTCATCCAAACATTTATCTCCTAACCTTCATCAATTCACAGAATTAACATTTTTACCTTTGTATAATTTTTAATGACTTAATGGCTACCCTAATTACCCCATTGCATTTCCAACATTTTGGTATACATCTTATTATAGATTTTACATGTTTACCCTCTGATTTACCATAAAATTGGTTAAATAAGAGTTATAATGTGTAAATTGAGTTTTTACAATTACCCCGCTTAAGTTAATCACCTTGTTAACTATAGCACCATGATTCCATTCATTGTTAAACTTCCTCAGTCACTCACCCATTGGCTAATTAACACTTCATAAGTGATTTGATATTTTTCTGAAATATATTTTATTTCAAGTATTTATTCAAATCAGTGATTGTGAAATTATGAGGAAAATACATTTGGCTATTTAACTATACTTTCCGTCTTTAAAAATATTACAAAGGCATCCTCTAACTATTATATTTAATCAGAGAAAATTTTAAGTCGTTTTAATTTATATATAAGTTTTTATAATTTTTTCATATTTTTAATAAAAAAAATTACTTAATATTCATTTTACAATGTTATATTTCATTTCTATTTAGATAGAAGCTCTAATCTCTCTAAGCCTACCACATTTTACTCTTATTTTTTCTATTTTTATTTTATTTTTTTATAAATTATTTATTAAAATAATAGCAACTAACATGGAAAATTAGGGTTTTTTATGTTAGAGAGGTCCTTTGACCTTGGAAAAATCAAGAGACGTCTCTAAATACAGGAGAAATGGTCCCTCAAAATTTCAAGCCCTACTGTTTTATAATTAATTTTTAATAATTAAAATACCTCGTGGGTATTTAATTAATTAAAAATTAAATATAACAAAAATATTTTTATTTTTATTTTTATTAATTTTACCTATGTTCATTGAGTCCAGAGATATTTTTATTTTATTTTTTATTTTTTATGAGATATGAATTTTTGAAGGTCATATACATTTTTTGTATTTGAATGAATCGAAAATACCCTAATTTTCTACTCAACGACGTCGGCGCCGCATCAACCTTAGACCCCTTGAAGCCCCATGTGTCTCTCATTGATTCGTCACGCTTCACACTCAACCGCTGACTCAGCACTCCACATTTTTCTGATCTAGACCGTTGCGCCATTCAACCTGATCCGCGCTGCCCATTTCAAATACACAGAAATGGACGTCATCGATTCATCGTTCCTGCGGGACTACAAATCGAGAACCATCCATGTTCCAACCCTAATATAACGCTCGATTCTCAACCAAATTGTACTCGGTTGTTCCTACACTTGCAGCTAATGAGACTAATCGATCTATACGGCTAGGTGGGGGTGACTTATTTAGTCTCTCCACAACTGCGAGAACCAAGGAAAATTTAGAAGTTTTGAGTTTATACATTGGTCCAAGAGGTGAGGCCTCAATTGAAATAGTTGAGGAGTTTTGTGTGGATGTAACGCACCTCCTCCCTTCTTCAATTTGCGCTGAGTCCAAGCCTAGGTATGAACTTGAACAAAAGGTGGATCAGGTTTGGTCCAACACTAGATTAGAGGGTGCGGGAAGGTCCAATTTTAATCAAGTGGTTTAGGCTAGGTTGAGCTTTTGGAAGTAAACATCCATTTTAAATGATGAGTTTTACATCAAAATGGATGTCAAGTATAGAAATAGTCATTTGCTACTATGCTATATGATGGAAAATAAAGAATAATAAGACGACTAAATGCTATCTAGATATACAAATATCAAACGACACTATGGATCATCACTATTTTCCATTAGTTTAATTCATTGCTTCACCATGTTGCTTTTCACCATCTTTTTTACATCCCATATATTTTACATAACTTTTCTAGACTAAGAGCCTCTTATATGTGGAAGTTCATAGTCACCAAAAAAAAGTCTATTAAATTCTATAAAATTCATTTTAATCTTATATTTTGAGGTATTTTTTGCTCCATTTTTATCTTTTGCATGTTTTATACTTTTAGGAATGAGTTTTAAAATTTTGTCCTTTTTTTTAGCTTATGATAGCTAACAAAATTTCAACAACATAATAGTTTCAAAAATTTTGCCTTCACAAAAAGATTTTAATATAGTTTTGTTGTAAACTCGTATTAGAGGTGACAAAAAATTTCTTCAGCCCTTTTAACAGATAAAATGGAAAGGAAGGTGGCACATTGAGAGGACATGTATCTATTTCATGAATAACTACACTTAGTGGTAATGATAATCATACTCTTTCTTTAAGATTTGGTTCTATCATAATTGTAAAGATTTACTAGCAAATTTCATACCTAATTAGCTAATATATAGATGGTGGTTAGCCTTGACTTTATAGGACCATCTTCAGATATTGAAAAACTTACGGTTGGCACCATGATGTCACAAAATAGGAAACATGTTTCCATATAGATCTTCAGGATAGCACATTAGCATGGATAACTAGCCTTAAGTATATATGACAAATTTGAGGTATGAGGTACTTATATATACCATAATACCATAAATAAATGAAATTTGAATATATATATATATATATATATATATATATATATATATATATATATATATATCAAATAATGTGCATAAATAAAAATGATAAAAGAGACAGAGTTATGAGGGGTAGATAGAGAGAGAGAGAGAGAGAGAGAGAGAGAGAGAGAGAGAGAGAGAGAGTTAAAAGAGATATATGAGGAGGAAGGACATTTAGTTTTAGAGGGCTACCATTTAAGATTCTTTCTTCATAAAATTTCCTCCAAGTTGCAAATGAGATGGCATTTTTTGCTTTAGCATAGCACATTAGCATAGATAGTTACCCTTAAATATATATGATAAATTTTGAGGCTTGAGGTACTTATATATACCATAATACCATACATAAAAGAAATTTAATATATATGTGTGTGTGTGTAGCATAATAATAATAATAATAATCATAATGTGCATGATAAAAATGATAAGAGAGATAAAGAGGGGGGGAGAGAGATGAGGAAGGCGATTTAGTTTTAGATTCTTCATCCATAAGATTTCCTCCAAGTTTCTAATGAGATGACATTTTGGCAGGTCTTTACTTGGGGAGAGGAAACTTAGAAATTCTCTAGCAGGGCATTTATTCCACTTATTTATAATTCCACAATTATTTGCTTCTTTGTTATTAATAATTACTATGAAAATGATTTTCTCTAGACTTATATAAAAGAACCCATGTGATCATTTTAAAATCTATTGAAACCATTAAAAACTTTTAAAGTTTCTTTATATACAATTTATTTACTATAATTTTTCACTTTGATATTCTAAAATGAGTTCTTCAGTAATTAACTGAGATAATTATCACATAAAAGCATTTAACATTATTATTAATATTATTATTATTTAACTTCATAACTTCATTATTGTATTGTTTATTCCATATCATGGAGGACCTAATTTTTTGGCTTGCTTGTCATCTTGTTGGGTTGTGCTTGCAAGAAGAAAATATATATTAGGCTACTTTATTAGCAAACTTAAGAGCTAAGTTAAATATATATTAGACTAATTTATTTGGATTATGCTTTGGAGATAATGAAGGTTTAAGGTTCACGATTAGAGATACAAACAAGTCAAGTCGAGTCAAGCTTTGAGTTAATCGAGCAAAGTTTATTCGATTATTTGTTAGCTAAAACTCGAGATTAAGTTTAGCTCGACCTCATTAACTAGGCTTGAGCTCCACTAGAGTAAAAGAAGTCAAGCTCTAGCTCGACTCAAATACTCAAGCTCAAATAAAAATCTCGAGCTTGTTTCAATTGTTGAGCGCAATTTCAACTATAGATGTCAAAATGTTTCACATTTTCACAAGTAAATTGATTAATCACAAACTCTTCAACTGAGTCAATCCAAACTCGAGTTAATAAAATAAACTCGTGACTCCATAAACTCGGCTCTTTAGCTTGCTAACAAGTCAATTTGACTCGCACCCCTTAAAATAATGGTTTCGACCAAATAAATCCAAATGTGGGTTTAACTTTTGTGGTTTTGTTTCAACCTTGATTGGATCAATTTAAATATTAATGGAATCAATGCAGGCCATAAGAAACGTTGATAAGATTATAAATTCAATTTGATTCATGGAAGCCAATTGAATGGTGTATTAAGTCAAATGTGGCTTGAGTCAAATAATTTACCCAAAAAGGGCTTTGGACTATAAATATATACTTAAAGAAATTTGCTCAAGACCTAATAGTTTGATAGCTATATTTTATCAAGATATAGAGTGAGATCAAGGTCTAATCATACAAGGCTGTAATCCATTATGTTATTTTTTAGGGATGATTACATATAAACCACCTGAAACTTGTTATTTACAAATCATACCCTTTGTTTCATCCTTTTTTTCAAATTCTCAGTCAAATATAATATTTTTCTTTTTTAATCAAATTTTCAATATTCTAAGAAAAAAAAATAACTTAAGTGGTTAATTTATAAATATCAATGTTTTGAATAGTATGTATGTAATTGTCCTTATTTTTTGGGGTAAGATAAAAATATCAATAATAACTTTTTTTTCTCATCTTGATATTCTCAACATTAAGAAAATAATCATGAATTTAACTACTTTTTATTTTCACAATTGATATACAAGAAACAGAGTTCTATCATCCGACACGAATCTCATGGCATGACTCAGAGTTTGAGAGGACTTTTTGAGCAAGTAATATTCAAACCTCGATAAAATCATCCGGAACTCTGATTCCAATAAACTTACAATCAAACTGACCAATGAAGATAAAAAGAACCCAATGTTACCAAAATTGATCCATTCTATAGCAAAGCAAGCTTAGTTTAAACCGCTTTTAAAAGTTTTATAGACACATTTAAAAGGTCAATCAAATATCAATTCTGACGAGTCTATGATCAAATCGAGCGTCTTGACAAGAAAAATCCAACAAACCCAACATCACTCAATCCTTACATCATTAAGGAAATCAAATATTCATCAAATATCATCAAATCAAGAGAAGTCATCTGAGTCGTCCGATCAAAATAATTTATATTCTTGCATTAATTGCACCGATAACACTATAAATAGTCACATTCCTCTCATGAGAGGAAGAGAACTTGAAGCCTAAAGAAAAACTTGAAATTTTGAAAAACAAAAGTCCAACATCACTAGTCTCCATTGACCATTGTCGACCATTACTAATTTCCATCGATCACCACC
Organism: Papilionanthe hookeriana x Papilionanthe teres; assembly: GCA_022702705.1. NCBI lineage: Eukaryota > Viridiplantae > Streptophyta > Magnoliopsida > Asparagales > Orchidaceae > Papilionanthe > Papilionanthe hookeriana x Papilionanthe teres. Next base: position 27,833,187 of record CM040433.1, on the reverse strand, counting down.
TATCGGCCTCCATTAATCGCAATCGACCACCACCCACTTATAAGTTTAATCGTGCACCGACATTGTAGCTCCAAAGACTATTTCATTTCCCGCCTGTGGGACAAGAGACTGTACACATAATATCTAGTTTATAGTGAATTTTTCCAGTTGGGCTAGGCCCCGTGGTATTTTCCCTGTACAAATTTTCCACGTGAAAAACTTTTATCACTATAGATTATTTTTTTTTATCTGTGTGTGGAAATCTCGTGCAACGCTAAGACGATAATCCATTACTCTTCCGCTGTGAATTGTTTAGCACGAGTCAACAATAAATATGGATAAATTATGTCGTCAGTTGGAAGTTATGGCAGCAAAAATAATATTGAATATTCCAGATCAGTAAAACATGGTAAATAATCAACATAAAATGGAAATGAATGAAATGCTGAGAACATCTTAAAAACTTGGAATAAATTCCTGCTTTATGCATAATAATGAAACATAATACAAACACTGTACTAGAATAAACAAACCAGAACATAGACCATCTATAAAATCTAAAAAAAAATCATAAAAATAATATCAGGAAGTAACCAAGGTGAAGAACAAAAGATGCTAAAGCTAAACATTACATCAGATCCACACATCTGAAAATCCTCACCATAGAAAACATAGAGCACCAGGATGAACCCCCACCTTCCAAAAAACCAAAAGGGTTTATCGACGCCCATCCTGCATCGATCAACCACGACAAACTGGACGCCAGGACGAATATAACCGGACTGGACCTCGACCGACTCGACAGGACGCACCGCACACCAACACTCCCCCATCTTCAAGATAGCTTAGATATCTTGTAAAACTTAGCACCAGAAGTTCCCCTACACATACAAGGAGTTTTCAATTACTACTAAAAGTATACTAGGATTTAAGGGTTTGTTTGGGATCAATATTGTTTTTGTTTGCCGTTTCTATTTTATCCTGTTTTTAAAACACTTTTGTTTAATGTATTTTTTATATCTTTTTAATGTTTATTTTTAAAAATCAATAAATATGTTTTTGACAATGCTCAAAACAATTTTTAGTTGTTTGGGTGTTTCAAAAAAAAAACCATAATATCGTAATCAAACACACCAAACATGTTTCGTTCAAATCAAAACATTAACAGAACAAAATAAATATTGAAAACAAAAAACTAAAAGCTAAAGTGATCCCAACCGGTCCCAAAGTTATCCCACTCTAATTTTTTATTTTTAAATTTTTTGTTTTTATTTTATTTTATTTATATTTTGATTTGAAACTAAACATATTTGACTATTTAATTAGAGCATATTTGTTCTTACAAATATTCAGAACATCTAAAAGTTGCTTAGAGTGTTTTCAAAAACAATGTTTAATTGTTTTTAAAAATAAAAAAAACATATAAAATACAAAAAAAAAATTTGTTTCAATAAATAAAAGAAGAAAAAAAAATTGATCCCAAACAAGTCTTAAGAAAATCTGGTAGGATATTGTACCTCTAGCCAAATTTGAATCCACCAGAAGGAACTGAGTACTGTTCATTGGCTCCAAAGTTGAATGCAGTCTGAGCAGAATCTCCAGCAGGCATGGCCTCATCCTCCTCTTCCAACCAGTAAGTCTCCAGTATCTTTACAGCCTTCTCATAAATCTCAGTGTTGTCATGGCTCTGGAGATTTTCAATCTTGTCCAGACCTTCAGCTTCATCAATCATCTGAGCATAAAGATTCACCCCTCCAGTGGTTCCAAGGTTCTTCTCAGCCTCGCCAACTTTAAGGATATTCTCAAGACCTTCCAAACAGACCGTTACAATTCTGGGGTCAGGGCAGACGAGAAGATCACACAAGGGCTTGATACAGCCCTGGCTAACTAAATACCTGAGCTCCAGAAGATAAAATTAGAGCTTGTATGAGAAGCATAAAATTAAAGTAACTTGTATCTATGGAAGGAGACATACTTTATCTGATCATGAGTGCCTCCAGAAGTGGCATTTGAGATGGCCCATGCTGCCTCTTTCTTAATATCAAACTCTGCATTTTGAAGCAAATCTACCAGAGGACCAATAATATTAGCCTCAATCACGGCCTGTGATTCAAAATATCGAATCAGTTTTATCGATTACGAAAGAAGTGCAATAGTTTTTATATCGAGTTTATTTCAAATTTAGCAGCTTTCACTCATGATAGGTGATGGAATAAACAAAATTTACACACTAGTTTTTGACTTGTTTATAAGTCTTAAGCACATAGAAGAAGCAGTGGCTGAGAGCCTTTATGTTTGCAAGAACAATAAACCCAGAAAGTTATACATCCAATACCTGTATTTGCTCTTTATTTCCAGCAGTAATGTTTGAAATAGTCCAGCAAGCCTCCTTCTTAATACTTTTCTTATAACTCTGTGTCAGCAGATTCAGAAGGAATGGAAGAGCTCCGTTGCCGATGACATACTGATCAAAGCATTACAAAATGAAATAAGATTACTATGGGTAATATTCCAAAACTCATTAAAACAAATCCAAAAGGTACAAACTACAATTATAGAAAGGTTAAAAGAATTTATCAAAATGAAGTTAATCTAAAATTAAAGTGATCAAAGCAAAAAGGAGCTATTCTAAATATTCCTAAAATTACACAACTAATCTTCTCAAAAAAATTAGATATTTAAGCACATTCAAGGTCAAATTAGATGCCTTAAAATAGTCAGATAGTTTCACTATAAATGTTTCTTCATCAAATAGGTCACAGTTTCTTGGACTGCACTGCATCTTCGGATACAAAACTCACACCACAGCCTTGGGTTTTCTTATCATCTATTAATATTTTTGCTGAAAGTGCAGAAAGGTATGACAAGATTATCCATTTACGTGGGTAACATCAGTGGCACAAGCAAAAACCTAGCCTTGACAACATTACACTAGCTGAAAGTCAGAAATTAAATTAACTGTCACTGGAAGTGCACAATAACAGTCACTTGCCAAAACTGTATGACAAGATTGTCCATTTACTTGGATAACATCAGTGGTCACAAGAAAAAACCTAGCCTTGTTACACTAGCTGAAAGTCAGAAGTTAAATTAAATGTCACTGAAAGTGCACATTAACAGTCACTTGCTAAAACTTTGCCTTAAACCACATCAGGCTAGTCCGAAAGTCAGAAATTAAATTAACCGTCGCTGCACATTAACAATGATAGCCCCTGGCAAACTATAAGAAACAACTGAACCTAACATTTCTGTTAGCTATTCATGTAGTTGCTAAAACTGTCTTGGTTTAGAGAGAAAATGATAAAATGAAACTCACACTAATTTATGGATTCATAATGAAAATGAAATTAAATCCCACAAATTGATGGGTTCATGATGAATCAACAGGCATCGGTTTGACTTATCAATCTTTTTATCCTTTATTTAATATACTTCCTTTCAAATTCTCAGTATTTGAACTTAGCCTTGGGAACACTTACACATACCCTGATTTATTTTCTCATATCTGTTACATATCAAAAGTAAGTACTAATATTGGTATTGAAAATATATGGGGTATGCCTACAGCCACAGAAATATCCTAAAGGAAGTTGGTAATCCCCAATTGCAGGTCCCAATAATGGAATGAGAAAGATTGAGTCGATTTTAATTCAACACTCGATTGTAAAGCTTTAAAATAGCACAAACCGTAAAATTAATACAAATTAAAAATGTGCTGCTGTTCATGCCACCACATTGGCTTTGGTTGATGTGATAAACTGGATTTTTTTGTCCTAGATATCCACATGACATCTTCAACATTGTCTTCTTTAAAAACTCTATTACATGAATAGAGATGAAACCACGACTAAAATAGTACATACACTTGTCTTCATAGCTTCCAAAGCTCAATTATTTTTATCATCTTGTAATAAATAACTCAAACTTCAACAGGACAGTATAACAAACAAAAACAATTATTTATAATTATTTGTATTTATTATCAATTTCTCCCCATTTCAAGCTAGCTCATTTTCTCCCCATTCCATCCTACCTCTGATTGCACAAACTAAACAAAAAAATTAAATGATATTAATTTTACTCCGTCAAAATAATAATAATAACAATGATAATAACTTTTTTTTCTAGTCACTTGCAAGCCAACTAAAATCATCACTCAACGGACCAAATAAAAATAAAAATAATAATAATAATAATCAGCTACACATCTGGCCAATAAGAAAGTAAGGATAATTGCCAAAAAAGCTATAAAAAAAAGAAAATATTGCTCATGCCTGCTAATCATCATAACATGGCTCCATAAATGACATCTAAAGTAGACAAGAATGAAGAGAAGATTATCCTTCAATAATAATATAAAGATGAAAAATTCCAATACGCTTATATGTTTGTTATATACTTCGTACTATGCCCATGCTCCTTTCAACAACATGGTCTCTTCACCAATAAGCATGATGATCCGCCAGTGCCCTTGACATATTCTTTTTTCCCATTTTTTTTTAATTCTCGATGTGGAATAAATTAGTACTAAATTCAGGAATTAGAACAATCATTAACACATGTGCTCCCTAAATACTCCGGAAGGAAGAGAAAAAAAAGGTTTAAAAAAAACAAAAAAGCAGTTATTATGGCTGGAGAAAATCACTTATGGTTGAAAAAATTTTGACCATAAATGGTGACAAACAATATAACATTCCAATGAATGTAGAATTAAATACAATCCTTTTTATCTAGCTCTTCATTGCTTTATGTTGATGCATTCAAGGATATAAGCTTTTCCCTTAAAGAATCATAAGTTAATAGCATTTATATGTATATCACTTCTATATGTTACAAATCACAAAGTTCAATATTGCAAGCGCCTGCAAAAAGGTCTCACGGTGATGGAAATTCACTGAGAACTGAAACAAGTCCCCATATACAACGGTTTAAAGAAAAGGGAGTAAAACAATTTACAACTCAGAACAATGTTGAAAATAACCCATGATTCATCCGATTTTCTTTACTTTCACTCTCTAACTCATATTCTTTCTATTCCATTTTTTCTTTCCACATATATCCACCTTTCATATTTCTTATATCTTTGCATCTTTTCAAATTTCCATATTGGTATCATGCTATTCCCATGCGTTTTCATCATTACAAAGCCCATAAAACAAATATAATAACAAATAAATAAGAAAATAAAATTATATTCAATCCATGAACCTAGTTTTATTATAAATAACCACGTAATTCAAAAAAAGAAAAAATTGAAACTTCAATTATAAAAAAAGTCAGAAAACCAAGAGTAAAAAAGCATTGTCAATACCAGCAAAAAAATCATAGTTACAATCCATTATGCCCTCTTCAAAAATTTGTCTTGCAGCGTCCTTCTCATGCCAATGAATAATTTGTGCAGCTCATTAAGTTCAAAGAACAAAAGCATACACAAACGTGAACTGATTAAACAAAGAAAATAAAGCTGTATTCAAGCTTTGCCCCCTACTTTACACTAAAATAAGTTATTCACAAAACACAAAATGGACTACAGGAAATGCAAATTTTAATATATCATTACTGACAAAAAAAACATCTCCCATGTTGATTGACAAACAACACACTCACAATACTGATCAACTGTTGCAAATTCTTGATTTTCTCTAGGTTTAAATGCCAAATGCAATCCAAAATTACTGTGTCCACCGAACACCATATAGCCCACAATATAAGTTTTATCAAGGACTTGTTAATAAAATTGAATGAACCAGACACTAAAACGAAATCTCAAATAAAAAATTAAAAAATAAAAATAAAAGATGAAAGAAATTAGAAAGCACGCTGCTGCTAATTTCTTACCTGTGTTTGTATATCATCTCCAGTGACAATGTTGCCAACAGTGCGAAGAGCAGGGATTAGAACTGAAGGTGATGGATGGCTGAGTAAGCCATTCAACAGCAACCAGATCAAGAAAAAATTAAAATAAAAGATTGGAATGAGGGTGGCGACACAAAAATAGTAACATATCAAAATGGAAATATCATGCTAGAAAAAAAAAACATACTATAGAAGTTCAACCAGCCGAGGCACAACTTCAGCTTCAATTACAGATTGGATTTTGTCATTTGTACCATCAGAAAGATATGAGAGAGCCCAGCATGCGTCTGTGAGGACTTCTTCATCAGTAGAATGAATGAGATGTTTAAGTGCAGGGAGAGCAGGCTTTGTCTGGTCCAAGGAAAACTCAATTAGTCAATGCAAAAAATAAAAAAAATGAACATTTACATACACACCACTCATTTCTTATGAATTTTCATAACTAACACCTAAACTTCAATTTTTAGATAGACCAACACCTTACCCTATGCATGAAATGGTGTATTTCAGTTTTTAAAAGTTAAAATGGTGGTATTTTTTATGTGATATAAAAAAATTTGGGTGGTATAAATATAAAAAAAAAGAAACAAAGTTTAGGTGTTAGATATGTATATACATAAGAATTGGGTGATATGCATGTAAATGCTCCTAAAATTAAAACAAATTAAAAAAAAAAGAGAGAGAAAAAAACAGCTAAACAAGTATACAAGCACATGCATGATGCCAAACCTGCTCAAAGTTGGGTTGTGGCTTCCCCCTGCAAAAATTTGATAGAGTCCATGTGGCATTCCTGAGCATGGAAAGCTTAGCATGGTCATTCAGCTGAGCCAGCAGTGGCATCAATGCACCATTGGCAAGAACTAGATCCCGACACTTGGGAGAATCACCAGCAACATTACCCAATGCCCATACAGCCTAGAAAATATTTTCCAAATGAGAAAAAATCAGAAACAAGTTTACATGTAAAGAAAGGGTACAAGGAATAGTACTCCTAACTATACTATCTTATTATATATTAAGCAGGTAAGGAAGGGAGACTATTAATTTTTTTAGAAATCCTTCATCCCCCAATGGTGCTTCCCTAATTCTGAAATATTAAAAAAAAAATTATTTGTAATAAAATCCCGCAAGAAAAAGGTAGAACGATATCAACTTCTCAGTTGAAAACCTAAAAAGCAGACTTGAACAATGATTTTTGGGCTGGAATTCCTAATCAATGTAAGAAAACCATCAATATAGAAAAAAATATAGAGTGTGATGGAGGAGTTCCAATGGTTGTTTTTTGACCGAGCAATTATGGGACATGCTCATCTATACCGTATAATACTAATTGTTTGGTTTGCAATGTATAAGTTAAAAGATAAGTGGAACTTTAATTTCTTAAAAAAAAGGTCTGATAAATGACTTCAAATAAGGTGATTGTATTTCGATATTAACTTTCCATTCAAAGGAAAAAAAATTCATCTAACTTCATCAAATATATAGTGATTCTTAATTAATTTAACTTATAAACCAAAAAACAAAATTTTCCACCACTTTAGCTAGCCACTTTACTCCAACCAAGTTCGGCCTAAGTCGAATGGAGTTTTCTTTAACAAGATCCTCATCTCAATGAAACTTTGATGAATATTTTAAATCCACAAAATACAATGCAAATGGTTAGGAAACTTTAAAAATCCAAGAAAAGCTGGTTGGAGGAACAATTCATATGATGCTAATGGGAAGTTCCAGTAAGTGATGTTCGGATTATTTTCATTGAAATTTGTACATTAGTAATGTCAAAACTGATCAAAAATATAATTTTTTCATATATAAACTGTTAATATTTCATTGAGGTTGCAGAGTGTTGAAATATAAACATACAAATTCCAATGCCAAAAAAAGTCTGTCCAAGTTGAGGGTGGCAAGGAGGGGGATATTATTTTCTCCTCAAGCTGGTGTTTATATTTAAATTAATTCCAAGAATCCTCAAGTCATAATTAAAACTATATTCAGAAACAAACGAAATTAAAGAGAGCAGAAACATATACCTGCTCTCGCACATCATCGCTTGGAGAACGAAGAAGCCTAACAAATATAGGTACAGCCCCATGGTCTATCACAACTTTGGTATTATCCGAGGTCCCTGAGGCAATGTTGGTGAGTGCCCAAGCAGCTTCAAACTGCATCAAAATTTTCATGTATTTGGATAAAATTATAAATTAGATTTGGACAAGTACGAAGAGAATCCCATATCCAACCTGAAGCTGCGGAAAGTCATCCCTTGTAAGAAACTCAACAAACCGTGGAACAACACCAGACTGGATAACCTCCTCAATGGGAGGGCTGCGTTCTGTTTGAAGAATTGAGCCCCATATCAGCAGAGCAAACAGCTTGAAGTTTATTTTAAATAAAACAAAAGTTTGAATAAGAAAACATAAAGAGCTGATCAATTATGCAATACCTATTGATAGTAATTTACGAAACTGCGTGGTTGCTTCAAGCTGCAACGAGCTGTCTTCCGAGCAAACCCCGGAAACCATAGCCGGAAGACTCTCTAGCTGTAACTCCAGCACCATAAGGAAGCAATTTTCATTAGAATTCAAACTATGGCCATAATAAACAAGTTTTGGTAACCAGTATAGCACGAAAACCAAGGGATAAAAAGATAAAAGACTAGATCGCAATTAGATCGAAGAAAAAGCGAGACAAGACGGGAGTGCAAACCTTTTTCTCGACGGTTGAGGATTGGATAGAGGTGGGGAAGGGCTGAATTTGCATGCCTTCCCGCCGCTTCTTCTGGAGGTTCTCCTCCCTCTTACTCTTACGGATCTCGACCATGTTGTCCTCCCTCCTCCGCCGCCCCTCCTCCGCGTCCACCGCTACTTTGTACTTGTTTCGGCGGACCTCCGCTCGCGCGCTCGGCCTCAGCGACATCTCCGCAGATGATGGAGATCGACAATAAAGAGATGAACGATAGAGAATCGAGAGGGGAAGAAGCCGCCGCAGTTGTTAGGGATCGACAGGAAAAGAGATGAGCGACAGTAAACGCGGGGAAGAAGCCGAGACAAGCGAAACCCTAAAAAAGCAAAGCAACCATGTTTCGCTGTTTTTTCCTTTTAACATGTTCCATGATTTAAAATGATAAGAAGTATTAATAGAACATTAAGAAAATTTTAATACACACCACATTATTTTGTGTATTTATTTACATATGACAATTAAAATTTATATTCACAAATAATATTATTTAAATATTATAATCATGTCAAAAAATATACATGTAAAAAGTATATTCATTTTTAAGAAATTACTAATATTAGTATTTTCTTATTGAATGTTATCTTATGTTAAAAATTAAACTTAAACACAACAACAACAACAACCACAAAATATTTATCCCACGAAGTGGGGTCGACTACATGAATCCTTTTTCTCCATTGCGCCCTATTTAGTGTCATATTTTCATTTAATTTTTAAGAACATTTTTTTATACATTATGTCCTAGTCTTCCTAGTTCTATCTCTGCTTTTCTTAACATAAGTCAAATTTAAAACATCTGCTCTATTAATTGGATCATCTGATGGTTGATGCTTAACATGACCAAACCATCTAAGGTGACTCTCTCTAATTTTGTTTGTTACTGGAGCTACACGAACCCTATCACGGATATATTCATTTCTCATTTTGTCTCTAAGTGTAAAGCCATTCATCCACCTAATCATTCTCATCTCGGCAACACTTAACTTAGTATTATGCTTCTCTTTTGAAGGCCAACATCCAGCGCCATAGAGCATTGCAGGTTTTACCACCATCTTATACAATTTTCCTTCTGAGTCTAGGCAGTGCTTTTCTATCACATAGTAGGCCAGAAGTATCCCTCCACTTCAACCAACCAACTTGAATTCTACTGATAACATCCCCATCAATATCACCACTACTCTGAACAATAGATCTGAAATAAAATTTAAATAATACATAAGAATTGTGTGGTATGATGTAAAATCACCCAAAATTTTGATGTTAATCTATTATTTATCAGCATGAAAATGATTTATAATACACAAATATGAATAAAATACTATATAAAATTATCTTCTAACATTAAACTTCAAAATTAATCTGTCATGGTCCTCCAATTTTGAATGATAAAATTTTCTTATTGAATGTATGGTTACCCTTATATCTCAAGCAACCTAAAGAAGCACTAATAGAATGAACTCATTATTATCTATTATAAGTTATGTTATTGAAATGCAAGAGTTTAGCAGGGCAGAACCAGCCTTTCATTTGAGAGGAGCGGATTTATTGCATTAATAAATTTAATGTCTGTCACATTTCACTATTTAGATAGAAAACACGTATATTGCGACCCCTTAGTTGAATTCACTTAAACAACTTCTACATATGTTTTAAAAGTCTAAAGTGTTTGTATATCAGTGTGATAAGTAATCCAACAAAAAATCATTTATAGGGAAAAAAATACCATGTTTAAAGCATTATAAGTTTAATAGCAACAAAAGAATTCAACGTGGAGGAGTAGAGAGGATGAGTAAAGTGTTCGGACTGAGGCAGATTGAGACAAAGCGAGGTCGATCAGAGCGAGTCATATGCAAACATGCTAGAGAGACAGTGAGTTCGAGCGATGCGTCAGAGCGAGGCAAAGCGAGACCAACTAGAGTAAGTCCTATGCGTTATGCTCCGGGGCGGAGCCATGATTTTTTTCAGTCAGGACACAAATTAATAATTTTAAAATTAGCATCAACCTTTTTTATCCATACTTGTATATACTATTGTCAATTTTACCTTTCTTTTCTAATTTTTAATCTAAAATTGTTATAATATATGCTAATAAAAATATTAAAAGCAATATAATTTAAAATTATTGTATAATCATTTATTATCAATATTATAATCATTTCAATAGATATTTTAACATTAAAATTCATTAATATTTTCTAAACACTATATACTTGATTTTTGAATTTATTTAAATGCATATGCTACCATATAAAAAAAGTTGAGCCAACCCTTTGAATATTTCTTTATTGTTTAGAATGATTTATTTACATATCACTCAATTATTATGTATTTACCTATATATTATCTAAACTTTAATTTTATCATTCATATCACTTACCCATGCCTAAAAAGTGAATTTTACATTTTAAAAATTAAAATAGTGATATTTTTATGTGATATGAAAGATTTGGATGGTATAAATATAAAAAATAGAATCTAGGTGACAGATATGTGATACATATAAATTGAGTCATATCTATGCAATTGCCCTTAATGTAAAGCTTTGTTGTGGAATGTTTTTGCTAGTGTATATTTTAGTCCCATATTATGAAATTATTGATTGTTAGTGTTGTTTAAATAGAAAAGCATAAGTAAAATCTATGACTTATTAGAATATTATATGGGCTTGTGGTTGGTTAGATTTTACTAATTATATAGTATAAATGTTATTTTAACCTTAAAAAGTAATTTTTGATTTAAAGTAGTGATAAATTTGACATGAGTTGGTTCAACCATCATCCTAATCATTGAGCTTGAATTCCTCCTCATGGTTCATTACTTTAATTGTTCTATAGAATGATTGGAGTGGGTCTGTGAGGATAGGATACTACTAGGCTTACATATTGGACTGAGGTTGTGGGGCCATAGTGTGAGACCTAGTGGAGCAATGTATAAGGAAAAGGTGTAGAACCCTCATTGGATCTATTGCTTGTGCCATTTTCCTATAGATTTCTAATGTCTTTACTTATGTACTTACTCTGCTATCATTTAATCCTATAATCTAAAAACTTAGCTTTATGTCTACATAAAATAGTCAAAATAAGATGACTTATTTTACCTTTTAAACATATTTGTCTATATGTAATAGCAAGGAATTGGTTTTGTGTACATTCATGTCCTTTTACACTTCTTATTCCATCTCCTTCTTTTCCATCTTTTCTCCAACCTCAATTAAGTGAGTGGTTGAGTTAATAGTGAGTTCTATGCTTTTTTCTTCCTCATCTACTTCTTAGTATACACAAAACTCTAAGCAAGGTTGGCTAAAGCATCTAATTCTTACTATAACTTATTTTATTATTCTTTAATATAAATTAATCTCTTATCAACTCTTGTATGTTTATAAAAATTACATCATCAATGCTTATATTGTTGTTTCTTGCATTATATTTAAAAATAAGTGAGCTTAGATAACAAATTATGAGTCTGTACAATAAACTTACAGAATTCATTCTTATGAGCTCAAACAAGCATAGAGTAAAAATCATATATCATAAACAATACTAAAAAATGTGACAATAAAACTCATATGATAGTTTTTGGCTTTGAATTCTTCAATTAAAGTCTTATTCTTACTTAAAGTAAGGAAAAATACTCAAAAATGTCATTACAACATTGATAAAAGATAACTAAATAACATAAATTAGTCTTATAAGCTCAAACCAACTAAGATAGCTCCTCAACATAAAAAATTTAGGTTAATTCACTTTCACATGCGACAATAAAAGAAGTGGCAACATATGGCAATGACCTATGTACCATGGATGCTATCATTACTCAAGAGTGTTGGATTTTAACACACCACGTGAGGATGTGTGTTGTGGGTGTGTTCACTATAAATAACATTTATTTCATACTCTAGGTATTTTCCATGTTTTGCTTAAGGAAATGGTTCAATATAAAATGCTTGGAGTGTTTCCATTGTTTACATGTATTATAGTTTATCCAATCTTAAACTTAGTTTATCATTGATCAACCTATGATTAGAGAACATGGTTAGGTCAATGGAGCTAGAAATCACTAATTTAGGTCCTAATCATTAAATGGAATTAAGAGTTTTGATTAGTACTATTATTAATATGCTTAAATTCATTTATATCCAATTTAGTCTAATGAATCATATTGAACCATTTGATAAAGCCAAATGGATTAATCTAGTTGGGATTAGTTAGTTACCATTTAAAGCAAGCTCTAAACTTGATGGTTTGATTTAATTTGGCCATTGTAATGGTTAAAGTTATTTAAAATGAACATATTCACTTAATGGTTCATGTTAACCTATGTCCTTCAGGGTTTGATGTCTAATTAATTAAACCAACATAAATTTTATGGTCAATTTAATCATTTGACCCATTTGGAATTAATTTGGTTAATTGCGGTCATTTATAAGTAATCAGTACCATCAATGTGTGAAATAATTGTACTTAAATGATTATTAAATTAACTTAAGCATAGAGTCCAGATGTTGGTTTATTTAAAGTTTTATATTGATATGGGCAATTTATGGTTGATTTAGATCACTATTACACTTTATCCAACCAATTGGCTATCTAAAAGCTGTTAATTGAGATCTAAAGGCTTCGGAATGATCTTTGGAAATTCGAATTGATTTTAGAATTTTCATCAATAATATAACATAAGGATCTACATATGAATGAACCCATAATACACCAAATAACTTATACTTGATTATTCATGATTAATCAAAACTAAGCCTAAGGATTCTAAGGGTTTAATTGTGTATCATTTTTAGGGACATTCTATGAGAAATCTTATTTGAACTATTGAATTTAATTCAATTTAATTAGTCAAATAAAGTCCAAATAAGATTTACAATTTTCGCATTCTTAACTTATCTAAACTTTATGAAATAAGTTCTTCTAAAAGAATAAATGTATTTGCTCGAATGCCACCAAATATTTTTATGAATTCTTAGTTATTGTAGGTAATCTTTTTCCCACACACAAACACAAACATGTGCATACTACATATGTAAGCCATTGAACCTACCTAGGACCACTTGACTAACATACAAAGCTCTCAATTACTAGGTCAAGGTGGTTTATAGTGATTATATTAGGTAATTGATCGTATTCTAGCATATGCTAAGCTATATCAATAAATCATCCCAAAAGTTGTTTGAGTCCATAACACCATACCAAAAAAATGTAAATGAATAAATAAGAATAAGATGGAATACTATCACCACAATTTTTATCCATTAAAAAACTTATTGTGATTACCATAGACAAGACTTGCCTTAATGCACCACAAAGTTTATGACATATTGATTAAATATAGCATAGATATTGAAAATAAATAAAATATGAATGATAATAATTTAAATGTTGATGTTTTTTATGTCAACAAAGGACCCCAAGTTTTGCGGGATATTTGATCAAATACAACAAAAATATTGAAAAAATATAAAATATAAATATTTGGAAGATTTCGAGTTTTGATAGATAGAATCAACCAGTAGTTAAATGTGTAGAAGCAATTTAGTTTTCTCAGAGTATTAATAGCTAATCTTTCACTGTATTTACACTTAAGAATCCTCTAGTCTATACTTTTTATTCTAAATCGAAATTATCCCACTTTACATAAGATTAGTCTTTAATAACATTATTATAAACCATATTTGATATAGTGTAACATGACATGATTGATAAAACCCTCGCCAGATAAGCTTATTATTATTATTATTATACTCATCTATTGTAAGAGAGTATAAGGGTTACACTTGATTATGTGTTATAATATAATTTATCTAAATTAATCTTACAAGTTCTAAAACACACATGTTCTTAATCATATAAATCTACAAATAAGCTAATCTTTTGAGTCTAATTCATATAGTTTTGCACACAAAACAACATCACACGATTTTAAATTGCAAATAAATATGTGGAATTTGAATTAGTGAGTTTTTAAAAAATTACATAGTGCATATGTCGAAATTATCATCTGATGACTTACCTTGCAAAACTAAAGTTAGAGCATTTTTAATATTCTTTTTAGAATTCCTAAAGTTGAAAGAATGATGAAAGATGTAACATAGCAATGTTTTTCTAAAAAATGTAATATCTAATTAAATGGTGTAGAACATACTCACGTTCAATAAAAATTTGGCTAAATTAAGACGAATCAACAAATTCTCTTACTAAGAAGAATTATATCTTCAAGTCCTCAAATCTTTTCACAAATTTTTTAAGCGACTTGATCAGAAGAATTTTTAACGCTATTAATTATTCAAAAAGTGTAGCTCTCTCTACCTCAATTCAGACTTAATTAAATGTTACAATGTTCTTTTATGAAGTTATCTCCACAAGCAAATCTTCAAACACCAGGGTGGAGGTAATCATTTTCACTCCATCACTAAGAGAAATAAAAGTAGATTTTATCAATTTTGAACCTCTATAATAATGGGATTAAATATATTAATTCTTTCTATCCCTTAGCAATAACTTTAGTGGATGAAATAATCAAAGTTGGTCTCTTTATTTACTTAAAATTTCTCATACATTTTCTCTCCACTAGAGACTTCTTTACTAGTAGATTTCAAGCCTTGCATTCGAATACCTTGTTGAAGTAACATAAATAGTAGGAGGACTCTTAAAGCTCATCACAAATTCAAAATAAATCTCCCAATGACTTGTTTTGTATATCTCATATATGAAGTTCATTAGTATTTATCGAAAAATATGATGAGTTTAAAGCACATGAATGATCATTCACCATCCATTTAAGAGCTAACCTTATTTCGATTTCACTTTCTATAGTTCCTATGAGCTCATTCATTATCTCTAGGCATTAAATGAAACTAATTTTTGAATGCAATAAAATTTTTAAAAATCTCAACCAACATTTAGCTCACCAAGGTAGACTTGATGCTTTAATTTTTTATCAATTATTATTTTTTAATCTCCATAAAGTGTTTAAAAATTCGAGGAACTAATATACACTGAAAGGTTAATTTGGATAGTTTAATCAATTCAAACTGAAAATCTAAACTTAGTCGAGTAAATCACTATGGCTAATACTTCAAGTCTCTACTATGGAACTGATCAATAATTAAAATCATCAGTTCATCAAAGTTACCTACTTTTTTTAGAGAAAACTCACAAGATTCAAATATATAAGACCTTCTTACATTACTGCTCCCATTGATCTCCAGACTTCATTATTGGCACACAACAAATGTAACCAAGCATTTGACAAGCTATTAATCTTCTAACAAAATTGTTGTAAGATTCTTTCTCTTAGAATCAATATGTAAATTTTAGCTATCAACATCATGATGTCATGCAAAGAAATACTTAAGAATCTAACACAAACACCTCTATATATGCCTACTAATGCTCATATTTTCCATGTTTCTTTCCTGTGAAGCTCCTTGTTGGCCACTGAAACACGGAAAATTATTCCATAAGGACAACGTACACAGCGTTGCGTACGTTATCCGCAAATAACTACCGAATAACCATCGAATAACATCTGAAATCGTGTATTTCAGGATTATCGGGAGGTTATTGCGGTATTATTCCGAATAACCAGCGAATATTATGAGGATTGATCAGAACTAAAAATGCAGAAGAGAAAGAGAGGCCGTTGCCTTTCTCTACAATGCTACGATTACCAACTTTCCAATGCTAGGATAGCTTCCACAAAGACTCCTCATGGCAGGATGCCGCAGTACTGAAAATTAATATAAAAAAAGTAGAGAATCACTCCATGATCACGCAAATGCTGCAGCCTACAAGCGATGCCTTTCTTCTTATAGATTCCTCTGTTCCTCCTTTATATGTGTGGATATGGGAGCTCAATTTTGTTAAGAATAATCAGAAATGGCCATCACCCATGATGACCTCTCCTCCATCAGGAACTACCGCACGGCTGATATCAGCAGCAGGCTTATCGTCTTCCTCGTGGGCTTGTCGGTGCTCTGTGGCCTCACCGGCTTCATTCTCTGCCTGGTTGGAGAGGCCACCAGGTCCGAGGTAAGAGAGAATAAGTTTTTTTATGAGTCCGGAGTATGCACTCAGTTCTATTTATATAAGAAAATTATTTGGAGGGTATTTGGGGGTTATGTCGGTTTTATTGAGGTTAATATCCCCAATAACCACACAAAACCCTCGAATGACACTAAAAAATATGAAAGCAGATCCACTGAAGTTATTAGTAGGTTATTGAGAGGTTATTGGAGTTAATACACTTAACCTCTCAATAACCCCCAATAACAGGTTATTGGGATGTTATTCCGGGGAGTACGCATGCAGAACTCATGCATACTTTGTACGTAAATATTTCTCCTGAAGTTCCGCTCGGTGTTTGCATGGAGAAATAATGGTGTGTGTACCATACCTACAGACACGAATAACAAAGAGAGTGTATGCATACAAGCATTCTTTCTTGTTAGGCTTAATAGTACTAAATAAATTATATTTTTCTCAATTTTATTTTTATATTTACTATATTTATGTTATTTCAAATTCAAGACCAAGATTATGTCATTGAAATTTTATTTGTATCATTAAAACATAATGTAAATTAAGTTTAAAAAATTTTTATTACGATTTATTTGTTTATCAACATGTGAAAAATATAAAAAATTGAGTCTTTACATAAATAGTATTAGAAATATTTTTGTTATATACATATCCGACACATAAAAATATCATATGTAATGCTCCTAAAATCTCAAATTATTCACAAAATTAGCATTCCATTAATTTTGTTGTGAGGTCTTGCTCTCGTTCGAGAAAAAAATATTACATACATTCACGTTATGTAGGATCACGTGAGGTGAATCACTCAAAACACTCCCCTACCAAAATGTATATGTCAGTGGGCCCCAATTTAAATTTAAAAGAAAAATGAAAATAAAATAAAATTGCTGAATGGAGTGTCCGCACAGAATAATCACTCTTGTTCCAGTTTCCTTCGCTTTGCTATCCTTCCCTAGCAAGTAAGAGCTCCCTCACTTTTTTTTTGTGCTCATGCGACCGCCGCCCCCCGCCCACCCGCAATCCATCTTCTGTAGCAAGCAAACAAAACAAAACAAGAAGTCTCCCTCTTCTGGCTCGCCGCAACTCTCCTCAGCATGCAGTGAAGCTCTTCTCTGATCAATTTGTGTTGCAAACACGAGCGAATATTAAGTGCATGATTTACATGTGCAAATTAGTGATATTTGTGGTATTGTAATAGTATTGTGATGAACACTACCACAAAATCTAATACCATCAGCACGTAATACTTTTCTGCAAAGATAGGCCTAACCGAACCAATGCTCCCCTCCCATCCATTCCCTGTAGGCTACAAGCTACAGCCACGATCTTAGTCCCCAGCAAGCATCAAGCAATATGTAATTTTGTTAGTCTGCAACGAGTATACCTGCTCTTCCTACTTTCATCAAGTGTTCCTCCTCATCTTTTATAATCTGCCGTTGCTTAACCGCAGCTATTCGGCATCTCACAACTCCTAGTGGCCCTTGTTCAAACCTACGAACAGCACCTAGATACGGAATACGCACGTAGAATTACGTGCGGATGAAGGTTATTGAAAGAGTATTAGAAGGTTATGTCCGCATTATTGGATTTAATACTCTCAATAACCTCACAATAACCCCCCCAGTAACTTGCAAATATATTAAAACAGAACCGTATAACTTATTTGTAGGTTATTGGAGGTTTCAACCCCAATAACACCAACATAACCCCCCAATACCCTCTCAATAACCTTCATCCGCACGCAATACTACGTGCGTAGTCCGTACCTAAATATTTCTTCTCCGCACAGGTTCTCACTTGTCCTAGTCCTACGTCCCGCATGCTTGCGCCTTGCATGGCCGCCGGATACAACATCAAATATGCTTTCTTGACTTCCTACTATTTAAAGTTATCATACTTTAAAATCAATCATCCAATACTATGATCCATTTAAAATTCAAAATAAAAATGCTAAATCAAATTCACAAATGATTCGTTAAACCAACTTTTAAAGAGAATGTTACTGAGTTTTTTTTATCTAGCTTCTTGAACAAAAAGGTTTCCGCAGGCAAGTAAATAAGCATTTTAAAAGCCCAAATTTGGTTCATATATATCATTTTAATTCAAATTTATTAAAATAAATTAAATAAAAATAGGATAACTAAACTTTAAACGAAAGAGCACGAAGTTGATGATGTAATCATAGTTCACCTGCACCAAATCCTCAGTTAAAATCACCTGCAGGCAACATGGATAATCCTTACCATCCAGAACAGTGGGAAGAGTTACAGGTGCTCCTACAGTGGCAGTGGGAAGACTCCATTGGCATTAGCCTTGGCTGCCTTCCTCCTCTTCGCAGTCGCCATGTTTGCAGAGCACGCCTACATGCTCGTCGCGATAACCAGCCCTCCGCCATCTACAGCCATGGCCTGGCCATCAACCCCTGACCCGAGCTTGGTCTCACCACCCACAAATGCACAGAAATGGCAAACCTGCGTCCTCTTCCTCACAACTTGGTAAATGAGACTCAACACCTGCTTACTCGGGGTTTAATTACAGATGTGATGCGAGTCATGCTTTTGGATGCAGGATATGCTTCGCCATTGCTGAAGTGCTTCTAATGATAGCCATAGGTGTTGAGTCTGGTCACCTGTACAACTGGACCAAGCCGAGGATAACTTGTCCGGTGATTAGACCGGGACTCTTCGCAGTTGCCGGAGTATTTGGCTTGATCACCGTCTTCCTTGGAGTGGCGTTGTATCTGACTGCGCTGAGAACGCAAAGACTGCGTCTGGAAGAGGAGAGAATGGACCGCCGGTATCATCTTGGACAGACTCCTGTGCTGCCTGGAGGACCAGCTGCCCTTAGAACATACCAGAGCCAGGCTCCCAGTGGCACCTCATCTCTGAATAAAACCTCGAATTTACCACTCAGTGCGTGAAAACTATGTTAGAGTTAAGCAGCATGCTAAATGTGCTGTGGTGGCTTAATTTAGTGAAGAAGGGAAGGTGAAAGGTTTTTCTGGTAAAGTATCATTATGAAACTAGTTATGATAAATAAATCAAAGTGCATAAGATTTGTCACTGATTAGTGATTCATCAAACCATCATAGTTTCTGATATGTTTGGTTAGTTCATAAAACAATAATAAGACAACCACTACAAAATCAATGCATAAATAATAATGAGCTAATCTGCCTTCTCACCATCAACTTTTTAACACGCAGGGATGCACATCTCCTCCAACTCAAATATTTGGAAACTAAGTTTCTTTCTTCTTTTCTTCTTTTTCCTACCTTGACACAGTGGCTCGCATGGGCCTCTTGCCCTCCATTGCATCCTTCTTTCGCCTGCAATCGGCACACAAATAGGGGCCCTCACAGGTTTTAGATAATGGCAACAGGTATGGGCCTAAAGGGTTCGACGTCTGATCGGTTTGGCAGATTGCACATCTATAAGGCAATGAATTGGTCACTGGCAGGATATTGCTGCCCAACCTACAAGAATTTAGAGTCTGTCAGTAGAAGCAAATTACTGCCAAATTATCAAAAGTTACACCGTTCATTAACAATAATGTAAGAAGAAACGACAGGTTAAATGATTAGACAGCAAGGTCTATTAATACGAGTGTGTTCTTCGAGCAAAGTTTGACAATAGTTTGACTCTAAATTCTTGTAGGATAGGTCACAAATTTTTACTTAAACTCCCTATCTAGAGAGGTTCGGAAGTTTACTAAAAGAGTTTCTGAAATATTTCCATTTTTCCTTTTTCTTTTCAGATGAGATTTTTAAAATTCTTACTTTAGAATAAGAAAAGCTGACACTTATTAAACATTTAAACTGAAGGCAATTCAGCTTTTATTAGTTGGACCCATATAAAATTCCCCCAAGAAAAATTGTATGGCACTCCCTATTTTAGTTAGTCCACCTAAGGAATTCAAACCCAACACATCTTCTAAGTTTTTCTGTATACCGGTACACCTTCAGCACTGGTAATTATTGGCTAGATCCAATCATGCAAAACTTATGCATAACCTACTAACAGCACTATTAGAGCTAGATCGATTAAAGATCAACCATCCGCATCTATATTTCGATTATTTCATATTAATCGTACAATTATATCTCCCTCGCCAACTCCAAATTTTCTTATTTATTCTCAATGCATGAATCACTTAAGTTTAATAAAAAAATTTAAAACCAAATTTTCATCTTTTGCCAATATTTAGATGCAAAGATACTTAAACCAACTATTCTAAAAAATAATACTCCCCATCTCCTAGATGACATTAATTCGGCCATATACCTTGTGGATTTACCAAATTAAATTGGATTGATGGCGAGTCTTATTTTGCAAAACATTAGAATCGTATAGCATAGTTGGTTTTATAACGATGATATATACTTGTGATAGTATTCTAGATGCCACCTCTAATTTTTAAGCATGCGCCTTTAAATATATCGGTCATTGCATATTTTTTTGGCAAACAAGATTCAATAGTTGATACTATTATATCAACTATCCCTTGATCCTCTAATCATTAACTGTCTATTTTAGAAAACAACTTATATTTGCATATTACAAATTTAATATTTATTATTCAAATTATCCCAACACTTTTAAGTATATTCTCCATTATTTTAATCTTAGACTATTAGCCTTGGAAACTAAACTCACACATCAAGGCTCTATCATAGAGAAATAATAAACAGACCAGGATTTAAAAATGTATTGCACAAAAATTATGAAAATAAAAAAATGAGTAGGGTTACTCATTAATGTAAGCACACTTTTAAAAACTATTTAATTGATCTCAAACTATTTTTACTATTAAACACTCCTTTATGCATATTCTTAATAACTTCTGCTGTCAACAAAAACTTTTCCAATAAACACTCAACAACAACAACAACAAAAACAAAACCTTTATCCCACTAAGTGGGGTTCGCCACATGAGTCCTTTTCCTCCATTGCATCCTATTTAGTGTCATATTTCCATGTAATTCTAATAAATTAAGGTCATTTTTTATCTAATAAGCCCAAGTCTTCCTAAATCTATATCTGCCTTTCTTAACATAAGTCGAATCTAAAACACCTACTCCTCTAATTTGATCATCAGATGGTTGACATTTAATGTGGCCAAACCATCTAAGACGACTCTCTCTAATTTTGTTCGTCACTAAAGCTACATCAACCCTATCGCAAATATATTCATTTCACATTTTGTCTCTAAGTGTAAAGCCACTCATCCACCTAATCATTCTCATTTCGGCAACACTTAAATTAGTTTTATGATTCTCTTTTAAAGGCCAACATTCCGCGCCACAGAGCATTGCAGGTCTCACCACCATCTTATAAAATTTTTCTTTCAGTCTAAGTGGTACTTTTCTATCACACGATAGGCCTGAGGCATTCCTCCACTTCAACCAACCAACTTGAATTCTAATAATAACATCCAAATCAATATCCCAATCACTTTGAACAATAGACCCAAGATATCTAAAGCGTTCACACCTTTTAATAATTTGATCACGCATAGTTATATTTCTGTCACTAGAGCTAGTACTACTAAAACTACATTCCATTTATTCAGTTTTAGTTCTACTCAAACGAAAGCCTTTAAACTCCAAGGTAGACCTCTATAATTCAAGTTTTTCCTGAGCTTTTTGTATCTTCTTATCCACAAGAAGGACATTATCAGCAAAAAACATACGCCAAGGTACATCCTCCTGTAAGTTTCTGATAAGACCATCCATAACTAAAGCAAAAAGATATGGGCTTAAAGTCGATCCCTAATGTAAACCAATAGAAATAGGAAAATATTTGGTCAATCCTCCTTCTATTCGAACACAAGTAACAGCTCTTATATACATATCTTTAATGACTTGAATATAAGTCATATCAACACCTTTTTTCTCAAGAACTCTACAAAGAATATCTCTTGGAACCTTATCGTAAGCTTTTTCTAAATCAATAAAAATCATATATAGATCCTCCTTATTATCTCTGAACTTCTCCATCAAACCTCTCAATAAACGTATAGCTTCCATAGTAGACTTGTTCGGCATAAATCCAATTTGATTATGAGAAATCTTTGTTTCAATTACATTCTCCCATAAGTTCAAAGTATGACATCAACTTAATTTTTCTATAATTAGCACACTCTTGTGCATCCCCTTTATTCTTCAAAATGGGGACCAAAATACTCTTCCTCCACTCCTCAGCCATTTTGTAGTTTTTAAAATAATAATAAAGAGTTTAGTAAGCCAAGAAACTCACAGATCTCCTAAATATTTTTACAATTCAATTGGGATATCATCAGGTCTTACAGACTTTCCACCCTTGATTTTCTTTAAAGCTTCCTCAACTTCTTTTTACGAATGCGACACTAAAAATTAAACATTTTATTATTATTAACAATATTAAGATCATTATGGTCGATCGTATTTTCCAAAACTTCATTAAAAAGTTTATAAAATAACTCACCCATCTATTTTGAATATCTTTTTTAAGAAAATTACTTTTTGATTTTCACCATTAATACACTTTACTTGAGTTAAATCTTTACTTTTCTTTTTATCTTTATTTGACTAATTTATACATATATTTTAACCCTCCTTGGTATCTAATCTATTATTAAGATCACTAAAAGCAGAATTTTTAGCGTCGTAGATTGTTCTCTTAGACTCTCTAAGAGTCGTTTGATATTTTTCTCAATTCTCTAAAATTTTACATTTAAACCAATTTTTATAACAAAATTTTTTATATTTTATCTTTTCTTGCACATTATTATTCCACCACCAACTATTTTATTTATATAATTTTTTTCTTTTGATTCGCCAAAGTACAACATTTGCCACTTGTTTAATAGTGTTTGTTATTTTATCCCACATAGAATTTGTTTCTTCATGAACATCCCAAATTTTAAAATATAGAATTTTACTCATAAAAATGATTTTATTTGTCTTTTAGGTACCTACATCTAATTCTACGACAATGATTCCTATTCTTCATTATTTTCCAACTCTTCATCTTAAAATCTAGAACTAATAATCAATATTGAGTAATTAAACCCTCACTTGGAATGACCTACAATCTTTTTTACATTCTCGACGATTTCTTCTTCTCGTAAGAAAATAATCAATTTGTATTTTATTAGATTCATTCTTATAAGTAATAATATGCTCACCTTTTTTCATGAATAAAATATTAGCAATAACAAAATCTAATATAACTACATTTTTCATTAATCAATCCAAAACCGTATCCACTATGACAATTTCTAAAATCTTCTACCACTATCAATATGTCCATTTAATCTCCTCCAATAAAAATTCTTTCTTCAAGAGGTATCACTGTATTAAGTCTTCCAAGTCATCCAAGAATTTATCTTTAGAACCTATATCTAAACCTACTTAAGGAACATAAGCACTTATAATATTAAAAATCTTAGTATCAACAATAATCTTTAAGGGCTATAATTCTATCTCCAGCTAAATAATCAATCAGCTAAAAATCACTTTCTAAGGATCGTAAATTGAATCCAAGATCAAGAATTGCTTTAAAATCATAATGGTTTCTAGCTTGGATAAAGCTCGAATCAAAATCAATAAATCATCGAAAGTTTTTGTCAAAGTTTTGAATTTGAATCTAACTAACAAAAATAAATCTTCAGCTCTCAGAGGTGAATAAAAAACTAATATTTGCCCGTGTGCAAGGGAGGGGCAAGGGCACTTATGTATCAATATATGTGTGGCTAATTAAGGATGTTGTCAACCAAAAAAGGTAGAATTTATCCCAGAAGAACAAAAATTAATTATAATATAATCAATTTTTGTTTCAAATTATTCACAAAATAATAAAAATATGTCAACTCTGCTAAAATTTATCTCGACCAGATCCGGGACTTGAAATTAACTAATGCGGGAACAAACAATCGAACAGTAAAGATTAAATTTTTCATATTTATTTTCTCTAACTATTATTAAATGAAAGTCACTAAATCATTTAAATTAAAGCAGTATATTTAAATTTAGCACGTTATTGGTTGTTCGCATTTTCTATGAACATTTCATTTTCTACCGATCATCTTTTAAATCACTTAATTAAATATGAAATATTAATTTAAAACTAAAGTAAGCTAAATAATACCAGAGAATACCAATACTCATAAATCACACTAATACATGAGAAAAGAGAGCAATAGGCATGTTAGTCAAGCATTTAATAATAAAAACATTCTTATTATTCAAAGAATCTTACTATATCAATAATATATCAATATCATTTTTATCTGCATAAACGTCACATGAACATCATTTAAAAATTGTGTCAATTAAGACATGTCAACGTCAATATCTTTTTCCATATACCATAGTGTTCTTCCCACCAGTACCATCAAAGGATGATTCCATCATAGTCAGTCAGTCATGCACATATAAACAGTTAACATAAATAAATCATTCATGTATTCATCGCATTCAATTCAACATACTATATAAAACATACATCAAATACCTGAGAAAGAAAAAAATATCAATCAGAATAATGCATGTGCAAGTGTCATTAACTACAAAATAGTTAAGAATAAATAAATTATTAATATAGATTAAAAGTAAGAGTAGTTACCTCGATGTAGATTAATTTATTATTTATCTTGACATCAACTTTTTTAAAATTGAAGCCTAAAATAAACATAGGATTCATGTTATTAAAAATTTAATCCTTTTATTATGTTATTTCAAATAATTTATACATTTTTAATGAGCTATTAACTTTATGTTATTTAAGTATATTTTTTTATATTACTAAGTAATCCCGCTTAAATTTTATATTATATATATAAATATATATTACTATATAAAAAAATGTCTATCGCGGGAGGCTCTGCTAAGGTTTCGCCTCATGGAGAACTTTGGCGTCTGCCTCGGTGAACCTCGCATCGTCGTGCTCGAAGAAGGGGTTCGCGCCTCGACTTCCTTGGATTCGTCTTCGTAGTCCTGTTCGTGCTTCGTCTGGTTCGTAGTGCTTCGTCTGTTCGTCGTTCGGCGTCTGCCTCGTCGTCCGGTTCGTTCTTCGTCGTGCACGAAGGAGGGTTCGGGCCTCTTCGAATTCGTCTGCTCGTTGAAGAACGTTTTCCGAGTGTGGACATCTGCTTCGTTGCGTGGTCATTCCTTGTGCTCGAAAGAGCAGATTTCGCCATATTTATATTAAATTTTTCATATTTATTTTTTCTAACTATTAACAAATGAAAAAGCCACTAAATCATTTAAATTAAAGCAATATATTTAAATTTAATTGTTACTAATTATCCACGTCTTCTATAAATATTCTCTTCTATCACACATCTTTTAAATCACTTAATTAAACATAAAATATTAATTTAAACCAACAGTAAGCTAAACAATGTAAGTAAATACTCATACTCATAAACCACAGCAATATAAGAGAAAATGAAGTAATATTCATGACAACTAAGCTTTTAATAATAAAAATATTTGATTCTATTCAAAGAACATTACTATATTAAAAGTATAACAATATTATTCTATATTTGTACAACCGTCATAGGAGCACTGTGTAAAAACTGTGTCAATTAAGACACGTCAATATCAATATTTTTTGCATATATATGTACGGGTACCTTAGTGTTCCCCTACCAGTAGTATCAAGGGTTGACTCCAACATAGTCAGTCATGCAAATACAATCAGTCAACATAAACATATTATCATGTATTCATCGCATTTAATTCAATATACTATATAAAACATATATCAAATATATGAATAAGTAGCAACAAACATTCATAACAATGAGCGATAAAGAAGAAAAATATTTTAATCAGAATAAAATATGTGCAAGTGTCATTAACTGTAAAATAGTTGAGAAGAAACAAATTATTACTATAGATTAAAATTATTAGGTACTCACATCAATATCGATTAATTTGTTATTTGTCTTGACGTCGACTCTTTTAAAATTGAAAGCCTAAGATAAACATGAGATTCATGCTATTATAAATTTTATTTATTTATTATTCTATTTCCAATAATTTATATCTTTTTAATTAGCTATTAACTTTTTGTTGTTTAAGTATAATTTTCTTTATTTTACCAAATAATGTCGCTTAAATTTTCTATTTTATATATATATATATATATATATATATATATATATATATATATATATATATATATATATATATATATATATGACTATTTTATTATTAAATCAATGAACTTATTTAATGTTTACATCGTCGAGCCCTAATCCACACGAACTGGTATCTCCTTCGATCGCACATAAGCCACCCACCCTTCTTCCTCTCGATAAAGCCTCTCTTCCCCTTTCTCCTTTGACTTGGGGCTCCAAGCACATGCGGCCAACGTTTCGGTTCCCTCCTATGTCATCCTCCTCTCATTCACATGCTGCTTGAAGCAGCACAAAAAAAAAAAAAAAAACGACAACCCTCTTCTTCTCTCGAGCACAGCGCACAACGTTGTATCCTTTGGTAAAAAAAAAGTCTCAACAGCTCTCCTTCCTTCTTCTGCTCTATGATTGCATGCATGAGAGCTCCCATCTCATGTGTCGATTTATAGGGAAAACTCACCTCTTCAGCTTCCGAACCCCTTCATATCCTCTCCCCTCCGTTCATTATCCCTGATTCCCCGATTGATTAATAATTCAAACATTTTATAATGAATTAGTGGGATCTCTTAGATCGATTATTGACTCTGCTGGTGGTGGATCATTATTGTCAAAACCTTTTGATGAGGCATATTCTTTAATTGAAGAAATGACTACTAACAATTTTCAATGGCCCTCGAACGGTTCTTCACTTCGTCTCCTCTGGGTAACCGAAATGCCATCGTTACAGAATTGAATTTGTATCAAGCCATTCAATAACTATGCCCATCTCAAGTCAAGATTGCATTGAATAAATTTGAGAAAACCTAGAGATAGGCTTATATCAATTCAAAATTGGATCATTGAAGACCCCCTTATACTTCAATATAAATAGAATTATATAATTTTTCTGGTCAATATTTTGTTTTCATTAAATCTTTTAACAAAAAAGTAATATCCACCATTGATCTTCCTTACAAAAATCAAATCAATGCTCTGATTCAAACGTTAATCTCAATAACTTTCTTGTCCAATTGATAAATTCAATTCTCTGATTACTAATAAAAGTCTAAATATCTGCATATTCCTTACTAAAATTCCTTTATTTAAAATCTTCTAGTCCTTAAAATTTAATTATAAAATTTTGACGGCTACATTGCAACAAGTGCTCTCAAAAAGACCAAATATATATCGTCAAAAGGAAGAGAAGGGTAAGATCAGCGTTGCCACCATCATCAACTACTTAATACAAATGCAATCTGTGACAAGTTGCTCGCCTTGCAAGGTTTCCTATAGCAACTTCCCCCTTGCACATTGTGAGCAAACACCAAGATAACAGCATGTAGTGGTCTAGATGAGTTTTGAAATATTAAGAATAGAGTAAATAAGGCAAATGCTAGAGGGAGGTATCAAACATGTGAGGCTATGGTTCAAGAACTTTAAAGGAGAGAAAAGTACTCAATATCAGGTAATTCTCAATTGAAGAGATTGAACTAGGAGGGCTTATCTAGGTTAAATATCATTGAAAACAAGCAAATAAGCACCAACAAATTAATCAGAAATATCATGATGCCAAACCAAGCCAAGCATATAATCAAATGATATGATTGCAACCTACTACCAAAGAAAGATTCTAACATATAAGAAAGAACATGATACCTAATCCTAAATAATTAGAGTAGGGAAAATTAGATAAGCAAACCAACCACTGAACTCTATAATAGAACAACTATTTATATTAACAATAGGATTGATCCTAACAGAGCAATTTAAGTAGTCAGAATTTTGCATAAAAACTCATGCTTTCATCAAATATAACTTGGTTAGACTCGTTGAGGAAAATTATAACTACAACATAAATACTCAAAAAATTATCAAAGAACTCCTAAAAATACTAAGATGAGCCATACAAACTATATAATCATTATTAGCCTTATCCCAATTATTTGAGGTGGGTTTATAAATCTCATTCTCCATTCATTGTAGTTTGTACATAACTTTCTACATGACGTTTATCCATTGTTAGATTTGGTCATCTTTTCTCTTCACAATCCTTCAACGTTATTAATTCATCTATATGAAGAACAAAACTTAAAATTAGCATCTTCGTATATACCCATAAATCTTTAATGTAGCTTCCTAGCTTACATGTTCTTGATATAAAAGTTGTAAAATCATGGGCAACAAGCTAAACAAAGCCACCATCAATTGCAATTCATAAGATCATCCTCATCATTGACCTTATCCCAACTATTTCAATTTGGCTTTCACCACTGATAGCCAATTATTTTGTAGATGATTAAATTATTAGTATCTTAAACAAAAGAACTCAAGAAAATAAAATTTAGGTGAGCCAATTGCAAAAGGAATATCGCACAACCAAGCACAGTTTGTGTCAAATCCATTGTTATCCAAACTGCTTGGAACACCAAATGCTAAATGATTGTTCAATTCATACGGTGCCATGCTAAACACTAGCCCAAGAACAGAGAAGCTCTAAAAAAATAGTTTGTTCACATTATAACTTATATCTATAATGAAGAATGCTTTTAAATAGTGTAAATGACAATCATGTATGGCTATAGATGAGGAGAGCTTGAGTGTGTTCAGGCTTAGCTCGTGTTCACCTTGTTTGAATTGAATTGTGTTCGAACTTGCTCATGAACAGTGTCTTCGTATTCTGCTCAATTTACATATTCTTATCAGTGTTCAGTTCTTGTTCGGCTCGAAATAGGTTCACTTAAATTAATTAGGAAAAAAATAGATTTAGGGTATTAAATTTGAACTTGCACCAGTTCTGTACAATAGAAGGCACAAAATCACATGACCACACGAGCTGTTATGATTCAAACTTAGGGTTGTTCTTGTTCTACTTGTTTATAATTCAAGCTTGAAAAATTTCTTTTTTTGTTCGGCTCATTTATTTAACAAACGATTCAAACAAGAGCTACTTAATAAGCCGAATAAGAGTTGTTCGCAAACAACAAGCTTTTTTGACAGCCCTACAATCATGTCACAACTATGTTGTTCTTGTTCGACTTGTTTAATGTAATATTTTTAATTCAGCCAATTATTCTATCTAGTCTCTCAAATATTAATTTAAATTAGATTTGTCAGTTTATTTTACAATTTCTACAGAAAATTTGAGCCAACCATTCAAACAAGAGAAATAATCTAATCAAATCCTTTCCATAAAAAATTTTATTTCATAAAAGAAATCCTAATAATGACCATTCTAAATGTAGAACAGCATACTCTAAATGACTGCCACAAAAAAACATTATAAATCATCGTTTTTTCGTAACAATCTATATTCAAAAAAGAATGGACTAAAGTGTGAGCTAAATTTATAAAGATTATGATTTTAAGTAAAAATTAGAATTCATGTACAGGATCAATCCACGAATACAACTCAAAATCTTGGGGTTGTAATATTTCACCTTCAGTGTTGACTACAAAGCACACAAGATGTACATCAAAGATTATGAGCAAGCGAATTTAAGAAAATATCCAAAATCTCAGTTGAGACTGGGTTGCATGATATGGCCCATAGCTTGAGCTCACACAAAGATTACAAGGAAGCGAATTTAAGAAAATATCCAAAATCTCAGTTGAGACTTCCAGATTGCATGATCTGGCCCATAGCTTGAGCTCACACAAAACTTTACTATGATGATACATCAGGATAAACAGAGCATGCCACCACAAAAATTATCTACATAGTTTTGAGAAAAGAATCACACATTGCTACCACTTTCATGCATAATTCTTGAATAAATGCATGAAGGCGTGTTTTAGTAACAAACAAATGGAAAGTAGAATGTAGATTTTAGATACGATGTATATGTATACATGGATGACTATGGTAGAGTATAAGTGGTAAATGCAACAAACACACAATCAAAACAGCTTGCCTGAGATAAGCAAATAGAAATGGAAAAGTAGATAAAAGTTTACTAAATTTATTCAAAAAAAAGTAGATACTCATAATGGGCAAAGATGAACACTTTTACAAACATTTGAAAGGAACTTCAATTTAATAGGGTTCTGGAGCAAGCTAACCAACATGCCTGACTCCAAGAACGTGCTTTTCTAGGTAGCCCTGGCAAGACAAAGATGAATTGAATGGTGTAAAGTATGTAAAGCCATGTAGTTTGGATCCTAAACAAAGAGTTCAAGTAAATTCAACATCACTGGAATGCATAAGAAACAAAGGAGTTGGTGCTTGGAATGCATTGATTGCAGTAAGAAGCAGACAAAAACTTGGTCAATTACATTTCTCGCAAGTTCCCTAAACAAAGTTGTATGGGCATGACCAATTGAACTCAAATATGATAATGGAGGTCTAAGAGTAAGATCTCATCTAGATTTTGTCACATGAAGATAATAGCTCCCCACTGGGCTCCCTATTATATGGGCCAAATAAAATATGCTAGGGCATGCGTTTACAAAATGTATGTATATCTCAAAAGACATTGATGTGTTAGACATCTCAAAGAGAGAAGTGTCATCAAGTATCTCATTAAGACCATAAAAGTCAAGGTCGGGATGTAAAAAGGTAGAAAATATTTGCACCTCCAGTGATGGTGCATCAAACTTCAAATAAAAGAATTAAAAAAAATATATTATCAAGTATAAACAATTTAGACAAATGATCTCATAATAAAGTAATTATGTGCATCTCAAGTATAATAAGAGGCTCATCAATGAGCTTATCAGAGAAGGGTAAGTGTGATCCACTAAAAAATTCAAAGAGCATAGAAAGTATATAACTCTTAATAGAAAGAGTTTTAACAAAAACCTCTTTAACGTGAATGCTAACATTAGATGCAGATTCTGACTCCTAATTATAAGTATTTATGGTAGATGGCTTAATAGTTGAGTCAAACATTATTGGAGCCTTATATTTTTCATTTATTTAGAGGGAAACTCGAGGTCATCCTTCAAAACCTACCATATCAATTTCTCGAAGTTGTTGAAATTATCATTTATATGATTAAACCTAACAACAAACTTATGAGTTCTATCATTCATGATAAACTCTAATTCTTTTGTTTTCCTTCTACTGAAGTAGAAAGATATCTCCTAATAGGGGAACCATCTTATAGTTATTAGTTTTAGGAGCCTTGGGCAATATTTAAAATTTTAAATTACTTCTATTTCGAGGCAATAGTATTTTCCCCCAAATCTTTGTTCTTTATCTAACTAATCATTCTAATATATTATAGCATTTTTTCTAACAACATTAATAAAATAATCAGTTTTTTTATAGTTATTCATCTTTTGCTAATTAAAGAACTCATTTAATTGTTTGAATCAATCAGAAGAAAAAGAAAAAATAATACTGTGCACACCATCAAATATAGAAGTTTGAAATTTTAGTTAAGCATAATGATTATCCAATCATGCAAAGGGATGCATAGTTATAAACATAGTATGAAGTTGAGTGCTTTTAAAATATAAAAGTACAAATATAAAAGAAATGAAAATTTCATGATTGGAATAATGCTCGACTAAAGAATTTTCAAGTGAGAAGGAGAGTAACAGTCGACCCCTTTAAGTGCTAAATTCTCTTTAGACAATTTATATCTTTTTGACAAAGCTTTTTTAGGTTTTGTGAATACACAAACCACTTTTTTGTGTCAAAAACTCTTATATAAATGAAAAAAAAAAGATGTCTATGCAATAATCAAATAAAGTTTTTTTTTCCCCCCACTTTTTTGTGTGCCTTCAAGATTTTGTTACTAACTTTCTTTTCACAAGTGAAGACGAATGTAGAAAACATTAATCATGAGTAAACATAAAAAACATAGCTTCAATCTTACTGTTTTATTATAAGCATAGACTGAACAAATTTTTATTATTATTAATTTTTGTGTGTAAATCACACCCTTACATTGCATGAGACTCATTTATCAAAGAAGCTGGACTTTAATATAGGATTGGTCCGAATTTTATATGGAGTTCACTACATAAAAGGTTTAAAAAATTAAGCTTAGAATTACCAATATAAAATTTCAATATCTTATATTTTTTTTTTAAGATATATTCCTACTAAAGTAAGGAAATTTAACAACAACAACAACAAAGCCTTAATCCCACTAAGGGGGGTCGGCTACATGAATCCTTTTTCTCCATTGCGTCCTATTTAGTATCAAATTTTCATTTAATTCTAATAAATTAATAACATTTTTTATGCAATAAGCCCAAGTCTTCCTAGGTCTACCTCTGTCTTTCATAATATAAGTTGCATCTAAAACATCTACTCTCATAATCGGATCATCAGGTGGTTGACGTTTAATGTGACCAAACCATCTAAGGCGAGGCTATTTAATTTTGTCTGTCACTGGTGCAACACCAACCCTATTACGAATATATTCATTTCACATTTTGTCTCTAAGTGTAAAACCACTCATCCACCTAATCATTCTCATCTCGGCAACAATTAACTTAACATTATGCGTCACTTTTAAAGAAAAAAAGAGAAGCATCCTATTTGTAATTTAAAACTAAAGAAAAAAAACAAATAATACCAACCTATTTGAAGGTTCCTTGTTAATGAAGTAGATCTCATCTAGAAATATATATATCCATATCTATATCTATCTATATATATATATATATATATATATATATATATATATATATATATATATATATATATATATTCCATGATAAGACTATACTTGTAGTGATCATAATAAAACTTTGGATTATTAATTTTCTCGATATTCTTTCAGAACAAAGGTTATGGGTTTTGATGCTTTTTTTCTCTGATATCAAATGTTAGGGATGTTGGTAGAAGGTCTAAAGAGTTGTTGAAAGCAGTAATGAAAGATTTAGAGTTAGTTGAAAGTCGAGGAAATATGTTAACTAATTTAGGATTTTTAATAGATTTATGGTTGAAACTTTATAGCACTAAAAGGCTAGGTTTCCTTGATGAAAAGTATGAAAACCTTTATATCAACGAATTATTATGTAAGCTAACTAATGGCAATGATTTGGGTTAATTGAATGAGTGGTTATAAGGTTATGAATTTATATGTCCAATAGTTCTAGTAGATGAACAACATATTGTCTTGGATCTATGAAGGGGATATTGCATGATTTTTTTAAAGAGTTGAATTGGGTTAAGGCTTTGAAGAAGGTGGTTGACAAGTAGGAAAACTAAAAACGAAAGGAAAAGAAAACAAGCTATATTAAATTTCACAAAATTTTTATTGTGATAATTGAGATAAACTTTTGCAAGAGATCAAAACTACTTCTCATTGAATTAATATGGTATAATAATATATGAAGTGTTGTAAAAAAAAATAAGTGAAAACACCACAAAATATACCAAAATAACTCCTTAAAACTTCATCCATAAGTTACAATAGCAGCCCCTAAAGATATCTCCCTGTTTGGCAACTAAGAGTAAATTTCTAGATTGCATTGTTCAAAAAAATATTCAATTACTTCTCTTAGATATATTCAATTTAAGTTCATTGATAAGAATAAAAAATAGGCTTCAATATTTAAAATATTTCCTTTAGAACTCATATGATCAATCCTTATTTCTTGAGGAAAATGAAAAAAAAAAAAACTTATATATTTCATGATAATGGGCTTTTAAATAAATCTAGCGAGAGAGCTCCTTGATTTCCTACATCACCCAATACTATTTTTGTTATAAAATGGATGGAGCATCTGGTTGAATCATATCTAAGCTACATCTTCCAATTAAATATAACACAGCTTAAAGTTAAATACTACAGAACCTCTACTATAATCCACTACGTTGTTCATCTTCATTGAAGTTTGGAATTAGCTTGAAAGGACTGTATCTAGCACTACTAAAAATGTACTTCAAAGCTAATTGTACGCATATTAATCTCCATTAGATTGATCAAGCCATCATGGGAGCTTGAACTAGGTTCACACTTTAAAAAGTCATAAGCTTGAACTTCCCCAAAGATACAAGTTACTCATTCACAGTAGTTGCTACTGAATCATCTAAATAATTCATGAAAAGGAATAGTAGATAAACCTATTTACCTTTGAAGTCCTACTACTTGATCAAGAGTATTCGCTTACTGAATAGAGTTCTTGATAGAAGAAATTATCCAGGAACTCAACTTAAACCTCAAACTTACTCAAATCACTGCCTACTAGAAACTCAACCTTAGCCTACACTTATAAATTGGCGGCCACTAATCAAATATGGGTATAAGTATAACATAATTCTGTGCTTTTGGTTAAAAATTTGAAAGACTGAGTCCATTTTAACTTCAATGTTAGATCCATCTTTCTATCTCATAGGTCTCTCCAAGCTAAGTTTGACCAAACAATCATTGTCCATCAGTCAAATTAATTATAAATTGAAGTCACTTAAAGAGAATTTTAAAGCCTTAACCTCCATCTCTTTCTTCAGGCTCAATCTATATCTATAATAAATATCTTAATATTTTTCATGGATAGCACCAAGTTCAATATTCTCGAAAGAGAGATTAGTGCAAAAGGATACAAACAAAAACCAAAATATTGGAGGATTCAAAGAAAGGCCTTTATGGAATAATCTTCCCTTCATCTACATCACTTCACACAACTCCAGCACATGGAGGATCGTTTAACCAGGATGATTGAGAGAATCTTCAAACTTCGATAGATTATTTATCTTGAGTAGCTCCTTGATAGCATGGCTCAATCGCCTTGCCTCTCCAATCAACCAACTATTATAGACCCAGAGATGTTATTCTAACACTTTATAATGATGATTTGTAGTTATTAGAACAAAGCTCCATAGAAACTACTATCCCATACTGATTATTGAAGCATAGTAATAACCAACCAAAACCTTCTCGATAGAGATCAACTAGACCAAAACCTCCATCAAAGTTCAAGACGCTAATTCTAGACTCCTAAATGTACAATCGACACTGACTGATTACATCACTTCCTTCAAGTCAACAATTTCTCTTTTGATAGTTATTGATAAAATGTTCACCACCTTTAAAGTGCTGCCATTGCAATGTTTCTCTCACTCAACTCCAAGGTGCATACACTACTATGCTAACTTCAAGAGAAAATTCATCATACAACTTGTCAATACATAAAGTGAAGAGCACGAGACAAGTTTGAATAGTCACTTTACCACTTGGTGACTTCCAATGTGAGATGTTAGATGTTCAAAATTTGGAGCCTATTACCACTCAGGCAAAACACACATAGGGCCTCTGGATGGTCTCTTATGATAAGACCTCAGCTTGCAACAAGCAAAAACATTGGTTGAGTTGCTGGAGCTCATCAAATATCATGTCATTGAGAAGTAATACCTCATGACCTCAACAAACTCCTCCAAGACGCATCACTCCCAATCCACAAGGAATTCTTGATGACACCCTAATATTAAGGTTAGGGCTTCCTTTCTTGCCAAGAAATTTAATGGAACAAGGTGGTTACATGGAACGACATGCCATGAGTGGAATGGTTTAGAATATTTACCTTTAAATTTAGGTTTATGTACTAAATGATGTAGACAAATATTGATGATGTTAATTTGATGGTTGTCCCTAAATCTTAACCACATTTCCCCTCCCCTCCCTCAACTCATCCCACACTATCATCCAGAAAATAAAAACGATAAGAAAATAACTCTAGTTATACACTAGCCTTAAGTTATAATTCCCTCATGACTTGTCACAGGATCATTAAAACAATGATTATCCTAGAAGGAATGCAAAGATTCAACTTGGGAGATAAGTTTGACACATTTAAACTAATCCAGCTAAGAACAAAAGACTCTATTTCAAGTTAAAATCAATGTACCAAAATTTATCTTAAGATACATGAAATCCACAGGTATCAAAAATCTCAAACCTATATAAATTGTCTCATGATATAGCATTATAGCAGTTTTTATTCTCATCAATCTTAATTAGAGAAAGTCATTATAATGAGAAACATGATCACAATGAATCATAATACAATTCCAACTGTCCTTAACAGAGACAATGCAAATGGAACCACAAATCATCGCCCATAAATAGCAAATTCAAGGTACATGATCAAGCTTAAATCAATTAATGAATGATAATTGATTGAACAATCCAACCAAGGCTATATCAATATAATGATAGATCACATCATGCACAAGTTCCCTAAACTCTAGATGTTCGAAAAATTGTCAGCTCTAAAAATTCAAGCTCATATGCCTTCTTCACCAATTCAAAAGGTTGAACTTTGTATTAAGTAGTCAGGAGAGCATGCTCTGGCATGCTCTGGTTCAATCAATTTTTTTAGAGACTTGTAAATGCTCTGGCATGCTCTGGTATCAATTGATTGAACCATCCAGAGCATACCAGGGAGACTTCTGTGTAATAAATTGAAAAGAATATAATAATAATAATAATAATAATAATAATAATAATAATAATAAAAATAAAATCAAATAGGTGCAGGGATTCGCATTTCTTCAGTTACGACATAAGAGTCGTATCCCTTTCAAACCAATCAAATAGAACAAACGTGAGACAACAGGAGAGATTGAGAGGCGCGAGATTGAGAACCAAAATTTATCTTAAGGATCAATTGATACCACCATTTACATGCTCTGGCATGCTCTGGTATCAATTGATCGAAGCATCCAGAGCATGCCAGGGAGACTTGTAAATGTGTTTGTATGGATATTGGGAAATTTTTTTTATAAGTACTATTCCATTTCACATGGCAACATCTCCTTCCTACTTTAATAAAATTCATTCTACTAGTGCTTATGGCCGAGCTTGAAACCCCTATCTATGTATGACTTCAGAACATGCAAATTGAAAAGGAGTTGACTAATACAGAGAAAAGCATAGAAGAGATTAAAAAGCTTGGACTCAGACTAGAGTTACAATCAGATGGGTGGTCAGATATAAAGAATAGAAGTTTAATTAACAATCTAATCAATAATCCATGTCACTATTTTTTTAAAATATGTAAAAACTTCTAATCAGGTGAAGGATGCAGAGTACATTTTTGGACTACTTAATGGAGTTATAGATGAAATTGGAGAGCATTTGATAATTCATATTGTGACAGACAATGCAAGTGTTTAGAAGATAACTAGAAATAAATTGATGGAGAAGAGAAAGTATTTATACTAGACATATTATGCTGCACATTACATAGAACTAATATGAGAGAAGATTCGTGAATTGACGTAACATAAAAATGCCCTCATCAATGCCAAAAAGATGAGTAAATTCATTTATAATTATTCTGTTTTTAATGAGAAAGTTTTCTAAAAAAAACTTATAGCCCTGCTGCAAACAAGATTTGCTACAGATTTCATTACTCTACAGAGTATCTTGGATGCTAGCTAACCATTGGAAGCAATATTCATTTCCACTAACTGGTTTAGGTGTGCATGGGCTAAAAAGTCAGGGGAAAGGAAGTCAGAAAAATTATTTTATCTGAACATATGCAATAATAACTATAGGGTTAATGGTGCTAGTCTTGAGGATGTGGATGCTGAAAAGAAACCAGTATTGATTTTATTTACAACGCAATGGATGAGGCAAGGAGTTAATAGCACATAACCTAGGAGGAGAGGAGGCCATTTATAGAGAGATGTGGGATATCATTGATAAAAAATGATTGCTTCCGCTCCGCCGTCAGGTGCATCCAACTGGATATTTCCTCAACCCTCAATTTCAATATACTCAAAATAAATCAACCAATCATGAGATCATGTTGGTGTTATATCAATGCATGGATAGATTGACTGTTGATTAAAATAAGAGAACTAATATACGACTTGTTCTATATAGGAATAAGAAAAGTTTATTTGGGCTAAAATAAGCAAAAAATAATTTTACAAAGCACTCTCCACGTAAAATATTTAATATATTCATTGAAATTTGAAACAAGAATTGAGTAAATAAGCATTTCTCATTTATTTTCTAACTACACAATTTTCATTCAAATATAGTTGAATTGTGGATAATTTGGTGATGGTACTCCAAAACTTCATGTTTTGCTATTAAAGTGCTAGGACTTACATGCTCGTCATCTAGATGTCAACGTACTTAAAGCACATCTAATCAAGTTCATATAAAAAGCAGAAATCGTCTAACGACCTTAAGGATGAAATATTTGGTGTATAGAATGTACAACAAGAAATTGAAAGAAAAAAGTTTTTTAAAAAAAGAGGCTTGAACAATAATGAGGATCCTCTTTTATGTGAAGATATGTCAGATGATGAGTGGTTTGTAGATGAAGATAATGTAGTCACACCAGCTGAGTTTCAACAAGAAGATCTGAACATTAATTTCTTTCAAGGTGACGAGCAAATGTAGCACATCTAACACTAAACAACAGACAAAAAGAAAACAATTTAAAAAAATTGAAGTATTTGACATTTTCTTTAATGTTAATTTTCAGCTTTTGAATTTATTTGACTTTTATAACTGAATAAAGAAAATGAAGAAGACTGAGATTGAAAAAGAAGAAGATTCGGAAAACATAGACTCAA
This sequence comes from Papilionanthe hookeriana x Papilionanthe teres, assembly GCA_022702705.1. NCBI lineage: Eukaryota > Viridiplantae > Streptophyta > Magnoliopsida > Asparagales > Orchidaceae > Papilionanthe > Papilionanthe hookeriana x Papilionanthe teres. Next base: position 27,793,965 of record CM040433.1, on the reverse strand, counting down.
CTGATGAAGAGCCAGGAGAGAAAGTTATACATTATGATGATGATTCCAATGAAGATCCCTTAAGCCATGACAGTGTTGATGACTTTTGATTAATTTTTATTTTATTTAGAACTATGGATGATATTATGTTAAAGACAATAGGAGTGAAAAGACTTTTATGCTAAATTTATCATGTATCATATTTGTATATTTTGTGCAATTTATCACTTTTTATCATGTTATGATGTTAAGAGATTTTCTTTTCATATATTTATAAATTATGATGCCATTATATTTTTTTCTATTTCTTTTTACTATGCATTTCAAATTGTGGGTTTACTCCTCAACCAACCTCAAGGCTAACATCTCACCTCATGAACGGAAAACACATCAATACTGAATTGCACAATTTTAAACATTGACAGTATCACCATGCTTATCCATATTAAATAAAAAATAACAAAACATTTATCAACCCAAAGTCAACCTGAAAGCTTAATGATAATTATAAGTCACCTTAGTGATAATCGTGCGTCATGTGTCCGGACTTAATGGCAAAATTAACTATAATTTCAAAAAAGGCTACACCATTAGACAAAGAAAGAGCTTAAAGTTATTGCAAACATTTTACTAGTAGGCATTAAGCAACATGTCAAACAATTAAAAAAAAGGTACAATGTGACCACAAAAACAGTGATTAAGAGACACACATGAGATTCAACATTACCATGGCTGCAAGCTTATATTTGAGGTAAAGAGTAAAAGATATTCTTAACTTGGTATCAAGCAAAATAATAAATAGTTCAACTATAACAATACCAACAATGAGGACAACATATGTTTTGCTTCTACAACTTAATTTTCAATTTCAAATAGTCTCACTTTTGTATATATGTCTTGGTATCCCATTATTTCAAAAAAAGAAATGCTAATTATAAAAAAAACGAAAAAAAAAAACAAAAACAGCTGAATAGATAGAAGAATTCCAATGATAAAATTTCGAGAATTATTGTAAAGAAGACAACAGGAATTTTAAATACCGGATTTATGCAGTAAGACATGCTAAAAAGATACAATGATTCTACCTTTCTTCAAGCACCGCAGAGCCTTCTTCAAATAGTTCTTCAATAGCCCCAACAGTAGAAGATTTATTTGTGAGCTTACCGAGAGTATTTTGAGGCATGCCAAAAAGTAAAGATTTGAACTTATTCCGGTGCTTCCTAGGAGATGCTGGTAAAGTAGAATGATCCAATGGAATGATATCAATAACCAAGCAAGTTGTATCATCCTTAAGGCCACTCGTTCTCAATGCTTCCTAAATGAATCAAAAGAATAATGATTGAACAGCATAGAACTACAAAAGACAATAAAAAGACAACAAGAAACAAGAGGAAGATGATTATTTCATGATTAGCATTACCTTAACAACTAGTTTAGCAGCAAGCTCAGTAGACAATCCTCGACAACACTTGGCAGCCATCTCAGATGAAAGTGCATCCCATATGCCATCTGAAGCTAAAATAAGTCGAGCTCCGGAATCTGGAAGCTGCTCAGTAGCCAACATGACAAGTTAAATAAAGCCACAGAATGCTTTGAAGCATGGACCAGAAGGTAACTAACTTTAACTTGCTTGACATGAGGAATTGGGACTATGAATTCCCCAACATCCATATCGCCAATTGACCTTGAGAGGCACAACCCACCAGGCCAGCATCGGAGAGGACCAACCTAGAACTCATTTTTTGTTAACTATGTTAGTTGAAATTTGAGATTGAGTGCAGTATGATGTTGGTTAGACAAAAACAGAAATGAAAGAAATAAAAAACCCAAACCAAATCATGAATTACATTATAGATCAGTTCAACATAAGAAACTGTTAAGCAAGCTTATAAGACTAAATGTTCTTGAGCTAGTGTGAGAAATTATGAAAGAAATTGCATCGACCTGATAGTATAAATTAAGAGATAAGGACCTATCAAGGAAATTGAATTAAAATAATTCGTTTCTTTCACCCTCATGTTAAGCAGTTTAAGAGTTAATTCAAAAAGATTTAAATTAAGAGATAAGGACTTAAAATAAGAAGAGATATATAAACATCAAAGTATGACATAATAACATGTCAATTCAAAATAAATTATATATAATTTATGTCTTTCACCTTTCACCATCGTCTATCAAGTTAAAAACATAATAAGCTACTGAGGTTTGAATTTATCAATTCAAAAGTCCTTATCTCCAAATTTATCCAATCATGTCAATTCAAATTCCATATTTTATGATTAAATGTTTGAATGTTAATATGTTACTTCTTACTTTGCACAATTTATTAATGTTACCATATTACAATTTTAATAAGTTACACTTTAACCAATTAATAAGTTAAAATAAGTAATACAATACTTTTTGCTTGATGCAATTTTTTTATTTTGAAGCTTACACCAAAAAATTGTCACGAGACTTGCGCCTCGCCATACAAACAAAAAACATTTCAATATTCAATTGCACAATTTTAAAATTTGAATTGTTGCAACTGTAAATGGCTCAAGCTTTGTGGAAGTTGTTTATATAACACAAGCATATAAAGTGGGTTGAAATTTTATTCATAGATAATTTTATTCTTTGAAAATAATCATGTAATCACAAATGCTAATCTTATTTATGATCAACCCTCAAAATGATGTACCCAACCCATGAAAATAATTAAGTGGCATATAGCATGACGGCTGCAAGTTATTAGAACAACGTGCCCCAAAATATGAATTCGTTGGTTCTTCAGGTTTTGAATTTTTATGCCTGCTCTTTCTCTCCCCCTCCTTATAGATGTTGTGCATGTGTTCTTATGCTACTATGGAGAAGGCATTTTTAGCCAAACAAAAAGTCAAATTTCTACATAAATCTTTACACAGATGGTGTTATGAATTGTTAGCATTCCTCCATAAAAATAACTTTAATTCTTTTTCATTAATTATTTGGTCTTCATGCCTCTCGTATAGCACATCAATGTCATGTTTTAGAAAACGTGCAGCTTTTCTAGTTGAGTTTTTTTACTTGAAAATTTTAAGTTTATATGCCTCATAATAGTTGTAATCGGAAAAATTATATCCAATGTTTTCTAGTGAAAATATGCTTGAAAATTATTTTGTATCAAAATACTTTTCATATCCTAATATTTTTCCAAAATAAGAAAAAACAATCCTCCCTTCCACGCTCTGGTTTTATCTCTTGTAGTCAGCATCATTTCCTCTAAGATTTCTTCGCTCAAAAGAATAAGACGACTGCAATGATGAAGCTTAATCGAAAAAATAAAATAAATGAAATCAGCTAAACAACAACTTTTGCGGACATCAATTAGAATTTTTTTTCAATTTTTCTATAGTATAACATAATTAAGTTACTTTGATAGAGCTCTAACGCAAAACAAGATAAAAACTTGAAGGGACTTTCAAACTTTGTTAGATTGTGTTTGAATCTTATTAGGTTCATAATATAATATGGTTTGAAAATATTTGAAACTTTTTTGGACCATGTTTGGTCATGGCTTGAAGAAGGTTCAAACCATATTCAAGCATGGCACTAACAAGATTTTAATATATGTTTTAACAACAATAATGTTATATGTTAACTGGTTATTTTCTAAAGTTGAATCAAGTAGCAGTATTTTTGTACTGAATAGAGGTGAGAAAAAAAAAAGAAACAATTAAGTTAGCTCGACATTACTAGAAAAAGGAGCAAAGAATTGGAAGCACAAAAAGTATTTCTCTTGAAGATCTCATTGATGTCACATATAAAGTGATATACCACTTTGATACACACCACATAATTTTATTTCCTCCAATTACGCTATTAACAGATTATGAACTTATTCTTTCCTTAAAAAGATATCTATATCCACCCAACACCGATCTCACATGTGTGTCTATTATTCTCAAAAACCATTACAGCTACAAATTTCTATGCAAAAGAGGATGATGCAAGGTTAATTAGTTCACCACCTTCTGCAAGTATAAGCAATGATGTGCACATACCACATGCAGAAGTCAGTGATATGAACATACAAATCGTAAAAGATGGTGACTCCATGGATGCTTCAATATTAAAGTGTCCACTAGAGATTACAATTCAATAGACAATCTACCTAAAGCTAACAAATAGGTGATATTTTGAATTTTCATGTATTGAAAAGCTAAAAACAGCAATTCAAGATACATAGAATATATAAACAACTCCTATCCTACAAGATTTAGTGCCTACAAGTACCTCCAATTCAATAGTTATTGATACAATGGCCAATGTTTGGGTTTATTATTAATTCATTTGAAAGTTGAGCAACTTATTAAGAGAGAAAAAAGTATTAAAGAGGATGTTAGATCTATTACGATGAAATAAATTTTAAAATTATGAGGTGAAAAAATCACATTAAAAATATATAGTATACCTCTTGCACTTCATAGAACAACCCACGAATTTAGCGATCTATGAAGTAGTTACACTCAAACACATTCAAAATAAGAAGCCATAAATCAGAAAGTACTTAAACTTTCAACGTTAGATCGAAAGACCATTCATAGGCCCAACAAAGGTTCATTGTAAATACAATCAAAGAGAAACTCATCTGATATGATCTATATTTGAAGACAAAGATGACTATAATCAAATGTGATGGACTATGGCATTGATTTATTCTATGAAAAAAATTAGCAATGTCAAAACAAAAAATATCATTTACGTGAGAGGGTCCCCCAAAGCATCATTTCAAAAGTTTTCATCGTACATGATTATGTTACACCAAAAAAAATCAGAAACAATTGTTGATCTTCCCCTTGACAGTGAGAGAATTTTCAAAGAATGTTTACTTCTCTTCGGGTGTTTGTGCTCAAAGCTTCAAAAAATATCTTTCATCACCCTTAAGTGTGGATAAAATATTTAAAAATATAGATTATGGATAAACTTTGTTTGTTAGGACGGCAGAAGATATTAATACTCAATTCATCCATCTAATTTATAGTAGTCAACTCAAAAATTAACAAGTCATTGATGAATTCCATAATTAAACTGACGAGTCACTAAAAACAAGGAGAATTTTAATAATTATTTCTAATAGACATAATAGTATTGCCAATATTTTATCAGCAATTTTTCACAGGCAAGTTATGGAACTTGCACTAATCACGTTGATGATATGGCAAAGCTAATAACTAATAGTTATTGAAAGGAATATCACTTGGCTTTTAATGTTTACATAATAGTAAAGTTTTAATAAGAACTTCAGCAAAATATGTGTCAAGCACTACCCATAAATGCTTATATAGAGAATTAAGTTAGCTTTGAACGTTGAGCTCACATTTTTTCTCAAAAAAATTGATACAACTTAGCGACAACAGATATTTCAAAGAAATTCAAAAAATCACCAAGAGTATACAGCCCTATTCAGAGACTACTCTGTTAGAGCTTTTAAGGCACAAAATGAGCCACCAAGAGTAAATGCTCCTATTCAATAATCACTCTCAGTGATCACTCTATTAGATTTTTTGAGTAACACAATATAGACATAGTTCTTTAATAAACTACCAAGTATAGCCATACCAAAACTATTTTGGTGCAGGAAATTGAAGAAGTATTAAAGAAGCTTTTGAATATGGCTCAAAATTTAATTGCCTGCCTCATTAGTCAATTTTGACTATATGTAAATATTCAAAAATTTTGATATATGTATCTATCTATATATGTCTATATATATCTATGCATCTGTGTGCGTGTGCGCATGCGCGCACGACATCTATAGATAATAAAATGAAAGGATTGGCAAGGGAAAAAAATGTAACCAAATACAGCAGTAAAGTAGATGAGTAAAACGACATGCAAGATAGAGTGCTCCACAAAACACCTTATGTAGCGTAAAACAAAAATAAAAAAACAGGAATTAGGCTAAGATAAATGATGTTGACTATGAGAAGTGCAACAGAATTCTTTCCTGATTAATACCTCTTGACCACCGCAAAGATTGAGCCTCCCCACTTCACCCCCACTAGCTGTTACTCGTTCTCTCTCCTCTTCATTCTCCTCCAGCCTATGATCAACAGTCAGCAAAGAAATTGCTCCATCCTTGGAATCCAATATACACCGGGAATCACCCACGGAAGCAACGGTCACAGTTAACCCATCAATCACTACAAGAGTAGCCGTAGTCCCAGACGCCTCCCCTGCCATAAATCATAAAATCTCAAGTTCAAAAGACAAAATTTCTGAATTAAAGCAGTTTTTGAAGCCAAGCTCGTGCCTTTCCTTTGGAATTCGATATCAGTCTTCACAAAACCTGCGACCAGTGCCCGCGGAAGAGCATGGAGCCATTCCTCCCTCCCAACATCAGGCGGAATAGCGGCCATTACGTGGTCCAGGAGATGCTCCTTCGTGAAAACCGCCGCCGATACCCCATTATGCCCATCGAAAATCTACGGCAATCGGGCGCGCGAATGTAAGCCGCTGAATTACAGCATTCCATAAAAAGAGGGGAAAAAGAGCATACCGCGAATACAGAGAATGAAGTGGAGGGGTTTCCGGGGATCCGTTGGCAGTCGGGCTTGATTAGAAAGTAGTCCTCGCCGCGCTTAGCGAGCCCAGCGTGGCCGTAGCAGACAAGCGGCTTCTCCGTCTTGTGTCCCCTGAGCTCCCGGCCAATAAGGGTAGCGAGGGCTATAGGGGGAGGACGCTCACTCTGATCTCGAATCTGCGTATTCTTCATTTCGCAGGAGGTTTCCAGGTCGGAACCCTAGTTCACTCCATACAGCATGCGGTCAATACTCACTCCCGTTTAACCTCAAAAGCTGCATTTCCACCATCATCGAGGAATCGAAGGAAAGAAGACTGAAACCTAATTTCCAGCTAACGTGACAAAATTTCAACCGGTGGCAGGAGTGGAAGAAAAGCGAGATCGGAAGAAAGATTGTTGGGTGGGAACGCACGAAGAAAAAAATTAGTTGTCTTTGGAAATTATCATTAAGAACAAAATAAGTCATTTAATGCATTGGGATTGATGAAACGCAAATTTCTTGATGTCTATAATCTTCATCTTAGGCGCCGATCCCAACAAACAACTAATGTTATGAACTATTTTGTTAATAAATTTTAATGTATATCAAAGTCATGACTAAAATATTAGACTAATACTTTAAAGTTTAGCTAAGAAACAATGGAAGGATAGTTAAAGATGTATGTATGTATATATACATATATATATATATATATATATATATATACTATTTTATGTATAGTCACTAGGGCTGTCAAAAAATCTCATTGTTCGCGAACAGTTCATGTTTGGTTCGCCAAGAAGTTCGTGTTCAATTCGTTCGATAAGCCAACGAGACGAACATGAAAATTTTTTTTCGTTCGGTTTGTTAAATGAACCAAACAGGAACAATGATGTGTTCGTTCGTGTTCGGTTCGTTATTATTCGAAATATAAAATAATTTAAAATAATTAAATATAAAAAATTTATGTTATTTTAAAAATAATTATATAATATAAAATTTTATCATATTTTAAATAATTAAACTTCTTTAAATTATTAATAACAATAATAATATTATAGTATTAATTATATTGATATAAATATTATGATATTATAATTAATATAATATACTATATATTAAAATAAAACCCTAAACAAAACCCTAGACGTCTTATTCGGTTTGCTTCATTTTAAGGAATTATGGATTAACTGATGTGTATGGAATACCTGATCAATTTTTGCTTCATTATGAGAAAGTATGCTATCAAAGATAGGGCTGTCAAAAAATTTTGTTGCTCCCGAACAGTTCGTGTTCAGTTCGCCAAGAAGTTCGTGTTTGATTCATTGGATAAGCAAACGAGACGAACATGAACAATTTTTTTCGTTCGGTTTGTTAAACGAACCAAACACGAACAGTGATGTGTTCGAACATTTCGAACACAAACACTAGCTCTGTTCGTTCGTGTTCGGTTCGTTTACACCCCTAATAGTCACATTCATTTAGGTCACTCTGATTAAGTTTTTTACAAGTTTAAGGGCCCATTTGGGGCAACTTATTTTGTGCGATGGCGTTTTAAATACACATCAGACATGTTTGGGTAAATTGTGTTTTGGCAATGAAAACATCGTTTTCACACCGCACATATCTAGGTGCGGTGGCAACTTTCTGGCTGTGATCTGGCTTTTCCAAAAAAATATAAAAATTTGTAATAGTCGTTGCACCTAGCTTATCAACAGATTATTTTTAATCAGCTTATCAGTAGATTATTCAATAAGCTTCAACTGCCTCAAACAGACTCTAAATCTGATTCAACAAAATTTTAGTACTAAACTAACTTAGTACTTGCCCTAAGCTTTCCCTATCGAACTTGATTTCACTCTCAATATTTCTCACTCTTAACTTGAAACTCGAGCAAAATTAATGTTGGATTGGCAATATTAGCCTCCATATAATATGACATACAAAGTTTAATAATTATATTTTATTATTTTTATTAAGCTAATATTATATTATTATATTGAAATCTTATTAGGGGTCACGAGTCTTGTGTCTCAAAAAGTTATTATACTAAAATCTAAAAAAACTCTTCTAATTATGTGGCTATCTTTGACTTTTCTATAATGTCCCTCTATATTTGCTCTATGTTTTAGTCTTTTCCATTGATAATTATGGATCCACTACTCAAAAAAAATGTTGTGGGTGCTTTAATGAAAGGGCAAGATTTATGCAAAGCTTATAGATCACTAAAACCTCATCTCCTTTATGAAACTAAACCACATGGAATATCATTTGATAAAGATAATCGAGCAACTACATAACACCTTCCACAGAGTGCTCCATCTATTAAACTTCCTTGAGAGCGTGATTTAATTGACTCCAACCCACGTATATCATGACAGAGGAAGAAATATTGTATTATTGTCTAATAATAATGATACTATTCATAAAAATATGGGATAATATGATATTATAATTTTGTATAAGAGAACTAAAATGAGATAAAAGAAAAGATGTCTGGTGAGATTGGACCATTTTTCTTACCTGAACACGTGGAAATACTCTAAAAACGTTCTATTCTTAATTTTATGATTTTAAAATTTAAAATTAGCAATGTCCCCTATTAAAAGCAATGTCTTCCCCATACTTTTGTACACTCTTATTAAATGATTCATGAAATACTCTAATTCAATTGGGCAAATCAAAGAAATAAACTATGATTCAAAATCAACATACTAATAAGCTAGTTATAGTACAAACTAAGTTGGGTCACAAAATGAATGGTAAATCACAATGGATTCATAAGAACAATAGGTATATATAAGAAATCCAGAAAAAAAGATAAAAAGAATATGTTATTATTTCATTAATCTATCATTTCAGGTTATTAAGTTGAATATTGGTTAGTCATAAAAGTAGTTGGGCCAACCGGATTTTGAGTCGCTTGTCAGAAATCATGAATTGTATCATATAGAAGAGTTGACTCAAATTACAGATTAAAATGTTGATTCTGAAGTAGACAAAACTACTTGATAGATAAAAAAAAATGAGCAAGGTCTAAAACTCTTAAAAGTTTAACATATGTCTACACAAGAAGTGAAAAAGGATAACCTGACTAGGGGTGTGAACGAACCGAACACGAACAAACAGAGTTTGTGTTCGTGTTCGATTCGTTTGAAATTTAGTTTGTTTGAAATAAGTTTGTGTTCGAAATTGTTCGTGAAGTCACTGTTTGTGTTCGTTTCTTAAAGAACGAGTCGAACACGAGCTGAACACGAGCTGTTCGGGAACCCTAATATTCATATATATAAATAATATATTATATTAATTATATAACTTATATTATATAAATATATAATATCTATATTGGTATATTACTAATATAGTATTTTTAATATAATAATAATATTATTATATTATATATTATAATTTATAAAATTTAATTTTTTGAAATATCATAAGTTTTTTATATATAATTATTTTAATTTATTTTATATTTCGAATAATAACGATTCGAACACGAAAGAACGCATCACTATTCGTGTTTCGTTCGTTTAACTAACCGAACGAAAAGGAATTGTCCGTGTTCGTCTCGTTTACTTATCGAATGAATCGAAAATGAAGTTTTTAACAAACCGAACACGAACTATTCACGAACAACGAGTTTTTTTGACAGCCCTAAACCTGACTACACAATTTAAAATTATTGAACTAGACACATACATGAAGACTTTTTTACTATATCAATAGGAATAACCCATGGTATGGTTTATGCATAAACTAGAGCTTTATGCTAATAAGCTATAATTGTAGCTTTCTTAAAAGACACAAAACGGAAATCAATCACAAGTCAAATGACTACAACAAGTTTTATCTAACAAAACTAAGAATGATTTTAAGGTTAATTAAAAAATTAATTATAGTTATAGAGATAATATTCTCAAGCTCTGCATATTACATAAATATTATGATAAATCATAGCAAAAATATAAGGAGAAGATACAGACAAAGCACCCTAAGCTTTGCTATTTACAAAGCAATCACCATCTTTCATTCATTTTTCAAATACTCACTCAAATATCCAATTTCGTGACAATACTCCAACCCAAACTTTTATTTTTATCAAATTCTCAATGGTTTGCTCGTGGCAAACGTAAATGCTTCGGTTTGATGATTCAAAAAATCAATGTTTCTGGTGCTTTGTATGTAATTATCCTATTTTGCAACTACTATCATGAGCTTAATATAAGGTTCTTGATGCGATGCTCGTAATCCTTATCTTTGAAACAATCTTGTGTGTGTGTGTGCGCGCTTTGTCTGTCTATGCGCACGTGCGCGCTCTGTCTGTCTATGCACGCGCGTGCGTGCAGATGCGCCAAAGGCTGCACGTATATTTCATTTGTCCATTTCAATAATTTAAGGAAGATTACATGCATATCTCTTAGTTCTTATGAATTTGAATATTTAACACCAAAACTTCAGTCCTATGCAAGAAATGGTGTATTTCACTTTTTAAATGTTAAATTGGTGATATATTTTACGTGACATGAAATATTTGGGCGATATAAATGCAAAAAAAGTAAAGCTTAAGTGTTAAATATGTAAATACATATGAATTAAATAAGTGCAATTATTATTATTTTTTAATTCTGATAAGCGAAAAGTAGGAAATGTTGGATCCTAAATTGCTCAAAATACTCAAAATTGTCGTATAATGCACTTTATATATATTTTTTAAATTGATAGTTAAGTTATTTGGATTGCTCATTTTATTAAAAATTTGAGACTTATATTTAACAATATATGATTGAGACAAAACCTAGTAAATAATAATTTATTTGTGGCAAGGTAAAATAATTAGTCATAGATCCTATTTTATGTTGAGAATCACCTTCTAGATAGGAACTCAAACCTAATTTCAGCAATGTTTAAGGGCTCGTTTGCGGCAGCTTATTTGGTGCGGTGGCATTTTGAAAACACACCATGCCTGTTTGAGTAAAATGTGTTTTAGTAGCTTATGCGTTTTCAAAACGCCGAAAACAACATTTTCACACCGGTGGCAGTTTTCTAGTTGTCGTTTAACTTTTCCAAAAAAAATAAAAATAAAAATTTGTAATAGCCACCGCACCTAGCTTATCAGCATATTATTTTTCATTAGTTTATCCACAGCTTACTCAATAAGCTGCAGCTGCCCCAAACAGGGAAAAATATTACATCCGAACTACGCACGTAGAGGTACGTGCGAAGCCCAATCCACGGGAGACACGTGGAATCCCAGTGGAATCCCACAATAACGCACAATAACACGGGAATAACAAGAGGGAATATTCATCGTGTTACTCCGCGGTTAGCGGTGTTTTGAGCTGAATAACACGAGAAATATTCCTCTGTGTTATTCCGCGTTATTCATGTGTTATTGCGGTAGTATTGTAACACAGAGAATATTCCCCCGTGTTAATCCGCGTTATTCTCGTGTTATTCCGCGTTATTCTCGTATTATTACACGTAGTATTGATGTGTTATTGTGGTGGTGTTACAATACCACCACAATAACGCGGAATAACACAAGAATAACACGAAGAATATTCCCCGTGTTATTCCACGTTATACCCCGATTTATTCCGCCCAGAATACCGCTAACCGCGGAATAACACGAGGAATATTCCTTCGTGTTATTCCCGTGTTATTCCGTGTTATTGCGGGATTCCACGTGTCTCACATGGATTGGGCTCCGCACGTACATCTACGTGCGTAGTCCGGATGTAATATTTTTCCCCCAAACAGACCTTAAGAGAGTTATAAATTTCAATCATACAAAAAAAATGAATTTAGCTCGACTATATATTAGGCTTTCCAAAATGAAGGCCAAATCCAATAAAATTAAAGACAACTTAGATAGTCATTTATTTTTTCCAAAGAAAATGGGAGTTAAAATTCAAACACAAAGTAAGGCTAACTGAGCCTGAACTTTGATGCAATGTCTCTAACTAATGCTTTTCATATTTTTTTAATTATATGTTCCTTAGGTGAATGTAAATTCTAATATGTAAATTATTAAAGTTATGAATGTATATGCATCAATTAGAGTATGGTTAATTGCAGCTTTCTTATTAAGCATTCCAGGTGGGTAATGCAATCAATCAAATATTAACTATACATAATGCTCCATACTGAAACAATTTATTTATTTATTTATTATCACATGCTTATTTTTAAAGTTGTTTTAATTATTATTATTTTATTAGATATCAAATTTATTTTTAGGAGTTGGCCATCATAATGTGTTTAGGCTACTCCATATATATATATATATATATATATATATATATATATATATATATATATATATATAATTCTAGTATTTCAATGAGGTAAATAAATAATCAACATAAAACAATCATACAAAATTTAATATAACAGACCATAAGTGATTGGATTCTACAATACACCAAAAAAAAGAGAAACACGATAACTGGGCTCAACCCATATGCATCTTAGCTTAGATTTATACAAAAATAATTTACAAGCATTATAGATTTCATACCTTTTCTTCAAATTTCCTTAGACATCACAGACTACGGGTGTAAAGAAGCCAAGCATGAGCGAGCCCATGCTCAGCTTGTGTTTGGCTCGTTATATTTCGAGCTCAAAAAGCGTATTCATGTTTGGCTCGTTTGCTTAGCGAGCCGAACACGAGCTGTTCACGAAGAAAGAATTGTTTTTGACAATCATAGCAACGTAACCATAAGATGTTAAGAGAGTTGGGGCAAGATTTAAAATTATTGTTTATATTAAAGCATAGTTTGAATCTAATTTAATAATTTTTATTCTATTTACTTAATTAATACTTTTAATTTATTATAAATCTTTGTAGCCAATAGCAAATTAACTTTTTTTTTAAATATTACTCATCAATATATATATAGATATAAATTTATACACACACGCAAATTTATATACACACGCAAAAAGTATATATATATATGTATGTGTATGTGCGTGCGTGCGTGCGTGTTTGTGTGTATAATTGATGAATAGTATTATGAACGAACAGATCTTTGTTCGTGTTCTGATCGTTAACTTATCGAACGAGCCAAACACGAGCTCCTGAACAAGCCGAAAACGAATTCTTCGCAAAAAATGAGCCGTTTTGACAGCCCTACATCACTATTGTTCATTCTTTAGTAGTAAAAAATGTAGATTTGTAAGAACTTAAAGATTAAATTATAGTCTCTCTAAAATAAATATTAGTATTAGAAAGCATGTATATCATAAAACTAATTAAATTTATATCCAATATTTCTCAACATGAAAAAACATTATCTTCTCATTGTACAAAATAAAAACCATCATTAACCAATATAAATAATATTAGTCTAAGGATTATTATTTTGTTTATCTTTTATTTAGCATGTGCTACATTATCTGGTTGTCTTTATAATCAATTTTAATTTTTTTATATTTTCATTATCGAAAGTTTAATTTAATCTAGAAATGATTTCAAGCTCAATTTATTAGCATTTTAAGAGTTTAACTTGAATTTTAGGATTTGATATTTTAATTTAGTTTTTATTATTCTATACAATAACACTGCCGTTGCCGGTCCCAAGCCCGGATGTGAAAAGTGGAGGGTTGTGTTAGGTAGTCGACAACCAGCGTAAAACTTGTCGAAAAAAAAAATCATGACATGAATCCTTTTGATCATTGTGTAAGTGCTAGGGCGTCCCTCTGAAGCGACGCGCTGTATGGCTCTGGATACGGTGGAAAGTGTGCGAGGCCGCTACACCGGCGCCCGGGTGTAGTGTCGAGTAAGCGAGGTTCCCACATCACGGACGGATGCGGGTAAAGAAGTTAGTCCATGATACTTAGTATTAGGATAGGATCTTGGAATATAGGTACTCTCAATGGTAAATTAATGGAATTGGTTGATATTATGATCCATAGAAAGATAAATATCCTATGTATTCAAGAAACTAAATGGGTTGGAGAAAAAGCTAAGGAAATTGATAACTTAGGTTTTAAACTATAGTATTCTGGTAAGAGTCGTACTAGAAATGGTGTAGGTATAATTATAGATAAAAGTTTGAAAGATAATGTTGTTAAAATTAATAGAGTTGGAGATAGAATTATAGCGACTTAAGATTATTATTGATACCAAGATTTTTAATATTATAAGTGTTTATGCTCCTCAAGTTGGTTTAGATATAGACTCAAAGATAAATTACGGAATGATTTAGAAGACTTAATACACTTGATACCCCTCGAAGAAAAATTTTTATTGGAGGAGATTTAAATGGACATGTCGGTAGAGTGGTAGAAGATTTCGAAATATTCATAAGTGGCTACGGTTATGGAGCGATTAATGAAGAAGGTAGAGCCATTTTAGATTTTGCTTTAGCGTATGATATGATTATTACTAATACTTTATTCAAGAAAAGAGATGAGCATCTTATTACTTATAAGAATGGATCTAATAAAACACAAATTGATTATTTTCTTATGAGAAGAAGAGATCGTCGAGATTGTAAGGATTGTAAGGTCATTCCAAGTGAGCAATTAAGTACCTAACATCGATTATTAGTTCTAGATTTTAAGATGAAGAGTTGTAAAATAAAGAATACTAGGATTCAACATCGTAGAATAAGATGGGGGCACCTAAAAGACACAAATAAAATTATTTTTATGAGTAAAATTCAAGATTTAAATATTTGGGATGCTCGTGAAGATGCGAATGTTATGTGGGAAAAATTAACTAATACTTATTAAACAAGTGGCTAAAGATGTACTTGGAGAATCAAAAGAAAAAGTTTCTATAAATAAAAATAGTTGGTGGTGGAATAATAATGTGCAAGAAAAGATAAAATATAAGAAGTTATGTTATAAAAGTTGGTTTAAATGTAAAAGCGTAGAGAATTGGGAAAAATATAAAATGGCCCGCAGGGAGTGTAAAAGAATAATCTGTGACGCTAAAAATCTCGCTTTTAGTGATCTTTATAACATGTTAGATACTAAGGAAGGTGAAAAATATATGTATAAACTAGCTAAACAAAGAGAAAAGAAAAGTAAAGATTTAACTCAAGTAAAGTGTATTAAAGCATGTAAAATCAAAAAGTGCTTTTCTTAGAAAAAGATATTCAACATAAAGTGGGTGAGTTATTTTGATAAACTTTTTAATGATGCTGAAAGTACGATCGACCTTAGTGATCTTAATATCGTTAATAATAATAAAACTTTTCACTTTTACCGTCGCATTAGTAAAAAAGAAGTTGATGAGGCTTTAAAGAAAACCAAGGGGGGAAAGTCCGTAGGACCCGATGATATCCCAATCGAAGTGTGGAAATGTTTAGGTGATTTGGGGGTTTCTGGCTTACTAAACTTTTTAATATTATTTTAAAAACAAAAAAGATGCCTGAGGAGTGGAGAAAGAGTATTTTGGTCCCCATTTTTAAGAATAAAGGAGATGCACAAGAGTGTGCAAATTATAGAGGAATTAAATTGATGTGTCATACTTTAAAGTTATGGGAGAGGGTAATTGAACATAGGTTAAGACGTATTACGAAGATTTCTCATAATCAATTTGGATTTATGCCGGCGGGTCTACCATGGAAGCTATACATTTATTAAGAGGTTTGATGGAGAGGTACGAGAGATAATAAGGAGGATCTACATTTGATTTTTATTGATTTAGAAAAAGCTTACGATAAGGTTCCTAGAGATGTTCTTTGGAGAGTCCTTGAGAAGAAAGGTGTTGATTTGACTTATATTCAAGTCATTAAAGATATGTATGCTAGAGTCGTTACATGTGTTCGAATTGAAGGAGGATTGACCAAGTATTTTACTATTTCGTTGGTTTACATCAAGGATCGGCTTTAAGCCCATATCTTTTTGCTTTATTTATGGATGGTCTTACCGGCCATTTACAAGAGGATGTACCTTGGTGTATGCTTTTTGCCGATGATATCCTCCTGGTGGATAAGACAAGAGAAAAAGTCCAGGAAAAACTTGAATTATGGAGGTCTACATTGGAGTCTAAAGGTCTTCGTTTGAGTAGAACTAAAACCGAATACATGGAATGTAATTTTAGTAATAGTAGGTCTAGTGACGAAGTGTAACTTTGGGTGATCAAATTATTAAAAGGTGTGAACGATTTAGATATCTTGGGTCCATTGTTCAAAGCGATGGTGATATAGATGGGGATGTTAATAGTAGAATTCAGGTTGGTTGGTTGAAGTGGAGGAATGCGTCCGGCCTATTGTGTGATAGAAAAGTACCGCTTAGACTGAAAGGAAAATTTTATAAGATGGTGGTGAGACCTTCAATGCTCTATGGTGCTGAATGTTGGCCTTTAAAAGTGAAGCATAATGTTAAGTTAAGTGTTGCCGAGATGAGAATGATTAGATGGATGAGTGGCTTTACACTTAGAGACAAAATGCGAAATGAATATATCCGTAATAGGGTTGGAGTTGCACCAGTGTCGGATAAAATTAGAGAGAGTCGCCTTAGATGGTTTGGTCACATTAAACGTCGACCACCTGATGATCCGATTAGGAGAGTAGATGTTTTAAATACAACTTATGTTAAGAAAGGCAGAGGCAGACCTAGGAAAACTTGGGCTTATTGCATAAAAAATGATCTTAATCTATTAGAATTAAACGAAAATTTGACACTAAATAGGACGCAATGGAGAAAAAGGATTCATGTAGCCGACCCCACTTAGTGGGATTAAGGCTTTGTTGTTGTTGTTGTGTTGTTGTTGTATTCTATACAATACTATGAAAGTAAATGGTTCACAAAAATGGTAAATCATATCATTTATACAATTGCAGGCATATGGTGTGTTTGGGACAGCTTGTGCGTGTCGGGATAAACAGTTTATCCTGAAACGTGGCATCCGGGTCGACCGCGGGGTTCGACCTGCGGCCTGCGTTTAGTGTAAAAACCTAATCGTGTTTTTCAGATAAGTTGTCGAAACGTGTGATCCAAACGGTAGCGCAACGTTTTCAAAAACACCCCGCACTTGTTAGCTACCCCAAACGAGCCCATAATGAGATGTGCACCTCATTTAAGAGAAAAGGTGATACATCATTGTGGTTAAATAGTGCACAAGAGTTGGATTTATGAATTTTACGCTTTATTAATTTTTTTAAATTTGTAGAATTAATCATTTTATTTTAATTTTGATTTTATTATAAATTCAATAACTTTAAAAGTTCATGAAATTGATTCTTAAAGCCAAATACGGCCTTAATAACTTCTCAACAAAAAAATATAAATCTTGACTTATTTTAAATTTTAATATTGATTAATTAATTATTAATGATAATTTAAAATATTATTAAAATAAATTTTTAAAAATGTTAAAATTATTATAAAAAACTCAAAGATGATTAAGGAACATTCCTATAAAACATGAACTCATTTTACATTAATTTAAATTTTATAGAATGTTAAAATTTATAAATAATTTAAATTTTATTTTAAATATAAATAAACTTCAAAATACATGAAATTTGTTGTAAAAGACTTAAACAGGTTTCTATTAATTTGCTAGAAAATTGAAGCTTATTTAATTTTTTTTTTAATTTTTTGAGACTTATGTACACTGTTTAATATAAGGAATTAGAGAAATAAATTGTACTTAAAATTGATTAATTTTAATTTACTTTTTAAAATTTATTTTAGATTTATTATGAAATTTCCAAGTTTTATATTAATTAATATATTTAATTAATCAAGAATATCATAGTTTATTAATTTTTAATTAAACTGAAAATGAATTTAAGTGTTCAAGAAAATTAATCATAGGATTAATAATATTTGTAAGAGGTGTCTTTGGAAGTATGGTCAATTGGATTAATTTTGTATTTTCCTTTAATTTACAAAATTAATTAATTATTTAATCCAAGAAATAAAAAAATAATTTTAAGATTTAGAGATGGATTTAGATGAACATTTTCTAATTCAGGGTGGCACCAAATAGTTCGAGAAAATGGGTTTGAGTTCTTTTTTGTTGAGAATTTTAGGGTAAAGAAATACAAAAATCGACACAAATCCAGATGAAAACACAGAGATTTAACGAGGTTCGGTAAATATGTCTACATCATCGGGAGCAGAGCGACGACTTTTCTTTAATTTCGAAAAAAAGTACAAGATCCCTAGGGTAACAAAAAAGACATATATATATATATATATATATATATATATATATATATATATATATATATATATATATATATATAACAATGATGTACAATTTGTAATTACAAAATAACCTATGTACTATATCGCGGGGCGTTGCCCCGCACCCCAATCCACATAATGTAACTCCCAATTGGATAGATGCTCCGCTCCACTCCAACACCTATCCCTTATCCGCTATATGAGCCATACTTAACATTTTTGTTTTTTTATTCATATATATATATATATATATATATATATATATATATATATATATATATATATATATATATATATATATATATATATATATAATTTATTGAAGATCACAGGTTAATTAAGATTAATTTGAATAAATCCTCAAACTTGATTTCTCTCTATGCTAAACTTTCTCTCACAATCTCCATCTCAAAGTGCAAAGAAATAAAAATAATAATAAAAAAAAAAACTCATAGAAACTTTCACCTTGAAGGAGGTAGAAGAACTTGTAGGGAACTCACAAAACTCTATATGTGTAGGAAATTGCTGCCTCCATCCATCCAAGTATGTCTCTAGGTTCGTGCCTTTGCATCTTCTTTTAAAGAACCGTCTAAATCAAGCATATAAGTTCTTACCAAGATGAGAGGGATCACGATATGACCACAACCATTATCGACGTAACCACACCGATGCGGTAGGACCAAATAGCTTTAGCAGCGTTGTGACCATGCTTACTTTTGGCATAACCACGCCGCATCCGGCATGGCCATATAAAAAGTTTGTGTAGTTGTGTTGGCCATATAGAGAAAGCGACATAATTACGCTGCTTTGGGCGTGGTACTGCTAGTTCAATATCCCTTCACCGTTTTCTTGCTTTGTGAGGTGCATTTGACTCCCTGTAACCTGCGACACATCACAGACAACCTTCCCTAAACTTTCCTATTACTTACCCTCAAGTAGTCTCATAGCTTAACTAGACTAAAATTGTGTAGGAAGCTCTAACATGGACTCCCTAACTCCTTATTATATTCTTCATGTGTAATACAAGATTTGAAATCTCATGTTTGGGTCAGCTTTTTATTAATTGCTAAAACCCAAGCTCTTTTTCCACTCTAGGCCTAAGAAACTCTCAAAACTCTTATTCATATGTGATTAAAAATACTTTCATTTTCAAAGGTGATTTTAAATAAATTATTAATCACCCAACCAATCCAACATTACTTAACATTGTCAGCTAATAATTTTGGAAATGATTTAAATATATAATTTTAATTTAGTATATATGGGTGATTTTAATTATGAAAAATAATATTTTAATTTTAAAAATAGATGTGACCAATCGGGTCTCACATATTTGATAGTTTGGATGACTAGCATGATATCACAAGCAATACACTATCTCGAAGAATAAGCATACCACTTGATAGTAAGTTTAGCTATCTAAGCTAAAGAGTTTGTGACATCTGTTTGGCATGTGAAACATTTTATGTGTGACCGACTGATACACAAAAAATATATAGCATTTATGTACACATTTTTATATTTATTTTTGATGATATTGTGCTTTAATAGAATGTATTTGTGTGTTTTTCTTTCAGATACAATTAAATGGATGAATATGATGAAATGAGTGAAAAATGATCAAATTTGGAGAAAAAATAAAAAAGGTGTAAAAATGAACTGTTGCGCCTAAGCGCCTAGGTTTGGCGCTTAAGCGCCAGTAAATAAAGTAGGCCGCGCCTAAACACCGAAGACCTCGCGCTTAAGCACCGTGGAGTTATTTTGAAAATTCAAAGAATTTTGCATGAATTTTGAAGGGGTGTTTGAAGCAACTCTTGGTCAAAACGTGAATTACAGTTAATGGGTAAAAAACTACATTGAAATGGCACTTGAAAAAGACAACTCTTGGAAGACAGTGTCAATTTGGTAGCTGACCAAAGTCACCTAATGAATAACGCAATTATTGAGTTTGACAGATAATCTGAAGACCTAGACAAGCTTTGCAACAAGCTATCTGTGACAGTACTTGAGTCAGAGGAGGTGCCTGAAGGAAAACCACTAATTAAGTTCTCAATATTTGGAGAAAGGTCCCACTAGCTTGTGCTGAGTCTTGTACAACACCCTTTAAGTTTGGCTCAATTCCATTATTATTAGGCCAGCTTTAACCAAGACAGAGAGGAGGAACAAGAGCATAAGGATAAACCAAATGTACACTAAGATTGCAATAAAAGCCAAAGTTGTAGAGGTGGAATGTACACCAGTTATGAAGGAGTATGTGTACATGAAGCTAACCCAGATAGTCAGAGACAATAAATTCAAATATACACATCCTTCTCTCCCTACTGAGCCATTACAAAAGGGACCAGAACAACCTCCTTATCCATGCTCCCAAACCCAATATTGAGCCCGAAGATCAACTGCAATGAAGGAGAAGAATGTTGAGCATTTTTAAATGATTGAGACGCATGTCGATCAATATAGTGGAGGGGTTAAAACTTTACACTGAAATGTTTAGTAACTTTGAACAATAATAAATTACCTAGACTATATGTGCATTGTGGTTGAAAGGCCGATAGGACCTGTTAGAAAAGTGGATTTCTTTGGAACCTTGAAGATCGACGAAAGGTAAAGGCAAAACTATTTTGCATTTTGGATGCTACTATAACTATAAATGCAAACTTCAAGGCCACCCACCTGACATTGTCTGTAGTGAAGAAGTAGAATACATAACTGGGCTATTCATGTTCATGATTAACAGTCTTTGTGCTATAGTATATCTTACCCCCTTCATGTACACTCGACAGATGCATTGTCAACATTTATGAGAAGGGAAACTACATCCCACCACACATTGATCATCATGGCTTTGAGCGACATTTTAGTACAATTTCATTTGTATGTTAGTGTAATATTATCTTTGGTATAAAGATCAAATTACTTGACCCTAGAGAGTTTGCTGGAGCTTACCTCATTCCTCTGCCTAGAGGTTCAATGCTAGTCATCAACCGGAATGGAGCCAAATTGGTCAAACACTGTGTACCATCCATACCTCAGATGAGGATTTCTATCACTTTTTGGAAGAGGCAGAAGTCAAAAAACCCCTACTGCTACACTCCCGGACAGGTCTACAGAAGATTAATTTTCTTGCGCTTTGAAGACTTTACTCCTGGAATTGCTATAATCACTTCCAATTTCAATGCATATATTTGTATACTTGTGATTGTTATTTGTCATTTATGAAAGCTTGTTATTATAGTCAATTACTGTGAATATTTTATTATTTATTACGGGGACATTTTAGAATTTGTGTTCTTTAATTGAGGGACAAAATTTTCAGCGACTAAATGTAGGGATGTTATGCGCATCTTATTTTTTTTAAACATGATGAAGTTTAGATGCCTTAAAAATAATAATTTCTTAAGTATATGAATTGTCAAACTCCTATGGTTAACACTAGGTCCGACCTTCCCAGCTAAAATAACTAACTTTCAAATCAAAATAAAAAACTTTCAAACTAAAAAAAAAAAAGAAACTTCCAAATAAAACAAATAAAAGTTCAAACAAATAAACAAATAAACATTAGTCGGCTCACTATTATGACCTATGTGTCCAACTATGACCTACATGGCTCATAGTTCATGCAACTCCCACCCCATCCTCCGTGAACTACAATGTCAATCTTACTCCCTTATGGCTATCTGCTGTCATTAAAACCATCTACTATAGCTTCTATGGCCAGCCGATGCTATCACAACTCATTATTATGAACTATACGACCAAATACGATCAACCTAGCTCACAGATCATGCAACTTCCCACCATGACCTATGTGACCAACAAGTATCATTACAACCCTCCACTAAAGCCTCTCCCCTATGGTTTTTATGGCCCATTGCTTCTTTTAAAGCTACCTACAATGTCTATATGACCAACTACTTCTAGGACTTTCAAATATGGCCTCTACGGCAAGTTGAGATTATTACAACTACTAAGACTCATATATTTTTATATCTCAATTGTAATTATTCAAGTCGGAAATCTATTGTACATTTGCAATTACGTCTACCATATTTCAAGAGATGAGTGGACATATGTACATGCAATTACATAGTGGGTCACTTCGACTGAGCCAGGCCCCATGTTCTTTTAACTCTCCACAGTTTTTCACGTAAAACCATGGTGTCTCCTCCTACTTCTCTTTTATCTGTCTATGTGTTGGATCTTCTTACTACACTAAATTATTACTCTACCACTGTGAATCTTTTGATACAAACATGTTATCTTGATTGATGTTTTAATGGGTTATGATGTTTTTTTTTGTTGCCTGCAATATTTTGCTATTTTCTTGTACTAGGGCTAGAAAATACTATAATTATCTGTTGAATCTCTTACATATCAAGAAAAATAATCAGAATCACATGATATAAAAGTCAGGTCTCGAAGTAAAGAAAATGTATGTTTCGTTGCTTATACTAGTGCACTTGTATTTAGTATTTTTAAATTAAAAAAATAAACAAGAAGCCATATTTTATGTATTGTTTGATTGCCTATATTTTATATTTTCTTTGGGGTTTATTTACATTACCCAATATCATTAAATATTTTATTATGATAGCTTGCATATCAATCATTTTGTTAATATTAGCTTCTAGATTGCTTATTTTCTCCTTTTTAATTATTTATGGTTATTTAGAATTATTTTTGTTAGATTCATAGGAAAAGAAAATTAGTCTTTATAACTTTAGTTAAATATAATCACTATTCTAATCAATAATTGGAATTATTTTTTTAAAATATTAATATGCATGGTCATAAAATTAATGGTTTAATTAGCAACCATCCATTTTATGTTATGTGCAAAAATATGTAACATGTTATGCTTTATCTACCTTTATATAGAAGAAGGTTTTACTAGTACAAGACCTGGCTAATTTATATTATGATGTTGCTAATCTTTCTTACATATAACTAAAAGCCTTCGTAAGGAAGAAAAACATCGCAATTAGGGTGTCAACATAGTTCATCATTGGATCTTAAAGGATATTTATCCTGGACAACGATGATGGAGCTTGAAGAGGCATAGCTGAAATGGACAGAGATCTCAGTGAAGCAAATAGAGAATTTGTTTATGGTGGCGTGCGGTACCGTACCATAGTTTCGACTATTTGAGTAAACTGCATTTTGACAACCTTTCAAAAAGCTGCCGCTGAAACCAGCTTTTTCTCAACGGCTCTGGCTAGGTGCAGTGGTAGCTATCTATCAGTGGTCTGACATTTTTAAAAAAAAGAAAATTTGTAATAGCCACAACAGCATTTTGAACATCAGATTAATTTTCAGCATCTTATTATTAACCTACAACTTCCCCAAACAGACCCAATGTTAAGTTTGATGAAAATATCTAACTTTGCGAGGATATCTAACAATGAGTGGTTCAATGATAAGGATGTTGGGAAACCATGTAGGTTTGAGAGGTTATGTGTGATGAATATTGATAAAGATGGGGGAGCCATAGATTTGAGAAATCTTAGATATTGTGCTTACAAATCTAAACAAGACCACAAATTGACATTAATCTAACACAATCAACATACTACAACAGACATGGAAAATAAACATAGATTAGACATATCATTAAGAGAATAAAAGATGTAGGATATATTATATATATATATATATATATATATATATATATATATATATATATATATATATATATAAAAGGAAACCGATATTTGGCAGAGGCCCAAATATCAGTTTCCCATACGCTATGTCCCATGATGAGAGCCCGCGCCATGTGCCTAAACAGACCGAATCCCCCCGCGCCACGGGTGAGATTCGAACCCCTAACCTTAGAAGTGCTTACAGGCCCCGCCCACTGTGCACAAAAAGCGACACTAATATATATATATATATATATATATATATATATATATATATATATATATTATATTCAAGCGATTGCCTAATATTCCCTAATTAAAAGTGGCAATCATTTTAGCTCTTTACATAAAAAAAATGGTTTAAGGTTGAGAAATATATTTAAAAGCCCGCCACCTAACACATTATAGTGAATCATTGGGCCGTTAGTTGGTGCAGACAGCCCATGACTTTAATAATAGTTGTTCAGGGTGAAGGCCTAATATAAAATCGAAGATCTTAATCTCGATTTAATTAAAGTAGCATTTACATACATACCACTTAATTCTTATGTATTTAAATGCCTAACACTTAAAGTTTGATATTTACATTCAGACCACCCAAATCTTTAATATCTTATAAAAATATCATAATTATTAACTTTTTAAAAGAGAAATATAGATTTTCTTGTATAGATTTATGACCCCAAGATCTGTAAGTGTAAATATCAAAGTTTAGGTGCTAGAAATGTAAATGCATAAGAACTGTCTTATGTATGTAAATTTTCTTTAAATCATAATAGTAGTTGATTTTGAGAATTTATATAAATTCATCAAAAATTGATCGCTTCTATCACATAATTTCAACTAGTAATTATCATGTTATCTATTAAATCTTTCTAAAACCTTTTTTTATTATTATTGAAACTATATATATATATATATATATATATATATATATATATATATATATATATATATATATATATATATATATATATATAGATTTTATATGAGAAAACGTCCATTCAAATTCATGTTCATTGATTTTCTAATCCATCAAATTTATAGTCAAATTAATTTTTTTTGATGAAATGAACCAAATGGCATCAAATGTGGTTCAATTTAAGCATGAATGGGTAAAACTTAGGTACTTTAAGAGTGATTAGAACTTTGGGATATAAATTAAACATAAAACATTTTTCAAATCTTACGTATTTATTATCAAATCAATCTTCTTAATTTTGATTACTCAATTTTATGATCATTCAAGCTCAAAAATGTTGAAAGACTGGTCTATGATAAAAAAAATATCAATCTGAGTCGTCCAGTGAATGTTTTGGTTTCCTTGGCTAGATTCGTCACAATATTAATAAAAAAAAATACAAATAGACTCAAATTATATACATGAAGCGAGATTCATAGGGGCGTGGGGGTTGGAATCTATCATGACAGTTTGATAGATTCCACCGCTGAGAGTGATTGGGAATGTATATTATTACTGGAGAACCGCCTTGCTTGTGACATATGTTGTCTGTTTTTTAAAAATAATACTATCATATTATTAAATATAATTGTAATAGTTTTTTTCTTTATTTTAGTAATCACGATACTCATTGTTAAGTGAGGTGTTATTTTATTTTCTGTATTGTTATGAAGTGAATTTTTTGCTTATCAAGTATCAAATATATTGTTATGATAGTTCTGTTACAAACAACGTTACTATACAGAAGAAAAATGATTATTTTTCCAGAAATACCTGCCGCAGAGCTGTTTTCAAAATGCAAAAAACAAACAACCAACCAACATATCCACAACAACTTCTGCGCAACAGCTTCCTGTGGCAGCTGTTGTGCAGTAAATTATTGATACGCTGCAGCTGCCCCAAATAGTCCCTTAGACTAAAGTTTAGTGAAGGCTTAGAAATTAAAAGAAATTTGAAAGCTTAGATGTTTTTTTTATTTATTTGGTAACATTTAACTATGATCATCATGCATCATCTGACAACTATCATTCAATCATCATTGCCCAATAGCCTTTATCACACTATTATTTCCATACCATATTTATTTGATCATTGACTTTATCTCACACTATTACACTTGCATAAAACCAAGTTTGGAGGGGAAGGACAACTTTGAAATTTCAGTTATATAGTAGATTATTTGATTTGTGCTAGGCATCATAAAATTTTCCCTTCATAAGCTTATAATCATAAACACATTAAGGGCTTATGTTTTTCTTTTACATCTGTTTACATGTTGGATCTTCATGCAAAAATATGCCATTAAATTTTCACTTTTTTGTTGAAAATTTTCTAATAGCATGCTCTATTTATAAATTCCACATATTTGAGAGGTTCTCCTTAATAAAATTTATGAAGCTTGTCATTTTTTCAAATGTTTCTATGAACTTGTTATGAATATGAAACATCTCAAAAACATCATGTAATTTATTGAAATATGTAATTTCTTTCTTCATTAAACTTTGTGGATACAAAATTAGTGGAACATATAATGGAGAATTGTCTTAAAACAATTATAAATACTCTTCTAGAGTTGTTGAAGATAGTAATCATATGCATTTGTGTGCTTAACTTATCCTTATCATGTCCCTTGGATTCCTTAAACACCTTCTCACTTCTAATTATCACAACTTTCACATATTCTCTTGTATTTATTTTAATGATGCTAGGAAATACCTACTTATTTTGATGATAATTGATTTGATAACTAACTAATTTAAACTTCTATGTATTTATAGTATATCTTTTCCCTTGAATTGATGTTTCTAGCCTATAATATGTAGCATCTATTCTTCACATCAATTGACATGATGAAACTAGGAGCAGAGAGAGTGGAATTTATTATAGATTCACATTCCCTTGCTTACTGTAGAAGATCATACAGTTATTTCATAATATTCGAAATTCTCATTAATAAATGTTTATGATCATACTATCTTTGATTTGATAAATTAGAGAATGGATTAGTTATATACTTATTTTTATTTCTAATAAATTTTGCATGGTTATAAGATTATGAATTGCATTCTTTGTAAAATGGCCCGTTTTTAAGTTAAGAAAAAACTTAAACACTATGTGCAAAAATTTGATCGACATTCTAATTTTCAATAGCAATTTTCTTAGGCAAAATACTTTAACCTTGTCATTGGTAATTGGTCATGGTTATCTCATCCACTATAGCATCATTTCAACAAAAATTGTCAATGAATCAAAACATAATAATTAATTTAGGCCTTTAATTCAGTTTCATCTAAAGAAGATAAATAAATATTATTATTTAATTTGACCAAATTATTTGTTCGATAGTTTGGATAAGCCACTATAAATAATTTAAATCTATGTTATCACTTGGTTAATTCAATTAGCAAAAATTGACCTAAGCATACCTAATCAACTCATAAGGGTCTAAATTATTCAATCATGCTAAAAATGGAGCTAAACATCAAACTATCCAATAAATGGAATGTGTTCCTTTTCTAGGATGAATGTAAAATGATTAATTTGGATCAAATACAATGATAATCTTTTTAATGATTTTCGGTCAAACAAATGAAATTTATTCATCAAAGGGATTAATCCACTTTTAAAGTGGTCAAGCTCAACAAATTGGACAATTTTTGAGGAACTCTTGAGAGTATATAAAGCGGATGTTAGAGGATATTTCTAGTCCAACTCAAATCATTTACCCCTAAAAATTTTCCAATTCAATTTAAAAAAAAAATATGATTCCTTATTTGACCCTAAATGGCCAACACTAACTTTAGAAGTATTATGGCCAGATCAATTGCCCAAATTTAACTAATTAAATTTTAGGTTTTTTATTCACTGGGTCGATCACAATTGAGTAATTGGGCTAAAAAAACCAATTTGAGCCAATTGAGAAAAAATTTGATTAAATCATATCAAACACCCAAATTAATTTGACCAATTGCTTCCTTTAGATCTTCTAAAGTAGAGATTTACTTTTATGGAACTTCAACTCATGGTATTATTACTTATCAATCATAGATTAACTACTAAGTAATTTCATAGTTAATAAAGATAAATGTTAGTACACTTAGTCAAAACTATCCAAAAATCCCTCAAACCATTAATCCTTGATTTCCCTTTCGCTTTGCCTAATTCAGTGGATGCTAATGCTAAGGCTTGATGGTAGCTGAAGGAGGAAGTAATTCCTTTGACTTTACTAGGAGAAAATTATAAGGAAGAAATGTAAGATGGAACCGAAACCCTTGTGAGGTTCATAATAACTCTAATAATTCTTCTAATACACTAAACACATATGTTCTAGCTCATGGAACTCTAGGCACCATTAAAAACCACTTTAATCTTGGAATTGATCAAACAATCCACCTTACTGATTTTAAGCAAATCCAAGAGGAAAGAGGTTGCTTCTCACTTTCACATTATTAAGGGTGAGAGAATCTATGTTTTTAAGCTTAGTGAAGCTCACGTAGCTATAAATATTAAACTCTTGGAATGGCATGATGCTTTGATTTGTTGAGCTATATAAGTTATGATGAGGCTAACTAAAGCCTTATATAGCTTTGTAAATTTATTTTTAAGATTTTTAGTGAGTAGTTTTATTTGGGATGGTTGAAAAATGAGATCATTTAATGGGTTGATCTTGGGTCGCATCTAATTTTGTCTCAGTTCAAGGAAGAAGTTGTCCTCATAACAATTAGATCCATTTTAAATTGAATTTGATGGCTCACAATATGTTAAACCAATGATGGTCCAATCCCCCTTATTTTAATTTTAAGGTGTTTTCTTTATAATTTTATGATGAACTCACCGTTCATAAAAAAAATTACTTAAATTTTTAACCATGTATGCATTAGAACTTTGAGACATGAAGATTGCTTGCTTAATTACCTAATATTCTAGTTTTATAAAAAAACAAATATCTTCTATTTTAATGTGCTTTTGTCCTCAATTAATTCAAAATTTCTCAAATTTATTAAGGTTTTTAATCATGTCATAGAAAATTGTTAATAAGTTAAGTGGCATTTAAAATAGTAAATTTTTTATTATGAATTTTCAACATCAATTTTCATAATTAAATTCATAATAAAATAAATTTTAATTCCAAAGCTTTGAATAATTTTGGAGTTATGTCATATGTTTCATATATTATTCCAAATTATTACAAAGCATTTGAAAAAAAAATAAAATTAAAGTGATTAATTAATTTAGCATAGAGATTTCCACTATTTTAATATATAAAAATAATTAAAATAATAGAAAATTTTTAAAAAGTTAGGAAACAGTCATGAATCATAAATACTTCTCTTTGAATTTCATTATAGTTCAATGAAGCCATTCAATTAATATTAATATTTTATAACCTAATATTATGTTGATAAATTATTATTATACCATTAGGTGGGCTCCACATCATGTCAAGCACCTTTTAAGAATATATTATTAATTATAAGTTAGCCTAATTTGTTTGAAATTATTTCAAGTATATTTTATTTTTAAGAAAGATTAATTATTTTAATTATTTAATAAAAATTATTTGATAAATATTCAATAAGACTAAGAATTATTTAAATATGCAACCCTTTTATAAAGCGATCTCTTAATTACTTACTTTTTATTAATTAAATTATTTAATTAAGAAAAAAAATTTTTAAAATAAATTTCCTTAAAAATAAATTTCCATAAAAATATTAACTTTTTCTTTGGCCAAATTTTTACTTGAAAATTCTCTCTTTGTATCACTTGTATGAAGGAATGATTGCATTATAACATAGTTTTTTTTTGCATATTGCCTTTTTTTGAATATCTTTTTTCCTAAGCATATCATTTCCTTGGAGTAAAATGCCTCTTAAATAGGCATGGATTTTTTAACATGTCAAGTGATACTGATATCTCGTTTCTCTCTTATCCAGGAAAATATCTATCATATATGGAAATAACCTAACAAACATGTTAATCCTTTTTATGAAAAAAATAGACCTTCAATATATTTAATTAGAATTTTTTTTTCATATATGATAAATGAAAATAACATGATCAAGCCTTTTGTTGGAGTAAAGAGCACTTTGTCTTCTCTTTCAATTTGAAGATGGATCATACAAAATCGTGCATATATAATCCTTAGTGGAAAAGAAGTCAAAGCTATGACATTTTCTACCCCATTAATTCTTAAATAAATTTAACAAAACCTCTCCCACCAAAGAAATGGCTAGCTCCATTTAACCTATATCTATGACCTATTGTTTTACAAAGACTATCTATAGTAATGCCAATATTGTACTGTTTTTCTAATTACTCATTACATAATTCCTTAGTTGGGCCCTTAAAATATGTCAATACTCTTCTGATCGTAGTCTCTTGATAGATTAAAAAAAATATCCCAAAAAACTACCTAAATCCACAAAATTCACATCATTTTGTTCCATCCTTAATGTCATAATTTCCTCTCTTATTTAATCTTTTTTATTGATTTCCAAACTAAGACATTAGTGAACCATCTACAATCATGTGATTTATGATTTTCCCATTAAATGCATGCCATGTCTTATGCACCTTACTATTTGGCAAGATTGTAGGTGGTTCACTAATGTCTGAGTAGTTAAACATAAGAAACTCTTTCACATTCTTTAACTAACATGCCATGTCTTATGCATTTTCCCATTAGATGCATGCTATGTCTTATGCACCTTATGCTATTAAAATTATATAAGAAACTTCCCATGATCTTACATAAGAAATTCATCAGGCAATTTGATCCATGCTAGTTAAAGAACCAACTAAAAGTCAAAAATGCTTACCAAAACTATTTCTATCGATCAACAAATATTACATAGGTTGGCATAGTTTTCTTTATTGAAAGCTTTAGTATTAATAATCTTAGACCCATTTAGGGGGTCATTAAGTAAGCTTAAAAAATGTTTTATCTTAATATTACTAATAAAATGAAGAAAGATATTTAAATTTTTATTAACTTTACCAAAATAATCTTTAAATATTTCTTATAAAGAGAAAGTAGATGTTTCTAGACAAGTCAAGACATCCTTCTATGTTAATAAATCCCACTATTTTGAACCCAACCAAAATAATCCTTTATTAGAAAATAGTTCCAACGATTGGAATGATTTATACAATAAAGCTAGCTATTTTTAAGTCTGAAAATTTAATAACCTCACTTATACAGATCATGAATTTCAAGCTTAATTCAAGGCAAATCCTTTCAACATATACCATTATACTCTACTCAAGAAAGAGTTATTAAAGAAAAACGAAAATCTAGTGCCAAAGAGGAACAAGATCTACTGTCATTAGAATGAACGCGTATTCTGTCCGGACTCCGGACGTAGAGATATGTCCGGAGTCCAATAAAATCACACCCCGTGGAGTGACAAAAAAAAATCAGCCAATAACACAGTGAGAATATTCTCCCTGTGTTTTTTTGCGTTATTCAGGTGTTATTGCAGTGGTATTGATGTGTTATTGTGTTATTATAATACCGAGAATATTCCCATAATACAATAACACAACAATACCACCACAATAACATCTAAATAACGTGGAATAACATGGGAGGAATATTCCACTGTATTACTCAGATCACAAGAAATTTTTTTTTTTTGTCACCAGCACGTGGCATGGTTTTATTGAACTCCGGACGTATCTCTACGTCCGGAGTCCAGACGTATCTCTACGTCCGGAGTCCGGACGTAATAGTTTTTCCATTAGAACATACCTATAATCATTCACTCATCCAAAAGTTACAAGAATAGACTGATTAGATGTTTGAGCTACATTGGCAACATAAGTATTTGCATAAGCAATTCCTAATATTTTTGTAGAACCATCTCTAGTGCTTTTGAAAGCTTATAATCTTCAACAAATTAATAATCTTCAACAACTTTTGAAAGCTTATAATCTGTCATGAAGTATGATTTCTCCTTTTCACAATATGAAACATGAAAAAAAATTGTTTTTCCTCAATGGAGTCTATTGAAGAGATGCATATAAGCTTGATGAGTACAAAAAAAATTCATCTAAAGAAACCTGAAGTTTGCTTAAAAGATTTCATATTTCAATGACATAAAAGGGCTTAGCAGGAAGTGATCATAAATTAAGTCAGTCGCTGAATGATCTCAGCTTTTTGCAAATACAATACATACAAAATGATACTATCTCATTTCTCTGATCATAAAGACACCAAAATTACATCAGAAAGTTCATTTAAGGCTAAGATTGACTCAATGGACCCAAATCAGACAGATCTAACTTATTAGGGGAGTTGGTTCTTACCCATAATTGACAGTAGTTAGATACTGGAGGCATTTACCATCCATATAGTATTATTTTAAAGCCACAATAATCATGGAGAAATTAAGGTTTAATATGAATAATAACTACAAAAAAATTCAAAATTTATTTGATTTAAAATTCTTTTAATATTCAAACTATCAGACTTTCTCCGTATAGTATTTTATGATTGACAAAATTGGTTTAGAGGTTGACGTGCTATTATTTTAAGATTCCTAGATTGAAAAGAATTATTTTTAGCATAATCAACAGTATAATTAAAAAAAATAATGCATTTACATATACATACCACACAATTCATACATTGTTACAGTCCTAACTCTTAAAATTTCATATTTACAAGCATAACACTCAATTCTTAATTTGACATTACATAAAAAATACTACTAGTTTATACTTTTTAAAATTGATAAACATCTTTAATTGAAGATTTTATGACACCAAAGTGTGATAAATATGAATATGAAATTAAAGTTTAGTTATTAGACATGTAGATATATATGAATTGTGATATATATATATATATATATATATATATATATATATATATATATATATATATAGAGAGAGAGAGAGAGAGATGTGCCGCGTTCCCGCACTGTTAGCTGGCAGGTGACATCATAAATCCCTCAGGTCGAGGGTTTGTTCCCACTGCATGGAGCGGAGGATCGATCTGTTTAGGCACATGGTGCATGCCCTCTTGATGGGGCCCAAGCACAGAGGAAACTGACCAAATATCGTTTTCCTTTATATATATATATATATAATTAAAATAATGTAGAGATTTTCCCTCTTCTATATTGACCATAAACCTTTTACAATAAATCTCTGAGGTTATGTGCCAAACAAACCCCCACAATATAATGCAAAAAACTCTTTGTTGTATGATGCACTCAACGCTTTATATGTAAGCTTGATCCATATACTTCTGCTGCAATCATAATCTCAAAGGTCCATGACTAACATGATACTTACATAAAAAGCTTCTTCCATCAACTAAAGCCGAAGAATAATGATGAAACAAACCTTCTTTTTTGGCCAGTATGATTCCAATGGCTCTAATAAAGAAAAGGCAGGCAAACATAAGATCACTATATAGTTGAAAAGGAGAGGAGCCAGCTCTGGCTAACCATATAAAGTTTCTTTCTTTCTAAGAAAGTAAGAATATCTAATATTTCTGGTAGGGACTTATAGGCCAAACTGTCATTGAGAGCTCTCCCACCAAGTCAAACATTCATGAAGAAGATGGGGATATTTTATTTTTATTATTATTGCATGGTGGGGATGTATAGGTTTGAATTGCCAACTTTTCTGCATATTATATAGCTTTAGGCTGTCCATGGCATAACTGAATTGTGCTGTTTTATGTATGACAGCATCGTTGTTACTTTGGAGAGAATATTACGTCCTGTTATACGTGCGGATGGCAGCGTGGAACGCAGGACAATGGCATAGTGCGATTCACACCGTCGTCTGGACGTAATATATTACATATCCTTTTGTCCTCATGAAACAGATGTACTTACGCTACTGTGTTTTGTATGTATATGAGGGCATTTTCTTCACAAATATTTGCGAAAAAACCAAACTTTAAGCTGCTGCTAAATAATGTTTTGATTAAGATAATCAATAAAGTTGCAGGTAAGTGGTCCGATTTCCTTTTGCAAGCTTTTATCATTTTTGTGGTTGGCGTGTCATTGTAATATTGAACGCCAAAAGTGAAATTTTATGTTTTGCTAACACATTTTTAGGATTTTGTTTGGTTTAAAGTGGGAAAAAGAAGGAAAAAAATTAAGTTCTAACAGTGCATGTATGCCTCTTTTCACGGTCTTACTGTGGATTTTGTTTGCTTTAAAATGGGAAGAAAATAAATCAAGTGCTAACGGTGTATGCCACTTTTAAGGATCTTGATGTGGATTTTGTTTACTCTGAAGGGGGAATATAGATAGATTAAGTACTAACATCGTATGCCTCCTTCAAAGGACTTGCTGCTGTTCTATTTCATTTTTGTACTTTTGTTGTTGGGTGAATGTATATATTACTAATCCTATAATGATTGATAGAGATAATGTCCCAAAGTTGTTCACTTGTTCTTGTGCTAACATTATTTACTAAAAGTGGTTGGGAATGCAATATTACATATGTCATAACACATCGATCAACTTGGTTTTGAAAAAGACTCCCAAAAAATATTGCCACGTGTAAGGCACGATCACATTGAATAAAAAATGAAAAATCTATATTTTAATGTATGACTCGGCCCGACCCGACCATATTCTTTGAAAACAAAAGCCTTCTCGCCGAGTCAATCACCATTTTTGACAGTGCAGATAGGTAGGGTTTCAGAGAGCATTTTATCATCCACACTCTGTCGTTGCCGATAAGTGAAATATTAATGATGGAATCTGAAAATAATGACAAGATGTTTGAAATAGAGGAGTTTTATCTTGCAAATAATGACCAGAAGTTGGAAATGGAGATGAGTTTTGCTGCTTTATTTTTTTAAGGTGATTTTGAGGTGTTTTATTTTGGTGTTATTGTGGTATTTTGTAGTGTTATTGAGGTATTTTGTTCTGTTATTGAGGTGTTTTTGTGGTATTTGTATGGTCATTTATAGGTGATTTGAAGGTATTTTTGAAGTGTTTTATTGGAGTGTTATAACAATATTTTTCCGATTTTATTTAGGTGTTATTGAGGTGTTATTGTGGAGTTATTTGAGTGTATTGTGGCGGTTGTATGGTCTTATTCGACTGGTGTTATTGCATAGTTATTATGGTGTTATTGCAATTTTTTTGATGTTATTCAGGTGTTATTGAGGAATTTTGTGGTGTTACTTCAGTGGTATTGTGTTAGCTCCAATGTGGTATTTGATTTGTGTTGTTTGAGTCCTTTTTTGGTGTTATTTTGAAATTACTGCAGTATTATTCATGTGTTATTGTGATGATGTTGTGGTATTATTACGACGTTTTTGCGGTATTCTTGTGGTAGAGCTTCATGAACAAAGCATCTTTATATCGAAGCGGAAATGATTGTTTTTCGCTTGTTATTAAATTTATCAGAACACTAACTTTGCAAAATTAAAGTCGATAGGAAAAACAAAAAGTACATTAGATTGATTTTTTTAGCCGATAACAAAGCTTTATTAATAAAAATATAAGATTAACATTTTCTTTTGTGCAATTTAGTGAGACTAGAGATATTTGTAATGTTCCAATTACAGACAGATTTCTTCGCACCGTTGTTCACAATGAAAAAGAAGCATATGAACATATTGTACTTATGCTCATCATACTGGATTTACTGTTTGAAGTACTATACTATTTTGGTCGAATTCAATGAAATTAAGACAAATGACTTCTTATGTGATAAAACAGATTTTAATAAAGAGTTGAAGTTCACCAAGACGGTTAAGTTCATAAAAGCGGACACAAGGACTGCTTGTCTAGCAATGATTCGATATGCAGTTGATGTTCAGGGCAATTGGATAGTTAAAATATTTATAGAAACTCATAACCACTACTTAGCAAACCCTAGTGATAAGCATCTTCTACGTTCTAGTAGAAAGATAAGCAAAATCAATGCAGATGTGCTCAAATCGATGATAGGAATCAGGGATAAGTGCTACGGATGTATTTAATGGTTTCACCCCTCTATCAGAGAGGGGTTAAGCAAGCCAACTTTCTCCTCAAGAACATGTTGAGGGAAGCTAGCTGATGGAGATTCGGGGGAATAATCAAAATAAAGCCCCGATTCGGCTGAAGTAGCTGAGCGTAGAATGTTGGGTCTTCTAAATTTATCCTCCCAACTCCACCAAGCAACAAGACAAGGGGTCAGGATCATTGGATCCCATTACAAAAATACTGACCAAAGGTTTATAAGAATTCTGATTCAAGTCTTGGTCCGATGAATATTGAGAGGGAATGGTTTCCCTTATACTTGGCGTCGATTGGATATGCTTCTAAGATTGTCGACATTTTATGGCCAGTGGTGTTAGACAAGTACCTCTATGAACTCCACCCGGTTCGGCTGTGTCAATCACTTAACCGCTTCAAGATCCTAGGTCATGCTTCCACTCACTCCTTAACGTCTCTTTATCTATCCATTTGAGAGAGAGAGAGAGAGAGAGAGTCACGAAGTATAAGGAGAAGGCCAGAAAATACAGGGAGCAAGCAAAGTCAACTACCATGAGGGCAGCCGAGTGGCAGCCAAGTGGAGGCTGTCCTGAAAGAAGTTTAGACGGAGTTGGAAATAACATCCAAATGGATTTTTATAGTTCAAAAGAAGAATACTGAATTGATAGAGCAGAATTCTACTACGAGGATCGCTGAAGAACTTCTCGCCACCTAAGTTGAATACTTGAAGGCAGGCTGCAGTGGCTGATGAGTTCACTAGAGTGGGGATGGTAGATTACAATATTCTAACCTTGAAGAATTTAAGAAACTATATGATACTCCATCCACTTTTGAACATCACAAGGTATTTAAGGGCAATAATATGGTGAAAGACAAATTGTCCAACATTCGACTGGAAGAACCTTAAATCTGATATTTTCTTCTTTCCTTTTTTTTGGGTACTCAAAGTGTATATAGTATGGTTTTATAACAAACATTCATATGAATGAAATATGATATTTTGGTCATTTTTATTACTTATGGTCATGTGTTTGACTGTGCTAACCCTTTATAATCATATTTTGATTCATTTGTTTAATTTTTACGTCTTTGTGGAAATTGAAAAATAAAAATCTTTGTAGAGCAATCAAACATAACAGAACTCAGAAAAAATCCCAAGCTTTTTATTAGCACTTTAGAACATCGTATGCGGTTGATTGTGGTGACCTCGTGTTGAGACATCTTTTAGACATTTATAATTTTGTTGTAACCAAAGTCCAAACACATTTGGTCGACTTGTTTTTAACCAAAAAGCAAACATCAAAAAGTTTGTTGGTCATCTTGATAGTGAACAAGTTTTGGAACTCTTTCTTGGTTGTCTTGAATGAGACAAAGCATCAGCATGCATTTTTAGTCATCTTTACTACAACCAAGCATTAGAGTGCTTTTTCGGTTGTCTTTTTACAGATAATCTAGTTCCTCAAGGTTTGTGGTGATGCGATTTACATCGATCCTTTAGTTCTTCAAGCCCTGTCCCCAAACTTGTGTTTCCAAAACCATATCACAAAGTAATAGATACTTCAATCATAGATACAAAGTAATCATTTTTAAAGATAGAACTTTTAAGGTCATCTCAACACCATATCCGGTAGAGGCTCTTTCCCGTATAGAACTTTAGTTTGTAGGCTCCAGGGGTTTTTCCATGGTCGATGATGAAGGGACCAATCTTGGTTTGATCAAGCTTGTTGAATGGATGTTCCCTTGCAGCTGAATTAGCTTTTTTTAGAACTAGGCCGCTAGGAAAAATGTCTTTTCTTGACATTATTATTTTAGTAATGAGCGGTTCTTCTTTTTATTTCATCTTATCTAGGAGATGAATTCTTTTGAACCTGTTTAAACAGATCGAGTGTAAGTGAAGTTCATTCGTCGTTTGCATTTTGCAAGCTAGCGAGCTCTTCTTTATTGAAAGACATAGGAGTGGCTACTCTTTGACTATAGTGATTATACTCGACTGGTAATATGGCTTCCATTCCATGGGAAAGCATGTATGGGTTTGTCAGGTTGATCTTAATGGAGTGGTTCAGATGGCTTAAAGGACCTAAGGAAGCATATCCACCCAATTACGCTTAGTACCCTCAACATTTTCCTCAGCAGGTTTAGGATGATCTTGTTTGTAACTTCTGCTTGGCCATTAGTTTGTGTGTGAGGGACGGATGAAAACTTTAGGTTTATCCTCTAACTCTGAAACAACTTCCTTACCCCCCCTGATCAGGAAACTGGATTCCATTTGTCTGTGATGAGCATGATGGACAAGCCATACTGATAAATTATGTATGTCCAGATAAAATTCTGAACTGTGCCTGCAATGATTCATGTGAGAGATTTTTCCTCTATCAATTTAGAAAAGTAATCTACGAAGACCAAAAAAATTTTGCTACCTTTTTGAGGGAGGAAATGGACTTAAGGATATTCAGCCCCCAAATTGCAAATGGTCAAGGATTAATGATCGGTTGTAATTTATGTGCTGGTTGATGCTGTAGTGAAGCGTATTGCTAATATTGTTCACATCTTTGAGAAAACTGTTCCGCATCTTTTAAGAGGGTCACCATAAATAACCTTGTCTTTGGATGGATGAGCTAGATTTTTCCCCCCTGAATGGCTTCCACATTCACCTGAGTCTACTTCTCGTAGGATGCCTCGACGTCACTTTTCTTAATAGATATGAGAATTAAGGATTTGGTTGATCTTTGAAATATTGTGTCCCAAAAAAGGAGGTATTGGGCGACTTTAAACTTGAACTTTAGAGGATTTGTCACTGCCTTATGGATTTTCCCTATTTTCAGGTATTAAATATAAGAATCTAACTAGCTTTGGCGTCGCTTGCATCCAATTCCATCACTTCCGACTCTTTAATGGTTGGTTGGGAAAGCCTTAGGGGTGTTCTATTTTTTACATGTATATTTTTTGACAAGAGGTACTCCATGTGCTTTTCCTCTCACCCAACGTGTTCAATACAAAAGCTTATAAACTTACCAATTTCAATCTTAAACTTATTCAAGTACTTGACTATCATATCATCTTAAGCTTTAAATTAGCCATTGATTTTGTTGAAAACTAGTTGCAAATCATTTTTCACTAATGCCAAGCACCCATTTCTTGAGCTAACCATAGTCCGACTATCAATGTTTCATATTCCACATAATTGTTCATGACTGCAAAATTAAGGACGACTGAATGAAAAATATGCTCTCCAGTAGAATTTCTTAATGTCAAACCTATTCCTGCTCTTGCCTGTCTTGAAGCTCCATCCAAATGAAAGATTAAAAATTGTGTGTCTACCATGAACCCGTGCTTGATTCATGTGATTCTGAGAAATCCACCAAGAAGTCTGTTACAACTTGAGCTTTAATCAACATTCGAGGGGTGTAAGTAAGGTCACGCTCCCTAAGATCTAAAAACCATTATAGTAATTGACCCGATTGTTCCAACTGAGTGAGTATAGACTTAAGTAGATGCTTTGTCACAACCTTAATCCAATGGGTTTGAAAACATGACAATCAGAGCAAACGTTAGTTTTGTTATAAAAGCATACCTTATTTTGTCCACTTTGAGGGCTTGACTGGTGTAATAGATGGGAAATTGCTTCCTCGAATCTTCTTGGACAAGGATCGAACTAATGGCCTTCGGGCCAACTCCCCGGTAAAGTGAAAGTTATTTCCTTGACTTTGGAATCTCCAATAACAGTGCATATATTAGTGAATATTCAGATTCTAGAAATCTTGCTCCTATTCAATCATCCACTCGAACTTTTTGGCCTTCCTTAGTACTTTGAAGAAAGTGATGTACTTGTCAGCTGACTTCAAAATAAATCAGCTCAGGGTCGCAATTTGGTCTGTCAGCTTCTATACTTCTTTGGTGTTCCGAGGAGAAGGCATATCAAGGAGTGCCTTAACCCTCTTAGAATTAGCCTTAATGCCTTCGAAAGTCAAAAGGTATCCCAAGAACTTCGTTGTGGAAGCTCCTAACGTTCTTTTTAATGATTCAATCTCACATTATGCTTCCTAAGTGTTTGAAAAGTTTCATTTAAATCGCACAAATGTTGCTCGGCCATTCTACTTTTTATTAGCACATCATCTACATAGAATTCAATATTTTTTCCTTTTTTACTTAAAAAAATTACATACATTAGACGCTGATAAGTAGCATCATAATTTTCAGCCCAAAGGGATTTACAGTAAAATAATGTAAACCATAATTAGTAATAAAAACATTCTTTCCTCATCGACTGGGTGCACTTTAATCTGGTGATAATTAAAAGAAGCATTAAGAAAACTCATGAACTAGTATCCTACCATAGATTCCACTGGTGCATTAATCTTGGGTAATGGATCACCATCCTTTAGGCAAGTTGCGTACAAATTTGTGAAGTCCACTCACATTCTCTACTTATCGTTGGACTTCTGTACTATGAATACGTTTCCTTGGATACCCAAATGGGGTATTGAACCTCCTGAATATAGCTAACCACCAAGAATTTCCTTACTTAGCAGTGAATTGGTCTGTCTAAAGTTGTTGCCGCCTCTCGGAGCTTCTGCTTCATAGGTCGGCAGTTAAAATGGTAATGAGCCGGTGACTAGCCACATTGATAGTTGGGGTGCCCAAAATTTCAACAGCTGACCAAGAAAAAAAGATCACATAACTCCTGTAAAGTTTGGAACATCTTTTTGTGACATGCATCAAAAGTTTCACTGATCAGAAAAAATTTTCTAGGATCTTCTAGATTTGCAGGGATTTTGATTATAGCCTCGTTAATTTCAAGGTCCCCCTCCCATTGGTGATGTATGTACAACTTCCCGTGCTCCATGCTTCTTATGGCACAATGTTTGGAACTGCTCCAGATCATCACATACAATAACTATCACCCTGTCGCAGGGAAGTTTCAATGTTATGTGGTATGTTGACTCCACAACTA
The DNA here is from genome assembly GCA_022702705.1 of Papilionanthe hookeriana x Papilionanthe teres. Classification (NCBI taxonomy): domain Eukaryota; kingdom Viridiplantae; phylum Streptophyta; class Magnoliopsida; order Asparagales; family Orchidaceae; genus Papilionanthe; species Papilionanthe hookeriana x Papilionanthe teres. The sequence continues at coordinate 27,752,788 of CM040433.1, read as the reverse complement.
AAAAAATATTAAGGAGAGAGTGATCGAATATTGCATTGTAAGTTGGCAGTGCATCAACAACCAATAAATATGCCATGTTGGTGAATCGGTTGTTACCTTCTCTCGAGGTGACAAAGAGTGCTAGTATACCAAGTGCCTCCTTATGTTTGCCAGAGAATCCATGAAATGGGTCTGACGGTGAAGCTAACCACTGTTGTCAGATTCATCTTCTCGAATACAGTCCTAAAAAAAATGTTCCGCAAGCTATCAGTATCAACCAGAGTACTCCATACCTTGTAGTTATTGATTAACACAGTAACAACAATGGCATCATTATAAGGATTCCGGCTTGAGAAAGATTTGTGTGAGTAAAATTAATCAAGGGATGAGGCCTCCTCTTTAGGGTGGAATTCACATCACAATAGTTCCCTGATCGATTCCTTTTTCGGTCAAGCCTCGAGAATCAATCACCTCCTAGTATTGCTGCTACTATCCTTGCTATGTGGATAGCATTGGCTAAGGTGGGCCCGTCCGAATCATCTTCTGCGAGTTCCTTGCTCTTTCATCGAGTGTTGGTCTCCGGAACAATAAACACCTTGAGCTTCCACGCTCGGATTAGCTCCTCTACTAGGCCACAAAGATTCCTCCATTCCTCTAGATAATGTCCGTGATCTTAGTGATACTTGCGGTATTTGTTGGGATTCCAGAGGGAAGCTCCGATATTCATTGTAGTCACCTTTCAAAAATACTTCTTTCCTTCTATGGCGTCTACAAGTTCTGCCATCAAAATTCTCAATGATGTAGGCCCGAACGTTCCTTGGTCGCATGTAGATCGATCATTTGATCGATTGTGTTTTTGTCCAACTTGGTCATCCTCCTTGTCTCATCGGGATGAGCGGCTTCTCTTGTATTTTTAATGAGGGTTGTCCTTCTCCTCTCATCCATTATCTCTCGAACTTTTATTTACCGATTATTAATCTGATCTCTTGCCTTTTGAAATTAGCTGGTTCATATACTCCTCAACCGCAATGTTTTGAAATCAGCTGGTCCATATACTCCTCAATCGCAATGTGATGGTTAGCTAACTTCAGGAGTTCAACCAACATCTTGGCTTTTTGTAAACCAAAAAAATATTTGAATTGTGGACTCTTCAGTCCTTATGCTAGGGCTGCCATAGAAACTGTAGGCTCTATATTCTCCACCTCGAGCATCTTATTTTGTAACTTGTAACAATGCTTGAAGGCTCTCATCTGTCCCTGTTTACATACCACAATGAACCTAAATCCATTCGTGGCCTTTGGGTGCCATCTAATTGAACCAAAAAAAACTTCTTGAAATCTTCAAGAAATTCATAACTTCCACAAGGAGTCCATTGAACCACTTGAGAGCGAAATGTCTCAGATTAGTATAGAGCAGTTGACACTTTAATGAGTTAGAGATCTTGAGAAGGCTGATTGCCAACTCAAAGGATGCAATATGGTCAGCAAAGTGGCTTCGACCTTGTATGGTTTCAAGGAGGGAATCTTAAACCTTTATGTTGGCTCAACTTTTCCACACTATACCGGGCCAACATATTATCCATCCTATGATATATTTCCATCTCTGATGGTTATGGTCCACCCTTTGGCGCAGATATGACATTTTCCTGGTACTGAGACTCTTCCACTTGCTTGGCGGCTTGGGCCGCCCTCATGAGCTTGAGGTTCAGGTGCTGGTGGATCAGGTTGCGGGTGAGGCCGTGCCTTCCCTTTAAGTACTATTCGGGTCAATTCTGCAATTTGACTTGCCAACTGATCATGAAGTTCTTGAATTAATTGTTGCACGAATTCCCAAACAGACTTATTGTTGCAATGTGACCTGATGTGTTTCTTCACCCTGTAGTGCTCCTCGTCTTGTTGAAGACATGCTCCATGCTCACTATACTTTTTAGAACGTTGGATCCCAAATTATAATGTAGATCACACTGAATGAATAGAGCGTCAGTAGAATGAAAAGAGAGTACGAAAAGCTAGAAAAGTAATGCTTAGTTTCTTGGAAATTGTGTCATTGTCCCCTTCTGGTGAAAATGACATTTCTATTTATAGATTATAAGAAGGATATAACAAATTACATGATTGTCCCTCATTTAAGGGGGACGTTATAATAATTTGTGAGTGTTACACCTTTAAATATTTGTAATTAAGTCATACATGTTTTGACCTGAAAAAATTGTTGGCGTCTTTCCATATCTGTAACTACCCTAATGCTGCTTTTCATTCGTAAATGTCTGGCTTGGTCACTTGATATTCATTAGGCTGGCCAAGAGTTATTTGGCCAACTGAATGATCTTCTTCCGCCTTTTCTAAGGGAACCTATTGCGAAACACATTGCCCTATAATTCCATCAGGCAAAGGGTGTATTGTCATAATCTGACATTCAGTCTACCTTCAGTTAATATGTCTATATTGAAGAAATTCCCTTCGGGCGATCATTGACTGTAATGTTAGATGCTGGTTGCATAGGCATCGATTCGGTCGCATGGTGTTTGTTGGATCAATTGATCCTTCATTTGGTCATCTTTAGAGGCCGACTAGTATAATAACGAATGTTTGTATCTTCTCGAGATATATTTCTAATCTACAATAATTTTCTTATTTTTATAATACAAGCCTTCAACAAAACCTGCTCAGTGAAGCTCTTTTGAAAGGAGCGTTGGCATAATGATGAATAATACTTCGAGAGATATTCAACATATGCTGCTTCGCCAAATAATAATTTTTCACAAGCATCAGCATTCAGTGCAGCGCAACAAAGATTCAGCATCTGAGAAACAAAACCTAAGTCATGTATCTTTGAGCTTATAGTTTTAAACCAAAAATAAAATAATTTCCATATAGTAGTCAGCATTTATCTTTTATAATCCAAGCAAGCACATCATCACCATTTGGCTTCTATTAGTTTTAATTAATAAAATCTACTCCTTTGAAATATATAAGAAAAATATTTCAACGTGATAACGTTACGACGTGGTTTGTGGTTTACCCCAAGATTTCAACGTGGTCAGTCGTACCTACGCCGACCGGTCTGCCCCGCTGATAGTCAAGCTCTGACGTGGGCTCGCGTTTATGCAGCGGAACCGGGATTCCTGGCTTCTAGTAAACAAGTGCGAGCGGTTAGGCGGGGACGTGGGCTCCGCTTCAACGCTGCCGGCGCTCGTACCTTTCAAATTTGAATTTTTTTGAACGTTGGGAGCCTGTTGAGACTGACGGGTATTTGACTGGTAGCCGTTTTGCCGGTTAACTGCAGGATTTTTAAAATTAAGATAGGAATAGATGAGCCGTCCGAAGATATGTTTTGCTTGAATTAATTTAAGAAGATATTTTTGTGAAGTTTAGTTTGAGATTATAAGCGCTGCCAATAAAATATTGTTGGGTATTGTACGATTTTTGATGTATATTCGTATTTACTTTTTTTTTTCTTTTATTAATATTGATAATGAAGAGTACGAGAGCTATGAAAAAGATTATGCATTATAAAAAAATTAGATGAGATTTTTTTTTTTAAAGTTGTTGGAACATTTAGAGTAATAAAAAGTTTTTATCTTAGTATTACAAGAATATATCATACACACAATTAAAATAAGAATAGAGTAGTTTATAAAAGTTGTAGGATATTTTTTCAAGATATTTTGGGTTATTGATGATGTCATTTTCATCAGTTGAAAACTAAAAATGAATATATATATATATATATATATATATATATATATATATATATATATATATATATTGAAAATATGAATTTTAACACTGTTATTGTCGATCCCAAGTCCATAAGTGAAAAGTTGAGGGTTGCGTTAGGTAGTCGACGGTGTCGGCCATCAAAAGGTTTGGACATGGTTCAGTTGACGGTTCAATTTGATTTGGGTGATTTTCATGAAGAGTTTTAGATATTAACTATATGGAAAGTTTGGGTTTAGGGAGTTCAATTTGGTGATATTTGGGATTTAGGTCAAAATTGGGGGTTTTGGCTTAGATTGGGCTTGGGTGATGTTTGTGTTAAAATTTGGGTCAATTGGTGGCTCAATTTGATTTTGGGGAATGTTATGAAGGGTCTGGAATGCAAATTGGGAAATTTATTTGATCAATGGGTTCAATTTGAGGGAATTTGGACATTTAGTCAAAATTGGGGCTTTTGAATTGTTTGAAATTGGGTTCAATTGGGTTTGGATTTCATTTAGATTGAATTTGGGGATGATGAATTTTGATTTGGAATTGAAATTGATGGGGATTGAAGTCAATTTGATGGAGATTGGGGATGATTTGAGGATTTTGGGCCTTTACGGACAATTTGAGGATTTTGGTCAAAATGGGTCAGTTTGGTAGAATTGGGCTCAATGGAGTGGTTTGAATTGGCCTTAGGGACATTTGGAATGATTTTGGAGATTTTAGGAATTTTTGAAATTTTTGGAATTTGAAGGGCATTTTGGTAACTTTGGGGGTTTTAGGGGTATTTCGTGGATTTAGGGTATTTTTGTGGATTTTGTTCAATTTGAATGTTGGGAAATGTTTTGAAATCATTTCTGAGGGAAATTTGAGAGTTTGGGCAATTTTGGGAGTTTTAGGAAAAATTAGGGTTGTAGGGGGCAATTTAGTAATTTTAGTGAATTTGAGCTAAATGGGTCAAAATTGGGAATTTGATAAATTGAGATTAATTAATGTGTTAATCATGATATTAACCTATTTGAGCCATGGACCAAAGAAAAGTCCCATTTTGGATCCTCCACGTGTTGGTCTTAATTGAACCCTAGCCTCTAGGGCTAAGGCTTGGGGCACCACCCACATGAGTTTCCAAAAGAGTAGGGAACCAAGGTTGGGCGTGTTTGGTCTAGAGTTTTGGGTTAAGAGTGAAAGTGTGAGGTTCAAGTGTGTGGGCGTGTGCAAGCCTGACCCAGACTAGACCACCTAGGGTTAGTCCTAAGGCTTGATCATTTTATAAGGGACTCCTCTTGAGTTTCCTTATGCTTGGTTCCATCCTACTAAGTGCTAGAGGTTGGTAGCAAGCATATGAAACTTCAAGTGAAGCAAAGAAGCATTTTGTATTTATAGTGGGGAGGGTTCATTGCTAGTCTTCTAAGATAGTCACTAAGAAATCCTATGGCTAGATCCTAGGCTCCTAAAGAAAAAGTAGGCCTCAACGGCTAGTGTAAAACTTGTCGAAAAAATCATGACATGAATCATTTTGATTATTGTTTAAGTGTTAGGGCGTCATCTGGAAGTGACATGTTGTACAACCTGAATACAATGTAAAGTGTGCAAGGGCCGCTACACCGGCGCCCAGGTGTAGTGTTAAATAATCAAAGGTTTCCACAGTACGGACATATGCAGGTAAAGAAGTTAGTCCATTATACTAGTATTCAGATAGAATCTTGAAATATAAGTACGCTCAATGGTAAATTAATGGAATTAGTCGATATTATGATTCATAGAAAGACAAGTATCTTATGTATTCAAGAAACTAAATGGGTTGGAGAAAAAGCTAAGGAGATTGATAACTTAGGTTTTAAACTTTGGTACTGGTAAGAGTCGCACTAAAAATGGTGTAAGTGTAATTATAGATAAGAGTCTGAAAGATAAGGTTGTAAAAATTAAAAGAGTTGGAGATAGAATTATAGTAATTAAGATTATTATTGAAACTAAGATTTTCAATATTATAAGTGCTTATGCTCTCCAACTATGTTTAGATATAGGCTCTAAAGGCAAATTCTGGAATTGCTTATAAGACTTAATACACTTGATATTTATTGAAGATAAAACTTTTGTTGTAGGAGATTTAAATGGACATGTCGGTAGAGTGGTAGAAGATTTCAGAAATATTCATGGTGGCTATGGTTATTGAGCGATTAATAAAGAAGTTGAGCCATATTTGATTTTGTTTTATCGTATGATTTGTTTATTACTAATAATTTATTTAAAAAAAGAGATGAACATCTTATTACTTATAAGAATGGATCTAATAAAACAAAGATTGATTATTTTCTTATGAGAAGAAGAGTTTGTCGAGATTGTAAGGATTGTAATGTCATTTCAAGTGAGGATTTAAGTACCCAACATCGATTATTAGTTATAGATTTTAAGATGAAGAGTTGTAAAATAAAAAAATATTATGATCATTATCGTAGATTTAGATGATGATACCGAAAAGATACAAATAAAATTATTTTAATGAGTAACATTCAAGATTTAAAAATTTGGGATGTTCATGAAGAAACAAATACTATGTGGGAAAATGTAACAAATATTATTAAACAAGTGGCAAAAGATGTACTTGGAGAATCAAAAGAAAAAATTTCTATAAATAAAAATAGTTTGTGGTGGGATAAGAATGTGCAAGAAAAGATAAAATATAAAAAGTTATGTTATAAAAATTGGTTTAAATTTAAAAGCTTAGAGAACTGGAAAAAATATAAAATTGTCTAAAGGGAATCTAAAAAAAAATCCGTGACACTAAAAATTCTACTTTCAGTGATCTTTATAACATATTAGATGCTAAGGAGGCTGAAAAATATATGTATAAGTTAGTCAAATAAAGAGAAAATAAAAGTAAAGATTTAACTCAAGTAAAATGTATTAAAGATGAAAATCAAACAGTGCTTTTCTTAGAAAAAGATATTCAACATAGGTGGGTGAGTTATCATGATAAACTTTTTAATGAAGTTTCTAAAAATATGATCGACCTTAGTGATCTTATTATTTTTAATAATAATAAAAAGTTTCATTTTTACCGTCGCATTAGTAAACAAAAGATGAGGAGGCTTTAAAGAAAACCAATGGTGGAAAGTTTGCAGGACCTAATGATATCCTAATTGAAGTGTGTAAATATTTAGAAGATTTGGGAGTTTCTTGGATTACTAAACTTCTTAATATTATTTTCAAAACTAAAAGAATGCCCAAGGAGTGGAGGAAGAGTATTTTGGTCCCTATTCTTAATGATAAAGGGGATGCACAAGACTGTGCAAATTATAGATAAATTAAATTGATGTCTCATACTTTAAAATTATTGAAGAGGGAAATTGAACATAGGTTAAGCATATTACTAAGATTTCTCATAATCAATCTGGATTTATGCCTGACAAGTCTACTATGGAAGCTATACGTTTATTGAGAGGTTTGATGAAAAAGCACATACATAGTAAGGAGGATCTACATTTGATTTTTATTAATTTAGAAAAAAGCTTATGATAAGGTTCCAATGGATATCCTTTGGAGATTCCTTGAGAAGATATGTGTTCATATGACTTATATTCAAGTAATTAAAGATATGCATACTAGAGCTATTACTTGTGTTCGAATTGAAGGAGGATCGACCAAATATTTTCCTATTTCTGTTGGTTTATATCAGGGATCAGCTTTATGCCCAAATCTTTTTGTTTTAGTTATGGATGGTCTTACTGGACAATTACAAGAGGATGTACCTTGGTGTATGCATTTTGCTGATGATGTCATTCTCGTGGATAAGACGAGAGAAAAAGCACAGAAAATACTTGAATTATGGAGGTCCACATTGGAGTCTAAAGGCCGTCGTTTAAGTAGAAATAAAATTGAATACATGGAATGTAATTTTAGTAATAGTAGCTCTAGTGACAGAAGTGTAACTTTGGGTGATCAAATTATTAAAAGGTGTAAACGATTTAGATATCTCGGGTCTATTGTTCATAGCGATGGTGATATAGATGGGGATGTTAATAGTGTAATTTAAGTTGGTTGGTTGAAGTGGAGGAATGCTTCGGACCTATTGTATTATAGAAAAGTACCGCTTAGACTGAAAGGAAAATTTTATAAGATGGTGGTGAGACCTACAATGCTCTATGGTGCTGAATGTTGGCCCTTAAAAGAGAAGCATAATACTAAGCTAAGTGTTGCCGAGATGAGAATAATTAGGTGGATGAGTGGCTTTACACTTAGAGACAAAATGTGAAATGAATATATCCGTGACAGGGTTGGTGTAGCTCCAGTGACAGACAAAATTAGAGAGTCGCCTTATATGGTTTGATCACATTAAACGTCGACCATCTAATGATCCAATGAGGAGAGTAGATGTTTTAGATTCGACTTATGTTAAGAAAGACATAGGTAGACCTAGGATGACTGGGGCTTATTGTATAAAAAATTATCTTAATTTATTATAATTAAATAAAAATATGACACTAAATAGGACGAAGGATTCATGTAGCCGACCACACTTAGTGGGATGAAGACATTGTTGTTCTTGTTATATTTCTTTCATCGAAATACCTTTTTGCAACTATAAGTTCGAAAAATTTGGCGATCACTTAACCCATCATTTTATCCTACAAACTTTTCAATTGCAGCTCAATGCTTAACTCGAACTCAATTGGAATCAGATCGTATCACTTTCAATACGGTTGATTCATTTCATCAACACATTCACTTCAATTATAAAATCAAACTTCTTCCATCCTCTATTTAACTTCTGAAGTATTTAATTAAGAAACACCAACAAAATTCATGATCGATCAGCATAACTTTTGGACTACATACAACTAATGATCCTTTAAAAGAAGGCCTAACTGATGACCCTTATAGAGCTAAAACACCCTATAGTTAGTAACTATTCATGCGTTTAACGAGAATCAAAGCAAGAGATGTCTTATTGCTTAAGCATTACATTCGTCTTAATGATGGATTATTATTATTATTTAACGAATCAGCTGTTATCAGATTGCGATTGATATTCCCATATATCCTTCGTTTCTAAGCTACTTATCGCTATCACTTAACAAACTAATTTGCTTCTACTTTCATTAATATTTCTCAAATCTTACTGAGCTCTTCAACTTCTTACTGCAATAGGGTTTTAACAAACTCTGAATTTGGCTGTCAGATGTGGTTGGGATAATATTGAGATTAAAATAGATTCTATGAAGCTGTGGGACTATTGTAATAAGAAAACAGAGTATTTTTGGTTTTTGATAGTTCATATGAAAAAATTTATTGCTTTACTCGATCGTGTGCAGGTACAGTGGTTGTTTGTTCATCGTAAAAGCAACCAGTGTGTTAATTGGGCTGTGAAAAGATGTTTGGATTCTCAATAGTTTAATTTTTCTACTATTTTTTCTTTGGAGCTTTCTCGTTTGATTAAAAGAGACTGTCTGGATATTCTTTATATTTGTGCTGATAATATTTTCATTTTTTTTTTTTTGTGAGTTGTATTTGTGGCTAACGGTTCTTATGTTTTTTATTTATTTTGAGTGAGTTGTATGTGTTTGAGATTTAGTAGAACTATTGGCCACACTCCTGTATCTATTTTTTTTATGAATAAAATTTCCTACAGAATATATATATTTTTAAAACAACCCGAAGTGTTTTCTTTTTAATCATAAAAATAATGTTTAACATCTTATTCAAAGATTATTACGGTGCTATCGTAAATTAATAAATTTTTGTTAGCTGTTAGTAAACTATATAATAATGTTTCGAGATACACTGAAATATATGATCTATGGTATAAAAAATTATGTTAATTGTATTAGAGAAACTATTACGATTTTAATCGTGTCATTTTGAGTTTAATAAAAGAAAAGTTATTTGGTCCGGATTCCGGACGCGTTCGGAGGTAAATGGCAGGGTGCCACGTGTCACGTGGGCCCCGCCTCCATACACTCTGACCAATCAGAGTGTATGGTGGCGGGGCCCACGTGACACGTGACGCCCCGCCATCTGATATATAAGTATGAAGTCCGGACCGAATAACATAATTTAATGATAGTTACATTTTTGATGTGATATATATGATTTGAGTGTTATAGATGTAAAATTAAAGGTTTGGGAGTTAGATAAGTAAATTCCAAAGAATTGTATGGTAGGTATGTAAATGCATCAAAAGAATTAAAGATGAAAACTGCATTAGCACATATTACAAGCTGCTTAGATTTAATTATTTACTTGGAATCATTATTACTAGTAATTACATTGATTAGGGATAGATCCAAACATTCATGTAGGCCTACACTGGATAAGCCTATAAGCAAGATGAGTTGTTAAATTTGAGAACCACCATTAAAAGAAAGGTAGAACATTAACTTAAAATGTAGTACTAGAAAAAAGATTTTTTAGTAGAATCTAAATTCTTAAAAAATTATTATTCTAATAATCCTTAATTTTTCAAAAATTTAATTTTTTCTACTATAAATAATGAGATCATTTTCCTACTATTTTATAATATACATCTTAACCGTTTTACTAAATTCTTTACAAAGTTTTCCTATTGCATTGCTATAATTAAAATTTTAGTAATCTTAAGATAACTCTACATAACAAAAATCAATTTTCAAATAAAATTTATTTGTAGTTTCTTTTACGACAAGTAAAGTTTAACTTTGAATTTTATTTTTCTTCTTCCCCCCAAAGTTGAATTTTTAAATATTTTACAATCAATTACATAAAATGCAACAGGAAGAAAAAGTATAAGCTGAATCTACCGGCTACTACAACATTGTATTAATTTCATTTACATGCATAATCAAAATCGAATGAATCTAAGAGAAAATAAATCTAGCCTAAAACATACTTACAATAATATTAAACTAAAAGGAAGCATACTAACTTTGAAATTTATTTTTCTTCCTCCACCAAAATTTGATTTTAACATGTATATCATTTATTAGAAAAAATATAAACAGGAAGAAAAATCACGTCCCATAAGTACAATCTACTACGGGTCTCTATCAAAATATTTGCAAATATACTTATGACAGAATATTGTGCAGTATAAAGTAAATCTAAACTAAATATGTCAGATGAAATTGAACTAAAGAAATGTCTAACTAGCATGGCATGTATCAGCACATGAATATATATTTAAGTGTTCTCCAATTCTTATATATTATTGTAACACAAACACACATGATAAATAAGGTTAATTCTTTCTTTAACTCATCACATCTCAATACCTTACCTTTAATTCTAACGGAACCACTTCACAAATCAATTGGGTACTTTTAGATGTTTTTATAAGACCTAACCCTATTGATACAATTATCCCTGATATATTGGCTTTCGAGCACCAACCTCATGCATCACCCTATCCCTTTAACTATGCACCTATAACAGTTATAAAGATAGTATAAGATCTTCCACATGTTGCTCATCAAGTAGGTTCATGACCCTACAGAATGAAAACAAGGTTAGAGAAAGAAAAGAACAAAAATGAGATCGAATTGTAATTGTCCAAACTCAAGATGTCTCCTATAAAACTCAAGTCCGGCTGAGACCCGAGTCGTAGTAGACTCGTCAATTCAACTACTACAAGAGAACATAAATAAGTCTAGCCATAATAAGAAGTTACAAAATCACCTCCCTTATGACACACACAAAGATCAAATCAATCCACAAACAATCCAAACATCCACCAACATCAATCGAACTGATCAATCCACAATGAAACACAAAGATCAAATCAATCCACTAACTATCCAAACATCCATCAACTTCAATCAAACTGATCAATTCACACCAAAACAAACATATCATACCTCAAACAATTACAACTTAAAAACACACTAGCAAAAATAACCATTGGTTGCTTCCCACGAAGCACTTGGTTAAATGTCGTTAGCCTGACCAAAATTTCCTCCCGGATCAAAATTTCATTTATGTAATCCTTGATCAATCGCCCAATTTTTTCTAGATCCTGCGATTTCTACTAAATCTTTGAATTTTATTTTTATGACAACTGTCCTTTTTTAAATTGATTCAGATCAGTGTTCTCATGTTTCTTTCTAAATCTAATATTCTTCTAATAATTTTCTCAATTTGCATATTAATATCATCCCTAAAATTTATAAGAAATGGATCTTAATATGATAATTCAAGATCTCTTAAATTTTAGACCGAATTCTCTCGAGATGATTCAGATTCTGGATCAAATTCTACTAGGTTACTTTTTTGTCTCTAGTTATCTTCTAATTATTCCCCTTGAGCTTGAGGAAATGGTAGAGGTGGTTTTTTATATTTATTTTGGTTGATGAAATAGGTTTTTCTAATTCTTTAAGAATTTCTTCTATTTGTCTTTTAGTTTCCTTTTCCTCTTTTCTCAACTCAACATTCTTTTGAACCATATTCTCTAATTCTTTTTCGCTTCTTAGTTGAATAGCTTTAACTTATTAACTATTATTCTCCTCAGGATTTATCTCAGGGTCACTAAGTAAAATCTCTAGAGGATAACTGTTAAATGAATTAATAATTTGCCCCCAGTTGGTTTTCTATATTTCTTATTACAATCCTTAAACTATCCAGCTGACTCTCCATTTGAATCACAACCTCTTCTAACAATAACTCCTCCTCATTTTGTGGGTTGAAGCAAAATCTATGAGGAAAGAAAATTCCATCGTTAAAGTCATCTTGATTATTCCACTTACATATCTCATTAAATTAGTTATCTTCTCACAATTGTTTTTCTCCTCCAAAATTATTATTCCAGTTAAAGTTCGAATGATTTTCCCAACTTGGGTTGTAATAATTAGAATAAGAATTGTGTATTTTATGGCTAGTTTGAGAAGAGTTAGTCTCAATCAAATGTCCAAATGAATTTTCTTCAATAATAAGTATAACTTTCTACGTATTGGTCTAACTTTCTCACAATATCTACAACTTGAGAAGTTAAAATAGTAAGCATATCTTTATGAAAATTCGCTACCCTTTTGGGGTTTACTCTATCAAAGCTACTAGCATTATAATTCAAAACTGAATATTCATTATCTTGCTGATCCGTCATTTCTACAATAAATTCACGGAGACTTTTCTGAATCATAATCCTCCTAAAAGTTCTCTCTCAATCTGAGTTGTAAGGTTCAAGGTCTGCAGCTCCTGAACAATGCATACAATTCTAAAGACTAAACTAATATGACAAATATAAAAAATATTTTTGGTATTTTGGATTTTTCTTTAAAATAAACACACAATAATCAAACACACAAGATAATAACACTATAATTTCCAAATCTAAGTCTTCTAAGTTCAACTAAAAATTCTCTTAATGTTCATACAGTGGCTTCCTTGACAATGACGCTAAAAACTTGACGCCCCTAAAATGTGCACATTTTTTAATGTGTAATTACTTCAATTTCAAGCTCCGATGATGGCGTCAAATAATTAATCCGACCCGTAATTACACACATGGCCCAAAACTTGTCCCAGTTTAATTATGACGGCTAATGTGCAAAAGGAATATGTTGAAGAGTTTTAGAATTTAATTTATAGTTCACACTCTAGGGGTACTACACAAGTGCATGTATTGTTACAAGTAGTATAAGGTTTTTTTTTAAGGCCAGAGCGTCGTTCCTACAGAGAAGCGAGGTAATAATGATTAAGGATATTTTTCTAATTACTACTCCTAAATACAAACCTAAATCTAAAGATAAACCTAACTAGAGAAATTGGATTAGAGAATTTTGAGATGTTAAAAATTACCTTACTCATGCGACGTCATACATAAGGAATGAAATGCTTAGAATTTAATGTAGCCAGTGGCAAATAGGAGCATACATATTCTTTACCCTCTTCTGAGTGCATAAATAATTGGCTAATCTAAAGTTTATTCCTTAAATCCTTGGTTATGTTGGATAGATCTAGCATCTCACCTCTAGATTACCCACCGTGTCATCTCTATAGGACTAAAAACCAACCTTAAGTCTGAAACTCTAGACCAAATTAATAAGGAATCTAGCCTATCACCCTAGAAAAATCAATTATATGCCCATCAAAACTTATCACCCAATTTATTTGCACTCTCCCTAGATCTTGGTCACCCTCTATCATAAGGTTAGTGCGGTATTCACAAGTTGGGTTGGGTGAAATCATAGCCCTTATGAGTTATATGTTTTGCAATAGATTTTAACATTACAAATGACCAGTTTGTAAGTAAATTAGGAGCTAGTGAAAATACTATCTCATTAATGAAATAAGAGTATATCTAAGCAAATTTAAATTCCTAAACATTCATCCAATTCATTACTAAAGAAAAGTAAAATGAAGACAACATCATAAACAGTAAAAGAATTGATATAACACGTGTCTACCTATCCTCTCCTTAGTGTATATGTACGCTTAGAATTATATTAGTTTTATGCAACTAGCTGTCACCTAAAAGCTCAAAAGATCATGAATTATATTTCCTTCAAAGGTTGGATTGCCTCCTAAACTACTTCACAATAGCCAATTAGACAATGTGAGTGCACTCAAGTTGCGAGATCACCTCTCTCCCGAGTCTTAGTTTCACTTGCAATAGATTTTAAAATGACCTATGTCATTTAAGTTATGTCAATGAAGCAAAGAAGATATTACTCATCACATGGAAATTAAAATTATTCTATCATAAAACAAATTTTTTGACTCATGCCACTACTTCATATCAAAAGAAAAGAGTAAACAAAATTACGCACAAAGCATGATAAAACACAACAGAAAACTTCATTAAATTAAAAAAAAATCCACTGGAAAGTGTTTACACAAATTATAAAATAATGGAGAATACTATACTTATCTTTTTCCCTCAGAAAGAAAGATGAAAATCTATTCAACAAAGTCTTTTGTCGATCCATGCGCCGTTCATACCTTCCTTACACATATCTTTTAAAATCTATCGCTAATATCTCTAGAAAAGGTAGAAATCTACATCTCCTCTCTCTCTCTCTCTCTCACACACACACACACTCACCTCTTAGAAGAAGCACACCCAAACTCTTTCTAAAACTCTCTATAAACTCCTTCTAATACCCCCATATGAGAGACACCAACCCCCCTTTTTAAAGAGAAACCAAGCACCTCCTCATTCCAAGGGACACACATTTTAACTCTAAGAGACACACCTCTTCACTCTAAAAGCCTTTCCAAGTGTCTAGATTCATTGCATAACTATTTGGGGCATGCATAGTTGCCTAGAATCTTCCAAGAGGGCTCGAAATCGCCCAAAACCGCCTTTAAATCATTTATGGAGCCTAGGACTCAGAATGTGGCATCGAAGTGCCACTTTCTAGATGAGACTGGTGCCTAGGCTCCACTTTCTGGTGCTCAGGCCCGTTGGCAGCACCTTCGTTTCCCTCCTTTTCGCCCTAACTCCAGTCCGCTCCAAGTGTTATACCTACAAGATAAACATGAAAATAATCTTTCTTTAAAGTACGATTTCATTAAAAAACATGTGATAAATGTGAAGGAGATTAAACATAGAAAGACATATCAAAATGAACCATATCAAAATTTTCTTCCTTACTCAATTTTTATCCAAATTGCACCGTTTTTGCTGTATTTTCTCCAAAATTATATTTCCTGAACCTGAAGCAAAAAATATGCAAAATACCATTCTTTAAAGTGCAATATCATTAAAAATAAGCATGAAATGTATATAAAAAGTAGGTAATTTTTTGGTGTGTCAAATATCACCTATATTTCTCCAACGCAATCACTGTATTGGAAAATAGTTGCACAGATCATGTCATACTCCTCGACAAGAGTACCATGGGATGAACTGCCCTTCAAAAAAATAACCTCCTCCAAAGGAGAAAATATTGCATCTGGAGTCCTGACACAGTTATGTGTTCGGACTCCGCTGATATTTCACAACATGTAAGTAGTGGACCCACTAAAAAATGAAAAAGCTTTATATATTGGTGCATGACCAGCCTCGAACTAGCCCATAACTTTGAAACAAAACCAAGTGCACCGAGTCAATCTCCATTTTCTTTTATTGCCATCTAGCGATTTTCACCTGCGATTTTGATAGCTAGGATTTGGTTTGTTTGAAATCGCTCGCGCTGTCGATCGCCAGATGAGAAGCATTCACAGTCCCTCTCTCTCACCATATGAGACATATTGGTGATTGAATATGAAAATAATGGCAAAAAGTTTGAAATGGAGCTGATGGAATATGAAAATAATGGCATGAAGTTTGAAATGGAGGTTATTTTAGGTGCATTTAAAATATCAATATTAATTTTTGTTTGCTTGATTTTCTTTGTACTTTGAATCAATGGTATTACTTTTTTGGTATTTTTTGTGATGATTTTGTGGTGTTATTGTAAAGTTGTTCTATTAGTATTGCCCTATTAAAGTTGTTTTTATGTGATATTTACTATTAATGTTGATTTTTTTTATATTGTGATCTTATTTTGGTAGTATTGTCCTGTTATTCTCGTGGTATTTTAGTAGTTTCTTGTATTATTGGATTGTTATTGTGCTTGTATTGAGGTGGGAAAAAGTTGTAATTTATTCTGATTATGGTTATTTTGTGGTGGGATTGTAGATCTATTGTAAGGATTTAGTGGTGGTATTAATTCTTGATTTTTGTGGTGGTACTGTCCTTTTTTTATGGTATTGTAGTAGTTTGTGATATTATTGGAGTGGTATTATGGTTGTATTAAGGTGAGATTGAGTTTGTATTTTGTTCATATTTGAGGATTATTGTGGTATTATTGTGGTGTTATTGTGGTGTTATTGTGATGTTATTGGAGTGTTATTGTGGTGCTATTGTGGTGTTATTATAGTATTATTGGAGTGATATCGTGGTTATATTGTGTTGTTATTGGAGTGGTGTTGTGGCGGTTTAGTGGTGGTATTCGACTGGTGTTTTAGTCAAGTTTATATTATTTTTTTGTGTGCTTTCATGATTTTATGATGTTGTTTTGTAGTATTATGGTTGTATTAACGTGAGATTGAGGTTATATTTGGTCCATATTTGAGTGTTAATGTGGTGTTTTTGGAGTGGTATTGTGGTGGTTCTATGATAGTGTTTGACTAATGTTTTTGTAAAGTTTTTTTATTTTTCATTTGGATATTTTCTTGTTAATATGATATTATTTTGCGGTATTGTGGTTCTATTGAGGTGGGATTGATATTGTATTTAGTTTCTATATGAGCCTTATTGTGGTGTTAGTAAAGTAGTATTATTGTGTTAATGGAGTGGTGTTGTGGCGGATCTGTGGTATTATTCGACTCGTGTTTTTAAGAAGTTTTTGTTGTCTTTCTTTTTGATGTTTTCATGTTATTATGATTTTATTTTATGGTATAGTAGTTGCACTGATGTTATATTTTGTTCATATTTGAGTGTCATTGTAGTATTATTGTGGTCTTATTGGAGCGGTAATACGGTAGTTCTGTGGTGGTATTTAACTGGTATTTTTTTGAAGTTTTTTTACATTTTTCTTTTGGGTGTTTTCATGTTATTGTGATGTTGTTTTGTGATATTGTGATTGCATTGAGGTAGGATTGAGGTTGTATTTTGTCCATATTTGAGTGTTATTGTGATATTATTGTGGTGTTATTGGAGTGATATATTGGCAGTCCTGTGGTGGTATGCGACTGTTGTTTCTTTGAAGTTTAATGATCATTTAACATTATTGTTTCAAGCATCTTGAACAAGATTTAAAAAGCCAAAACTATCTCTCCAATAACTCTTCAATAAAAATATGTACTTCAAAACATAATAAGTCCCTAAAGAAACAAAAATAAGAGAAAGACCATAAGCGAAAATAATCCAAAATTCTAAAAAAATATAAGGAAATGAATCCACCCAAGAAGCCTTAAAGAAAGCCCTATCAAGAAGTCATTTAATAAGATTATCTATTTGATTAATATACCAACTAAGTTTATGATAAAAAACTATTAGAACTAAGAATGCAATTATTAAAATCAATTAACTTACAAGGAAAAGGTGAAGTGTCACCAATCTTTTTACTAACTCTAAGAATACAATTAAAATCACATAACAAAAACTAAGGATCATAATAGAATTCAAAAATATCCTTTCTAATAATAAAATTATTATCAACATAGAAAAATGTTATAAAAATTTTGACATAAGAAGAGAAAGTAACTTGCCCATGAATATATTGAGATTTGACATCTAAAGCAATGAAAGAAAGTACATCAGAGTTGCGTTTAACCCAAATACAACCTTTTTTCAGCAATATTAAATTTATGCACACTTCATTGTTAAAAGTCTAAGTTTATTAGAAGAGATGTTAGACAAAATAGAATAAAGAGAGAACTTAGTTTCAATGAGTCCAATCATATGATCATGATTCTCATAAATATTTTTTTTTGCAATTAGTAACACATGTTTCATTATTAAACTCATTAATATTCCAGGAAAGAATTTTAAGATAAAATATAAAAATAGAATGGAAAGAAAATAAACATACTATAAATTAATACACAATATTACCAACTTTATTGTAGGGCAAAGAGATGAAAACAACAGTGAGAGCAGCATCAAGCATATTAGAAATATTATTACATGTCATTAAATTAGGAATATTTCCAATCATAGAACTTTGAGCTATGATATTTCCTTCACTAGCCACAATATTAACAAAATCAGAAACATGAGGTATAACCAAACAATCAACACTTTTGCACATTCCTATATTTCTGATTGTCTTGATTCAACAAATTAACATCAAAAGAATGGACATCCATATCAATATTAATAGGAGTAGCATTAGAATCAATAGGTTGAACTTCATAATTTTCTCTATCAATATTGATACTGCTAAAAGATATATCAGTAGATATATTTAAATCATGAGCAAATGAAGCATCAACTATAAAAACTCTAATCAAAATTGGGAGGTCTATAGTTACTCCTTTAAAATATTTGACTATTGTAATATCTTTTATTATTTTTTTCTCTGAAAATATGAGCAAAAACATTTGATTAAACATTAACAACCTTGGGACAAGATTGATGATTGTGAGCAAAAGTGCTAAAAGACTTACTAGGGGGAGTTTCCATTTGTAAACCACAAGTAAATTAAACTCACATCCTTTAATGTCAAAAAGAATGAAATCACAAAGAGGAAAATTAATGTTGAACTGTATATTAACTCCGCCAAAAGTAAACTGAGAAATTTTAGATGTTGAGTTAACAACCAAATGAATGCCGATTTGACTAGCAATCTTACAGATACCATACTTATTTCGAAAACATGGAGGCAATTGAAGAAACTTAACTCAAATATGTAATCTTTGATTCTTTAATAAGTTTTAATCAGCGTGACCATTTTTAAAAAATGAATGGTTTACCATTTATAAATCACATACCACTTGCTAACACTAATAATATCCTCCACACAAATAAAATTAAACAGAAGAAACCTTTCGATAGAGATAGAAGATCTATAACAGCTTTCAATTTCTATATTTTACTAATTGCTTTTTGCAAATTACCTTAGAAAGGAAGTTTTGCCAATTGCATGCCTAACCAGATGTATACTCCATCGCTTCTATCCATCAAGAACTTCTTGATCACAAAAGGAAACCCTATATGTCAAACTTTAAACATAAGACAAACAAAAATTTGAAGAATCAATCATGTTAGAAGAGATAGAATTTCGCAAATTAAGAACAGAGATAGGACCTAGAATAGACTGAGAAGAAGGCGAAGTAAGAGGAGGAAAATGGTTAAGGAGAAGAAAATATAGGCGAAAGCTCTAGAGCACAAAAGAAATACCAAAAGAAAAAGTAAAAAAGGAGAAAAGAAAAAATATTATCCAAGAGAGAGAGGGAAAACGAGAAGGCCTCCACACCGCTGCTTCGACTCAAACCCTAACAGAGCATCACTTCATTTGCGGCTCTCCCTATAAGGACACTTTCCGTCACTATTTTTATTTAAATATTAATTTTTTGACATCTAAATAGTTATGTCAAAATTATTATCTAAATAGATGAGTTTTCTACTAATACATTAGTATAAAATTTTTTAAGTATAATAATACTTTTATCATGAATTCAGTTTTCTTCATGATAATTCAAACCCCACCATCACTTACTAGAAGTGCTTGCAATAATTAATGTTTCTATTAGTTTTTTAAAATGCTCACAACGGTAATGTCAAGATCGGAGCAGTTCGGACGGTTCCTTAATAATACGTTTTGAAGGAAATGTTCAGTCGATTTAAATTCCCACCTCTCTCTCTCTCTCTCTCTCTCTGTTGTGGAGCTCCACTTTCCAACAGTGGCGGTTCCTCTACCCACCAGCTTCGGATTTGCTGTGGTGGTAGTGGAAGTGGAGGGGCCTGGAAGGATATAACTTTCTCTCGCTCCTTCGCTTTTTCTTCGGTTTCTTTGAGCAAAAGGAGTTCTAGCAGTATTCGATCTCTGGAATTCCGCGCTCTGCCAACCAAACATCTTCGCCTGTTTCACTTTCTCTCTGATTTTTTGTAACTGCGGAATGACAAACGGAAGGTTATTGTGATCGTTTACTTCCCTGGCTTGGTGATTTGGATCTTTTGATTCGTCGTTAGAGGGTGCTTTTGATTGCCGATGGCTTCGGAGGGAATATTTTCTATATCAGTTGCGTCGGTTTTGGAGGATGTGCTCAAAGAGCACGGGAAGAGGTTCAGCGACATGGATTTGGCTTCGAGGAAGGCTGAGGAGGCTGGTGAGAGCGAAATTTTCTTTTACCGTTGTTTTTTTCCCCTTTTTGTTGGATTCTGCAATTGGTGACCTCTTTTATCTTGTACTGTTTATTATTTGATGCAAATCTGTTTATGTACTGCTTTTGAGACAAGTACATTTGTGGATCTAAAGACTGGTGATATTTTGAATTGTTGGCTTGTTTGTTTTGGGATATTAATTTAGCCCGACTAATGAGATCGGAATGACTGATCCGAGTAAAGAGTGGTTTAATAGACATAGTCAAGTGGTTTGAATCTGGTTTTGTTTTGTATCATGATCATCATTTTGGTGGAGCATTGATATAATGTACTAGATCTAACTTGCTACTATACTTTCATTGCCAATGTAATTGGCCTATTCATCCTCTTGAGTGGAAACTTTGTTACTAATTCGACTTCTTAACTTAAATAATTCCATTTTTGATGATTGTGGTATTTTGTTTTGCTATGTTATAATTTAATGCATATAAATTAGATGAGTCGAACTTATTATTGATTCAGTAATTCATAGGATTCTGTTTAGGAGTAGTTTTTGTTAGATCATAAGCATTTTTGTTCTGTAACTTTTTTCTAAATAATAAATACAGCTGCGAGACGATATGAGGTAGCCAGATGGCTTAGAAAAACGGTGGGTGTGGTTGTTGCCAAGGATTTGCCAGAGGAGCCTTCAGAAGAGGAATTCAGGCTTGGGCTGAGAAGCGGTTTGATCCTTTGTAATGCGCTTAACAAGGTTCAACCTGCAGCTGTCCCGAAGGTGATTAGCTTCGAAATAGTTTGACATTTCTTGTCATGAAATTTGAATTCATTTTCTTAATTTCCATATTCTCCTTGATAATATTGTTTCTGCATTAATGTAATTTCTCAAATTTTGCACATTTTGGTTTCCCTTTTTTTTTTCTATAGATTGTTGCAAGTTCAGGAGATTCAGTGGTTGTTCCAGATGGAGCTGCGTTGTCAGCTTACCAATACTTTGAAAATGTGAGGAACTTCCTTGTTGCTGTCCAGGAAATAGGTCTACCCACATTTGAAGTGTCAGATTTAGAGCAGGTATGTTTGCAGCTCTTTTAGATATTGAAGCATTACATGCACACTACTCAATTCCTATGTAGTTACATATCTAACACCTAAACTTTAATTTTTACCTATTCCACCTCAACTATGCATAAAGAGGTGCATTTCACCTTTTAAAAGTTAAAATAGTGGTAATTTTTATGTGATATGAAAGGTTTGGGTGGTTAAATGTAAAAAGTAAAGTTTAAGTGTTAGATATGTAAATGCCTTGGAATTGAATGGCATGTATGTTTATACCCTTTAGATATATACGCCTGTCATACAATTTGTTTCATTTTTTTTAGACAATACTTAGATTTTGTCGTTAACTTGTGATATATCACTTCAATGATGTTTTCCATGTAGCTGAAAACTGAATGAAGATCATGGCATACTAAAGATCATGTAGCTCAAAGTCAAAACTAAATGAAGATAATTTTAATACTGTGTTTTTTTCCTGTCCCGTGTCTCTTTTATAACTTCTGCCTAAGTTAGTTTTATGTTGGTGTGATAAAATCAGTGAAACCTTTTGTGATTCACCTTTTTCTGATAAATTTTCAGGGAGGGAAAAGCTCAAGAATTGTGAACTGCGTTCTCGCTCTTAAATCCTACAGTGAATGGAGACAAGTGGGTGGTGGTGGATCCTGGAAACTTGGTGGGAATGCTAAGCCGGCCATATCTGGAAAAGCTTTCATGAGGAAGAACTGCGATCCTTTCTCAAGTTCCATGGCCAGGTCTCAGTCATTGGATGACCGTGAAAGCTTTTACACGGAACAAAACTTAAATCAAGAATCCCGTGAAATGGTTGTAATGCCAAAATATGACCTTTTAGCATTTAACTATTTGTGCATTATCCTAATGATTTGCTCTGATTTTTGCAGCCGTCATCTTCTTTAAATGTGCTTGTCCATGAAATTCTTTCAGACAAGAAGCCTGAAGAAGTTCCAGCGGTAATTTAGCCTGTTTCTAATTTCCATCGCATTACTTGTTGATTGCTTCTATTGCATTGGCAAGATGGACTTATTATATTATTTCTCAGCTTGTGGAATCTATGTTAAAGAAATTTATGAAAGAGTTTGGGCGGCGCATTTCAAGCCAGAATGAGTTGGTATGCTTTTACTCTTCTACTCAATAAGTAATTGTTCAATTTGTAAGATTTCGAAAGAGGATTTTCTAGAATCTTTTGGAGGTTGGAGCTTGATACTCTTACCGTACGTGGACATATAGTATTGCCAAACTGACTCAAAAATTTCATTTTTCCTTGATGATGATCCGTTTTCTTTGTTGCTTTGAATGATATGTTTTCTATGTTGTGATTGGGTTTTTTGAAATTTTAGCCTCAATTTTGGTCAATTCTGTGCGTAACAGGTAAAAACAGCCATGAAGGGCATGCAAGATGACGGTAAATCTTTCTCTAAATTGAAGATTTCTGTGGACCCATCTCCAACTCCCGAATTTAAAGTATGATTTTTCTTTTAGACTTTCACATTCACTCAATCTAGTGATAAATGTTTATTTTGCTGTAGCTCTAGATATCCCCGTTAATTGGTTTTTTCTTATGCTCACGAATCATGATGTTTTAACTGCCCTTAAAGAAGGAGAAAGAGGTAATTAAATGCAAAACATTGAAGGAGAACTTTCATAGAAACATGAAACATGAAGAGGCAACAAAAGAACAGCTTTTGAAGCAGTACTTGATTATTGACCGACAGCAAAGAGATATTCAGGTAAGAGCTAACTACCACTGAATTCTTTTAATGTTTTATACTCGGCGTAATTTTTTATCTTCTAATGATTAATTTAACATGCAGTTCCTTAGACATGATCTTCAAACAGCTAGAACTGGAATGGAGTTCATGCAAAAAAAATACCTTGAGGAGCTCAAAATTATTGGTATGATACATAAAGAAGTTATTAACCATGAATTCCTGTTATGGATCCTTTCTTATTATTATCATCATGCCATTCTTAACCCAAAAAAAAAAAAACAGGGAAACACATGCACCATCTTGCTATTTCTGCATCTGGCTATCACAAAGTTATTGCGGAAAATAGGAGGCTTTACAATCAGGTGCAAGATCTTAAAGGTATTATTATTAATTAGATTATTCTTGCATAC
The DNA here is from genome assembly GCA_022702705.1 of Papilionanthe hookeriana x Papilionanthe teres. Lineage (NCBI taxonomy): Eukaryota > Viridiplantae > Streptophyta > Magnoliopsida > Asparagales > Orchidaceae > Papilionanthe > Papilionanthe hookeriana x Papilionanthe teres. The sequence goes on along the minus strand of CM040433.1, from coordinate 27,729,192 downwards.
GAAAAAAAATTCTCCATACTAAATATTTTGTACATTTTAGGAAGTATTCGGGTGTATTGTCGGGTCAGGCCATTTTTACCTGGGCAAATGAGCAGCAGCAATGTTGGCTGCATTGAGGATGAAAGCATTACGATCATCACCCCTGCTAAATATGGAAAAGAAGGGCGGAGAACTTTTACTTTTAATAAAGTGTTTGGTCCTGTTGCTTCACAAGGTCAGTGTATGCTTATGGCTTCAATCTTTGTATTGACATAAAAATTTATCTTGCTTGGAACTAGTCTAATTTTATTTGATGCTTCAGAGGAAGTCTTCTCAGATACTCAACCTTTGATACGATCTGTTCTGGATGGTTACAATGTTTGCATATTTGCTTATGGTCAGACTGGATCTGGAAAAACTTTCACAATGGTAAGAATTTATAGAACTTGGTGGTTTGTTATCCTAAAAACCATCATATTTAAAGTTTTAATTTATATAATAGTCTTAAACTTTTAAGCTATAGCAATCTTCCTCTTTTGAATGCAGAGTGGACCCAAAGTAGTAAACGCACAGAATATGGGTGTTAATTATAGAGCGTTGAGCGACCTGTTTAACCTTGCAGAAGAGAGAAGAGGCACATTCACATATAATATTGGTGTGCAGATGATTGAAATTTATAATGAACAAGTGAGAGATCTTCTCGTTTGTGATGGTCTCAATCGAAGATATCCTTGTAGTTGTTCATTGGTTGATAATTTATTGAATTTATTTATTTATTTATTTATTTATTTGTTTTTATGTTTTTTAAATGTCCTTAACAATGAAAACGTTAGAAATCAGAAATGGAACACAAAATGGTGTAAATGTTCCTGATGCTAACTTGGTCCCTGTCACTTCAACTTCTAGTGTAATTGAACTCATGAACATTGGGTTGAGGAATCGTGCTGTTGGCGCAACAGCTTTGAATGATCGTAGTAGCCGTTCTCATAGGTCTGTCAGTGTTCATAATATTTCAACTTTACAAAACAATTAATTGTTTTAGTATATGTTATTGATTGATTATTTGCAGTTGCCTTACTGTACATGTTCAAGGAAGGGACTTGACGTCAGGAACTATTCTCCGTGGTTGCATGCATCTGGTAGATCTTGCAGGTAGTGAAAGGGTGGAAAAGACTGAGGTAACTGGAGAGAGGCTAAAAGAAGCTCAACATATAAATAAATCTCTTTCAGCCTTGGGAGATGTCATATATGCCCTTGCACAGAATCATTCTCATGTACCTTATAGAAATAGCAAACTTACACAGTTGCTTCAAGACTCACTTGGTATTCTCTTGACCTTTACCAAAACTAATTTGGAAGACTTACTTTTTAGAGGGAACTACTAGTAATAGTGTCATTACTAAATGAAATGTAGGAGGGCAAGCTAAAACTTTGATGTTTGTTCATATAAGCCCTGAAATGGATGCCATAGGAGAAACCATTAGCACACTAAAATTTGCTGAAAGGGTTTCTAAAGTTGAGCTTGGTGCTGCTCGAATAAATAAAGAGATTGGAGAATCCAAGGAACTTAAGGAGCAGGTGAAGATTCTAATTTGATTATTTTATCCACATTACTATCTATAATAAAACAAATAGTTTATTTTATTTTTTCACAGGTAGATAGTCTTAGAGCAGCATTGGCAAAGACGGGGGGAGAATCAGAGCAGTTTCAAGCTATTATCCAGACTGATCCATCAACACTGAAGACTCGAGCATCATCTCCTGCCTATTTGAATAAACAGGGAGTTGATTTTCTAAGTTCTGAAAACAGAAACCATAGACAACCTATGGAGGAGGTTGGCAACATAGAGGTATTTAAAAACTATTTGTTGGTAACCTTTTGAACTTTCCTTGGTATAAAGTCTATTTTATCTTGATTTGTGTAAAATATTGGTGTTTGGTCTTGAGCTAATTCAAATATAAATAAAGCATTCAGGCTAGTTATGCTTTCACGATTATCATATGCGCCATCAAATCTATACAAAATGCTTAAGATCTCTAATTTTTTATAAATATTGGATTGAGCTTTTCAATGATATGATTAAATAATTTTTTGGGCTTGTTGATTGTAGGGATCTTGGTAAGTATTATAACTGATATTATTTATCTTTATACATGTCTTATTACTACTATAATAAGCCTAAGAATGAGGTGTTTGTCATCCATCGACAAGAAGCAAATAATGAGAAGAAAGGAATTGAAAATGGGCTAGTATTTGAGAAAGAAAAAAAGATTTTGGTGCCAACGGAGAGCTTATTGTAGAAATGACCAAGAGATCCGCCCTTGCTAACACTGAAAATAAGTGAATACCTTCTCTCTAGAAGAATCCAAAGTCCCTTACCCCTCTATTAGTAATTACTTTCCTTATTTTCAACATTATATAAAGTGCAATATCTTCATATACCCTATTGAAACTTAATGGATTATTCAATAAACATTAGTGGACATCACACCAAGCCATATAAACTTGTGGTGATTTGTGTTTTATTTATTAGTCATCTTACTCAAATTTTATTGAATTTCCTTTTATTATCATAACAACTACTATGAGAATTTTAGTTTAGAAACTTTTGACATTACACTTTAAAGGACGGGAAGATTGAAATCAATTAGTTCAATGCCGAAACTTAGACTTCAATGTCCAAATTTTGGGTTCTAAAAAATGCTAATAGAGAACTATATGCACCATATTAGCTATTGAAAGGAGTAAACCTATAATTTGTTCTTCAAAAAAGAGTGGGTGAAAATGAATAGATAAGCTCCAATGGTCTTTTGTGTATCACTCAACTTAAATATAATTTTCAATATCATTAACACGACCATTCCTATGAATCGCGTCATCATATTGTGTCGTGTCAGTGTCCCCATGTCAGACATGGGGACACTGACACGACACAATATGATGACGCGATACGTAATATGTCATGTATATTATATATATATATATATATATATATATATATATATATATATGTATATATATATATATATATTAAATTATTAATATAAAATATTATTATTTTTTTATCTAAAGACAAAATAAAGTATGCAAATAAAATTTAATTATATAAACTAAACTTGTATTATAAAATATGGTGCCTACAAAAATCAACTATTTTAAAATTAGACATATCATTATGTTTTAAAAGAATTTCTCCCATGAATAGAGTGTTACATCTTCCTAAAAATATAAGAACTCTTATGTACTAAATTTAAAATATCTTGCTGAAGTAATTACGTTAAACTTTAACCTTTAAAATTATAATAAGTCTAGATTTGTTTGTATAAACTCATGAAGAGTAAAAAATTAATTATAATTTATCACTTATAGAACTAGGACGGTTTTGACTACACTCAGCTTTGATGAATAGAGGCTTCAGCTCAAGCATCGTAGGGTTCAGCTTTGGCTTCAACTTCGGCTTCGACTTTATTGCAGGGTATTTGAATCAGCTTCAATGAATAGGTTTGACTCCTGTTAAAGTTACATCAAAGAAGATTATGGCTTCTACTTTAGCGGATGTAGGTTAGGCTTAAAAGGGACTCCAACCCTTGGCTTCGACGAATGCAATGCAGGATGAGCCTTTAATTCTCAACTTATAAGAGCAAAAAGGGAACTATTGACGCTCGGCTTTGACGAATGCTCGAATGCACCCTCGATGCTCAAGCATTGTAGGGTTAGCTTCGGCTTCGACTTTGTTGCAGGGTATTTAGATCAGCTTCAATGAACAGATTTGACTCTTGTTCAAGTTACATCAAAGAAGCTTATGGCTTCTGCTTTAGGGGATGCAGGTTAGGCTTAAAAGGGACTCCAAACACTTGGCTTCGACTAATGCAGGATGAGCCTTTGATGCTCAGCTTATAAGAGCAAAAAAGGAGCTATTGACACTAGGCTTTGACGAATGCTTGGATGAAACCTCTATGCTCAGCTTGACCAACCTAATTCGATGAATATAGGAGGGAGCTTTTACAATATGAGAGAGGCGGTGGCTTAGAAAATGAGGTTTAATTAGGGTTGCACATATATTTATAATTTTTAACTTGATCCCATTTTTTTTACAGATCATGTCAAGCCCGTGTTCAATGTCCTATCAAGGTGTTCCGACGTGTCCGGGTCTGAAAATTTCAGACATTTTGCGGAGTCAGACACGTTTCAGAGCATGTCGGGGTGTGTTGGAGTCGTGTCCGAGTCAGATATGTGTCTGACATGGGTACAACGCTGTTTTTTTTTAAGTGTCAGTGCTACATATATTACAACATGCATTATGATGGTAAGCTTCATTAGGGGTATGAAATGGTCTCCACAGTTTTAAGGTTTATAATGTGCAATTTTTTTCACTATTAGGACCATGCCTTAAGCTCACATTAATTTTTTCTTGAGAATTGGGATTGGCTTTTTAACAATTAATATTGTTGCAATTTAGTTTAGTGATTTCTAATATCTGATTTATATCAAGGATATCGGACAGTGTTGGAAATGTGAGGATATATTTTTCTTAAATGTTGTTAATATGAGTGGACTTTAGAGCAAGGACAATAAGAAAAGGAGAACTGGACCAAAATCTTTTGGTAAGAGCTAACAACTAAATCACAAGGTGAGCAAGTCTCGACATTGCTTGAGCAGATGATAATATCATAGCAGGTTTGGCTACATTATTAAAAGAATACTGGAGATGAGTAATGAACATGGAAAAAACTAAATGAATTTATAATAAATGCTGTCACGGAAATTATTTAAGATGCACTGATACTAATTGCTAACAATCTAATAGAAATATGGATACGGGACCTCAAGTACATATAATAATAAATTACTACACATGCGATTTTGATAAAGTAGCTAACAGGATGAGTAGATTTTTAAATGAAGTATAAGGTGCATGTGAGTATGCTAGTCTTCTCAAGTCCTTTTAGACGAATGCAATAAACAAATTGTATTTAATCAACCGAAGACCATTAATTGCACTATTTGTGGGTTTTCTGAAGAAACTTAGAGAGGAAAGGAGGGTATCATTTTCATATTTGAGGATTATGAAATGTTATCATATTTGAGGAATCACGTCATCAAAGATATGCTTGACCCAAAATCCATAAGGTGCTATTTAGTTGCATAGGAAGATATGTCTAGTTGCAGATGTTTGAATATATGTTCAACGACGAATTCTAGAACATTAAAGTAAACGAATTATTAGAATGTTAGTAGTATGAATATGAATTGTACAAGGACAAATTGACCATTGTCACCAAAGAAATTTCTACTTTATACTGTATTAACTTGGAGAAGTCACCTATGCTAGAAAAAAGATCAGAAATGCTATAAAAATTTGAGTAGCCGCTTGGGCCCAACACCCTTATAGCCCATGTTAGAATGCCACAAATAGCTTAAATGCCCTATGCTAGAAAGGAGGGTATCTTTTTCATATTTGAGGATTATGAATTGTTATCATATTTGTGGAATCACGTCATCAAAGATATGCTTGACCCATAATCCACAAGGTGCTATTTAGTTGCATAGGAAGATATGTTCAAGTTAGGTGCAGATGTTTGAATATATGTTCAACGAAGAGTTCTAGAACATTAAGGTAAACGAATTTTTAGAATGTTAGCAGTAATGAATATGAATTGTACAAGGACAAATTGACTATTGTCACCAAAGAAATTTCTACTTTATACTATATTAACTTGGAGAAGTCACCTATGCTAGAACAAAGATCAGAAATACTATGAAAATTTGAGTAGCCGCTTGGGCCCAACACCCTTATAGCCTATGTTAGAATGCCACAAATAGCTTAAATGCCCTATGCTTAAAATAAATACATGAAACATCATAGAAATGAGCAATTTGAGCCCCCAATAATGTGAACTAAGCCAAAAATTTTATATGAACTCAAAAAATTATAATTGTAGGAGAGCTTGAGTATTATAATAGTCATGAAAATAAAAGAATGTGTTAAGTGAGTAATTGCCATGAAAAAAAAATGAATTATTTTCACGTGAACAAAATTGTATACTAACCAAGCTGCCTAAAAAAATGGAATATACTGTAGGACAAATGAAACATGGCAATGTTTCTTAAAAAGGATTTTAACTTAATGAACGTATAAACATTATAAAGACATTTTTTTGTGGTTAAACTATCAATTATTTGTCTCGTGTAGATGATTTATATCTTGCATAGATGAATGCAAAATAACTTTTTTCTATGATAATTTGAAGAAAATTTCTATATTTGCATCTTAAGGACTCTATTGAATCATGAAAAACAAGAGTAGATGAAGTCTTTTCATAAGAAAAATACTTGGATATTGACCAAGTTGCTCAAAGTAAGAATGAGTTGTAGAAATAATGTTATAGTAATACTTGCTAGAAAGGAGTTCCAACGTAAATAAGGCATGAAATTTTCAATAATGTTCTCATTTGTGATTAAACTACTGTAAATTCTTCTATCGTTGAGCATTGCTGCAATTAAAGATTATATCTTGAGTGGATAGATGTCAAGAAAATTTCGTAATTCTTTTCCCATGAAAAGAATTGTATACTAACTAAGATGCCTAAAAAAAATAAAATGTATTGCAAGACAAATTAAAGAAGGCAATGTTTATTTTTGACAGCCAACATAAAATTTGTATGAAAATCATTAGATGAATCCTTTTTATCATTGTGTAAATGCTAGGACGATCCCTGAAAGCGATGCACTGTATGGTCTGAATACAGTGAAAGTGTGCAAGGGCTGCTACACCAGTGCCTTGGTGTAGTGTCAAATAAGTAAGGGTTCCCATATTATGGACGGATGCGGGTAATGAAGTTAGTACATGAAACTAATATTATGATATATTCTTGGAATATAGGTATAAATTAATGGAATTAGTTGATATTGTGATTCATAGAAAAATAAATACCTTATGTATTCAAGAACTAAATATGTTGGAGAAAAGGTTAAGGAGATTGATAGCTTAGGTTTTACACTTTGGTATTTAGGTGAAAGTCACACTATAAATGGTGTAGAAGTAATTATAGATAAAAGTTTGAAAGATAATGTTGTAAAAATTAATAAAATTGGAGATAGAATTATAGCCCTTAAAATTGTTGCTGATACTAAGACTTTTAATATTATAAGTGCTTATGCTCCTCAAGTAGGTTTAGATAAAGGTTTTAAAGAAAAATTCTGGAATGATCTAGAAGATTTAGTATACATGATACCTCATGAAGAAATATTTTTGGTTGGATGAGACTTAAATAGACATGTTGGTAGTGTGGTAGAAGATTTTAGAAATATTCTTGGTGGCTATAAAGATTTTGCTTTAGCGTATGATTTTGTTATTGCTAATGTTTTATTCAAGAAAAGAGATGAGTGTATTATTACTTAAAGAACGAATCTAATAAAGCACAAATTGATTATCTTCTTATGAGAAAAAGAGCTCGTCGAGAATGTAAAGATTGTAAGGTTATTTCAAGTGAGAATTTAATTAACCAACATCGCTTTTTAGGATTTTAAGCCGAAAAGTTATAAAATAAAGAATATTGAGAACCACTATCATAGAATACATAGAGGCACCTAAAAGGCACAAATAGAATCATTTTTATTTAAACTTTAAGATTTTCATGAAAAAACAAATTCTATGTGAGATAAAGTTAACAAACACTATTAAAGAAGTGACAAAACATGTGCTTGGAGAATCAAAAGAAAAGTTTTTATAAATAAAAAATAGTTTGTGGTGGATAAAAATGTGCAAGAAAAGATAAAATATAAGAAGTAATATTATAAAAATTAGTTTGAATTTAAAAGCTTGGAGAATTGGGAAAAATATAAAATGACCTATACGGAGTCTAAGAGAACAATCTGTGACACAAAAAAATTTATTTTTAGTGATCTTTATAATAGATTAGATACTAAAGATGTTGAAAAATTCATGTATAAACTTGGCAAACGAAGAGAAAAAAGTAATGATTTCACTCAAATAAGTGTATTAAAGATGAAAATCAAAAGGTGCTTTTCTTAGGGACAAAAAAATACTAAACATAGATGGATGAGTTATTTTGATAAAGTTTTCAATGAAGTTTATGAAAATACGATTGACTGTAGTGATCTTAATCTCACTAATAATAATAAAATATTTCATTTTTACCATCGTATTAATAAAAAAATTGAGAAGACTTTAAGAAAATCAAACATAGAAAATCTGTAGAACCTGATGATATCTCAATTGAAGTGTGGAAATATTTAGGAGATTTGAGAGTTTTTTGGCTTACTAAACTCTTAGTATTATTTTAAGAACTAAAAAGAAGTGTGAGAAATGGATGAAGAGTATTTTGGTCCTCATTTTTAACAATAGAGGGGATGCACAAGGGTGTGCAAATTATAGAGGAATTAAGTTAATGTGTCGTACTTTAAAATTATGGGAAAGAGTAATTGAACATTGGTTAAGACGTATTACAAAGATTTCCATAATTAGTTTCGATTTATGCCGGACAGGTCTACTATGGAAGCTATACATTTATTGAGAGTTTTTTTGTTGAACTATAGAGAGAATAAGGAGGATTTACATACGACTTTTGTTGATTTAGAAAAAGCTTACGATGAGGTTCCAAAAGACATTCTTTGGAGAGTTCTAGAGAATAAAGGTGTTGATATGACTTATATTCAAGTCATTAAAGATATGCATACTAGAGATGTTACTTGTGTGTTCAAACAGGAGGAGGACTGCCCAATATACTATTTCAGTTGGATTACATCAGCGAGGGATTTAAGCCCATATCTTTTTGCTTTAGTTATGGATGCGCTTACTCTATATTTACAGGATGTACCTTGGTGTATGCTTTCTGCTTATGATATCTTTCTTGTGGATAAGAGTAGAGAAGGAGCTCAGGAAAAAAACTTAAATTATGGAGGTCTACATTGGAGTCTAAAGGCTTTTTTTTTTTTTTTTTAGTAGAACTAAAACTGAAAACATGGCATAAAATTTTAGTTGTAGTAGCTATAGTGATAGAGTTGTAACTACAGGGGATCAAATTATTAAAAGGTGAGAATGCTTTAGATATCTCGGCTATATTGTTAAAAATGATGGTGATATAGATGGGGGTGTTATTAGTAGAATTCAACTGGTTGGTTGAAGTTGAGGAATGCTTCAGGCCTATTGTGTGATAGAAAAGTGCCACTTAGACTGAAAGGAAAATTTTATATGATTTTTATTGATTTAGAAATAGCTTACGATGAGGAGCATCTGCAGAGAGAATAACAAGGATCTAAACATGATTTTTATTGATTTAGAAAAAGCTTACGATAAGGTTCCAAGATATTCTTTGGAGATTTCTAGAGAAGAAAGGTTTTGAATTGCCTTATATCCAAGTCATTAATGATATATGTACCTGAGCTATTACTTGTGTCCGAACGGAAGGAGGATTGACCAAATATTTCCTTATTTCAATTGGATTACATCAGCAAATGGATTTAAGTCCATATCTTTTTGCTTTAGTTATGGATGCTCTTACTTGACATTTACAGGAGAGGATGTACCTTGGCGTATGCTTTTTGCTTATGATATCTTTCTTGTGGATAAGAGTAGAGATGGAGCTCAGGGAAAACTTCAATTATGTAGGTCTACATTGGAGTCTAAAGGCTTTTGTTTAAGTAGAACTAAAACTGAATACATGGAATGTAATTTTAGTATTAGTAGTTCTAGTGACAGAGTTGTAACTATGGGAGATCAAATTAATAAAAGGTGTGAATGCTTTAGATATCTCGGGGGTATTGTTCAATGTGATGGTGATATAGATGGGGATGCTATTAGTAGAATTCAACTGGTTGGTAGACTGAAAGGAAAATTTAATAAGATGGTGATGAGACCTACAATGCTCTATGACACGAAAGGTTGGCCTTTAAAGAGAAGCATAAAATCAAGTGAAGTGTTGCTGAGATGAGAATGCTTAGGTGGATGAGTGGCTTTACACTTAAAGACAAAATTTGAAATGAATATATCTGTGATAGGGTTGATGTAACTTATGCAGTGGACAAAATTAGATATAGTCGTCTTAGATGGTTTGGTCACATTAAATAACGACCATCTGTAGGAGAGTAGATGTTTTGCATTCGACTTATATTAAAAAAGGCAGAGGTAGACCTGAAAATACTTGGGCATATTGTATATAAAATGATCTTAATTTATTAGAATTAAATGAAAATATGACATTCAATTGGACCCAATGGAGAAAAAGGATTCATGTAGCCGACCCCATTTAGTGAGATAAAAGCTTGTTGTTGTTGTTGTTGTGAATGTTTTATAAAGGATTTCAACTTAAAAAACATATTAAACATTTAAAGATATTTTTGTAGTTAAACTATCAATTATTTGTCTCTTAGTGAGCATTGTATTCACAGATGATTTATATCCTGCACAGAGGGATGCAAAACAACTTTTTTCTATGATAATTTGAAGAAAGATTTTTATATTTGCATCCTAAAGGCTCTGTTGAGTCATGAAAAGAACGAATAGATGAAGTCTTTTCATATGAAAAACACTTGGATATTGACCAAGTTGCCCAAGATAAGAATGCATTGTAGAAATAATGTTATGGTAATACTTTTACTTGAAAGGGGTTCCCACGTAAATAAGCTATGGAATTTTCAAGGATGTTTTCATTTGTGCTTAAACTATCCTCTATTCTTCTAGTGTTGAGCATTGTTGCAATTAAAGATTTATATCTTGAGTGGATGGATGTCAAGAAAAATTTTCTTTATGGAGATTTGGAGGAATATTTCTACAGTTCTAACTTGAAGGCTTTCTTGAGCCTTGAAAAGTAAGCCCTTTTGTTTACCAAAAAGAAAAAAGAACTTAATGAATAAACGAAACACCTTATCATTGGTTCCAAAAAATTGATAGTTTCATGATAAGGAAAATGGTTATACTCATAGAAACATGAATAAATCAAGGGAAGAGATATTAATATTTAAAAAAACAATAATATAGAATAGATATAAATATTATTTAAATAGAAGAATTACTGTAGTCTTTTAGAAGGAGAAAGTCATCAAATTTCAGCTCACATTCCCCCCAAGCAACACAAAGGTAATGAATATATCCAAAATATATTTTCTAATAAAGCACACTATTTATTTATATTGATGTGTGCAAATGATTGCTATCCCATTCTAAACCAACTTAGTGTTTTCCTTCGTAGCAATGTATTGGAAGTCAAATGGACACACCTCAGTCATTATAAACCAACTTAATGTTTTCCTTTGTAGCGTTGTCTCTTTATTGGAAAATTAAATGGCCAGCACTATTTGGATCAAATAATTAATTTCATAATGATGAATATAATTGAACATGATAATGATGCTTTCATTGTTATGATTGTAAATAAAGCTTCAAAAAGAATCATTTGATATCCTACACTAAAAAATAAAAACTAGAAGAAGGTAGAAAGAGAGAGAGTCAGGAAGCCATTTGAGACAGAAAGAGAGGAGCGTGTGCTCATGGGGAGAGGTCTTTGGCTTTTTAAGAGAGAAGATATCTTAGTGTTGGTTTTAAAAAAAGGAAAATCTTTTGGCCATAGAAATGAGTTGACTTCAAATGAAAGACGTGCGATTTTTTTTTTTTATGATTATAGTAAAGTTGAAATTTTTTGTCATAACGAGGAGAAAATCTCATTTGCCTTTCTCAATGAAAGAAAGGACGATTTCTTAAAGAAGAAAGGAATAGGGTGACTATGATTACTTCTACATGTCTATCTTTTTTGTATTCATTGATATCCATGTGCCTATCTTCAACTTTGTATAAAGGTGTTATCTTTTCATATATATCTTTTAATGTTTAATAGATTTTTTGATTTCTATATAGTCGTGGATATAGATTAATCTTTTAGAATCACATAAACTTTCTTGCCTTGTGTTTTACATCTTTATATATTTTTTTTCATTCATATTTGTTTGATTTTTGCTCAATATTCTATTACCAGCAATACCTTGATGAAACATGCATAGTCGTATGTAATTTGGCATACAAATGTGATGAGATATGTGAAGCATGAACACATATCCAAGATGGCTGTAAATTAGTTTTTTTTTTATTTTTTATTTATTATTATTATCATTATTTTATGTTTTATCACACTCTTTCAGATAATTGCTGTCGATTTTAACCATGTTCCTGTGATGTACACACGAGACAATTTTTCATATTTCTATTAGGAGGCTATTTACCTTGGGTTCGAATCTATTAAAATCATAATGAGGGTAACCTAACCGTACTCAACCTTCACTCTTGCTATTCTAATTGATGTGTAACCACTGATTAAAAAGGTATTTTTGATGCTTGCCTCGAGGCCAGACAAGGTAGGGTAAAATTGCCAGCAATACCTTGATGAAACATGCAACATTGTACTTAATTTATATAAATATATTGTGATATGCCCAAGCATGAACACATTTTCAAGAAGACATTTGTGTTATTTGGCATGCTTTGTTGTGTTCTTTCATGGTTATTGTGTTGATTTTAATCAATGTTTTTTTTTATTCCTATACATGCTCATATGATACAAACTTCATCTTTTTCTATGTCGAGAGGCTATTTATCTGTTATAACGGGGGCAAACTAAATGTACGCAGCCTTAACTTTTGTTATTGTAGTTGATATGCAACCACTATTTTAGAAGGCACTTTTAGGGCTCACCTATGGGCAACGCAAGGTAGGTTAAAAATGCTTGGAACAGTCAAGTTAGATTAAAGCATTATTGCCATAACCACCCAGAATTCACTTTTTACATCCAACTAGTAGACCGGGATCCCAAGCTTCAACTTAATTAATATAAATTAACAAATTAGTAAATTTAATTCTATGTAAATATATTTCAAATGTATAACTAGTTAATTTGGCTTTTAGTTTCTTCTTTATTGATTTCTCCACTACATCTCAAAAATATTGAAGACCTACACCGAGCTCACCTTCATCTACTTTTATGCGTAATCTATGCTAGCTTCAACTTTTTAAAAAATAAAGGAAATATAAAAAAAAATACAAAAGAAATTTCTCCGAGTTCTCTGAGGCCAGGAGGTTTATGAAAAATAGAAAGATGAATTTTTGAAAGAAAAATAAATTTTCTATTTATGTCATTAAAATCATTTCAAAAATGAGAAAATGAAAAATAGAAAGATGAATTTTTGAAAGAAAAATAAATTTTCTATTTATGTCATTAAAATCATTTCAAAAATGAGAAAATTGAAAATAGAATTAAAAAATTCACAAAAATTAAATATTTGTTTCTTATCTTCGTCAAATATCAAACAAAGCGCACTAATTATTTTATTTTATTTTGAGTTGTAATTTTGTTTGATTTTAATGAATCATACGGTTGTGTTTTCCTTTTTTTTTTAATCTCTTATCTGATTCTTTTAGGCAATTTTTTATTTATGAAATTTTAAGGTACTACAATCACATCCATGTGCAACTACAATCACATCCATGTGCACACATGTACCTAGTTAAACAATTCATGTCTCTATAATAACTATTTGTTAACTTATGCAGTAAAAGTATTCAGCTATGCATTTTAACCTCATCTGCCTTATATTGCAATTACCCATAAATAGACGATGTATAAATTCCATGACAGGCAGTACAAATGTAAAATTCCAATGCAATTTAGCCTACATAACACATAAAATGTCATGGTTTTCCCTGTATCTTCTTACAACTTCAAAAACATTTTGTATGTAATTCCTTTTATAACTTTTTCAAGAGAATATATTTCCTTTTTCTGATTCTTTCTGTATCATTCTTTGATGTTGGCTATTCCTCGTCAATAGCCACGAAGCAACCCTGGAAGTAAAAAAAGGCCGAGCTTTGATCTCCAAGATTTGCTGATGGGAGAAGACAGCCTTCCCTGGTCCAACTCCAGTCCATTAAAAGCTTCTCACAACGGAGAAGATGATAAAGACACAAGCTCTGGAGATTGGGTGGATAAGGTTATGGTGAACAAGAATGAAAATTCTCTCAGCCATGTTGACGGTGGAAATTTCGCAACCCCGCCTGATTTCTTCTATCAGAGGTATGTTTCTGATAGTTCATCGCATCAAGATCAGCCCTACAGCAGAGGCGGACATCGAAGGAACGATAGTAAAGAGTTTGAGATTCAGAGACATAGGTTTGATTCTGTAACCACAGATGATTCTGATGATCTGGACGTTGCTACAAGTGATTCCTCAGAAGCTGATGCATTGTGGCAATTTAACCTTCCAAAATCTGCATGTAATAGCAACAGTGGTGGTCCTAAGATCAAAAAACCACCAACGAAACCAAGTCCGGATTTCAGGTAAGATGAGCAAAAACCAGTCTTTTTAATATTGAATTATACAAGCCCACCTCAGCCCTATTGAGTGGGTTTGTATTTGCAATTACATTTGTTTAAATGTTCCAAAATCTTCAGGACGCCAACTTATGCCTATATTCCATCATCATCATCATCAAGGAAAATTTCTAGCGGAGCAAGCAGAATATCAAGGCAACTAAGCTGTGCTGGACGGGAGGCGAAAAGAACAACTTCTGGTGGAAAATTGAGCAGTGGAAAGTAAGGAGCTCTGCTCTTTTCCATTTTTTTTTCTTATTATAGGGTCGGTTTTATTGTTATTATTATTATTTGAGTGTAAGAGAGGTTTGAGTGCCTTACTCAGTGGATTGGGGGCAATGCATGGGGTTTGTTTGCTCATGTTGTTGTTGATTGGCTTTGTTTGAGGGATTGATAATGTCTTCATATATTCTTTTAAAGTTATTATTTCTTGATGTTTATAGTGTCATGTCATTAGTGTCAATTGAAAGAAAACTTGAATCAGGGTATATTTTCTAAGGGGCATTTTACATGTGTACCCCCAATGCTTATATATTTGCATAACTAAGTCAAAAACTTTTGCTTTTTTACATTTATATCCCCCAAATCTTTCATATCTTATAAAAGTGCCATTATTTTAACATTTAGATATTGAAATGCACCTTTTCTTGCATGAATAAGATGCCCATATAGTTTTTTTATAAATTTAAGAATTGATTGGTATGTGAGTTTTTCTTTGTCTATGGTCTTATTTGTCTTATTTTACACGATATATTAGTTATAAATGTAGTCATTGATTTGATTATTTTAATCGTCATCTCCTCTTGCAAATATAAAAAATGATATATGTTCTGTATCAGAAATATGTTTTTGATTAAATATCATATTAACTCTCAATATGATTAAATTATTAGACGGCATAATTTAACACAAGCGTGGGGAAAATGTTTCCATATGGAGAACGTACGCAATGCTGGCAGTCAATTAAATGTTGTTTGGGCTCACCTCATAATGTATCCGCGGAGGTTTTTGGAAAGAGGGAGGGAGGAGTTGTAGGAAAATCATATCTTTTTGCTTTAGTTATGGTGGTTATGGCGAAAATGACAAACCGATCTCATTAGAAAGAGATAATGCAAAGAATCCAATAGAGCAATTGATTTTGGATGAAGTGGTACTTAACTAAACATATTTTAATTTGAAGTGATTAGGTGGTTATGGGTGGTTGGAAGTGTTTATAAGCAAAAAATTTTACTTGACACATTTGGTAGAGAAAAATGTAAGGAATTCAATGATGTAATTGGTTTTGGTGAAAGTGAGTCTTATCGCAAGATATTTCAAATTAAAGTGTGGGCTGCACCCTACAAAAGAGAAAACTTGGTGAATTTTGAATAAAAATTTTTAGTGCGTTTTAATTTATTAAATTAAATATGTTTCGGTCACATTTATTTTGGTTAAGGTTTGATTTTAATTTGAGTTCATTTTGAGTCAATTATCATTTTTATTTTTTATTATAAAAAGTACTATCCAAATTATCATAGGCTTAACAGGCATCCAAACAAAGTTCTATTTGGTTGCAGATGGTTCTTGTGAAAGATTGTGGCGATCCAAGTGTACTCATGCTGTTCATTTTGCAAAATAATAATTGATTGAAATTTTTTTTATTTATGACTATTTTTTATGCATGAAAATTTAAAACAAAAAATTTTACGTAAAAAGCGTGTCTAATTATCAGCAAATTGGTTTGCATGTTTCTCATATATGATTCAATATCATGCAACTTACAAAATGAAATTTTGAACATTGTATTGGTTTGTGGAGAAAACAATTATTTCAGGTTGTTAGGAGCGCTATTCATGTATAAAAATTCAAAACAAAATATTTTACGTAAAAGTTGTCATATAATCATCAAACATGTTTGCAAAGTCTTTATATGTGATAATAAACATCATGCAATTTTTAGATTGAAGTTTCAAGCTTTTTGATGTTTAGTGGAGAAAATGAAAAATTTACTGTGTATGTTGTCTATGAAGTTGGTTATATTTGATTCTATTTCAGTTTGGCTAATTTCAATTTTGTTAGTTAGATTCTAACTTTAGGTTAAATTAGGGTTAATTCAAGTTTCAGGTTAACTAGGGTTCAAGTTATACCTTATTTGAGTTCAATTCAGTCATCCGGTGACACTGGTGGGAATGTCCTATGTCCCAAAGAGATTGGATATAAGTTGAGGAAAATATTTGACCAAAAAGTAAGGTCAAAAATTTCATATGATATTTTTATAGAAGTGGCGAAGGTGTGTGATTGATTAGAAAAGTTAATATGATACTCAATCAGTCAAAAAATGAATTGGTATTTTGGATTTAAAGTATAGTGCTTTGACCATATTTGCTATGTTTTAATACTTTCATTTAGTAACTGAATTTTTGTGTGTTGTGTTGACACCAAAAAGTTAGTGTAGAATAACATTCTTATAAAAAAATTAGTAGGTTGTAACTTAGTTGCATTATCTGGTAAGAAAAATTTTTATTCTTCATTAAATTTGAGTGGTAATCATATCAAAGAACATAAAATTTACAGACAAGGCATCAATTTTTTCTTAAATTGAATAGTTCCAAGTGAATTTATTGCAATGATCAATAAAAACTTAAAAACAGTCTGTAACATGTGGTGACATGATATGGCCCCCACATGTCACATTGTACAAGATCAAACGTATTTTTGATATAGGATCGTGCAAAAATAAAGGATAAACATATTTTTTTATCTAAAGGATGTATATGAAATATCATCCTTATTCCTTGTTGATGTATCATAATATGGTTTCTTTTGTAGAAAAATCATCCTCTTATAAGATGGGTTTCTAAGCCCACAATGTTAAACATTTGATGAAATTTTATTAGCAAACAAATTCTTGTTCTTTCTTGTGAAATCAATAATGTAGAGATCAATTTCCCGATTATTCTCAGTGCTAATTTCTTGAATGATAAAATAATCCAAAAAAAAATTTTTACCTTCAACATCTTATCTAGAATGAAAATTTAGAGATAAGTAAACATCATGTAAAGTAAAAATAGAATTAAGCTTTATATCCCCGCGTAAGTTAACTTGGATAATATTATGACTGGGCAATGTAATGATGGTATTTTTTTTAGATGGTTGATATTTGTAAGAAAGTTACGATTTAAGCAAATGTGACATGAGGCACTAGAGTCAACTATCAAATAACTAGTAGATTTTAGTATTGTAGATAATGAAAAAAACATGTACCTATAAAGTTTTTGGATGAATAATTACCTATTATCGTGCATTGATAATACTCATAAAACATATTCATTAGTTGCTTATATTATTGACATCATTGCTACGAAATAAATTTGCATCCACCTTCGTAATGCTCCTGATGTTCTTTGAAATTTTGATTAGTTGATATCTTAATTCTAGCCCAATTCTAATGATTGGCTTGTATCAGAATGAGTGGTCGTGTAACTTATAACAATGCTATTTGATTTGCTTGTTATATTTACACAGAGTGCAAAAGGTATGATCTCTTCTTTGAGTCTTAAAATTCTTGGAGATATAATTTGGATATATGTTGCTTATCTTATTGCTTTTATAAATAGTGAATGTTATTACGTTTTAGGTATCATTATTAGTCACAGATGATCCAATGTACAGTTGTTGCTCAGCTTGACAATCTAAAGAGAAAATGTGGTTTATGGAAAGTAACAAATCTATTAAAAGAAATTGTCATCAGATTCGGTTATAAGGGTTGCTCATCCCCATGAGGAAAGTCATGGTATGCTCCATTGATGATAAATATTTAATCACGTTGAGCCTCAACAGTTTAATTTTTTGCAAGTGTAGGAAAGTTAGACGTTACTTAGTTATACATAAAATGTTTTTAGTTTTGTAAAGTAAATGCTAAAAATATTTTGATCTTGTTTATGGTTAGCCAATTCACACTTTAACTAAAAAAAATTTTGGTCCATTATTTTGCATAATATGATCTTCAAGATTGATCCACATATCATATGTTGCTTCCGTGAAAGAATTATTGCCAAAATATCTTTGGAGGTATCAAAGATATGATAGTACTGTTATTGTGTATCCACTAACTGATGGGATTATAATTTTTAACTTCTGCTTTGATGATAGTGTCATATATGAATCCCAATTTATTTTCAGCAGATAAAGTGATGTACATTGCGTTACTCCAAGAAGTGCAGTTATTACCTGTCAACAGATCTGAAAGACCAAAGATATTCTAGGATTTTCGAAGTGATGAATATAATAAGTATTCAAATAGTTATCATTGTTACATTCTATCATTGCCACGGTGAAATCTTAATTTATGTAAGAAGGATCATAGGTCAGTAATCTGCAGCTTCTGTTTGGTCTCTAATGCAAAGATCAAGTTCAATGGCATTGTGCCAAACAACCAAATAGAAAAAGTGGTAGGGGGTGATCCAGAGATAAGAAGTTTAAGGAAAAATGATTTTGACACCAAGAGAATGATGCCTTTTCTTGTAGGGATGGGAAATAATGATTGGAAAAATAACAACTCTTTATCAAGGGGAGCAATGTGAATATCAGGTAAGATTTATGCACAAATAGGTTGTCAAGTTGATTTTTTCCTCCCAAGCTCTAGATCAGGATTCAGAAAGATGTTCCTGCTCTAATACCATGTCGCGGGCTTGAAGATGTAAGATGCCAAAAAAAAAAAAAAAACAATGGTGCATATTAGCAGCTATCATAAGGATTGAAACCATGAAATAACACAAAACAATATTTCTCTTTTCTCACATAATCCTTTGTACAGAACACTGTAAAGGATTAAATAAATCTAATAATAATTTGGTATTACCAGACATATGTAAGTGGATTTGTATCTTTAATATAAAAATATTATTTAATTAAATTTTGATAAGGACATACTGACTAAATATTTTTCGGACAAAATAAGAAAATATTGATCATTTATTAATTTGATCAGGAATGTAAGAAAGAGATGGATTGGGAGGCTTATTCCCTGATCAACTCTTTTAAATTGCCATCAAACGGCTTGAAAGATGAGTCACATGTTGAAAATTTTCCTATAGCTGTCGCTTCCATAAAAGCTCATTCCTCTCGAGTGGAACCAACGGCCCCGGTAGAAGTGAGAGTCTGTCCGCCCGCTCCTTTTGATTAATACATTCATAGTGAGACTTGCTGCCCATTAAGATAGGGACACTCACCTCGTACCTTTACACCCAACTCTTTAGCTGCTCGTTCCTACAGTCTAGTTGAAGTAGGGGAGTCCAGTCTAGTTGTTTTAGCCTAAAAACATGAAAGTTTCCCACTCATCTAATGCCGTGATGGACAAGTCCAGTTGGATAACATCTACAACTATTTCCTCTCCGCCTTGTTTGAGCTGCTACGAATTAAGCTCTTTCACTTTCGCTTCCTTGACTTCAACATAACTTGGCCAAAACAGGAGGATTCTAAGATGAGATGAGAATGCTTAGGTGGATGCATGAGTGTTTTGACGCTTAGGGACAGAATGATAAATAGATATATACATAATAGGGTTGTCGTAGATTTAGTGGTGGACAAGATTAGATAGAGATGTCTTGGATGTTGACCAACTGATGAGCCTTGAGAGATCCCAAGAGCAGCTTGACCAAGCAATGTCAAATTCAAATATTGATCAAAATTGACTAAATTTTATTTTTTTAATATTTGTATTGATTTGTAAAATTACATCTATGTTGCAAATGAATATTCATAATTTGAGTGCTTCGATGTATAATAGATCATATCCAAGACGAAAAGAACTCACTGATGAGTTCTTAATGGTGTTGAGAAATTTGTGCTGGTGGCTTCAAAGCTACCCATTTATCTCTCAAAGGGAAAGTTTTGGTGTCCTTGTGCGAATCACAAAAATCAAGGGTATTTGCGGCCTGAAGAAGTTAAGTTAGATTTTTATCGCAAGGGACTCAAATCAAATTATTCGTACAGGACTACACATGATGAGCATGAACTAGAAGTTCAAAAGGAACAGGAAGGCATCTAGTCATGTTACAACCCTTCAACAGAGGAACATGATATTGGCACATACGAAGAAATGGTTCATGATGCTCACAGAGCTCATTTTTTTAGAGCGTCACACATGAAAGTGAAACACCAAATAATGAATCATACAGTTCTATGACTTACTGAATGCTACACAATAACCTTAATGCGATGTTCGCACTACACATGCGGAGTTATTAGAGTTGCTGAGAATGTTGAGCATTAAGTCTGATTTTAAGATACCCAGAGAAGTATTCAATCAAGTAGTAACAATATTGAAAGAGAAGAACCCTACAAGAAATTTAGTGTCAAATGGCATGTACAAAACAAAAAAAGTTAGTTTCAAAGTTAATGTTAAAATATGAGAAGGTTGATTGCTGTATTAATAGTTACATGATATATTACAAGACTGATGCATTTGAGATGACATATCGATTTTGTGGTGCTAATATCAAACAAAGGGGGCAAAAAAGTTAAAAATAAGAAAATAATTTCATAAAAGCATCTATTTTATTTTCTGCTCATACCTTGGTTTTAGAGGTTGTTCTCTCTATGTGTACAGCTCCTCACATGAATTGGCACAGTATTAGATATGTTGATGCTAATTCGATGAGTCATCCGTCACATGGTGAGGACAAAAGACATTTTGATCGTACTTATTCAGAATTTACAGTTGAAACGCATAACGTTAGACGTGGCTTTTGTGCAGATGGCTTCAACCCATATAATCACACCACAAATCTGTATTCATGCTGGCCAATAATCATTACGCCGATATTTTGCACTCTGATATGTGCATGACCATGTTGTTCTTATTTTGACATTGATCACATCAGGTTCACATAGCCCAAATGGGAAAATTGATTTCTACTTACAACATTTGATAGAAGAGCATTAAATGTTATATGAGACGGGTGCGCTTACTTATGACATCACTAAAAAATAGAATTTTTAACTAAAAGGAGCTCTTATGTGGATAATTAGTGATTTACTGACCTATGGGATGCTAGCTGGTTGGTGCAAAGTCGGGAAATTGGCACATCCTTACTGCATGGATATGTTGAAGGCATTTACTCTGAAATATGGAAGGAAAAATAGTTGGTTCGACTGCCACCAAAGATTTTTGAGTTGCGATCACCCATTTAGAAGAAACAAAGATTCATTGTTCAAATGCAAGGTTGAAAGCACATGATAGCTTGAGTCGAAATATTGCGGATGATCAGTGAAGTACTAAAGCTCAACGAGGAACCAGAGTTATCTTCAACTTGTTTTCCTGATTTTGGTGTCACACACAAGTAGACTAAGCAGAGTATATTTTGGGATACTCCATATTGGAAGACTAATCTGATTCGACATAATCTCGATGTTATGCATATTAAGAAGAATTTTTTTTATAGCATCTTAAATATTGTAATGTATATCAATCGTGAAACAAAAGATAATGTGAAAGCTAGAATGAACCTAAAAGACTGTTGCAAGGGGGAACCTTGGAACTTCAAAACACAAATGCATGTAAAGTAATAACACCCAAAGCAACATACTGTCTTAGACTAGATCAAAAGAGAACAATATTTGAGTGGGTGAATTCATTGAAGTTTTCCAATGGTTGTGTACCAAAATTTAGTCACCAGCTTGACTTGGGAAAGTGGAAGATGTTTGGCATGAAGATTTAAGGCTGCCATATATTTTTTTTGTCGTGCTTATTACCTATTGCTTTTCATACGCTGTTGAAGTCGGTGCTTGATCCCTTGATTGAAGTAAGTATATTACTCAAAGAGTTGTGTGTAGGAACTCTGAATATTGATTTGTTGAGAAATCTTAATGTGAGTATTCCCTTAGTATTATGGCCTCGAATGGATATCTCCTCATGGTTTCCTTGACTCTATGGAGCATCTGCTTATACATCCATATTATGAGGCTATACTGGGGTCTAGTGCAGTACAGATGGATGTATCCCTTCGAGAGGTATGATTTCTCGATGTATACAATTGCGAGTTGCATTTTATTTCAAAATAAACTATTATCATATTCAATGTAAAGTATCTTTGTGCTGCAGATGTTTAAATAAAATAAAAGAAATGGTTATGAATAAAATACATCCAGAGGGATAGATATGTGAAGCATACTTGCTGCAGGAGACAATTACTTTCTGCTCCTATTATTTTGAGCAAGGACATCAAATTGGTCATACTGTAGGTGACATGTCTTCACAGCCAAAATTATCTATATTTCAAATATCAGGGGAGCCATCAGGGAGGCATGGTACACAATATCTAAGAAATAAAGAGATTCAAGCAGCTATATTGTATGTCCCCCATGAATTGTTACGAAGTTTAACCATTTATACAGTAAGATTTATGGTGCCCAAACTCATTCCTACCATTTATTAATGAGATTGTTATATATATATATATATATATATATATATATATATATATATATATATATATATATATATATATATATCTAATTCAAAAATACAAATGAAAATGACGTGAACATAATATTTATCGACAGCTTGAAGATGAGTCTCTAATAAGTAAGAATGTTGAAAACAAATTTCCGACATTGGTCCAATTATATGTACTCTTCAAATCACATGTACGTAATATAATCTTCTTGTTTGAATTTAGATTAATTGTACCTCCAAAATCATTATAGGTCCACAATATAAGCAACATAATCACAAGTCAGAGATTATTAAATCTTGCTTGGGGCATAAACACTTTTTTGCTACATGATAAATATTTAATGTGAATGGTTATCGATTCCATACAAGTTCCTGGTGTGAAGGGAAGAAGACATATAATTGTGGTGCTGTTATTAGAGGAAACACACACAGATAGCGAGATTAGCTATTATGATGTACTTAAAGAACTAATTCAATTACAATATCTAGGTAATGCTATGCATATTGTATACTTGTTCAACTATCAGTAGTTCGATCTCATTCTAAATTGAGGAACTCGAACAATTGTGTCTTATAATATGATCAAAGTCAAAATGAACAAACGATATGCGAAGTTTGATCTTTTTTTTGACACCCCAAGCTATACAGGTTTATTACCTTTGATAACCTAGTAGAACAAGAGATAAAGTTTATTGGGCTGTGGTTATGAAGAATAACTCAATGAATACTATTAAACTGTAAAGTATTATAGAACCAATTTATCAAGAGGAAGGTATGTCAAATTTTTTAATTCAGGCTGACACAAATGATAAAATGTTTAGGCTAGAGGATAACACAGAGATTTTTTAAAGAGGTTCCTCGTAATATGGATTAGAATGATGGTGATATTGAAGAAGAAATTTTAATTTCATCTTCGACGATGATTTTCGCTAATGGAACTTAATAACAATAATATATAATTTTGAGTTAGTGATTACTGCTGCTTTTCTTCCGTTAGTTTTGTTGTTTTTAGACTTAGCTCCATCATATGTCATATTTTAATTTTGCACCTTCTCTTATTTATTTTTGCTACTTATTTCTTACTTCTCATGTTTTTTAGGCGTATTTAATACATGGTTAATGATTGGCTCCTTTATTTGTTTATTTTTATTTCTGCTCATGATTATTTTTGTTATCAGTATTAATTTTATTAATGTCCTTTTGTTTACAGAAGCGCACAGGTGGTGCAGGTGGTCAGCCACTTGAGAGACCCTGTGTGTTAGGGAAATTAGAGACCACCTACTAGAGAAATAAGAGGGGGTCATTTTCTTTTGCTACTACTTCTGCACCTGCTCCCTCACCTTCTGCTGCCAAACCTTCTGTGCCACCTACTCTCCCACCTACTGCTACCGTACTTTATATACCACCTACTTCCCCACCTACTGCTCTCACAATTACTCCCACACTTTCTTTAACTGGTACTGCTAGCATTCCTTCTACGACACCTACTATGATACGTGTTGCGACACTCAAACTTCCCCTCACCTATTCCAGCCCCCTCTGTTGTGACACCTTTAGAGCCTAGACACTCGATTCATTCTCCTGTGAGGGTACATTTACTGTCAGAGGAGGTCTCATAAGTTATTTTTAACATCATATTATGTTTGTTCTTCATTTTTTACATTTTTATGCAACTAATTTTTTTTAGTATATCCATTCCCCATAAGGTTCTCATCACCTGTATCAAAGAGATAATCCAAAGCAAATACGATCTACTATATCTCTCTTGGAAGCAGATCTTTGTTGCCACTCGGATATGTGATTCAGGGAGTCCAAGAAATGATCATGTAATTTGAAATAAAATTATAAATTTAATTTATTTTATTATCCTAACTCGTTGATTATTTTTAATGATGCAAATGTACTTCACCTGGCTCCAAAGAATCCCCACCAGAT
Organism: Papilionanthe hookeriana x Papilionanthe teres; assembly: GCA_022702705.1. Lineage (NCBI taxonomy): Eukaryota > Viridiplantae > Streptophyta > Magnoliopsida > Asparagales > Orchidaceae > Papilionanthe > Papilionanthe hookeriana x Papilionanthe teres. The sequence continues at coordinate 27,704,465 of CM040433.1, read as the reverse complement.
TCGTCAGATCTTCGAGATTTGGGGTAGGCATCAGTTTGGGGACATGTTCAAAACAGCCCGCCGGAAGGGCGAGTGGACTACCTGGATCTGTTAGGAGCTTTAGAGTCGGTTGACCACAACCTGGTCCTCTCTTGCTTATTAGAGGAAGAGGCAAATGAACATGGAAGGTGGTAAGATTCTTTTAAAAATTTAAAAATTTAATTTTCGATGTAGTACTGTGATGCTAACCAATCTCCTACATTACACAGACTAAGGAGTTGAGCCGTGAGCCCTCCATTGTAGAGCTACATGTTCAAACCCATTGGCACTAGTGGACGCAACAGTGAGTCTTAGATCATTCCTAGTGGGTTATTGTAAATTAAAAATAAAATAAAACTTTATTTTGACTCTTACTATTCAAACTGAAAAATTAAACACATATATTTTTTTTGGTAGGAGTTTGAGTAGCTCTGGGAAAGGCAATTGTTCACTTGACTCAGACATTTGTTAGCAACAGTGGTAGTCATTCTACCACCGTGTAGCTTGAGTTCAAGCTTTAGACTCAAGTGGCGAGAAATTAAAGGGGAGGGATTATGGCCTCGGTACGAAAGGCATAACCATTGAGGCTGAGACATTTGTGGTCTAGTGAGCTTTTCAAACTCCTTACAACCAGATCAATATGCTCTTGACAATTAGGTCGCTGCAATGATCGAAGAACTCCATAAGTTGCGTGAATAGTTGCTACAAGGCCAACATAGAATTGAGCATTCCATAGTGCATATGACAGAGAGCTTAGTAGATTGTCTGGGCAAGAAACCAATGAAATATGTAGAGGAGGAGGAGGAGGAGGAGGAGGAGGAGGAGGAGGGAGATGACGAGTAGGAGTTACTTTTTATGTTTTTCTATTTTTTTTAATTTTCAGCATTACTTTGAACTTTTGGTCTGGAATGTTTGGTTAATTTTATTGTTGATTTTGAGACAAATTGTGACACTATTTTACTTTTCATTATTAATATTTGTTTGAGTTATAACTGTCGGCATATTTTTAGGTTTGTGTGTTGTATTTGTGAAAAGAGGTCGCCTACAAAAATTGTCGGTGAATTTTTAATTTAAATAAATAATTTGAAAAGTAGTATTTGATTTTGAAAATAATTTTAAATTTGAAAATTTTAAGATATGAAATCAAACTGATCTCACATCCCGAATAGTTTATATAAACGAGCACCGCATCACAAACTGTGTATCTATCTCGAAGAATAGACACACTGTTTGGTGATGGGGCTCGATTAAATAAACTAGAAGATTTGTGACATCCGTTTGGTCTGCGAACCAATTTTATAAGCCGACAAATTCCCCTGCTTAATATGAAAGCATTAAACAGGGTTTATATTACCTGGGTTCTTAAAATTCTCTATAAGGGCAAGCCCCTATAGTTAATTACATCTTAAATGATGAGAATCACCTAAGAAAACTCTCGATAATAATCGGTAGTTCGCTCTCAAGAATTTCAAAGTTTAAGTTTCCAAGGGATCGAATATTGGAATTTCAATAGGGAATGGATCAAATTGAAACATTTTGTTTTGGGAATTCAAAGGAAGAAAGGTAGGAGAAATCATAGATTCAAAGCGAACTTCGTAATTTCTCGACTATCCTATTGTTTGGCTTGAATTTAGGAAAGTCCTAATGTTTATTTAATGTTTTGATCTCGCCAATTTTAATTAATTAGGACTTATATTTGTATGATAAAATCATACAAATAACCTCGAAGATGTGAGGGTTTATGTCATATCGGACGATCGCCTCGGAGTCTTAAGACCGGTTAGGGCTTAATTTACATGACATGATCATGCAAATGCCTAACGAAGAGTCGAGGATTTATGTTGCCACTGTGCAAACTACCTCGAAGTCCTATGGCTTGGTTATTTAGTTCTAAGGAAAGTTTTGCTGAAGTAGACTCAGGTTTTACTGATGACGATGGCCGTGCTGCCCACCATGCTCCGAGTTCCTTGTTGTTGCAGAGGTTTAGTTTTAGAAGTCATAAATCAGGAGATGAGAGAAGTGTTCTGGTTTATAGAAAATCTTAAAATCCAGGTGTTTTTAATATTTTAATTAAACCAATCTTAAAGTTGATTATAACAACACCGGTTAAGATCCCACGGTTCCATCCTTCCGGCATAGTTATTTTTCTCGGATTCACTTAGTCCGGATGAATTTGCTAAACTCAATCGAATGAGTTCCACACTTTCATTTAGACCGTGGGAAATCCCGTTAGCAACACGTAGGTTACATCATCCGAGGTATTCCCGATCATCCAACAAGACGTTTTAATTTAGTTGTAGTTGTAGTTTTGTTGTTCCGTTTGTGATTAAATTTTGAGTTGTTTTATATTTTGAAATGTTGTGGCGGTGAATTTTATCTTGTAATGACTTTTAATTTAGTTTTGGTTTCAGCTTTTAGGGACTATCCTAAAGGTGTGGGTTTTCATGCAACGATTGCTTATCATGCAAGAAAAGTAAGTGCGATGCGATTAAATAAATTGCAATAAGGTAAATTGCAATAAAATAAAAGCGTACTTGGAGGGTCTTCCCGTCATCCCAAGCTGCACTTAAAACAGAATTAGAATAACTAAGCATTTAAAGCAAATTCCTAGGTAAAGCTAAGGGAAGGGTTATGGTTTTCTACCAAGTCCCTAACCCTATAGCTAGTCATCTCCTATGACGTCTAGATTCTTGTATTTTGGTTCGAGGACGATTTTCTTCATCAAGGAACGATTAAGTTCAATTGTTCTTATAAATATCCTATCATATCGAGAAAGTGCTTAAGACGAATCTTAAACATCTTTTCAATATTTCTAGGATTATTTTAAGTCCAAGAGAATTTAATTATACGAATGAATTAATCGTCCGGGAGTTCAAGTTTATTATCTTGCTCAGATGAACTGAGACATTTGAATATCTTATGAATGAAGTAACACTTCACTTAATACTCCATTTAGGAGTTATGACAACAAGAGCTTTCGAGGGCAAATGGATGTTCAAGTGGTTCATGATTTAATTTCAGTTAATGGATTTAAGTTTGGAATAGTGTTCAAGTTGTTTTAGATTTATTTTTGAATTCTTTATGTCTTAGTGTGATGTTATACTTAATTTAATTTAATTTGACGTAATTTAATTTAATGTGGTTTAATTTAATTTAATTTAATTTAATTTAATATAATATGATTTAATTTAATTTAATTTAATTTAATTTAATTTAATTTAATTTAATTTAATTTAATTTAATTTAATTTAATTTAATTTAATTTAATGTGTTTTAATTTAATTCAATTTAATTTAATTTAATTTAATTTTTAATTTGATTTAATTTAATTTAATTTAATTTGTTTTAATTTAATTTAATTTAATTTAATTTAATTTAATTTAATTTTTAATTTTAATTTAATATTTTATTTTAAAAGGGTTTGATTTAAATAATTTAACTTAAATTTAATTTAATGATTAAGTCTTTTAGCATTTTAAATCTTAAGTTTGAATTATCATTTTAATTAGGAATTAAATATTATTGAGATGATTAATTTAGGGATTCTTAAATTAAAGAATAAATCTCTTCCTAATGACATCCCTATTTTAATAATTCCAATTTGATTATTCTTCCAAATTTAATTAATTATTTTAATTAAAGTTCATTTCAATTATTTTTTTGAATTGTTTAATAGGTTTCTATCCTTTAATTATTTAAATTTCAATCATCCAAATCGGATTAAGATCAAATATTTTACTCTTTCATTTTATTAAGCCTAAAGTTTTAATTAAGGGTTAAAATTTTAATTACCATTTTGCCCTTCAAGCTTAATAATTTCATAACTCACTAAATTGAGTTCAAATAAATTTGAAATTTTTATGTAACTTCACTCATATGTCAATAAAGATATTAGAGGAGAAAATGTGATTTTTCTGTATTTAATTTATTTATGTAATTATTTTTGGTGGAAAGTAAGGATTTCCAAGGAAAATTTAATAATATAACCAAGGAAAAGTTTCTGTCCTTAAGAAAATTATGGGACATTACTAATGACCAGAGGACCACTTGGACAAATTTTGGTGATTTTTTGAATTATATTATTTTTATTATAATTATTTTGAGCTTTGGAGTATTAATTAATTTAAAAATAAAATAAAGGTTGAAAAATGAATTTTATATTTTTCAAAAATATCTCTAATATCAAGGAAATCAGAGAATCAATTTTTATAATTTTCTGATTTTTCTTTGATTTATTAGAATTATTTTAGTGGAAATCCTAGAAAATACATTTTTTAATTTTAAAATTGCCTTAGGGCTTTAAAATTTAATATCTCATCATAGAGACTTAAGAAAAATATGGGGTTTGTTCCTAAGTGACTAAAATTCAAAATGTGACATTTTGGTGAATTTTATTATTTTTGTGATTTTTATTATTTTTTAATTATTAAAATATTAAAATAATACAAAAAATCAACTTTTTTAGAAAATTGAAATTTTAATTTTATTAAATTCCCCTAATATCAGAGAGGCTCCAAAACCAATTTGGTGAAGTTTTGAAAAGTATTTTGAAAGTTATGAATTTTTAAAGTTTAAATTGGTTAAATGGCCTAATCAACCCATTTAGTAGGGCTAACCAAGTCTAATTGACTTCAAATTTTTATGGTGGGTTCCTCTGATCCTAAAGGTCAGTGAAGAATTGATTTCAAGTCAATTTGATGTATGATTAGCTCTAATTAATTAAAGAGCTATTTTGGGTGTTTAAGCCAATTAGGGTTATTTCAAGTGGATTAATTCAAAACCTATTTTTCCTAGTGTCCTCCTAGTCATAAGAAACATCACCAAATTTTCCTAGAATTTATTTCACAACATGCTAATTATTGGATTTAAAATACTCAAAACGAGTAATATGAATTTGAAAAATCAATAACTTCTCATAGGGATGGCTCTCGACTTTGGAAAATTCAGGGAATGTTCCCAAATTCGAGGCTTCAAAAGCCCTATGGTCTCATGCCATGGTGAATTTCCTATATGCATGGAGAATTAAAACAATGCAGACAGTAAATAAATCATTAAAAATAAAATACTTGATGAAATTAAATGATTTCTTTTCCACATTATTCTCCTCTCGTTCACCGAGCAAGAGGGTATTTTTATTTTATTTTTCCGATTTTTCTACACAAAGTTATGCATTTTCGAAGTTTAGGGAATTAAATAAATAAGAAAATACCCTAATTTTCTACTTATCCACGCGACGCCGCGTCATCCTGGCATCTCCGAAGCTCCACGCGGCGTCTTCCGATTCGGCGCCGCCATCCGACTCGGCCGATCCGGGGCCCCGCGGGTCACGTACCAACGCGCCGTCCGACTCAATCCGCACCGTCCACTCGATACACGCTCGATCCGACGGCTCATGGTCATCGTCTACGACTGGTGTGCACCCGTGACCGTCAACCTTCTAACCCTAATTTCTCACTCGATTCTCAACGGATTTTCGTGTTCTTATGCTCTATGAATTCATCTTGAGGAGACGAACACATCCATACGGTAAACACGTATTTAAATTGACTCAAATTAAATGGAGATTCTTTGTAAGCTCGGGAAGAAGAGTGAGACCATACCTTTTCTCAGAGAAGTGAAGCTTCGATCTGAGAGTTGTGTCACCTTCGATTGGGTCCAAGCAAGCTCCGGATGAAGTCCCTCGGCCCAGTGAATCGTCTAGCTATGAAAGTGACCACGACCGATCACAAAGCTTGGAGGCCGGGACAATCGGGTGGCCTCGGAGATGGGGCTTTCAGTGGGAAACTTCTCCTTCGGTCCGGTGAAGGTGTAGGACCAGTCACTTGGGGATCGATCCACCGTGGAGAAGTGTCCCGGTTTTCGTGTTGAAGTTCGAGCTCAAAATCGAGCTCACCGGAGGGAATCGGGGTCGGAATTCGGCTGGGATCAAGTGCTCTATGTGTGGAGAGTGATCCGGAATGATTTTGGCGAGTTTCCTTAAGGTTTGGTTCAAGCACCTTTCATGGCCGAGAAGGGGTGGTGTTTAAATAGGAGAGGGTGGAGGGCCTCCGTGGGGAGTTAGGGCTCGGGATCACTCGCTCTCGGCAAGAGAAGAACGGCCATGGTGGCCAATGGGCATGGGGCAACTCAGCAGGTGAGAATTCCAAGTTTGGGCTCACATGCGAGCTCTCGACCCGGTGGTTTCCGGCGGCCGTGGTGGCTGGCCGGCCGTGGTCAGTCACCGTTGTCATCGTGGAGGTCGAGGCTGGGGCTTAGTGCAGTCAATTGGCATTAGCCATGTGTAAAGGGCTTGGATTAGAATGGTATGAGAGAAGGCTCATTTTGGCTTGATTTGGGTCAACCCATCATTTTGGGCTTGGTTCACCCTTCAAGGTGGCTTTGGGTGTTGTGGGGAGTCAAAGGAATCAGCTGGTTTGGCATGGAGAAGTCCTTATCCAAATATATTTGGATTAAATTTGGGTTAGGGTGAAACATGCTTAAGGCTAATGACTTTTAGGAGGTGCTTAAAGGACCTCCTCCTTTTGCCATTTAAGGAGGGTTGACAACTTAGAGATCCTCATGGCTTGCCAATGGCTTGCATGTGGCTTCATGGCTCCATGTGGCTTGGGAAAAGATTGGGTCAATTTCATGAAAAGGGATTTTATGGATTTTGGCATTTAGGGGTGATTTGGCATGAGGCTTGATTTGGAATCATTTGATGATGGGATTGGAACTTAGGAAATGTCTTTGATTAAATGGATGACAAATGAAAATGTCATATGGGCTTTAGTGGTAGATTTTGGGCTCTTTGAAATGGTTTTAGATGGGCTTTTAAAGTGATTTAGGGAAGTGGGTTTTTTGGTTTGGAAATAAATTTATGGATGGGAAATTTATGAAGGATTGGGCCAAACAAATGTTGGGTTTAGCTCATGGATGTGTCATGAATGATTTGAAATGAGTTTGGAGTGATTTAGGTTTGAATGGGGTTGGATTTGGGCCTCTTTGGTGAATGGGCCAATATAGGTCAAATTGGGCTAACTTGGGCCAATGTTGGGCTAGGGTTGAAATTGATGTAAAATAAATGTTGGGAAATGTTTATGGGAGTCTTTCAAAGAGGTTTTGGCTTTGGTTGGGTTTTGATTTTGAGGTTTGGGCTTATTTGGGCTAGCTTTGGGTTTAGGTGAAAATTGGGCTTTTTGATTTTGGGTTGAATTTGAGTGGGGTTTGGGTCTAAATTTTGGGCAAATCATGTTAGTTTTTTGTTTGTGGGAATGTTAAGGAAGGTTTAGAAAAGATTTGGAGTTAATTGGAGTTGAATTGGGTTAGTTTGGGTTAGGTTTGGGTCATGGGTCCAAATTGGGCTTTAAGGCCAAAAGTGAAATTGGATCCCAATGCCAATCAAATTGGGCTTGGATTTGGTCTAGATTGGTGTTGGGGATATTGAATTGAAGTTTAGAATTGAATTGGACCAGAATTTGAGTCGATTGGGTAGGTTTGGTTTGACATTGGGTTCACTTTGGGTTAAAAATGAGTCAAATTGGGGGTTTTGACAAAAGTGGGGTAAATTGACAAAATTGGCCCATGGTGTAGTTGAACAAAATGAAATTGGGAATATTTGGGATTTTCTGAAATTTTCTGGGAATTTTCTGAATTTTTGGATTTTTTGGCTAAGAGGGGCATTTTGGGTATTTGGAGGGTATTGGGAGGTATTTTTGGAATTTTTGGTATTTTTGGCTATGAATGATCAATTTGAGTGATGTGGGAATGTTTGGGGTTGGTTTTGAGGAATTTGGGTGATTTTGGAGAATTTTGAAAAATTTGGGTAATTTCAAGGGTTTTGGGTAGGTTAAGCGGTGTAGGGTCCCGGGGGTCAAAAATTGAAAATTTGGAAAATTGAAATTTTGGAAAATTGAAGCTTGGGTGAATGTAAGTGGAATGAAATCATTTTTGTTGAGCCATGAAGCCATATCAAGCCCACATGAGCCATGAAGGGACTCATTTGAGGCACCCACTATGTTGTTCCTAACCCTCTTAGCCAAGGGCTTAGGGGTTAAAGACCATCCATGTGAATCACCTTTATGAGTCAGGAGATTAAGTTGGGTATGGGTGTGGTTTTAGGAGGTGTGTGAAAGTGTAGTGTATAGGTGTAGTGTGTGTGTAAGTCAGCCCCTTCACTGCACTGAGCCACCTGTGGTAGTCCTAAGGCCAAAGAGTCCTATAGGAAACTCATCCTTTAAACTTCCACATTTGATTTCAACCCCTAGGTGATTAGGGGTCTACAATCAAGTTTGTGGAGTTTGCGGGGAGTTATGAAGTGGTTTGAATTTCTAAGTGGTGGGTCCCAATTCTAATCCTCTAGGATAGTCAAAGGAAAAGCCTAAGGCTAGATCCTAAGTACTAAAAAGAAGAAGAGAAGACCTCAACAAAAATGAGGTCAACAATAACCTCTGTTGATGGAATTAGATAAAATGTTTGTTGTGCTATGAATTATATATTGTGTGCAAGTTATGGAAATGTAATCGTTCTTCAATATTTTTTTTTGCGTAAAAGGTTTGCATCTAATTTGTGTTTGTTTTGTGTTGAACACTCCAACTCTCAAACGACATTTAGTTTATGCCGATCTGTGATATTTTCTCTCAATAATCTGAGGGTAATTCAACACATAAGTTTAACGTCTGATTTTTTGACACAAATTCAGACACGTGTAGCCTCAATGATAACCTACGATAGGGAGACATAAATACATTATGGTGAATTATTTTGACACTTAAGAGACAAAAGTTGCATTATTGTCCATAGATTTACCTACGAAAAAAATAGGCGTAAAACAAGTGCAAATCCAACTACAACTCTTAAATATTGGCGGATTAACCTTTAATTTACGTCTAGTATGTCCAACATAGATTAGCTCAATTTCTATGGTGTCTTGCTAGTTTTATAACTCTCCATAATTAAAGTTATAAATAGAATCTCTTGCTTACTATATGCCCACATAAACAAAAAATGAGTGAGCCTATTTTATTTAGAAAGGGTGATCTTATGAGAAACTACGAATCAATTTTTGCTTATGAAAAATTGGCCTTAAAATTTTAACAATTATTTAACATCCTAATTAGTTTTACATAAGATAAATTTCTCTTAAAAGCCTATCAATGCTAAATACTATTTATAAAGCTAGCCAATCATTAAATATAATCAAATAACTGATTTTATAAATAAGTATTTAAATAAATCTAAACGAACCTACTTAAGCTCAATAGATACATTCCATTAATAAACATGATTAGATTGAGTTTACATAAACCTAACCATTTCTAGATCCTTAAATAAATATAATTTTCTAGATAAAGGGATATAAACCTAAAGTCTAAACCATAACCTTTTATTTCTCCTAGTGTTTATTTCCTTTGAAAGGGTGCTTACGAAGTTTATGTTTGTATCTTAACTAGTTTCCATAGCTTTCTAACTACAAAATAAATGTGAAAGAAACTAAGACAGCATAGGGAACATAAAAAATATATACAAATTTTCTCTTATTGCTTATTTTTTTTAATGCCTAGCATATCATAAGGTTAAGTAGTTTACAATACCTTCATAAGGGCAATACAGTTTTAGCATCTATGGAAAAAAAGAAGAAAATTATCTAGTTCTTGCAAATATAAGTCAATGCAAAGCATGTGCCCAATCATGACATCACAACACAATATAATAACATAACAAAAATCAAGCTTCATTTTATCATACACTTATAATATATATATATATATATATATATATATATATATATATATATATATATATATATATATATACTATGTGTGTGTGTGTGTGTGTGTGATCCCTAATATTTATGCCCAATCATGACATCACAACACAATATAATAACATAACAAAATCAAGCTTCATTTTATCATACACTTATAATATATATATATATATATATATATATATATATATATATATATATATATATATATATATATATATATATATCTATGTGTGTGTGTGTGTGTGATCCCTAATATTTATGCTTATATTTTATATATTAATTGATAATTCTATTTAATGATATCTCTTCCTTTACAATGACGCCAAAAACTTGATGTCAATTTAAATCAGAGATTTAAATGATATTTTAAAAGGGGATACTGTGAAAATATAAATATCATTATCAAGTAATATTGAATTTTCTAATTAAGCCCCAAGATATCGAATCCATAGGGAAAGTGTTAAATATAACTTTGTATTTTTTGCAAAGAAAACATAAAAAATAACTTTTTACTTTTTTAGAAAAGATCTTACAAAAACTAAAAACAGTATTTTAGAAAATAAAATTTGATTTTTTTGTTAATTTTTATAATTTGAAATGAAAGTAAACAACAACTTTAATTAAATTTTTGTAAGATGAAAACTAATGCAAATGAAATATCTTTTTTCTTTTATGAATCAATCATAAGTCATTAATTTTTGTTGTGAAAGTATGCTAAATGTTTTGTGCCAAATAGAAGAAATTATATTCTTTACTTTTACTAGAGATGCTATAAAGAATATAGATTAATCTATTGTTTTATAAATCTTGAAGACGGGTTAGGCAAGAAAGATACTAGTTCTCACTCTAGAGTTCCATCTTCTCCCTCCATCTGGGGGCTAACATCTCGTATCAAAACATAAAATAATAAATCAAATTGGGGGCTTTAGCCTGTCACTCTAAGGTCATCTAATTCTACACCCATCAAAGTATATATCCCTATTTATTTGCATTCAATCATATGGACTAGATTCTCACCCGTATAATCTCATGTGATTCTTACTAATTGTTGACTGAGACAATACCTTATCGGTTCTTATATGTTCTCAAAACAAATTTTAACATCTTAATTGGCCAATCGAGAAGTAAATGAAGTGCTGTCGGCATATTTTTAGGTTGAGTGTTGTATTTTTTTAAAAAGGGGTCGCCTACAGAAATTGTCGGCGAATTTTAAATTTAATTTAAATATAGATATAATTTAGAAAGTAGTATTTGATTTTGAAAATAATTTTAAATTTGAAAATTTTAAGATATGAAATCAAACCGATCTCACGTCCCAAATAGTTTATATAAACGAGCATCGCATCACAAACCGTGTATCTATCCCGAAGAATAGACATACTGCCTGATGATGGGGCTCGATTAAATAAACTAGAAGATTTGTGACGTCCGTTTGGTCTGCGAACCAATTTTATAAGCCGACAAATTCCCTCGCTAATATAAATGAATTAAGCGAGGTTTATATTACTCGGGTTCTTAAAATTCCCTATAAGGGCAAGCCCCTATAGTTAATTACATCTTAAGTGACGGGAATCACCTAAGAAAACTCTCGATAATAATCGGTAGTTCTCGCTCTCAAGAATTTCAAAGTTTGAGTTTTCAAGGGATTGAATTTTGGGATTTCAATAGGGAATGGATCAAATTTTGAACATTATATTTTGAGAATCCGAAGGAAGAAAGGTAGGAGAAATCACAGATTCGAAGCGAACTTCGGTAATTTCCCGACTATCCTATTGTTTGGCTTGAATTTAGGAAAGTCCTAACGTTTGTTTAATGTTTTGATCTTGCCAATTTTAATTAATTAGGACTTATGTTTCTATGATGAAATCATACAAATAGCCTTGAAGATGTGGGGGTTTATGTCGTGCCAAACGACTACCTCGGAGTCCTAAGACCGGTTAGGGCTTAATTTACATGACATGATCATGCAAATGCCTAGCGAAGAGTTGAGGATTTATGTTGCACTAAGCAAACTACCTCGAAGTCCTATGGCTTGGTTATTTAGTTCTAAGGAAAGTTTTGCTGAAGTAGACTCAGATTTTGCTGATGACGATGGCCGTGCTGCCCACCATGCTCCGAGCTCCTTGTTGTTGCAGAGGTTTAGTTTTAGATATCATAAATCAGGAGATGAGAGAAGTGTTCTGGTTCAAAGAAAGTCTTAATTTCCAAGTGTTTTTTATGTTTTAATTAAAACAAATCTTAAAGTTGATTAAACAGAACCGATTAAGATCCCACGGTTCCGTCATCCCGACACCGTTATTTTCATCGAATTCACTTATTCCGGATGAATTTGCTAAACTCAACTAAATGAGTTCCACACTTTCATTTAGACCGTGGGAAATCCCGTTAGCAACACGTGGGTTACATCATCCGAGGTATTCCCGATCATTCAATGAGACGTTTTAATTTAGTTGTAGTTGTAGTTTTGTTGTTCGTTTGTGATTAAATTTTGAGTTGTCTTATATTTTGAAATGTTGTGGAGGTGAATTTTATCTTGTAGTGTCTTTTAATTTAGTTATGGGTTTCAGTTTTGGTTTCTGTCCTAAAGGTGTAGGTTTTCATGCAACTGTTGTTTATCATGCAAGAAAAGTAAAGTGCAACGCGATTAAATAAATTGTCGTAAAGTAAATCGCAATAAAATAAAAGCGTACCTGGAGGGTCTTCCCGTTATCCCAAGCTGCACTTAAAACACAGTTAGAATATTTAAGCATTTAAAGTAAGTTCCTAGGTAAAGCTAAGGGAAGGGTTATGGTTTTCTACCAAGTTCCTAATCCTATAGCTAGTCATCTCCTATGACATCTAGGTTCTCGTGTTTTAGTTTGAGGACGATTTTCTTCATCAAAGAACAACTAAGTCCAATTGTTCTTATAAATATCCTATCATATTGAGGAAGTGCTTAAGACGAATCTTAAACATCTTTTCAATATTTCTAGGATTGTTTTAAGTCCAAATGAATTTAATTATACAAATGATATTAATCGTCCGAGAGTTTAAGTTTTGTTGTCTTGCTCGGTGAACCGGACATTCGAATATCCTATAAGTGAAGTGTCATTTCACTCGATACTCCATTTAGGAGTTATACTAAGTAAGAGCTCCTAAGGGCAAAATGATACTTAATGATTTGTGATTCGAATTTAAGTTCAAATTAATGATTTAAGTTTGGAATAAGTGTTCAAGTTATTTTAGATTTATTTTGAATTCTTCATGTCTTAAGTGATGTTATATTTAATTCAATTTAATTTAACTTTATTTAATTTAATGTGGTTTAATTTAATTTAATGTAACTTAAGTTAATTTAATATAATATGGTTTAACTTAATTTAATTTAATTTGATTTAATTTAATTTAATTTAGTTTTAATTTAATTTAATTTAATTTAATTTGATTTAATTTAATTTAATTTAATTTTAATATATTTTAATTTAATTTAATTTAATTTAATTTGTTTTAATTTAATTCAATTTAATTTAATTTAATTTTAATATGTTTTAATTTAATTTAATTTAATTTAATTTGATTTAATTTAATTTAATTTAATTTAATTTAATTTAATATTTTATTAAAAAAAGGTTTGCTTTAAATAATTTAACTTTAATTTAATTTAATGATTAAGTCTTTTAGCATTTTAAATCTTAAACTTGGATTATCATTTTAATTAGGAATTAAATATTATTGAGATGATTAATTTAGGGATCTTTAGATTAAAGAATAAATCTCTTCCTAGTAATATCCCTATTTTAATAATTCCAATTTTATTATTCTTCCAAATTTTAATTAATTATTTAATTAAGGTTTATTTCAATTATTTGAAATTGTTTAATAGGTTTCTACCCTTTAATTATCTAAATTTCAATCATCCAAATCAGATTAAAATCAAATATTTTACTTATTAATTTTATTAAGCCTAAAGTTTTAATTAAGGGTTAAAATTTTAATTACCATTTTGCCCTTCAAGCCTAATAATTTCATAACTCACTAAATTGAGCTCAAATGAATTTGAAATTTTTATGTGACTTCACTCATATGTCAATAAAGACATTAGAGGAGAAAATGTGATTTTTCTGTATTTAATTTATTTATATAATTATTTTTGATGGAAAATAAGGATTTCCAAGGAAAATTCAATAATATGACCAAGGGAAAGTTTCTGTCCTTAAGAAAATTATGGGACATTTCTAATGACCAGAGGACCACTTGGACCAGTTTTTGTGATTTTTTGAATTATATTTTATTTATTAAAATTATTTTAAGTTCGGAGTATTAATTAATTTAAAAATAGAATATAAGTTGAAAAATGAATTTTATAATTTTTTTAAAATTCTCTCTGATATCAAGGATTCCAGAGAGCCAAATTTTACAATTTTCTGATTTTTCTTTGATTTATTACAATTATTTTAGTGAAAATGCTAGAAAATACATTTTTTTAATTTTAAAATTACCCTAGGGCTTTAAAATTTAATATCTCATGAAATAGACCTGAGAAAAATATGGGGTTTGTTCCTAAGTGATTAAATTTCAAAATATGACATTTTGGTGAATTTTATTATTTTTGTGATTTTTATTATTTTTTAATTATTAAAATATTAAAATAATACTAAAAAATTAACTTTTTTAGAAAATTGAAATTTTAATTTTCTTAAATTCCCCTGATATCAGAGAGGCTCCAAAACCAATTTGGTGAATTTTTGAAAGGTATTTTGAAAGTTATGAATTTTTAAAGTTTAAAATGACTAAATGGCTTAATCAACCCATTTAGTAAGGCTAACCAAGTCCAATTGACTTCAAATTTTTATGGTGGGTTCCTCTGATCCTAAAGGTCAGTGGAGAATTGATTTCAAGTCAATTTGATGTATGGTTAGCTCTAATTAATTAGAGGTCTATTTTGGGTGTTTAAGCCAATTAGGGTTATTTTGAGTGAATTAACTCAAACCCTATTTTTCCTAGGGTTCTCTGGTCATAAGGAACATCACCAAATTTTCCTAGAATTTATTTCACAGCATGCTAATTTTTGGAATTAAAATACTCAAAACAGCCACATGCATTTGAAAAATCAATAACTTTTCATAGGGATGACCTCTAACCTTGGAAAATTCAGGGAATGTTCCCAAGTTCAGAGGCTTCAAAAGGCCTATGGTCTCATGCCATGGTGAATTGTATGAATGCATGGAGAATTAAAACAATGCAGGGAGTAAATAATTAATTAAAAATAAAATACTAGACAAAATTAATTAATTTCTTTTTCACATTATTCTCCTCTGTTCCCTGAGCAAGAGGGTATTTTTATTTTATTTTTGTGATTTTTCTACACAAAGATATGGATTTTTGAAGTTCTGGTATTTAAATAAATCAGAAAAATCCCTAATTTTCTACTTATCCACGCGGCGCCCTGTCATCCTCGGCATCTCCGAACGACCACGCGGCGCGCTCCCATTCGACGCCGCCATCTGACTCGGCTGCCCGGGGCCCCGCGGTTCATGCACCATCTGCTGGTCCGACGCAATCCAAGCCGTCCATCCGATACACGCGCGATCCGACGGTTCTCGGTCATCGTCTACGACCGGTGCGATCTCGTGACCGTCCACACTCTAACCCTAAGGACTCACTCGATTCTCAATGGATTTTCGTGTTCTTATGCTCTATGGATTCGTCTTGAAGAGACGAACACATCCATACTGATAAACATGCATTGAAATTTATTCAAATGAAATAGAGAGTCTCGTAAGCTCGGGAAGGAGAATGAGTTCATACCTTTGCTCGGAGAAGTGAAGCTTCGATCCGAGAGTTGTGTCACCTTCGATTGGGTCCAAGTAAGCTCCGGATGAAGTCCCTCGGCTCAGTGAATTGTCTAGCTATGAAAGTGACCACAGCCGATCACAAAGCTTGGAGGCTGGAGCAACTGGGTGGCCTGGAGATGGGGCTTTCAGTGGGAAACTTCTTCCCTTGGTCCAGTGAAGGTGTAGGACCAATCAATTTGGGGATTGGCTCACTGTGAGGAGGTGTCCTGGTTTTTGGGTGAAATTTCAGTTGAGAAATTGGATTCTGTCAGTGGGGATTAGGGCAAATTGACACTGGGGATCAACTGCTCTAAGTATGGAGTAGGGTTTGGAACAATTTTGGCAGAGTTTCGGCAAGGTTTGTGCAACTCTCTTCCATGGCCGTGAGGGGGTCGGGTTTAAATAGAGGTGGTCTGGAGAGCCTTACGGTGGATGGCCAAGGGTTGGGATCAGCTGCTCTGGGCATGGGAAGAACAGCTATGGTGGCCATTGGGCATGGGGCAGCTCAGCAAGGTGGAATTCCAAGGTTTGGCTCCTCCCCATGTCTCGGCCATGGCGTTTTCCGGCGGCCCAGGTGGCTGGCCGGCAGGCAAGGGTCACCCTCAAGGCCAGGGAGGTCGTGGGTTGAAGTTAGTGAATTCAATTGAAGCCTTACATGTGTAAAGTGGTTGGATCAAAATGGAATGGGGAGGTGGCTTCTTTTGCACTTGGTTTGGTCAACCCATTGAAAATGGGCTTGGTTCACCTCCCCATGGTTGATTTGGGCTGAGGGAGGATCAGGTGAATCAACTAAAAAAGGGTGGAGAGGTCACCATCCATGAATATTTTTATTAATCATGGATTAAGGTGAAGCATTAAAAGGGTTAAAACCTTTTTAAGGGGGCTTAAAAGAGGCTCCTCCTTTTGCCATTAATGGCTTGATCACATGTCAAACCTTCCATGGCTTCATGTGGCTTGTTCATGGCTTGCATTTGGCTCCATTTGGCTTGGGAAAAGTTTAGTCAATTTCATGGAAATAAAATTTAGGAATTTTGGTATTTTGGTGGAGAATTTTCATGGAG
This sequence comes from Papilionanthe hookeriana x Papilionanthe teres, assembly GCA_022702705.1. Taxonomy (NCBI): domain Eukaryota; kingdom Viridiplantae; phylum Streptophyta; class Magnoliopsida; order Asparagales; family Orchidaceae; genus Papilionanthe; species Papilionanthe hookeriana x Papilionanthe teres. The sequence continues at coordinate 27,687,825 of CM040433.1, read as the reverse complement.
CTTGATTTGGAATGGCTTAATGATGATTTTAGGACTTAGGTATTGAGTTTAATTGAAAGTATGATGAGGGGAAATGTCATGTGGGCTTTAGGATGATTTGAGCTTTTGAATTTTGAAGGAAATGGGCTTTTAGGAAGGTTTAAGGGAAGTGGGCTTTTAAGTTTAAGAATGTGTTCATGGATGAGAATTTTTGTAAAAGGTTGGGCCAAATAATTATTGGTTTTGGTTTAGGGATGTTTCATGAGTAATTTGAAATAGATTTAAGGTGGTTTGGGTTTGAATTGGGTTGAATTTGGGTTTATTTGGTAAATGGGCCAATGTAGGTCAAATTGAGCTACCTTGGGCCAATGTTGGGCTAGGGTTGAAATTGATGTAAAATTAATGTTGGGAAATGTTTATAGGAATGTTTCAAAGAGGTTTTGGCTTTGGTTAGGTTTTGATTTTGGGATTTGGGTCTATTTGGGTTAGGTTTGGGTTTAAGTCAAAATTGGGCTTTTTGATTTTGGGTTGAATTTGAGTGGGGTTTGGGTCTAAATTTTGGGCAAATCATGTTAGTGTTTTGTTTATGGGGATGTTAAGGAGGGTTTAGAAAAGATTTGGGGTTAATTGGAGTTGAATTGGGTGAGTTTGGGCTAAATTTGGGTCATGGGTCCAAATTGGGCTTTAAGGCCAAAAGTGAAATTGGATCCCAATGCCAATCAAATTGGGCTTGGATTTGGTCTAGATTGGTGTTGGGGATGTTGAATTGAAGTTTAGAATTGAATTGGACCAGAATTTCGGTCAATTGGGTAGGTTTGGTTTGACATTGGGTTCACTTTGGGTTAAAATGGGTCAAATTGGGGGTTTTGATAAAAGTGGGATAAATTAACAAAATTGGCCCATGGTGTAGTTGAACAAAATGAAATTGGGAATATTTGGGATTTTCTGGGAATTTTCTGAATTTTTGGATTTTTTTGGCTAAGAGGGGCATTTTGGGTATTTGGAGGGTATTGGGAGGTATTTTTGGAATTTTTGGTATTTTTGGATATGGATGATCAATTTGAGTAATGTGGGAATGTTTAGGATTAATTTTGAGGAATTTTGGGTAATTTAGGTGGTTTTGCAAATTTTGTGTGGTTTCAAGGGTTTTGGGTAGGTTAGGCGGGTGTAGGGTCCCGGGGTCAAAAATTAAAAATTTGGAAAATTGAAGATTGAGTGAATGAAATCATTTTGGTTGAGCCATGAAGCCACATCAAGCCCATATGAGCCATGAAGGGACTCATTTGAGGCATTCACTATGTTGTTCCTAACCCTCTTAGCCAAGGGCTTAGGGGTTAAGGACCATCCATGTGAATCACTTACATGAGTCAGGAGGTCAAGTTAGGTATAGGTGTGGTTTTAGGAGGTGTGTGAAAGTGTAGTGCACAGGTGTAGTGTGTGTGCAAGTCAACCTTCACCAGACCAGGCCACCCAGGGCAATCCTAAGGCCAAAGAGTCCTATAGGAACTCATCCTTTAAACTTCCACATTTGATCTCAACCCTCTAGGTGATTAGGGGTCTACAATCAAGTTTGTGGAGTTTGCAGGAAGTTAAGAAGTGGTTTGAATTTCTAAGTGGTGGGTCACAATTCTAATCCTCTAGGATAGTCAAAGGAAAAGCCTAAGGCTAGATCCTAAGTACTACAAAGAAGAAGAGAAGACCTCATCAAAAATGAGGTCAACAAGTGCAAGATTTTAAATTATCATAACTTCTTACTCATTGATTTCCTATACTTCACACAACATTCTTCCATATCTTTATTACTTCATCATTTTAAGATAGAAGATAAAGAAAGCTACTCAGAACTCATGAAAAAAATACAATCACAATTTGGTTTAGAAGTAGAAATCATAGTGAAAACACAAGAAGTCTTAATTAAAAATCAAATGTAATAACAAAGATAAAGACTTATCTTAAAATCTTCTCCACTAAACTCTTAAAGTTTCTTTGAAAGCTTTGCTTTCCCTTATATGACTCCTTAGAGGTTGGCGCCCAACTCAAAGGACTCCAATTCTCACTTCTAATCCTAATAAAAACTATAGTAAAGTAAAGTAAAAATGGTGAAGTGGAGTAGTGTGTTTCTAAAATAACTCTATTACACAATAAACATAAATTACACTCTCCAACATCAACCCACACCACTCACATCCAACTCATTTTTTTGATCTTCAAGCCTTCTTTTTATAATTTTCACCACATTCTCACCAAGAGATGCCTCAAATACATCTTCCAAATGACATCTATAATTAAATAACTCCTCTTTAGTAACTCCCGCACGTAAGCAAGAGGTCTCGTCTCTTAGCCGCAGGGCTTCTGGCGCGTAATCTCCAGATATGAGCGCATAGCCGCGGGCCTTAGCGCGCAAGCGCGGGTTTCGGCGCTTAACCGCCACAGATCACTTTTTCAGTTTTCTTCATTTTTGCTCTAAATTTGATCCTTTTTCACTTCTCTCATCACATGCATCTATTTAATCATACTTGCAAAAAATATACAAAATACCTTCCATTAAAGTGCAATATCATCAAAAATATGTGTAAAAATATGCATAAAAACACTATATATTTTAGGTGTATAAATATGCTTATCACAATGCATAACATATGCCTTATCATAGTAGTCATGAAGGTGTTGACATCAATTTTTGATGTCACGAGTGTAGGGAGCCTACTTGAACAAATCATAATGACCTACTGTGCATTCATAGCATTTTACAGTTCAAGACACTCATTTGAGATCTTCTGGTACATGCCCCGAGCCTAGAATCATGATCGGTACTGATTATGGCCTGCCTGAGAGAATTCACTATGGGGTGATGCTAGATCTAACTCGAAACTTAACTGATGTATGTTCTTATGTTTATGTGTCTTAATCCATAAGTCTAGGTTCTTCCGTGGCCAAGGGTAGTCACCAACATCTCCCACGTGTATATTGGGAAAATTCGGGTTTGGACCGATGTTACCCCTGTGGGGGTTTGAGGCGCCAGTTGGCACCAAAATCTCCAGTATAAAACCTTGCTAGTTTTTTTTTTTTTGAGTTACTAGGTCATATTTTAGTGATACACAATTTTCTATAGGTTTAGAATAAATGAAATCATTACTACTGACATACAAGTGAAAATTACTTTTTTTTGACAGTCGGGCTGTACCTGGCCCCCAGATGACAATTCTGCCTGATGCGGTGCACCCCTGAGATTCACCTTGACTTCAGGAAGACCTACTTTCAGTTGTTGATGCTTTTTGGCACTGCTTAGCTCCTCCTACTACTCATGGTTCATATGTGTTGCAATTTCGTTGGCTTTCCCATTAATGTTATTTTCATTTAGGCCGAGCTTTTTTTTTTGATTTTTTCTATGTGCTTTTTATAGTCCTTAAGAGAGTTGTATTAGAAATAAGGTACTGCCATGCATTTCGAGGTGCTTGGCTAGCGGAACCACATGATTAGGACCAGGTGCTGCTTGTTCGTGTCCCATAACTTAATTCTAAAAATCATTGATGTATAAAATTAGGACCAGGTGCGTACTTATATGGTGTCTGGCTGCCTTTCTCTTTTCTGGAATATGTAACCAACCCAGTAACACTGACTTTTTATTTTTTTTTTTAGTTGGTTTGTTTTTCCTACTTTTCTTACATTCCTGTATGCTTAGATTCACCTTCTTGAATTGTGCTTTTGTCTGGGAATCCAGTGTTGTCACTTAGACTCTCTAAGACCTAAAAATTATAAAAATTTTTGTACAAAATCCTAAAAAAAATTTCAACAATAATAAAATATAGGATTAAAAGATTCGTGACTTTTAAAATCTTCTTTTACTTTCCTGCATGGTCTTCATGCCATTTTTAAAATGGGTTGCATGCATGATCATATCCCAAGTCATACTAATAAGGCCTCTACATTGGAACTTGAATAGATAACTGCATCATTTTGCATGTCTCGATGAGAAGTCTCTGTACTTATCCAACCCTTCTAGCCCAGAATAGATTTCAACTTTGACGGTTGTTTAATGCGCATAGGCTCTTCTCTGACTCAGACGGGGAGTAAGTTTTATTGTTGGGAGTGTTTCTAGCTTTGTAGATGAACCTTCATTTCTCTTCCCTTCCAGCGACCTCCCTTCCATTTAAGCGGGTATAAGTCTCACATCTCAGAGCTCCATCTGATAGTCATATAATAGAATTTAGTTTCTTTGACCTTAGGGCTACCGAGGTCCCCATGGATGACGCAATTCACAGTTTGTTGATTGGGGATCTTTGGACATGTTGGGTAGACAATTTTCACAACCGAGTAGATTCAGGGTCCTGGTGGCTTGACATGACAGGCAAGTGATGCCCTGAACTAGCTACCTCTGACTATTAAGGATTAATGCTCTCTTCCCTTGACTACCCACTTTGAGCCCTATCGCTCCTCTAACTGTTGTTGAGATTATCTTGACAGTCCAATTACCGATGAACCGCCACCTGTTTGGGATACGACAATTCGTCCTCTGCCCTTATGACCAAGAACTGTTTTGACGTATTGGGATACCTTGTCAGGGTGATCTGGTTATTTTATAGGCTCTGTGTGCCGATGAATTCGTTACACATGTAGGATTGTTAAAGACTCACTCTCCGCTCCATGGTTTAGAGGGAGCTTTGAAAGCATCAAAGTATTCCCCTACAAAATAACTGTCCTTTGATAATCCTGTGTTATTTATTACTTACATGTAAGAAGAACTCATTGGATCAAGAGTATTATTGGGTAACCCCCAAGATGTAATTAACCAAGTGGGGCACGTCCCCTTGGAAGCACACTGGACCCCATAACAGGCAAACACATCTAAATCTCTCGATGTGGGTGCTTTCATAAGAATTATTTCGCGGATATTTGGCTCAAGGTGTTTCAATCCAATTCTGTTTGGATTTACATGCTTGACCTATCCCCGCGATGTTTGTCACACGAATGTTCTCCACATTTTTTTTGTTTATTTTCCTTTGTCGTATGTCTTGCTTTTCTGGTTTCTCTTTTCTCTTGATCATTCACATTATCTGAAAGAGAGATTTATTCAGAAAAATGAAATATACGATGACGGGCGATTCCTTTAAAAGTAAAAAGAGAATGGAACGAAAAAGTAGGTTATCTCATAAGTTTAAAAAATGATTACCAAGTCTGAGTTTAGTTCAAAGATTGAATCAATTTATAGATTATCACATTAACTTTTATATCTTAAGAAAAATATTAATTTTATTAGATTATAAGGAAATTATTAACTTTGAAGTAGAAGTTAAAATTTTGAACAATATATTTTCTAATTTAGAAAAAGAAAATTTAATCATGCATATAGCTTAAATAATTTTATTTTGATATAGAAGTAGGTTGTCATATCTAACGTTATTTAGACCATTAATTAATTCTATAAGATTCAGTTATGACACGCTAATCATCGTGTAATAAGTAAATATTGATGGTCATAGCTCGCTGTCGATTGCCAAATTATAAATTGTCGATAGTCGAAATGGAAATCTCATTGCCCGCTTTAAAATAGGTTTAATTTAATATATATATATATATATATATATATATATATATATATATATATATATATATATATATATATAATTTTGGAAAGTAATGATTTAAGATTGAAAATATGAAATCAAAACCAATATCATACATATAATAATTTAATTAAAAGAGCACAACATTGCAAGTTATGCATCTATTCCGAAGAACATACACATTACTTAATGATGAGGCTCATTTAAATAAACTATGACATCTATTTAGTCTGTGAATCATTTATGTTGACCAAAAGTTCCCCATATCTAGTAAGAAAGATTAGATATGGATTATCTTGCCTGAGTATTGACCTCACTTTTGTGAGGATCATTTATAAATCATCTTGAGAAAGGAAGTCTACCAATATTGACCTCCTAAAACTTACCGATGGTCACTAAACCCTAATGTCTAAGGTAAAACCCTAATGAAGTTTGTTTAACCCAAATCTTAATAACATCCCAAAATGATCAAATCAGCAATGACAAACCCTGATCTGATCAACTCTTGACCAAACTGGTCAACGTATGACCCAAAAGGTCAAATTAGGTCAAAATGGTCAATCCATGACCCAATGACCACCACATTAACCAAATCAGTCAACCCATGACCCAAATGATGAAATTAGGTCAAATGGTCAATCCATGACCCAATGACCACCACATTGACCAAACTGGTCAACCCTTGACCCCAATGGTCACATTAGTCAAAATGCTCAATCCATGAACTAATGACCACCACATTGAACATACTGGTTAATCATTGACCCAAAATATTCAAATTAGGTTAAAATGGTCAATCCATGACCCAATGACCATCACATTGAACAAACTGGTCAACCCTTGACACAAATGGTCAAATTAGTTCAACATGGTCAATCCATGACCCAATGATCATCCATTGACCAAATTGATCAACCCTTGACCCAAATGGTCAAATTTGGTCAAAATAGTCAATCCATGACCCAAAGACCATTACATTGACCAAACTGGTCAACCCTTGACCCAAATGGTCAAATTAGGTCAAAATGGTCAATCCATGACCCATTGACCATCACATCGACCAAACTGGCCAACCCTTGACCCGAATGGTCAAATTTGGTCAAAATTGTCAATCCAAGACTAAATGACCATCACATTAGCTATCAAATCAAACCAAATACCAAAATCAGTCAACATTGGTCAAAGACGACCAAATCAGACCATTCCAGCAAACCTAAGAGACCTTATGGCTAACCTAATTATGACAAGGAAACGAAAGGTTAACTTTGGTCAATCTGGGTTAACCTTGGTCAACTTTGGTAAAAATATTCAATTTTGAACCAAATCAATTAAATTAATCAAATGATTAACTTCCAAAATCATTTTGACTAATTTATGGGTTAATATTATAATTTCCTACATTTTTAATTAATTACATAATTAATTAAAAATGGAATTATAAGTAAATAACCCTAAATTAAATTTAAATCCATGACATCATTCATGACATAAAAAACCAATACTTAATTTTTAAAATCATATTTAACTTATGGGGTGTTACTAATAGGTTACTCATGACCCATAACATGGTTAACACATTAACCAACCCATAAATCATCACCTTTAACTATGGTTAAGAGTTATCATGACACCATCATAAAGGTAAGGTATAGGTTTCATCCCCTCTCAAAATTGAGGTGAGACTTGGATGCATAGGTGGAGAGCACCTCCCTCCTAATCCAATGGAAAAGAATACTTAGCTAAGTCATCATCTTCACCATAATTAGCTTCATCATGACATACAAAGAAAATGGGAGAAAGAGAGCTTATGTGTCATCTCATGTCCAACCAATTGAATGAGTCATGAGTCTCATATTGGGGAGGCTAATTCAGATCATCTTGAGAAGCCTTAAGCACCTTATGGATGAGCCAATGAAAGTAAGCCAAATTATGAACCAAGCTTTTACCATAGTTGAACCCAACATGGGTTAGTCTTGGAAGTTTCAACTATCCTTATCTCCCAGCTCAAATCTTATCCCTAGGCCATCATTGAGCTGCTAACACCTTCCCCAAGTGAACTCAAGTAGATTTAGGCTCACCCATGACTCCCACAAACCAATAAATAGGCTAACCCATGATCCTTCAAAAAAGATAGGCCACCATACAAGCTAAAACACTTCAACCATCCTACATCAAACTTCTTCCCCAAGACCTAAGCAATTGATCCCCCATAGAATTAGGTCTTAAAACCTACTGTTCCCTTCCAATTTCTCTACCTGAAAACAAGAAAATTTTTGGGGTTAAAATGAAGTTTCTCAAAACTTCAAATTAACTCTTCTAAAATCTTCTTAGAGCCTTATGAAAACAAGCCCAATCGAAATTGACCCTTCCCATAAGCTCTAACCTACTATTCAACTTTCATTTTTCAAACCATGACTCACTTTGATCGAACTCATATCTAACCCTAATTTCACCTCAAATTGTGTTGGGGACAAGTTCTCTGAGGTTAAGGCGAAGCTTAGAACCAATTCAATTGAAGTTTCATCAACATAGGCCAAGATATGGTTCTTTGGACTCAAAACGAGCTCTGGTTGTATACTTTGTGAACAAACCAATTCACAACCCTAACATCATTGTATGGATGGATTCGCCATCTTCTGATGAAGCTATAAGAACAAAAATCACTTGAATCAATCAAGAATCGAGCGAGATTTTTCCTTAAACTATGAACGAATGTCGTCTGTTTCTGTGTTTTGAAACGGACGACTCTGATTTAATCTTAACTGATCCCATGTTCTAAGCCTCGTAGCGGATCAGCAGCGTTTCGATGCTTCCGAGGACACACGGCGTCGTTTGATTATTTCCAGTTAATAAGGATTTAATTAAATCTAGATTAACCTTAAACTAATCAAATATCCACATCTTGATAAATACAAATCCTAAAAATATAATAAAAATACCCCTGAATTCAAGACAATGGGAGGAATAATGTGGAAATGAAATCATGAATTAAGGATTTATATTTAATTTTTAATTAATTAAATACTTTGTGGTGTAATTTAATTATTAAAAATTATTTATAAATCAGAAAAATATAAAAATTTTAGGGATCAACTTTTAAGTCCTTAAGAACATCCCCTGCTTTTTCTAAGGCTAGGAAAATTCCCTAGGATAGGATTTCCTAATTTGTATTAAACTTTGTAATTTTTTTAATAATAATTATAAAAAAATCAAAATTTAAGAAATTAAATTGGAAATTGGGTAAGAACCTTAGGGTGACTGACTTAAACCCTAAAATGATAAACCTTAGCATTTTGAAAGTTTAAAATGACATTTTTGTTTTCAGGTCAAATTATTAGTTATGAATAATGGTTAAAACACTAAAAATCTTTTAAGATTCAAATTTTTACCATACTTAGGTCATTCTACATTGGACTAAGTCAATTATGAGTCTAAATTCAAATAGACTCAAACCAAACCCTAATTAGGTGTAAGACACCAGTTAGACCTAATTAAACCCATTAAACCTTAATCAAATTAGGATTAATACCATAAACCCTAATTAGGTCTAAGACACCAATTAGACCTAACTAAACCACCAATTAGACGTAATTAAACCCATTAAACCTTAACCAAATCAGGTTTAATACCATAAACCCTAACCAATTATAGACCTAATTAAACTATTTTAAATCTTAATTAAATTAGGTTTAATACCATAAACCCAAATTAGGTCTAAGACACCAATTAGACCTAATTAAATCATGTTAAACCTTAATCAAACTAGGTTTAGTACCATAAACCCTAATTAGGTCTAAGACACCAATTAGGCCCAATTAAACCCATTAAACCTTAATCAACTCAGGTTTAATACCAGAAACCCTAATTAGGTCTAAGACACCAATTAGACCTAATTAAACCCATTAAAACTTAACCAAATTTGGCTTAACACCATAAACCCTAATTAGGTCTAAAACACCAATTAGACCTAATTAAAGTATATTAAACCTTAATCAAATTAGGTTTAATAACATAAACCCAAATCAGATCTAAGATACTAATTAGACCTAATTAAACCAAGTTAAACCTTAATCAAACTAGGTTTAAAACCACAAACCCTAATTAGGTCTAAGACACCAATTAAACCTAACTAAACCATGTTAAACCTTAATCAAATTAGTTATAACACCATAAACCCTAATCAGGTCTAAGACACTAATTAGACCTAACTAAACCATGTTAAACCTTAATCAAATGAGGTTTAATTAACATTAACTTAATTAGACTTGACCACAATTAAGTCTAATTAATCAATTAAATCTTACCCAAATGAGGTTTAACTAACCTTAACCTAATTAGACTTAAAAATAATTAAGTCTAATTAATCAATTAAACCTTACTTAAATTAGGTTTAATTAACCTTAAACTAATTAGACTTAACCATAATTAAGTCTAATTAATCAATTAAATCTTACCCAAATTATGCCTAAATTAGGTTTAATTAGCCTTCATCTAATTAGACTTAACCACAACTAAGCCTAATTAATCAATTAAACTTTATCCAAATTAGCTCTAATTAACCTTAATCTAATTAGACATAACCATAATCAAGTCTAATTAATCAATTAAATCTTATCCAAATTTGGTTTAATTAAACTTAACCCAATTAGACTTAACTACAGTTAAGTCTAATTAATCAATTAAACCTTACTTAAATTAGGTTTAATTAATCTTACCATAATTAGAATTAACCAAAATTAAGTCTAATTAATCAATTAAATATTATCCAAATTAGTTTTAATTAACCTTAACCTATACTTAGGTTCAATCAAACTTAAACCTAAGCAAACTTAAACCATTTATATTCAACATACAGTGAACCTAATCTTAACCTATAGGTTCAACCCAACATAAACCCAAGTAAAACTTAAACCTTTTAGGTTTAACATATATTGAACCCAATGTTAACCTATACTTAGGTTCAACCCAACTTGAACATGAGTCAAACTTAAACCTTTTTGGTTCAACATACATTAAACCTAACCTTAATGTTTACTTAGGTTCAACCTAGCTTGAGCCTATGTAAAACCTAAACCATTTGGGTTCAACACAAATTGAACCTAACCTTAACCTATACTTAGGTTCAACCCAACTTGAACCTAAATCAAACTTAAACCATTTAGGTTCAACACACATTGAACCTAATCTTAGCCTATACTTAGATTCAACCCAACTTGAACCTAAGTAAAACTTAAACCACTTAGGTTCAACATACATTGAACCTAATCTTAACATATACTTAGATTCAACCCAACTTGAACCTCACTCAAACTTAAACCTTTTAGGTTCAACTCACATTGAACCTAACCTTAACCTATACTTAGGTTTAACCCAACTTGAACCTATGTCAAACTTAAACCATTTTAGTTCAAAACACATTTAACCTAACCTTAACATATACTTTGGTTCAACCCAACTTGAACCTAAGTAACACTTAAACCATTTAGGTTCAACATACATTAAACCTAATATTAACCTATAAGTTCAACCTAACTTGAACCTAAGTCAAACATAAACCATTTAGGTTCAACACACATTGAACCTAACCTTAACATATACTTAGGTTCAACCCAACTTGAACCTAAGCAAACTTAAACCATTTAGGTTCAACATAAATTGAACCTAATCTTAAGCTATATATTCAACCCAAATTGAACCTAAGTCAAACCTAAAGCTTTTAGGTTCAATATACATTGAACTTAATCTTAACCTATATTTAGGTTCAACCCAACTTGAAGCTGAGACAAACTTAAAACTTTTAGGTTCAACACACATTGAACCTAACCTTAACCTATACTTAGGTTCAACCCAACTTAAACCTAAGTCAAACCTAAAACATTTAGGTTCAACACACATTGAACTTAACCTCAACTTGTACTTAGGTTCAACCCAACTTGAACCTAAGTCAAATGTAAACTGTTTAGGTTCAACATACATTGAACCTAATCTTAACCTATACTTAGGTTCAACCCAACTTGAACTTATGTCAAACTTAGCCCTTTTAGGTTCAACATACATTGAACCTAACCTTAACCTATACTTAGGTTCAACCCAACTTGAGCCTAAGTAGGTTCAGCAGACATTGAACCTAACTTTAACTTATACTTAAGTTCAACCTAATTTAAACCTATGTTAAACTTAAATCTTTTAGTTTCAAACTACAATGAACCTAATTTAAACTCAGGTTCAATCTACATTGAACCTAACTCAAGCCAAAATTAGGTTCAACCTAATTTGAGACAAACCCAAAACTTAATTTAGGTTCAACCTACATTGAACCTAACCCAAACTGAACGTAGGTTCAACCTGCATCGAACTTAACCCAAACTTAACTTAGGTTTAACCTACATCGAACCTAACTCAAACTTAACTTAGGTTCAACTTACATCGAATCGAATTTAAACTTCACTCAGTTTCAACCTACATTGAACCCGACCCAAACTTAAATTAGGTTCAACCTACATTGAACCAAATTAAAATCTTGCTTATGTCCAGTATACCTAAGTCAAAATCTTTAGGTTTAACCTATATTGTGTCTAAACTCAACCCAATTTTTAGATTCAAACAACATTGAATCTAAAATCTAACTTATGTTAGCTTTATCTAAATGACAAGTGTAAATTCATATTAGACTTAAAATTAAAATACCTCTAGATTCAAAGGACATCAAAACTAGAATCTTAAAGTCTAATTTATGTTAAACTTCACTCGACATTAAGTATAATCCATGTTAGACTTAACACTTCTGAATTCAAATGCCATAGAATCTATAAAGTCTAACTTACGTTAGACTTTAAGATTTAATTCATACCCATGACCGGATTGTCTAAAAATTAACTAAATCAACAAACTAAGAAATAAAATCAATATTTTTTTTAAGAATCACTATGACACTGTTTTCTTGCAGGTTGAAGACAAGTTTCGCTTTAGATTTACTTTGCATGTTATTATGGTGTTGTAACTCTGTTTTGCAGGTCGACATTATGAAGACGGGACAAACAAAAAAAAAAAAAAACATAAATGGCATTAAAAAGAAAACCAAAATGACATAAACAAGACAAAAACGAAACATAACCTAAACTTTTAGAATAATCACAAACCTAAACTTTTAGGATGCCACCAAATAAATAACGAACTACAAGCCAAAATGATAATAAAATGACAAACAACAAAATAAAAATAAAACCGACATAACAAATGATATTGAGAAAATCAAACCTTTAAAGTAATACGTAGCACTTAGAAACATATTACCCATAGGATTGAATATTGACGTTTCTTTCCTTGTTTTTGAAATTTCCTAGAAAACAATTCTTAACATTAAGAAGTTTTCTTAGACAATCCTAATTGTTTAAAATGTAATTAACAATAAGAGCTTGCCCCCTATAAAAGATTTAAGAATTCATGATAGGTATCACACCTAGAAATCTCTGGTTATCAAAATTTTACATGTGATTCTCCTTACATAAAAAATTCTAGAATAAGGCATTATAGAATCTTCTTTTGTAAGGATTATTACTGACATTTCTCATTCTACTATTTTTTATTCTATCATCCCTTATTTTCTTCAAAAATTTTAATATCCGAGGATCCTTTACATGATCCGAAGAAATAAGATCTTTTGAAGATTATGACGATATGATAGATAAACAGAGCGGTGAATCCCTCAAACAACGACATTGACATTTCACACCTCACATCGACACGAGAGAATATCGGTAGCGACGGGTCAGAGATAAGCCAGGCTCGTACAACTCCGAATGCTACCACTGGGTTCTTAAAGTTTTCTATATGGGTAAGCCCCTATATTTAATTACCTCTCAAATGACCGAAGTCACTCAAGAGAGCTCTCGATGATGATCAGAAAATATTGTCTTCATGAACTCAAAAGGTTTAGGATTTTCAAGGTCGGACATAGGAAATATCAAATAGGAAAGGTGCAAATGGGAACAATTATAGTGAAATCATATGGAAGAAAGATCTAGGGGATGTAATGAATCCTAAGGCGAACCACGGTGACTTCCCAAACTATTCTATGGTTTGGCTTCAGTTTTGAAGAGATATTATTTAATGTTTCATCCTGCCAATTTTATTATTCAGGGCTCACATCTGTATGATACGAATCATACGAATAACCTGAAACATAGGAGGATTTACATCTTATCTGACGAAGACCTCAGAATCCTAAGACGAGTTAGGGCTTATATTACATGGTGTGTAAAGGCCTAAGAGATCAATTGAGGATTTATGTCGCACTAGGCAGACGACCTCGAAGTCCTATGGCTCATTGTTTATTTCTAATGAAGGATTTGCTATTGTAGACCCGTTTTGCTGTTGTAAGCTTGTTCGCTCTCTCGAAGAAGGTATTTTGCATGTCCTCATTGTGCTGCCCACGGTGCATGCTCCACGCTACTTGTTTTAGAGAGTTTTAAGTTTAGAAGTGTAAGGTTCAAGAGGTTCAAAGAAGTCCCAAGAGGTTTAAGATGTATATATATCAGGTTTTGTTATTGTGATTGTTGTTTAAATGTCTTATGGGGGAAGTTTAAGTTGATTAAGCGATATCGGTTAAGATCTCACGGTTCCCTCGTTCCGATACCACTATTTTCTTCGAATTCACTTAGTCCAAATGAATTGTTAAATTCATCCGGACTAGGGTATCTCGTTAGAAGCCGTAAGTTGTCTTCTCCGAGGGATTCCCGATCATCCAAAGAGGGTGTATTAAATTTAGTTCATTTTTGTCTTTCTTTTTAAAATGATGTTTAATTTTAAAGAAAAAGTTTTGTTTTGTCCTTATTTTGTTTTGAATGTCAATTTCAGTTTGGGTTTTGTTTTTGCATGCAAAGTGAAGTAAATTGTGGAAAAATGAAAAGTACTGGAAAGTAAAGCGTAGTAAAGTAACATGTTGTAAATAAATTGTAAAAAGTGTATCAGTCATCTTCTCGCACTCCAGCTGAAAGAATGGCTTTTGCAATATATATAATTTTTGCATGAAACTAAAATTAATTGCCAAAAAGGAAAGCTGAAATAAGCAGTTCAAGGTGTCTGGCTACCGAGTCATAGGTCATAACTTGGTGGGTTCCTATTCATCTGTTTATATCTTAAGGATGATTTTCTTGAGAAAAAATATAATAGGTTCAGTTATCCTCCAAGATATCCAAAAGGCTGAAAAAGAGTGCGGGGAATAACCCTACACTTCTTTTAAGACCTTTTGGAATGTCTCGAGTTCTTCTGTACTTATTATGTTGCTAAATCATTCATCCATTATAGATTTATGAGTATGATTTAATCTATTGCTCAATGAACCTTGATGTTTTTAACATCCCTTTAAGTGTGGTAATTATCACTTAATGTTTTATTTATGAATTATGTGAGTGGAGGCCCTTAAGGGCAAATTGATTTGCTAAGGAACTTAGCTAATTGAAACTTAGAGTTGAGCTAGTAGTCTTTTCAAAGTATTTGATTATTCATTTTTACTTTTTTTCTAAAATCTCATTGAGTTTGGATTAAGTCTAGTTCACTAGTAAGCCCTTAAATTTTCATGGTTCACTTGTAATTTTAAGAGCATTGCATAGGGTGAGTTTAATCTTTATTGAAAGATCATATCATTGTTAAACCATTGATTTAGATTTTTGAATTAGTGAATTATGGTCTTCCAAAATCACACCCCTCACCTTAGGATCACTCAATTTAATTATCTTCCAAATTATAATAACTAGTGCAAAATTACAATCATAACCTTGTTGTGGAAGAGTGAGGAATTGGTTTCTTCCTCATAATACCTTATGTTTCAACCACTTATAAAATTCAATTATGATCATACATTACCCATCTACCCTTTGATTTAGCCTAAATATTAATTATGACTTAAATTCAATAATTATCATTTTGCCCTTTAAGGTCTTATCACTTCATAATTCTTTAAATTTAACTCAAATGACTTTGATATTTTTATGTTACCCCACTCATGAGTCAATTAAAATATTAAGGGAGAAAATGTGATTTTCTGAATTGTATTTTTAGAATTATTTTTAATGCAAAAATATGTATTTTTCAAGCCAATTCATTAAATCATCAAAAGTACATATCTGTCCTTAGGAAATTTATTGGAGGCTCAACTAGGTCAGAGGACCACTTAGACAAATTTTCATGATTTTTTGAATTTTATTTTAATTATTATAATTATTTGTTTTTTTAGAATTGATTATATATAAAATATTATTTAAGTTGAAAATCAGCTTTTATATTTTTCTTAAATCTCTTTAGGCTCAGGGAGCTCAGAAAAATAAATTTCATATATATTTTTTTATTTTTATTTTAATTTTATTAATTGTAATTATTTTAGTGCATAATTAGGAAAAAATCATTTTTATGCCTTTAAAAATCCATAACCATTTTTAGAAAATTAAGAAAAATATTTTAATTACTCCTAAGTGAATAAGAAATAATTTAGAATATTTTAGTGCACTCTTTAAATTTTTATGATTTTTATGATTTTTAATTATTTTAATATTTAAAATTTAAAATATGTCTTAAAAATCAAATATTTATTTTAACTTTAAATTTCATTTTTCTTCAGTTCCTTTGGTCACAAGGAGCTCCCAAAAATGTTTTTATAATTTTCTTAATTATATTTTATTTATTATAATTATTTTAATGCAAAAATCCATTTTACTAAGAAAATCAAATTTGGTGATAAATATACCTCAAATAGGTTTCAAATTATTACAGTGAGTTAATATGATAATTATTTACAGTGTGGGTTCAATTTTGTAATTTTTCTATTAATATTTTAATTATTTAATTTTCCTTAATTTTTAATGAGTTAAATACATAAAATATAATTTTTAATTATTTAAATTCATTTTATATTTTTTTAGGATCATCTAACCACAGTGAACCTACCAAACTCATTTTTATATTTTTTTATTAATATTTAATTTTAATAATTTTTTAAATGCAACAGACGTCATTTGAATTAAAAATTAGGGCTCTCATGATAAAGATGCTCTCTGACTCTGAAAAAAATCATGGAACACTATCAATAGAGCAAACAACCATCCAAATTTCATGCCATGATGTTTGTATATTCATTAAGTTATGATTTAAATAAACCTTTGAGTATTTAATTAATTTAAAAATAAATATAAGCTAAATATTTTAATTTTTTTTCCAAATTATTTTCCTCTATTCACTGAGTAACAGGGTATTTTTCTTTTATTTTTATGATTTTTATACACTAAGTTATGAATTTTCTAAGTTAACAAAATTAAATAATTATATTTTGCTATTTAACACAGTCAGCGCCACGCAATCCTATGGCGACTCCGAACTGCTACACGACGCGCTTTGATTCGACGCCGCCTTCCGCGTCAGCTGCCACGCGGCTTGCACTTTATGCCTTGATCCTTTGTCCAACTGCATCAGTGTCGTTCGTCTGATATACGCGTGATCGGATTGTCCCTACTCATCCTCCCCATATGTTCTAACCCATAAATTGTCCAACTTCAAATCCTAAGATCTCTCCCGATATGTAACAAAATCGCATGTGGTTTGTTCCTACACCTTCATCTACTTAATATGAACCTATCTATATGGTTGATCGAGTATGAAATACAGGTTTAGTTCAAAAAGATCCAAACCTAGCTCGATTTGATGGAAAATGTCCTATACCTTGGTCTAAGATGTGACACCTCAAGCAGATGCTTACAGAAGTTCATTGAGGCCTGAAAAACCTGCTGGAAGTGTCACTTAGCTCTGGTGAAGGGTCTGTGTAGGAGTTCCTCCTACAGTTGAAGAGGCTAAGGTGGAAGTAAAAAGTGGCTAGGAGATGGGGCTTTCAGTGTAGAACTTCATTGTTTGGTCTGGGGAAGGTAAGGGGTAAGTCAACTTAGAGTTTGGTGGAGTTTCATGGAGTGTCTTGTTTCTGACTTATTCTTAGGTCAAAAAATTGGCCTCAGGCAATGGGGGAGATGGCTGGAGAGTGGTGGGCTTGAGCTTAGGGAGGTCTGGAGAAGCTCTGAAAGAAATTTGACAGAGTTTCCTCAAGGTTCAATGCACTCTCTTCCTTTGGTCGTGAGGGGTGGTGGTTAAATAGCCATGGCTATGGTGGCCACTAGGGCTGGCCAGTGGGTGTAAGGTGGAGGGCTAAACAGGGCAAGTGTCCAATGGGAGTGAGACAGCTTGAATGGGTGGAATTGGGTACAAACTCCATAGAGGCTCTCTCGGTTTTGGGTTTTTTAGCGACTGAGCAGACCGGCCAGGCCAAGGCTGGTGGCTAGGTGGCTCAAGTGAGCCAGGGGAGTTTAATAGAGATGGTTTGGGTGGCTTGATGGCTGATGGAAAAGATCTCCCTTGGTTTAGCCAAATATGGGAAGAAATCCCCTAATCAAGGGAATCTTGGTTCATGGCTCAACTTGGTTAGGCTAGGTGGATCTAGCTTGGTTCCTAGGGCTCAAAGTTAATTTGAATGGGTTTGGTCAAATATGAGGTTTGGGTTCAAAATTTAGATTTTGGATTGAACTTGGGTCTAGGTTGGGTTTCAGTTAAGATTTGGGTCAATTGATTGGTCAATTTGATGTGGATGCTTGTCATGAGAAGTTTTGAAAAGAAATTGAGTGATTTTGAGTTGATTGGGAGGCTCAATTTAATGGAATTTGACTCATGGTCAATTTTGAGGCATTTAGGTAAGACATGTGTTTGGATTGGGCTAGGGTTTGGATTTGGTTCAATTGATGGTTCCATTTGGTCTAAAGGAGTGTTATAAAGAGTTTGGAATTCAAATTTTGGGAGATTGGATTGATCATGGGATTCAATTTGGTGGGATTTAAGAATTTGGGCAAAATTAGGGGTTTTAAATTGGGTTTGAAATTTGGTTGTGAAATTGGCTCAATTTAGCTTTAATTTGGTTCAATTGGGAGTGAAAATGATGATTTTTATTTAGAATTAAAATTGGGTGGGTTTGGAATCAAATTGGTGGAAATAGGGGAAGATTTGGGCACTTTTAGGCCTTTATGGGCAATTTAGGGATTTTGATCAAAATGCGTTAATTTGGTCAAATTGGGCTTAATGAAGTGGTTTGAATTCTTTTTGGGATCATTTGGAGTGATTTTGGAGATTTTGAGAATTTTTTGAAATTTTGGGGCATGAAGGGCATTTTGGTAATTATGGCAATTTTAGGGGTATTTTGGGAATGTTGGGTGATTTGGGATATTTTGCTCAATTTGAGTGGTTTTGAATAGTTTGAAATGATTTTTGAAGAGATTTTGAGAATTTGGGCAATTTTGAGAATTCTGGGAAAATTTAATGTTTCAGGGGCATTTTGGTAATTTGGTGAAAGTTTTGGGCTTATAAGGTCAAATTTGCGGGTTTTGGTAAAATTGGGACCAATTAAGAATGTTGATCATGTTTTTACCCTTATTTGAGCCATGGACCAAGGAAAGTTCAATTTTAGATCCTCCATGTGTTGGTCTTAGCAAATCCAAGCTTAGGGCTAAGGGCTGGGGGACCACCCACATGAGTTTCCAAAAAAATAAGGAATCGGGTTGAGGGTGATTGGTTTATAGTTTAGGTTGTGAGTAGAGTATGAGATTGTGTGTGTGTGTGTGTGTGTGTGTGTGTGTGTGTGTGCAGGACTGACCAACGCCACACCACCTGGGGTTAACCCAAAGGCCAAGCAATCCATTTTATGGGAATCCCTTCTTGAGCTCCCTCACATTTGGCCCCAACCTACTAAGTGCTAGAGATTAGTATCAAACATGTGGAACTCCAAGAAGAGTAAAGAAGTGTTTAGAATTTCTAATGGGGTAGGGTCTCATCACTAGTTCTCTAGGTTAGTCAACAGGGAAGCCCTAAGGTTATTCCTGAGCTTCTGAAGAAGAAGCTAGACCTCACCAAAATTGAGGTCAAACTTGCCAATCACAGCTGATGTCAACCTTAAATTTAAGATCTACTTCTATTAAAAAATTAAAGTTCTAACCCTTACTAAAAATTCAAATGAATACAAGTTAATATGAAATTTGAATGATCTAGTAAAATTGAGTTCAATATCATTCAACTAGATCCACATGTTATGAAGTGGTATAAACAATTAGAAAAAAAAAATTTTGAGTATCTAGAATTATCAAAAGGTCTTGAAAAATTGTCTTGGAAAATATAACTTGCAAACAATTTTTCACTAGGAGGAGATGTAATTTAATTCACTAGGAGGAGATGTAATTTACTAAAATATGTTTGGCCCAGCGGGGTGAGGCGAATGCTCAAGTGAATTTAGCCTAGATCGAGTCATATAACACCCAATTCAAATATAATTGATACACTTAAGCATGAATGATTGCATTTGACATGTAGAAAAATAAATTTAAGAGATTTATCTGAGCAAGTTTTTCCCACGTGGATATATAACCAATAAAACTTTTATGAATGTCTAAGAATATGAAGCAAAACAAGAATATAGTGCTCAATCATAATTTGCATGATAAACATGGATATGATTTTGCTTGAAATATGGGGAGGTGACAGTAAACTAGTAACAATAGATCTGATCTATCTAGACCAAGATAAGTCACTTGGTAAACTTTGTTGTTTTAAGTGTAACGTTAGATTAAGAAATTGAATGACGACTAATTTTCTACAATGTAATGCATAGATGAGCACTTAAAAATTTATAGCTAGATGATGATATGAGGATGATCATATGATTTTTGTTTAAAGAATATGATTATCTATGTAAAGTGTGAGCACAACATATGAACCCTAATTTAAATTTCTAATATGATGAAATGCATATGTAAATGCTAATGACCAAATAATCATGATAACATGGATACATTCTATATCAAATCAAGTCAACTTGACATATTAACTTGAATTAATCTAACAACTCCGGCTTATTTATGTACTGACATTAGTGATTCATGTGAGAACGTGATTTATTAGTGTGAATTCTCACAATTTTGTGGCATTCATATATTTATTATTTATCTTTTCTTCTTTAAATGTGTGTACCTTAAGGCTTTGGCTAGGATTGGTGACTGCCCTTAATTTATAAATCATGGTCATTGCTTCTTTCTTATTAAATCTATATCTCTATCATCCCATATGCATTTTGCCTCTTTAAGCCAAATAACATATATCTTGATGTCCTTTTGTCTGCGTGCTATTATCTCTTTACCATCTGTTCTTACTCTTGTATGTATGTCATTTGGTGCCCTCTTTCAAACAATATGCATGAACCATTCAAAGATATTTTCAACTAGAATGTTTTTCCATTTATGATAAAGCACTAAGATTTTGAAGAACAAAACCAATATACATGTATGTTGCATCTCATACTCTCATATTTGTATGAATTATTCCATTATGTATCTCTTTTATTTTTAACATCAATTATATATATATATATATATATATATATATATATATATATATATATATAATTTATTAAGATTTGTGCCGCAGCCATTGTCTGGTGGTTTGGGCGGGGTTCACTGTAAGTCCCCCTAAGGTC
Organism: Papilionanthe hookeriana x Papilionanthe teres; assembly: GCA_022702705.1. Classification (NCBI taxonomy): domain Eukaryota; kingdom Viridiplantae; phylum Streptophyta; class Magnoliopsida; order Asparagales; family Orchidaceae; genus Papilionanthe; species Papilionanthe hookeriana x Papilionanthe teres. Next base: position 27,666,738 of record CM040433.1, on the reverse strand, counting down.
CCAGATTCGATCCCTACTGTGGTGCAGACAGGTCGGATAGGCACATGGGAAATCGGTATTTATAGTTGGACCAGAAAACTATTAAATACAGATTTCTTTTTTTAAAAAAAAATATATAAAATTTATTAAGATTTGAAGGGGTTATAATCATATTTATTGGCAAAGGACCCAAAATTGAAATTGATTTATTCCTCAATAATTGCTTTTGATGCCTACCAGTACCTTCAGTTATGCTAAATGCCAAAATCAGGGGCCACATCCAGTCACCTTCACCAATTCATCAGCTGGCAAAGCAGTAAATTATTGCACCTTATTCCTAGCATGTTAAACAATTAAAACATTGTATCATGCAATATGTTACTTTCATGCTCATTTTTTGCAAAGACATTTTTAGTAAAATGAGATACAGTTTACCTTTTCAATAAAAAACAAACGCATAGAACATTTGGAGTTAGTTATACCAGAAAAAATTCTTCTTAGAAAACATATTACTCCCCAAAATACATCACAAATAATTCATTTTGACATTATCACTTAATTCAAATAATTCAATAAAAAATTTCCAAGTGTTCTTTTTTAATATTTTCTCTATAGATTTTTCAAATTTAATTTATCATCTGTAAAATAAAAATTTAAATAATTTATATGAAGTCTTTTCTAGTATTATACCATTATTCAAAATAAAATCATAAAAAAATGATTTTTTTTTAAAGAATCATATGTACACCAAGATATTCTTACAGGAATAAAGTTGCGTGAAGAAATTCTATCACATCTGATCTGAGTGGTTGCTCCATAACTACGGATCAACAGTCACTATTAAGGTAAAATATGAAGGAAAAGCAGCTTATTATTTACAAACCATTTGAGTCAGACTGCACAAGTTATGGCCACTTATTTGTTCTCCACCACCACTGTATTATTTGAGGCTGATCTCCTCCACCACTAATAAGATCATCTTCCATTTCTTTCCTTCACTTATCTTCAGAGCAGAAGATGATTATGTTATGTCGCAGATAAGCTGAAGGGGGTCTCTCTACAAATTAAGATGGAAATGCTTTCAGAACTAAGCTCCAGATGATTATTTTGCAGATAAGTTGGAAGAGAATTTTCTACAAATTAAGATGGAAATGCATTCAGAACTGAGCTATGGGGAAGGAGATAGGAAGTTGAGGCATGAATATAAACGCAAGCAGTCATCACTTAACCTTCGCCGCCTCTCCAAGCTGATACTTCCTCCCCTTGGTGTTGCTGGTTACAATCAAAGTTTCACAGGAGCTCGATGCAAAAATATTATTTCACCGTTGGATTCAAGATACAGGTGAGAAGAAGACCACCACTCTGCTCAAGTATCTCAGCATAGTTCCTGCAGTTTTTGTGTTAAATGTCAAAAAACTCTTGGAGACCACTTGAGTTCAGAATGATAAAAATATTTTTGAATTGAACAAATAGAAATCAATAGAACAATAAGAAAGTTGAAAAGAATTCAGCTGCAATAGCTTAGCTTTCGATGTAAGATGAAGGAAATTTGATCTGTAAATCAATACTTGCAGGTGCTGGGAGACGTTTATGGTGATATTAGTAGCTTACTCTGCATGGGTTTACCCGTTTGAAGTTGCATTTATGGAAGCCACTCCAAAGGGGGGTCTTTGCATAGTTGATAACATTATGGATCTCTTCTTTGCTGTCGACATAGTTCTGACATTCTTTGTGGCTTACATCGACTCGAGAACGCAGATACTCGTTTGTGATTCTAGGAAGATTGCTATCAGGTATTGCCTCTTAAAACAAACAAGTCGCTTAAAATTTTCCTTCATATTTATTTTACAAATCACTAGTTGTTCCAAGGCATGAGGAAAAGCTCTAATCAAATAACTGCTTATTACTGACTAAATCTTTCATTTCTTCATAAAATTTATTGTTTTTCATTTAACCTCTTCAAAGCATATAGAATCAAGAAAGGATTTGTGGTAGGTGTGTCACATGTCGAAAAGCTAAATCTCGAGTGCAACCCCATGATTTGTATACTCCTTTACCAATTCCTAATGCACCTTGGATTGATATTTCTATGGACTTTGTTCTTGATTTGCCTAGAACTAAACATGGTAGATATTCAATTTTTGTGGTGGTGGATAGATTTTTATAAAATGACACATTTTATTCCACGTCACAAAACTGATGATGCTTCAAATATTACAAATTTGTTCTTAAGAGAGATTATAAGATTACATGGTACATCACACTTAAAACTCATTTGCTAGCTCCCCATCCTCCCCGTGTGATGGCACCAGTCATCCAAGGAAAATCCAAAAATCCTCATCTCCCAGATGATTTTCATAAATTTAGTTGTTGGGTTAAAACTAACCAAGTGAAACTTTTCCGACATTATGTTTGATCATTGCAACATTCAAAACTAGAAGAATTATTTTGGGAGGAGAAAAATTTTATGGTGGGTGCACTTGCACATTAATAAAATCAACTTTGCATGCAACAAATGTGCTTTAATGTTTTCTTGTTGTTGTTAGATTTAGGCTGCAACTTGGCCAGATGAGATTGCATGGTGTTGAGCCCTTCAGAGGACTTGGGAGCTTAAAATGGTTGGCTTAGAAAGGTGAAATGAATAATATCTTATTTTGCCATATATTGAATCAAAGGGGATTAATGATAGAACTAGACTCAATCTTGAATTTCCACAATAACCTTCTACACATTGCAAGTATTGGAGGACTTAGGACTTCCTTGTTTGGCATGCACATTAAAGTTCATGCCACTTGGCATATATATCATATGAATATCTTGCATCCCAAGAATTGTGATATTTGGTTACCTTGAGAGTTATACCTTCGTCTTCATTTGTATCTTGTTCCTTTTCAACTGCATGTAGCTAAAAGAATGTTTCTTCTTATCCATTGGACACTTAGTTTTTGTATATTCACAAGCAATTGGAGATCTCTCTAGCTTTTCAAATCATTTTAGTGGTGAGGGTCATCGGGAGGATTTTGGTAATTTCATTAAGGAGAACGAGGTTTCATATGAGTATTGTTTGACGATATTAATGAGCCTTCCTCTTTGCTTGTGTGTAGATGTAACTAGATTTTGGGAATGGCTATGAGTTTGATTTAAGAGTGCGTAATCAGATATTGAGGTGTTCTTTTCTATGAGATAGGACATAAGCCTCATAGTATTTTGAAGTGTAAGCCTTAAAAATAAATTATTAAGATAATGAAAAAAATGAATTAATAAAAAGCATGCTAATATCAATGTAAGATTTAAAGTACAAGAATCGCCACAGCAGTAGCGTAGATGGGTGAATTAGTTATGGTGTGAGGGTATGCAGCTCTTTGTAGTCATTAAGCTCTCAATTTATTGTTTTTAGGTATTTTTTTTTAAAATGAAATAAATTTAGATTTAAACTATGAGGCTTATAAATTAATTTTAAGACTTCAGACTTAAAAGTTAGAATAACTTAACATCATCAATTTAAGGTTCGAGTCTCATAAAAAAAGCATTGAAGAGCATCTCGACACAGGCCTCACTTAACTAAGGTGTATGCCTTAAAGCCTTTTTGTGCATCATGGGCTAAGGCATGCCTTAGTGTATGAGTTGATCTCTAATATCCAATATATGTAAGCTTGATTGAAAGCAATCCATATAAAACTTTATGTTTTTGTGTTGTGTAATATCTCTTTTGAGTTTTACATTGTGGAACATAGACAATTTTAGATTTTCGAGATGCTTCTACTTAAAGTCCATTTAGCACTGCAATATTAAAACTCATGCAATCCATAAACATTATGATCCACTTTATTTATGTTAAACCATTGAATTAATATTATTAATTAGGGAGACGGAATTAAAGGAGGAACACAGCCTGAAACGCCAATGATCAAACGCGTTTCAACCCAAAAGCTTAGACTAATAGATGAGTGCTGACCACTTAAAATTTTGACAGATATGTTTTAGACATTCATGTGAGAGTAACCTAAACTCTCACATACATTAGCAGCTGCCGCAAAATTCATACAAAGAACATTGTTCTTCCTTGAATTAGTCGCAACAAAAGCCAAACCACATAGATTGAAAACTCTAAGATAAAACAATTTTCTTTGGCAAGTCTAATTGCACTAGTCAAGCACATGTGATAAAAATAACTCTTTGAAGAGCAAAATATTTCTATACGGTGGCTAGGGTTTCCACAAACATCTTATGTACTTAAATTTAATAACTAAATATACATAATTATTTATATGACAATCAAATATCTAAATCACATAAAAAATACCACTAATATTAACTTATTTAAAGAAAATCACTTTTTTATGCATATGCTTTTATCTGATTTGGGTGCTAGACTGGCATAAAAATATATAAAATAATTTACAAGTTAAATATATAGATAAATAAGAATTTTATGATAGGTATATCATCCCCCGATCACTAATAATAGAATTGTTAGTATTATTATACTATAATTATTATTACGCCAAGCTACTTTCTCTTATAAATTTTTCATGAATCATATACATGATAAGCTGAGTCACTCGGTTAATCACTGAAAAAAAATGGTACATATCTGATAAGATTGATGCGCATGCGTGATGTAATATCTGCTATCGTTTTTCATGAAATATATATCTGATATGCTCAGTCTCTCGGATTATCACTGAAAGAAAGTAGATATTTGGTAAGATCCATGTGCATGCGTGATGTGATATCTGGCCACTTTATACCTAACTCCCAACATTTTTTCATGTTGCTTTAACATGTCACTGTAGCCATGATGGATGCCAAACATTATATATATTAAAAGAAAAATCCAAGTGAAGAGTGGCATCAAGATGTTATCACGCTGAATCTGAATTAAACTACCAAAGTATACAGATTATTTTACATTTTTGTCTTCAAGTGTTTGAAGGACGAGAGAGAATAGGAATAATTTACTCGCCTTAGAAATTAGCATTTAAATTAATGTTACTATGAATTTGCTGAGGCCAACCAATAAAATTGTCACAAACAAAGTCTATCATACGGTTCTCAAAAAATATAATTGAATCATCACATCAAAAGATGATGTTGCTTTAAATATGAATATCTGAGAGATACTGTAGCAATACTCAACTATGAATATTGCCAGATTTTTAATTCGGCTGGGTATTGCTTGGTGGAAAGTAACACTTTCTAGTAAAAGCAGAAGTTGAGCAAATTAGGATGCTTTTTGTTAAAAAATTCATAATAGCATCCTGAGTTAGCAGCAGAAAGTTATAAAAAAAAAATTATAAGAACTACCAAACAAGCCGAAAGTCTTAAAAAATAAAATCATAAGAACTACCGAACATATTCTAAACTTCAGTTTCTTTACGAATGCAAGTTTCCTCAATAATGATCAATTGAAACTAACTTCTTAATGATACAAAGTAACAGAGTGGGAATCATATATGCCCTTCGTTATACATATTCAAGCGTACGTTAGATCATTGCTTTCAACATGGTTTAAACGGACTTCTATGGGTAAAAAACTTATATTAGGCATGCTTTTCTTGAATTTAATAAAATTCCCGTTGTCTTACGGTTCGCAGCATAGTTTGTTGTTTGAACACTTCATGGCTTAGAGTTCATTAGAATGGTATTGCCTTTGCTAATAACTTTACTTGTTGAGTTTTGATAATCCAATAGTTCTTACAAAATAATTTTTAATATAAATGACTCCAGTTTTCTAATTTAAAAAAACAGTAGATGCTTCACAGTGCTTCATGACCTTAGCAGCACTAGGCCACATTCGGCAATCATCAACCCCTAGTGATCCCAAAAGGAGAAACTCGACCATATCTTAATTGATTTAGTTATGGGGAGATATGTATCCAGAACATTTTGTTTCTATTATCTATATATATATATATATATATATATATATATATATATATATATATATATATATATATATATATATATATATATATATATATATATATATACCTATAGCTATGTATTACAAGATAGTGGAAAAAGATGGATGGTTAGTAATATACTCCAGGTTTACACTTGGATCCTCTTCCCGAATTCTTGTTTCTTCTCCTCTGTTCTATACTGTTTTCTTCATATCAGAGCAGCACATCTGGGAAAATTCAATCTAGTTTCTCCAATTTGTAAATCTTCTTCCTCCTCTACAGATGGATGAATCTATGGTCTCAGATTCTCAATCCCCTCTTCTCAACGCCCCTAACATCAACATTTCACTTTCCTTAAAAGTCCTGAATTCTCATCTCAAACACCTCACCCAAAATCAGCTCACTACCGCAACTATCACATTTGGAAGGCACAACTACTGAAAACTTTTGAGGCAAACAGGTTCTCTGATTTTTTGGATGGATGATGCATCTGCCCACCCCAATTTCAAGGTGTCGGTCATAACACTTTGGAGAATCCACAATTCCATCTATGAAAGTTTCTTGATCAAAATCTCACAGCACTTCTCTACCCTATCATTAGTCCTGCAGTGCTCATCCACATCCTACATTTACCGTCTACCGCAGCAATATGGAGCACTTTGGAGAGGCTTCTACAGCCTACAAATCACTCACGGGTCATACAAGTGAAAAATGAATTGCATCACATCACTACGAAGAATAATACAATGTAGCAATACCTCTCCATCAACTGAAATTTAGTAGATCTGATCCATGCCGCTGTTTCTCACCTAGACAACGAGGATGTTATTCTCTACATCCTAAATGGGCCTCCACCAACCTATAATGCATTCAAGACATCTATACGTACCATGCTTCAACCCATAGCATTTGAATCTCTATTCGTTACTATACTATGAGGAAGTCAATTTCCAAACTGAAAACGCCAAACACACAACATCTATCCAAACACAAATGACACTCACAGCCTCTAGGGGATGAGGTCAATTCCAAGGCAGAGATAGAGGCTGAAGCTCCAATATAACCCAACGTGGACGACACCAATGGATCCCGGGGAGGCACATCATCCAACTGTTCCATTATATGTCCAATCTACAACAAACCTTGGCATTCTGCATCCATAAGTTGGCACTGCACAAACCTTGAATACAAACCAACTGCCCCTTCATCAAGCTCTCACAACAACATCCAAAGAGTGTATCATAGACTCCGGAGCAACGAGACACTTCACCTCGATTTTAATCTACAAACCGCAACTCCTTACTATGGTGCCTAATAAATCACGGTGGATAATGGGCAAGCGGTTCCAATTCAACATAAGGTTGATGGTGTCCACCCTACACCTATCTGTAAGCTCAAACTTTCTCACATACATCATGCACCCCTTCTCTCCAACAATTTTTTATCCATTCATCAACTAACCAAAGATAACAGCATTACTGTCTCATTTGACTCCTCTGGATTCTCTATATTTGATCCATAGACTAACCAAACAATTCTTCAGGGACCCAGCTCTAATGGTCTCTACTCCATCCCACCCTCTACCATCACACCACAAGCATTATCTACTTCCATCTCCAAAGCACACTACTCCGAGTCATGGCATAGAAGATTGGGGCATCCTCATCCAAATATAGTCAGAGCAATACCGAAGAGATAATCACTACATATTCCCTTCCCCTCCAAATTTTTGTAGCATTTGTAATATTACTAAAAGTTACAAACAACCCTTTGTATTGTCTATTAGACAAAATGACAAATTATTAGAACTTATACAAAGTAACGTGCGGATTCCATCTTCAATCCCCTCTTATTAAGGCTATACATATTATGTTACATTTGTGGATGATTTCTCTTACTTTATTGAGAATTTTTTTATGCACTCCAAATCTCAAACACCACTAATAACTCAAACTTTCATTAATCATCCAAAATCAATTCAATACAAATATAATACTACTTCGTTCTGATGGAGGTGGCGAATATAACAACCACAATCTTAATCAATTTCTCACCACCAAAGGCATTCTTCATCAATATTCTCGTCCCTATACACCGAACAAAACAGGGCAGTAAAACGTAAACATAGACACCTTACGAAGATCACTCGTGCTCTTCTACATCAAGCTCGCCCATACAAATTCTGGACCGATGGTATTTTAACTGCCATTCACCTCATAAATTGAATGCCCACCAAATCCACAGACTACATATCTCCATACAAAGACCTACACAAAAGTCAACCATCATATACTCACATTTGTGTTTTTGGAAGTGCTTGTCATCCATTGAGGAAACCTCAAACCAAACACAAGTTTGAACCACGATCACTACAATGCTTTTTTCTTGGTTATTCCCTACAACACAAAGGTTATAAATGCTACAATCCCTCTACTAATAAAATCATTATATCAAGACACATGGTATTTGATGAATACACCTTTCCCTTTCTTCAAACCTCACCCTCACTCCAACCAAATAATTCATCCAATTCCACCCACACTCCGTCCTACTTTCCACAACCCACAACACTCTTGCAACCTGCAGTTGAACGATCCTCCACACTACCTCCTCCACCTCCTAACATCTCCAATGCACCACTTAATCCTCCGACCGAGTCTACCACCCCACCATCACCTACCCGAATTGCACCTACCCACCCCATGATCACTCGAATGAAAACTCAGAATCTGAAACCAATTCAGAAACTAATTCTTCTCCAACAAGTCCAACAGCCACTCGATCCAACATGCTTCACTTCCAGGACTAAATGGTTGACATTTTTACCAAAGCCCTCTCCAAGCATACATTTCATCAACTTTGCAACAAGCTGACAGTTGTTCCACAACCCATCAGCTTGCGGGCCTTAGCAGCACTAGGCCGCAGTCGACAATCAGCATATAATATCTTTGCTTCAAATTACTTGCTTCAATGTACTTGACTTAAATCTAGTAAGGTTAATAAGATCCTGTTCTTAAGGAGACTTGTCAAGAAAATTCAAAACCTAAACTAGTATTGTTATAGATCACAAACAGGTGAATTGATTAATCTGTAAATTATTAGGCTTCTTCCTTAAAGAATAAAGATAAAATATCCAACCACCCTGCAATAACTGCTGGCTTCCCATTTTTTTACTTTATTTCTACGCTGCAAGTCAGTGTTATAGGGGAAAATAATTTGGTCGGGATCTTCTCAAATAGTTCCAATTAGGAGCGACTTATTTTGATTAACATGTCCTCCATATTAAATAATCACTCAATTTTTAATTGCAAATTGTGTATTAAAATTGTCCTATTATTTCATTAATATAACATGCATAGTCGACCGATTATCTTATAGATATATTGGCTGTCCCATAGTTTTTTTAAAATAAAGATTTTAAATTTTTGTTTGTTATATGGACACGCGGTACATATCTAGGCCTCTCATAATTGAAACTCTGTTAACAAAGGTTGTGACTGAATTATTATTTGTTATGACGTAAGTGAAATATTGAATAGAAGTGGAAGTAGCAATAACTCAAATATGGTAGACTACAACTACTTAGTATTCTTGATGGACAGAATTTCTAATTGTGTTTCAAAACAAGGTGCCATTCAATATGTAGGAGTTATTTTGTTCAACTAGCAGAAAGTTAAGTGCTTAAAAAATGTTTAATTTATTAGTTTAATATTTATGCAAATACACAAAAAAATAATAAATCAGAGTATCACGTTTATCATTCATGAAATAAATAATAACGAAAATTGTGCTTATTAAAGATGGGAGAATGTTTAATAATATTATTCAATATAATGTAAGAGAGAAAAAATATTTATACAAAGATGATGTATAGAAGAAATGATAAAATCTTTAAAATATGTCAAAATTCAAACTTAAACCATGAAGATACTACTTCATATATTATAATAGTAGTAATAGAATTAGCCCATTGGAGAATTTTCGTAATCATGTTAGCATTAGAAGTCGAACAAAATAAACTTTATCAAGACGCTGTAATCTTCACGATCATAAGCTCAGGCTTAGATGTTGGCCAAATAAGTACTAATAAAAGAATGAGTTGATTATATTCATGTACTGTATAAACTGGGTAAAAGAATCAAATTCTTAGAACTTCATCAAAACTATTGTCATCATAAAACTCTTTCAAATAACACTACAATTTTCTTAAAGAAAATTTTCTTTTTTATTTAGTATTTCTCTTTTTCATCTTTCAAGTAATAAAGCTATTTCATTATATGTTATAATTATTGAGTTGCATTTCTTTGTTCTAGTATGTTAAAATCTAAATTTCAAAAACTCAAATCAATTTTTTATATCATGTTGAGTTCTCTAGTTATAAAAGTATGCATATTTTAGCGAAATGATTTGTCAAGGAATCAATTATTCACTTGATAATTTTTTTCATCCATGCAAAAAGGTGTGAGGCACATGAACATCTTATTGAGTGTAGAGCTAGTTTTATTAACAATTTTAGATAATATTTTATCTTAATTTTTCAAAATTTATAATTACCAACTTACGAATTATCCACATCAAAAAAATAAAATGAAAGCTTATGAAATATTCACATTTGATATTCTAATATAGTGACTACATAACTCAATTAACACCTATCTAAATAACTCAAACTTGATTTTTCAAAATCATGACGATGTGGGCGTTGACCTCACTTTTATCGAGGTCTAGTTATCTTCTTAGAATTTAGGTTCTAGCCTTAACGTATTCTCTTTGACTATCTTAGAATCTTAGCAATGAGACCCGCCTCGTTTTAGAAATTTTGAAAATCACATAGATACTCCTTTTGAAGTCCAGCATGTAATTCTATACCTCTAGCACGTAGAAGGTTGGAATTAACGTAAGGAACTCAAAAGGAGTCCCATAGGACCCTTAAACCATAGGATTGCCTCGCGCACTTTTTTTTTGTGCACTTTACCGCGCACAAATTTCACAATTTGTGGTCTCGATGCCTTTTATTATTGCATAATTAATCAAAACTGAAATCAATTCTCCAGAAAGATCGCCAGTGAGCCGGAATTTCAAGAAGAATTGAATTCGACAAGTATTCAACCCAATCATCGACGAGGTTGTCCGAACGACCCCGGATGACGAAACGGACTGCGTCGGCACGTCCGGAACGTCGAATTTACTTAGGAAAGACATACACTTTGCTATAATTCTGCGCACGAATAAATCAATTGGAATTCGGTGCGTTTAGTAAATTAAATTAATTTAATATGTTTTTTTTTACTTAAACCCTAAATCCTTAACTCAGCCGAGCCCCCCCACCCCAATTTTTCGCGATTTGGCTCCTTCGCGTGACCCAAGTGAAACTTTAGGGGGGCAGGCTCGTCCCAGCTGCGCCCTCCTCTCGCGTCGTCTCCTTTCGGAGAAGAGTTGACCTCGCTCGACACGTTCTGCTCGAGGCCCTCCTTCCCGAAGCCGCCCCAGGCTCCCTTGCTACGAACTTTCTTCTTTGGTATTTTGACTCTGTCGAGCTTGTCCCTTGAGGCATGGATGCGGCAAAGCCTTCTCCTTCCCGAGTCTTCTCCCCTATTGCCCTTGCTGCGATTTTCTAGCCGTTCCCTGTGTTTGGTTCACCCCTTGGGTGAGTGTAGGTAAGCCCACTTCTTCTCCTTGGGCTATAAAATCCCCATTTGGGGAGGTCTTAGGGGGTTGCCCGAATTCTTCTTTGGAGAGGGGAGGTGCTACCAAATTTCTCCTATACTTGCTAGGGGTGTAAACGAACCGAACACGAACGAACAGAGCTAGTGTTCATGTTTGAATGTTCGAACACATCACTGTTCGTGTTTGGTTCGTTTAACAAACCGAACAAAGAAAAAAAAAATTCGTGTTCATCTCGTTTGCTTATCGAACGAATCGAACACAAACTTCCTGGTGAACCGAACACGAGCTATTCACGAAACAACGAGCTTTTTTGATAGCCCTAGCTTTGATAGCATACTACCTCAAAATGAAGCAAATTGATCAAGTATTCCGTACACATCAGGTAATTCATACTTCCTCAAAATGAAGCAAATTGAATAAGGCGTTTAGGGTTTTATTTTAATATATAGTATAGTATATTAATTATAATATTAAAATATTTATATTAATATAATTAATACTATAATATTATTATTGTTATTAATAATTTATCATATATTCTAATTTATAGAAGTTTAATTATTTAAAATATGATAAATTTTTATAATATATAATTATTTTTAAAATATCATAATTTTTTTATATAAAATTATTTTAAATTATTTTATATTTCGAACAATAACGAACCGAACGCGAACGAACACATCACTGTTCGTGTTTGGTTCGTTTAACAAACCAAACAAAAAAAATTGTTTGTGTTCGTCTCGTTTGCTTATCGAACGAATTGAACACGAATTATTCGCGAACAACGAGCTTTTTTGACAGCCCTAATACTTGCTCTTGTATTTTCTGTGTGCTTCGCATCAAGTGGTAACTTCCTCCCCCTTCCTGTTTCCTTGGTTTGCTCAAGCCTCTGTTTGCTCGACATTTTGGCTGGGCTGCTCGGCCTTCTTGTTGGCTCACTCGATACCCTTGCTCGGTTGTTATTTGGCCACTGAGGTATAAACCCCTTTGCTCCGTAGCTTGGTATGTGTTATTTTTTGGGAATATTCTTGGTGGCAGGGTTTAACTAGTTAGCTTCTTTCCATCTTCTTGTTGCAAGCTTTGTAATCTCTCATTTTTGTTGGCAATGATATCAAATAAATGTGGCTTTAACTTTAAGTGTTAAGGGGAGATTCTAAATGGCATGCTTTACTCCCTTTACTAGAATTTCTTTGAGCTTGATACGTTGCACTTGGGGTATTTGGTGGTTTGCATCTTTATGGGGTGCGCGTGCATGAGTGTGGTGCTTTCTCGGTTTGATGCATGTTAAGACGTGATGATTTAGTTGGCTTGGGGTATTAAGTTGGTTTTTTCTAAAGAAAAAAGAGAGAAGGAGAGGAAAGAAGGTTAAAGGGAAGAGAGGTGGTGAGTATTTTGGCCAGCTCTAACTTGAAGAAGCTTGCTAGGGCTTCTTGCTTCGCTTTTGTGCAGATAACTCCTCAACTTTGATGCTTGTTCTTCTCTTCTTCTAATACCACATGTTTACAATCACATTTTTAGCATGAAATGGGTGGGGGGAGAATATGATAACTTAAAACGGCTAAGTCTTACATGCATGGCTTCATAAGTGTGGGTGCTCCTCTTTTACTCATGATCTTTGTGTATCTAGAATACTGAAATGCATGCTAGATGCCTTATACTTATTTGCTATTTCTCATAAAGTTTAAAGTGCTACTCAATACTTTCAAATGTGATTGTTTGAACTAAAGTTTGTTGGTTTGGGATGTCCTTGAGAGGCTCTTGTGATAGGCTTGAAATTGGAAACTCTTGGCTCTTTACTTGAGCCACAGTTTTATGATATTTAAGGGACACTGGTGGATGAGGCTTTATATTGAAGTGTTTACTTGATAATCACTTATTGTTACACATGCCTATGTTATTTCTATTGCTATATCATTGCATATGTGAAAGAGCTTTTACTTATCGAAAAATGTAGAAAGTGAGGAAGAGTTGTGAAAGCTTCACATGCTTTTTGAGATCCCCTTTGTGTTTGGATTTGGCTCGGCTTCATGTCTTGCTGCAGTCCCTGTTTTGAATAGGTTAGGGGCTTGGTTTTAGCATGCTTGGCTCGATTTTGGCATGCTTGGCTCGGTTTTGGTATGTTTGACCCGGTTTTGGCTTTAGTGTGGCCCTGTTTTTGGCCTGTTGTCAGGTTCGGCTTTGGTCTGTCGAGGGCTCTATTTTGCCTCGTGGAGGCTCGGTTTGGCATTGTTTTGTGGTTCGGCTTTGAGGCTTTAGTGGCTCTATTTTATCTTGTGAGCTGGCCTTGCTTTGAGCCTATTAGCGGCTCGGTTTCACCTCATGGGCTTGGCTTTGGGTTTAGACGTCTTAGTCCTGGATAGGGGGGTAATTTTGGATGATGGGCAGCTTTGGGCTATCAGATTTGGGATTTCTTTGTTGCACTTTTTGGAGTTGTCCTTTGGGAGGTGCGGAATCCTATGTTCCAGGTTGTATGAGGAATTGGTGAAGATTGTTGAAGTATTATTTTGGGGAGTTTATTCGAGTCCGTCAGGTTCGTGTCATCGGAGGTTCGAGATTGCTTGTTTTCCGCGATTTTGAGGATCGATTCACCTTCTTTTCTCTGTTCTTTTAGGTGGGTCGTTTCCTTCTTTCTTGCTTCTTGGCTAGTTTTTGCACTTATGCATGAGGCATAAGTGTGCACGTATAGCCTTTTGCTATATGTGGGTCATCAACGATTGTAAGTAGGATGGTTTGGGGTTTGGGCACAGTGATGAAAGAACCACCTAGGTAAGTGTGAAATGTCCCAAGCACGATCCTGACTCAGTGACCTTAAGAGGATAAGGAATCGGCAGTACCACATCACTAACACTTAGGAAAGGGGTTCTCCTCGCTTCTACAGGTTATTAGAAGTTCATGTCTGCTAATATGACTGATCCATTCACTTTTAAAGTATAAAAATTTCTTTTAAGTGAATGATAAATCAAAATTTCTTTGTTTTAAAAAAAAATGAAATGAACTCTTTCCTAAATATTTTTATAAAAAGAAAAATTCACGAGTCAGCCATATGAACCAGGTTAGGGGTTTCCTCCTCTTGTAACTGTTAGACTAGAAACCTTTTACTTAGCATTGGATCACACATGCATGGTGATTCGTTAGGGACCTAGGGACTTGATTTGACCCAGGATCCTGATTCTGAGTCCTCCCCACCATCATGATTATGGACCTCTTCAGGCTCTCCAAGCATTTTATACCATTTTTATTAAGTTTTCACGGGACGACTGCAAACTTTATTTAGGTTTTTCGTGTTTTTCACGATTTCTCTCGAATTTTCCTTGAGTTTTCTTTTTTGTTTGTGTGATTTATTCTTCTGTATGTGGATACATGTTCGCTAAACCCATTACTATATTTTTTTGCTTGTACTTGTGATTTTTTATCTTATTCACAAGAAATAGTAGACCCGCCAAACATTCAGGTTCATTTTACATTTACAGCAGTTTACTTTCTTGCACATACTACTACTTTCTTTTACCATACTTTACTGCATTTATTTCCTTTACTGCACCTTACTGTTTTTCCTTACTGCAATATACACTGTTTCTTTTTATTGCATTTTCTTTTATTTATGTGCACTATACCTTTTAGAGTTCGAGGCCAGTAGTATGGTTTCATCCAAAAATGAATTACTGACTCATCAATTGCATGTCCACCTTAAACTGTAAACTTAAAACTCAATACTGCTACAACATGGAGCATGGAGCCAAGTTTCGAGAGCAGCACGACGAGAATGGAGGAATGCAATCTACAACAGCAAAACAAATCTACACCAGTTAAACCTTCCTTTAGTTTAAATAACAAGTCATAGAACTTCGAGATAATCCGCCTAGTGCGATATAAATTCTCACCTCATCTTTTAAGCCTTTGCACAGTCATGTTGTGCAATCTAAAGCCCTACTTGCTCTAGGTTCTGAGATTGTCGTCCGATACGACGTAAATCCTCCTAACTTCTAGGTTGTTTGTATGATCGAATATTATGCAAATATAATTCATCTAATTAATAATTGACAGGACTGAAATCTAAATAAATTTGTTTCTAAAATTTGAAGCCCAACAATAGGATAGTTCGGGAAGTCATTGAAGTTCGTCTCTATTCTATAACCCCCTAGTCCTCGCCCCTTTGACTCTGAAATAATTGTTTCTATTTGGTTCCTCCCACCTTGAAAAACCTTACCTTTGAATTCATGAAGAAAGATACCTCTGATCATCATCGAGAGTTCTCTCAGGTGATTTCTATCATTTGAGGGGTAATTGACTATAGGGGCTTGCCTCTATAGGGAGCTTTAAGAAATCAGGTAATATAACCCTTATCTTATTTTCAATAATAGGAAGGGGAACATGTCGATCGAAATAAAAGGTTCGCAGACCAGAACGGATGTCATAAATTTTATAGTTTATCTGATCCAGTTTTATCATCAAGCAGTGTGTCTATTCTCGGGACAGATGCATTGCTTACAATATGTGCTTGTTTATTTAAACTACTAAATAAATGAGATTCGTCCATTCTCATTTTTTAAATTTAAAATATCATTTTCAAATCAATATATACCTACATATTTTCTCAAATCAAAACCATATAGTATACATTATATATATATATATATATATATATATATATTTCAAAATTACACACTTTAACGGTCGACAGTTGGTCCATCTTATTTAATTGGACCGGCTCGGTCTAGGGTTATTGAGGGCCTGCAGACCCTCTAATCTTGGGAGTGCCACCTCTATATAAGAGGGACCCACTCCTAGTTATCCAGGAATATATATTTTCTTTTGTTAGTATTTAGGGATTCATTTTTTGTGATTTGATTTTGGGACAACTGTCGGCATCGCCTTCTCCCTCTACGGGCTGTATCATAGGGTTCAAGTAGTGCTCTGACTGTATCTTAGTCTCCAGGTGGTGTTTATCCTGTATATACCTTTCCTTAATCATTTCCAACATCGCTCCCATATCATCATTGTTTGCTTGTCACTGCCACCCATAAAACAGAAAACTTGCTTCCGCATCCAACCTACTGTCGCCGCCCTTAAATAGTAGATGTCTTACCACCACGTTAGAGATCCAAACACTAACTGACACCACCTACATCCAATTCCCTAGTATTTCCCATTATTATTTGATTTCAGTTTATTGAATTTTCAATTTCTGGATTCTCTGAAATTATTAATGGTTGTAGTGTATTTCTCTTCACCTTATTTCCACAACGATTCCGGTATTATTTGATATCATAGTTAGCATGGCCCTAGCTCCATCGTAGGGTTACCAAAATCCACAAATACATAACCTAAACTCCACCCAAAACCATTCATTCTTGCTAATTTTTCAAATCCACCACCCTAATTTTTCCCCCACGCTAAGCCACACACTATTTTTCCACCACTAACTTAGGGGTTGTTTGTTTCGCCGTTTAGGCCTGCGGCGCGGCAAAGCACCGCACTTTATCCCGCGGCGGGTTCCGATTCGAGACGAATTCGCGGTGCTTCGCCGCGAAGCCGAGGGAAAGCGGGCCGCGGGATAAACCCCGCGGCCCCGAATTCCTTTCAGCTTTTTCCTTTCGTTACCCTCGCTCGCCCGTGCTCCCGTGGTCTGAGCTCCCGATCTCCTTTTCCGCCCTAGATCTTCTCGCGAGATCTGCAGCGGTTCTCCACAGAGAATCAAATCAAAGGTCGCATACCTCCGATCTAGCTGGTATCCTTCTCTTTTGAGGCTCCGTCCCCCTCTCCCTCCCTCTTTTTCGTTCCTTCCTGCAAAATCTTCCGTTATATCTTCGATCTTGAGTAGTTCGAAGCATGAATCCAGATTTATGGCACCTTTATTTCTATATTCTATGAAATGTGATTGAAATTTTCTCTACTAAGGTCATACAGGGAAGATCTATGGCAGTTTTTATTTATGCTCCTATAGGATTTTATCGGTTCTTATCTCGATCTTTTGCCTGCTGTGTTCTATGGTACAAAATCTTCAAAATTTGAAATGGATTAAAATTTTTTAGCTCCCTAATTTGTTGTGAAATCATCCATGCATTGCAGAGCCGGCTGAACCTGTGATCCCGGGGGCTCTTTACAGGGCTGGGTGAACCTGTGATTAATTTTTTGAGTTCTGATTTTGTTCTAGCAGTTCTAATTTGGTCTCTTTCTGCTAGTAAAATCGCAAAGCTTAATCCATGGTGTTGTTGTTTGTGCATACTTGCAACTTCTGTAGATTGCTATTGCTTATTACATTTTATTGCTATTACAAAAGGTTCAACTTCCATGATTGCTATTACTTATTACTTGGGTCTATCTTTGGTTGAATTGATAAGGAATGCGATCAACTTATGCGATTGCTATTACTTATTACTTATTACTTTGGTTCAATTTAACTCGAATTCTATTTATATAGCGATAGAAGCATGAGTTCTATGCTTACCTTTGCTCGAATTCGCTTTAACATAGATGCGGCATTGGGATTGAAATGAACCGTATTTGGGCATTGGGATTGACATGAACGGTATATAGCAGGATCGCGGTAAAAGCTGTGACTACGTATTTCGGCTTTCTCTTTCTTGTTTGTTAATCAAACATGAGATCGCTTAAATTCTTATCTATTTTCGACTATGGGATTGAAATGATTTGGTTTGAAAGTTTTCAAATGATTCATGTGTTCAATAGCTCTCATATCGCAAGGTTGGGATTATCGGTACGAAGCTTTGGGAATATTTTGTAGTGCGATGCGGTTTTGTAGTGCGATGCGGTTTTGTTGATATGAATATTTGTAGTGCAGATGTCTCCATTATTTCGGGTATAGTTTGTTGTGGTATTGCGGTGCGGTGTTATGTATGGTATATCAACAAATATTCAGAGCTCCACTATTTAGGAATATTTGTTGCTATGGCAGTGCAGTGTAGCATATTTGGGAGTATAGAATTGTTATGTGCAGAATTTGTTATACAATTCTATAGTACTTCAATTTGCCATACATATCTGTACCGATATTTCTCAGTTTTATTTGTACCGATATTTCTCAGTTTTATTCGTACCGATAGAATTATTATGCCCAAATACATTTCAATCAGGACAAAACGGCGGAACATGCAGTGTAGCATATTTGGGAGTATAGAATTGTTATGTGCAGAATTGAAGTACAGTTTTATTGAGCATGGTGTATATTTGCCGCTAGAAGAGAAATTATTTGAAATACTAGTTGTTTTTGACTTATTATGGGTGCGTCGAGCATTGTATGTTGTCTTCCTGTTAAAAGGGGTTGGCTGTTTAGAATCTATTTGTAGAAGCTATGTACATGTTCAAAAGTTTCATTAATGAAGATACAATTCTCCTTTCCCGTGGACGTAGGTCAACTTGACCGAACCACGTAAATTTTTGTGTTCCTTTGTCTTTATAGCATTTTCATTTTATTATTTCGCAATTGAAATCATATTAGTCCAAATTTATGCATATATTTGTTGAACTATTTCATAGTTAAAGATATTGCTTAATTTGTCTCTATTAATAGTATGGCGAATAAGAACAAAGAAGTTGTCACTCCCGCACTTTCGGAGAATGACATAAAATTAATTTTTCGCGATCTCTGCATAGCGGAAGTCGAAAAAGCTGATAGACCAAACTCTTTTTTCGAAGTGAAGGCCAGCAAAACATCAGTAACAAATTTTAGGGAGGTGACGAGCGAGGGATTACGACAGTGCATACTTAAAAATAAATGGGACCAACTAAAGAAAGAATGGAAACTTTGGAAGGACCTAAAACAAGGATCGATCGGCTTAGGTTAGGATCCATCGAAGCGAACAATTCGTCGCATCGGATGCATTGTGGCTGAAAGACTTGCGGTAAGCTATCATTCATTTAATAATTGCAATGTAAATCATTTTTAGTTTTTAGCCCTCCTAATGAAATATAATTTTATGTTACGGATTTTTCCTACTGCCAAAAAGTTCGAAACAATTGGGATAGAACCGAATTGGAGAACAAACTAGATAGAATGTTTGGTGGGGTGGTAGCTACTGAGAGAAATTTTCACTGCACCAGCTCAAATAATGATTGAGACAACCCCGAAGAGGTCGCCGTAGAATTATCAAACAACTCGGCAGAACTCCGCACGTACGAACAAACCGAAATGCAATCAACAAACCGTACGAAGCGGCCCCGGATCGAAAAAAGGAGGAAAAATACCGTTGCAACTATGAAAGATCGGCTCTCACTACTTGTGGAATCAACAAATGATGCTCCACACGAGTTCAAAAAACCGACGTCCAACGGGTTGTTAGTCTTCATAGGAAGACCCGGATATTATAGGGGATCGTGATCTTTTCTTCTTTGCTATCGACCTCCTTCGGACTCTCTCCACCGAGACTTATTCACTCGCAATGATGAGAGAGCTACGAGTCGAATACATACGCTATTATTATAACAGTCGCACCTTGTGATTTGATACGAAACCGATGATTTTATTTCATCTATCATTAAGTACTCGTTAGCGAGGTTGTTGTTTGGACAATTTCTATTTGAATTGTGGAATGCTTCGAGTTATTTCCTTTCTAAGTATAGTTTATTCATTTGTTTCTTTTAGTTAGTTGTTGATTTCATGAAAGTAACTTATTTAATCTAAAGGTGCGACTTATATCGTCATGAATCCGGAGGAAGTCCGACGCCGTAGGAGAAATGCAGCGATAAATATAATCGCCGCAATATTATAATACGTACGTCGATCGTGAACCTCGTTACACTTCATCTCGTATCGGAGAAAAATGGATGGGTGAAATGATTTCGTGACACCCAACGAGATTTCGTAACATCTTCCGCATGTCACATGATGTTTTCGCAGATCTACGTAGTAGACCTAACAACATCTCATGGACTTCATGTGTCTTCGAGGACAACAGCCGTGAAGTATTGGGCATCACACTCTACATACTATCACGGAACGAGTCAATGCGGGAGCCATGGAACGATTCCAAAGCATTCGTCTGAAACAATAGGCCGATATTTCTCGATTGGTTTGGCTTCACTTGTCGATCTAGCAAAAGACATAAAACCAACCGATCCGACTTTTGCAAGGATTCGACAGAGATTCTTAACGATGACCGATATATGCTTATATTTCAGAGTACACATGTTTACTAGAATAATTTATTAATGGATTGCATTTTGAAATAATTTTTTCTCGTTTCTAAAGGATTGCATCGGCACGAATCGATGGAACGCACGTTCATGCTATAAGTAACGGATAACGAGAAAGTTGTTTTTATCTGCCGTTACTGGAGGACAACTCAAAATATAATGGTCATTTCGTGATTTCAACATGTGCTTTACATTTGCGTTAGACTTGGATGGGAGAGGCAGCACACGATAACGATGAGACTTCTTTAAAATTGCAACAAGAAAGTCTGACTACAATTTTCCTCACCCACCACACGGTAGGGTCATTTTAATATAAAAAGTTGATGTTTTTGGTCACATACCTTACTAAATTTTCTATCATTACGGTAAGTATTATTTGGTAGATGCTTTGATTCTAACGCAGAGGGGTATCTTAAACCCTATCCCGATACAAGATATCATATTCGGATTTTGAAAGAATGTAATAATCGCACAAGAACGAGAAAGGAGTTGTTTAATAAGAGACATTCATCCTCGTGAGGCGTTATTGAGAGAACATTTGGAGTTTGGAAGAAGAAATGGGTCATTCTTCGAGATATGCTACCTTATCCGTTCCCAAACAAGTGCAGATAGTGTTAGCAACTATGGCCTGCATAACTATATCGAGCGGCATCCAACTCGAGTCGATGTTGATTTTGACCATGCCGATCAAAATGACGAGGTTCTACTGATCGAAGGTTTTGAGGACCGCATTGAACAGTCTCCACCGAGGAGGAGAACAACAGGTACAGCAATTTGCACGAAAGATGGGGAGGGTGCAAACGAAATGGCGGCTCTTCGAGAAGACATTACTCGACTTGTTAGTTGGAGAGTGATTTTGTTGACCAAGTGCTGATGTATGTCTTTTACACTCTTGTTGAAGACTTTACTTCACATTATTTACAATTCTACACTCTAGACTTGATTATTTTCATTTTGTTTGACCATTTGATACTCAAATTAATTAAGCTCGCATATGTGCTTTGCATTTCAGTAAACATGAGCTCAAGACGTCATTGCCTCTCGCTGGATCTTATATCATGTTAGTGTGTCTGCAGCATCTCTTTTGCATCACGACAATAGCATAGCTTTCGCCTAAAGTTTTATGTTCGTCTCGGAACATTCAGAAGCGATGCGGTTTCTTCCGATGGGCGGATAGTTTATCAAATTCTCGTGAGGCTGATCTTGAGGAGTGTACGACCACAACGTAAGACGGAGTGACACGGGAGTTACAGAGCGTCAAAACTAAAGTGAACATTATTATATTGTTGGTTGTTGTTGAAATAGTCACTACGATTTTTTTTCACTCTACTGTCGTTACTCACGTGCTTGAGAGAATTATATGTTTTCTTTGTAACTCTATGACTTTTCGAGATATGCGATCGTTCTCTCGATGTGTTTTCGTTTCGAATCTTGTGTAGACGTATGATGTAAAAATAAAAAAATTTTAATGCTTCTTAATATATATAGATATCTAAACAATATGAAACTAAAAGATTACTTTTATAGATTAAAAAATTTTAATACTTTTAAAATATGTAGATATATTATTTAGTTACGTATTTTTTAAAGCTCCTAAATGTTTTATTAATTCGAACAATCTATTTAAAAAATAAAAATTTCCAAATATATATTTTATTAAAAATATGATTTAATCGAAGCTCGTAAATATTTTATTATTAAATTAAATTAAGATATAATAAAGCTCGTAAATATTTTATTAATATACTTAAATAATTTCTTTTATATAGTGAATTATTGCATTAAGCAATAATTCACTATATAATCTAGATACTAATAAAGTCTCGTAAATATTTTATTAATATATTAAATTAAGTTATAATAAAGCATGTAAATATTTTGTTAATATACTTAAATAATTTCATCTATATAGTGAATTATTGCATTAAAACAATAATTTACTATATAATCTAGATATAATAAAGTCTAGTAAATATATATTTAAAATATAAAAATTAAAAAATGTAATTTAAATTTATTAGTTTGTATATTTAAAATATAAATTTTTTAAAAAAATTTCATTTGCAAATATCGTATACTTATATAAATATATCAAAATTTTAAAACAATTTTAATAAACGAAGCGATCGATCATTTTTCACTTCATAATTGTTTTCCTCATACTGTAACTAAAATGAATATTAAATTTCCACAATGGCTATCTGCAGGGTAGTGAATTATCGCGATTGAAACAATAATTTACTTATATAATCTAGATATAATAAAGCTAGTAAATATATATTTAAAATATAAAAATTAAAAAATGTAATTTAAATTTATTAGTTTGTATATTTAAAATATAAATTTTTTTAAAAAATTTCGTTTGCAAATATCGTATACTTATATAAATATATCAAAATTTTAAAACAATTTTAATAAACGAGAGCGATCGAGTCATTTTATCACTTCGCAATTGTTTTCCACAGTACAATAGAAACTAAATGATATAGCCTCAAGCATAGTCTTCTCAGAACGACATAGCACTGCAACTGCAAAGCTGGGAAGCTGCAGCCCTACCAAACAGGCCCTTATACCCTAATCATGCCACCCAGGAGACCGGTACTAGAAACTAATAGGGATCTTATCATGGAGGAGATACAGCGGAAAATCAACCGACTTCAAAAAATGCTTGCTCAATTTGATAATGGGACCAATAGTGGTATCACCATTGATAGTGATAGTGATGTTCACAAGGGAGAGGGGGATTAATCTAAATCCCTTCCATTAGGATGATTACAGTGGAGAGGACAAACCACGACGCTTTGGGCACTAATACCAGAGGAGGTCGAGGGATGAAGCATCTTTAGAAGGACATGGAGATAAGGGAGGACCATAGAGATAGGAAGTAAAGGTAGACTTAACAGATTTCGAGGGAAGAATGAATCCAAATGACTACATTGAGTGGTTGCAGACTGTTGAAAGGATTATTGAGTATAAAGTGATTAGTAGAATAGTGCTTATTATCATAAAACTGAAGGAGTGTTTCTCTGTGATGGGTCAATCAAAAAAGGGTAAGGCGAAGAGAAAGTACGAGCAAGATCACCACATGGGACGATAAGAAGTAGATGCAGAGAAACTACTTACCTTCATACTACTGCCAAGACATGAACTTGAAGCTCCACCACCTACAACAGAGATAGTTGTCAGTGGAGGAGTTCGCAATAGAGTTTGAGCAGTACATGCTGAAATGTGAGCTGACAGAGTCAGAAGAGCGCACTATAGCTAGATATTCGGGAGGCATGAAGCCAACTACCATCAATGTTGTCCAGTCGCAGTCTTATTGATAGTTGGGTGATGCTCAAATCATGGCACTAAAGGTGGAGAGACAATGGAGGTAGAGCAGGCACCCATCTCTATTAGACCACACACAACTGGAGGTATCAGCAGGAACACACTTAAAAGAAGTGTGAAGACTATATAGAAGAAAGATAGAGCAGATTATAGTGAGAAGAAGCTCAAAAAGAGTAGCACGCCCAACAGAGTCCCAACAAGGAAGTGTTTCAGTTTAAAGGCCAACTTCGATGGCACCCTTTACAGTAATGGACAAGCTGGCATGGATATCATGATTCGTGACAAGATCGGCAAGTTAATTGTTGTGATCGAGCAAACTTTGATATATTAGGACAATTCTCTTGTGGAGCTTGAAACGATCTTATTTCTTCGTACTCATTTGAGGCCTTGGATGTATGAAACCAAGGGCATCATTATTGAAGGTGATAATGCAACAGTCATTGCCTCCTTTACGGATAGCATGAAAAATAAGATTTGACAATGTCAGCCTGATTTTGAGGTTGACTTGGGCTTTCTCTCAAACTTTAAGCAAGTGCTCTTCTTTTTTTAGTATAGAGAATATAGCAAAGTAGCTCTTTTTTTAGCTAGACTTGCTTTGGATAGGTATTTCGTTTGGGATGCTCACACTTGTGACCCCGATTATTTGAGTGTGATTGAGGTTGATACCTTCACATTGCTTCTTTTGAGTAGCTTTTATAGCTATAATCTTTTGATTTATTTTAATGCAAAATGGACATCCTTCACAGATTAGTTTTACCCAATAGTCTTTTGATTTGTGTGAATTATGAAAATTGTTTAAATTGTCTTATAATGTTCTCTATTATTTGTTCTTATTTATGTTTTTTTGGTTATTTTTGTGAAAATGCAAGATACAGGTACTTATGAATGCTTTAAAGAAGTTTTAGTAGATATTGGAGGGAAATAGAAATAAGCTAGTTCAGACATGTGTCCAACGGAGCCACCTAGCATTAGAGCCCAAATCACCTAGGAGCCACCCATGCGCCCAAGCATGTCCAAGGAATCGAGAGCCAAGCGCCTTGGCACCAAGTATGGGGCGCCTAGAAGCTTCCTCCAAAACCATGGTGTTGCTTCTTGTGGCATTGGAGCCACTCATTGGGAAAGCGAAAAACATTAGTGCTTCAAGCAAAAACCTTGGTGCCGACGAACTGACACAGGGATTTACGGTGGTTTCTGCCAATGAAGTCTCTTGTGGCTACAAAAGATGAATTCGACTAAAGGAGGAGAACATCTCTTGAGCATTTCAAGAATCGATTTCTCTAGATATTCTCTGGTCTTTCTCACTGTGTGAGTGAGCAATTTTGTAAGTGACGATGAGAGATCGAAAATTCTGTGAGGGGAAGATATTTGTCGAAGAGAATTAGTGATCATCAGTGGAACAAAAGGAGAACACAAACTCACGTTGCATCTTAAGGGTGTAATCCAGATTTATCTTTCTATACTCACTTTGTACTTACTAGTTTTGAAGCATAAAACGTCTATTTTGTTGTTTCAAAGCACGAGTTTTCACTAATTTCATTTTCTCTTCCGATTTAAAAATTGAAATTCTATGATTTTTTACTTTGTTTATTTGATTTGATCAATCATTGTTGTGGTGGTATTTTATCTTTTGAAACTTAATTTACATTCGATTTGACTAATTGAATTGTTATAAACTATTGTGAACTATTAGTTTCGGGAGAATCCGTAGTGGAACAACTATGATCACATTCATTAACTAAGAGACTATGAATATTGCTCGTAGGTGCTATCATTTAAGGACATATTTAATATGGGGAATTTCACCGGATTTAAGGAACTAAACTGCTTGATTGTTCTAGCTTCTTTATTGCCATCAAGTAAGGCTTAGGAAGAATTTTGCTCCTGATAGTCATCACCTTAATTATCATATTGTCAAATCTAGGTTTTTAGAATCCAACTCAGGAGAGATATTTCACTTGCAAGATTTACCTCTTTTAATAAATTTAGGACTTTTTATTTTTGTAAAAATTAAGTTAGAAACTTTCATAAATCGCCAACAATCGAACTTTCAGGCTAAACTGAAAATTTTCACACTCTGGGAATTCACTCTTCCTTGTGAGATCAATAGACGGACTTTGGTTCTTATACTACTCGAACAACACATAAACTTTCGTGATTCGTCAGTGCTTCGCAGCTCTTAGTCCGTAACAAATTTTTGGTATTATTGTTGACAAACAATGTAGAAATTTCAATTTTAGCATAATTTTAGTTGAACCGTTAAGATTTATACTTGAAAATTGTAGTGTTGTACATTTATTGCAAGTTATTTTTACACTGCGGAATTCACTCTTTCCTTGTGAGATCAATAGACGGACTTTGGTTCTTATACTATACGAACAACACATAAACTTTCGTGATTCGTCAGTGCTTCGCAGCTCTTAATCCGTAACAAATTTTTGGTATTATTGTTGAAAAACAAAATAGAAATTTCAATTTTAGTATAATTTTAGTTGAACCGTTAAGATTTATACTTGAAAATTGTAGGGTTGTACATTTATTGCAAGTTATTTTTATTTCCTGTATTTAAAAAAATTAAAAAAAAAACGTGTACTTAATGGTTTACTCCCAATTTAGTGCATCTGTTTTATAGCCTTATCACTCTAGTGAAATTGTGTGAATTGTTTGCTTTTTAACCTCGGCACGTTATTTATGTAGTTTGAGTTTTCATTTGTACTACTCTGATAGTTTAGGGTGACTCCACTAGTTTGTCCTCGTTATGAATATGTAGGACTGAAACTTCAGAAATAGTACGCTACTAGAAAAAACTATTAAAAAATTAGAAAATCGAAAAGACTCAAAAAGAATTTAGGAGAGATGACAAACATACATCGGGAAGAACACAACGCACCAAGAACCCATGTCATGACTAGACCACTCGGGGAATTTACCAACCCATCGATAGAAGAAATTCCCTTAAGCATCAACAATATTGTCGTAGAAGCCAATTCTTTCGAACTAAAACCTGTCATTATTTAGATGACACAAAAAAGACCAGTTTGGAGATCACCCACAGAAGACTCTAACATTCACTTAGCTAGCTTCATTGAACTATGTGATACCTTTGGATATAACAGTGTCTCCAACGATGTTGTTTGACTTAGATTTTTTCCTTTCTCACTTAAGGATAAGGCTAAGATATGACGCATATCACCGGGATCTATTATCACATAGAAAGAATTAGCCAGAAATTCTTAGCAAAATATTTCCCTCCATCTAAAATAGCAAATTTTAGGAATGATATCACTTCATTTATTTAACTATATAGGTAATTAATTTATGAACCCTAAGTGAGATTTAAGGAGCTAATTAGGAAATGTCCCTACCACGCCTTACCAAAAGGAGGATTGACCAAGTATTTTCCTATTTCAATTGGATTACATCAGGGATCGGCTCTAAGCCCATATCTTTTGGCTTTAGTCATGGATGCTCTTATTGGTCATTTACAAGAGAATATATCTTGGTGCATGCTATTCGTTGATGATATCTTTCTTTTGGATAAAACAAGAGTTCAAGAAAAACTTGAATATGGAGGTCTACATTGGAGTCTAAAGGCCTTCGTTTGAGTATATCTAAACTGAATGCATGGAATGTAATTTTAGAACTAGTAGCTTTGCTGGCTGAATTGTAATTATGGGTGATCAAATCATTAAAAGGTATGAACGTTTTTTATATCTCTATTGTTCAAAGTGATGGTGATATAGAAGATGTTATCAGTACAATTCAGTTGGTTGGTTGAAGTAGAGGTATGCATCAGGCCAATTGTGTGATAGAAAAGTACTGTTTAGACTTATAAGATGGTGGTGCAACCTGTGATGCTCTATAGCACCAAATATTAGTCTTTAAAAGAGAAGCATAAAACAAAGTTAAGTGTTGGTGAGATGAGAATACTTAAGTGGATGAGTGGCTTGACACTTAGAGACAAATTGCGAAATGAATATATCCATGAAAGGGTTGGTGTAGCTCCAGTGGCGGACAAGATTAGAGAGAGTCGTCTTAGATGGTTTGGTCACATTAAACGTCGACCATCTAATGATCTGGTTAGGAGAGTGGGTGTTTTCAATTCAACTTATATTAAGAAAGACAGAGGTAGACCAAAAAGACTTGGGCATATTGTATAAAAAATGATCTTAAACTATTATAATGAAATAAAAATATGACACTCAATAGGACGTGATGGAGAAAAAGGATTCATGTAGCCGACCCTACTTAGTGGGATACATGCTTATTGTTGTCGTTGTGGATGGTGGTGGTGGATCGTTGAGGTCCATAATTAATGTTGTTGCTGGGGGATCGCTCATGTCTAAGCCAATTGAGGAGAAATACATTGAATGAGGAGATGACAACAAAAATTGGTTATCAGATAGATTGAAGCCTAAGAAGATCGTGCATTATGGATGCAAATGAGTTGAGCCGACTCGATTTCGGCTCATTAACAAGCTCCTGAGCCGAGCTTATCGAGTCACGAGCTCAAGCTCGATCTCAAACTTGAGCTAGTTTATATTAAATAAGCTCGGTCTTGAGCTTGTCCCGACTTAAATCGTTGGCTCTTGAGTCGGCTCGATTAGCTTACCACTAGTCATTTTGATACATTTATGGTGAGCTCCTGTTGCCCCTACAGTAAGTTTCCATAAAAATTGACCACAATGAAATATACCTAGTAATACTTAAGTGAATCCCAAAGTCGAAGGAAATGACCGTGTAAAAGATATTAAATTAAAAAAAAGAAAATAGTTAGAAGAAGCGACTAAAAAGGAGCCTGACGTGGAAGGAGTCATTTTGAGCACAAAAGACCTAGTGACAACCTACCCCGGACTTAGAAAAGTCAGATTCACTTCTTAAGAAGGAACAAGAATGTCTACCCCCACCATTTCTCAGGAGCGCAATAATTTTTCAGGTTTTTGGAAGTATTTAAGAAACTTACAATAAACATTCCTTTAGTTGAAGCCTTTAAGAAAATGTTTAGATATATCAAATTCATGAAAGATATTCTCAGCAAGAAAATAAAACTAGGTAATTTTGAGACCGTAGCTTTGAAAGAAGAGTGCAATGACATTCTCAAAAAGAAACTCCCTAAAAAACTTAAGGACCTTAGTAGTTTTACCATCCCTCGTGTTATAGGAGAGATTTTTTGGGAAAGCCTTTTATAACTTAGGAGCTAGTATAACCTTGGGCCCTTATCTATTTTTAAAAGATTAGGACTAGGAGAAGTCTAACCTACTACAGTAACCCTTCAACTTGCTGACCTATCTTTTGACTTATCCTAGAGGGTTATAGAAGATATCTTAGTTAAGGTGGATAAATTTATTTTCCCGGTAAACTTCATAATTCTTAATATGGAGGAAGACAAAGAGATTCCTATAATCTTAGGTAGCCATTTTCTAGCCATAGAAAGAGCAATAATTGATATTCAAAAGGGGGAATTGACTATAAGATGGAATGTTTTATGATTAAATACCCCCAAGACTCTAGTGATGACTCATGCAACAAGTTAAGCTTGGTGGATGGGTTGATTAGAAGCCAATTTCAGAATAAATTTGAGGGTGATCTAGTAGAGCATGGATTGATTATGGAAACAGTAAAAACCTTAAGAAGGAATCATGTCTATTATTAGAAGCGAACCCCAGATTGTGAGGAATAGATTCAAGTTCTTGGACACCTCTGCCCATGCCAAACCCACAGTATCCTCAATAGAAGAAGCCCCTTAAGTTGGAATTGAAATCCTACCTAAGCACCTGACGTATGTTTTCTTATGAGAGCCATCTGCGCTGTTAGTGATCATTTCACGGAGTCGAGTGAGTTACAAGAGGAGAAACTGATAAGAGTTCTGAGGACATTTAGAAGAGTCTTTAGGTGGACCATAATGAACATTAAAGGTATTAGCCCTTCCTTGTGCATTGATAGAATTATGATTGAAGAGAACCACAAACCCAAGGCTAACTAGCATAAGAGACTTAACCCTGTAATGAAGGAGGTGGTTAAAAAAGAGATCGTGAAGTGGTTTAGTACAAAATCATCTATCTTATCTCAAATAGCGCATGGATAAGTCTGATTCTTTGTACCCACAAGAAGAGAGGAGTGATTGAGGTGGAAAATGAGAAATATGAGTGCCACCTCTTTTAAGAGGGGACCCACTCTGAATTATCTTGGAATATATATTTGAATTTGCTTTTATTTTTTAAGGAATGGCCAGAGGCTATTATACGAGCCTCCAACCAGCCCTAATGCGCTTAACAATTCGAGTAACACCTCCTTAAGGCCAACTGTGTCAGAAGGGATTCAAACTCCTGAAATGAGGGGTCTTATACCATGGATGCCAACCAACAGGTCGGGGTACGCGACACATATATATTTGCTTTTGTTGGTGTTTAAGGTTTAGGTTCTATGTGATTTACTTTGGGACAACCATCATCGTCTCCTACTCCCTCTACAAGTTGTATCATAAGATTCCAAATGGTGCTCCAATTGTATTTTGGTCTCCAGGTGGTGTTTATCCATCCTATACCTTTCTCTTATCCTTTCCCACTTTGCTCCCACATCCCATTCATTGTTTGTCCACAGTTGCCACCCAAAAAAAGAAAACTTCCTATTTTTTATGTCCAACCTCTGTCGCTGCTGCTGCCCAGGGACATAGCTGCCATGTTATCCTCCCCTTCCAACTTGTTAGACGCCACCTTGCACCGCCCTAGAGATCCAAACCCTAATTGGCACCATGTTCACATATTCGCTAGTATTTCTCATTGTTATTTATTTTCAATTTGTTGTATTTTCAATTTTTGGCTTCTATAAAACTACTAGTGATTGTGTTGTAATTCTCCTCAACTTATTTACATATTGATTCCTATATCAGGTGGCAACCTAGTTCAATCTCCAAATATAACATCCTTTTTACCTATCACTGTTGCAATTCTCCTCACCATATTTACATTTCGATTCTGATTTCAGGTGGCAACCTAGTTCAATCTCCAAATATAACATCCTTTTTACCTATCACTGCATGACATAATTATAAAAAGGAAGAACTAATAATTTCATGCACCGCACAGCAAGAATATATAGAGAGAGAGAGAGAAAGAAAAGATACGTGTCATTTGAGATTTTTCTTAAGAAATGCTCCTATTTTGATTCTAGCAAAAGAAGAAATACTGTCATATTAAGAAATAATTCTCAATTGAACACCTGTAATAGAGAAGAAAAGAGAGTAGTTATGTGACAATTACATATCCTTTTCTCCATCCAACACCTACATTCGGGAAACATTTCAGGTCGGACTATACTTCTTTCTCTTTTTGAAAAAAAAAATGTCAGAATCTAATTAGAGCTAAACAGCCAATCATTCCCTTGAACCAGTGGCATCTATTGCACTAGAACGAGAACAAGAAGCCAAGACTCTCGTGATCAAATAGAGGCAGGCTACGGATTCTCTATGAGGAGCGTTCCAGGAGTAGTTGAACCTTCAATCAAGAGAATAGAGCTTAGCTTTAACCAAAAGATTCTATTCAAGATATAATACTACATTGGATCGAGATTGTGTTGTGGAAGAAAGTCCTGAAATGGGCAAAGTTGATACTAACGAAAAGCCTAAAATATGTTTCAGTCGAATCGAAGCATATTCAAGGCCGACCGGTAGATGAAGTGATGAATGAGCTATAAGCCAGTATCAAACAACTTAGAAAATAAGAAGAAGATGTGCATGGAATAGCTGATGAGCTGGTGAATGCAGATGCACTCAATAAAATAAAGGTATCTGTGTTCCAATTTTACATTAAACGTAAATCTTTATTTATCACTTTTGAAACTGAGTGGATTATTTAATCTTTAGGTGGGTATGAATATAAGCTTATCTAAGTTGAACGATATAAATTTAACAGCTCTTTTGTGGTGTTGGATCTTTTTTTTTTGGCGATTAGTTTGTAGCCATCATTCTTACTCCTGGATTAGGTGCTTTCTTTCTTAACAACTTGCTTTCAAAGCAAGTTTACGAAGTATGAGAATGAGAAATTCAATGGCCAAAATAATTTTGGCTTTGAAAAACCAAGATGGGTGGTGTTATTGTTTAATAGGACTCAAGATGCGTCCGAAAATTCTTGAAATCATGAGTGAAATTTCTCTTAGCAATTCAATAGTTTCGGGCCGATCATTATTGACAAAGTCTTAAAAGGAAATAGCGAATAAACATTTTTGGATTAAATTGGAGTCCTTATATTATGACCAAAAGCTTTTTCAATAAACTTTAAACAAAGAATATTTACTTCACTAGAAGAAGTTATTGTCGGCCGCTGAAAATGCGCGTCTTTTGAGATTTAATTTAATGTATATATATTGATTTTTGAAAGTAAGATTTTTAAATTTTAAAATATGAGAATGAGAGTGGACGGATCTCATTCGTTTAGCAGTTTGAATGAACGAGCGTAATATCGCAAGTAACGCGTCTATTCCGAAGAATAGACACCCTATTTGACGATATCGCTCGATCAAATAAACTACAGAATTCATGACATCCGTTCTGGTCTGCGAACCTTTATGTGGACCGACAAATTCTACTATTTAATACAAAAGAATTAAATAGAGTTTATATTATTTAAGTGCTTTAAAGCTCCCTACTGAAGCGAGCCCTCATAGTCGATTACTCTCGAATGACCGAAATCACCTGAGAGAACTCTCGATTTAGATCAGGGGTTTCTGTCTTCATGAATTCAAAAGGTAGGGTTTTCAACGAAGTGTGGTAATAGGAAATCCAACAGGTGAAAGGCGCGATATGGAACAGTTATTTCCAGAATCAAAGGAAAGAGAGGTAGGGGACGTCACGGATCTCGAGGAGAACCTCGATGACTTCTCAGACTATCCTATGGTTGAGCTTTAAATTTTGGAAGATGAACTTATTTTAGTTTCAATCCTGTCAATTAATTATAGGAATTACATTTACATAATCACCTGATTATGCAAATAACCTGGAAGATAGGAGGATTTACGCCGTATCGGACGACGACCTCGGAATCCTAAGCGAGTTAGAGCTATATTGCACGACGAGGTCGTGCAAAAGCCTAGAAGAACGGGTGAGAATTTATGTCGCGTTAGACGGATCTACTCGAATCCTAGAGACTATTATTTAGACTAAAGAATGGTTTTGCTGATGTAGACACTGGTTTCTTGAAGAAGATGGTCGTGCAGCCCACCGTGCTCCAAGCTCCAAGTCGTAGCAAGATCGCAGTTTAAATTTAAAGTTTAGGTTAAAGTGAACATGCAAGTTGTTTTATTTTATTTTTATTATCACTTTTATTGCAAGAGTGAGTGTGTGCAACAGTGACAGGGGTAGCAGTAAAAGGAAGCATGCAAAACAAGCAGGAACATCGCTATAGTGAACGACGAGAAGCGGGTATCACAAGCGAGTTATGCTTAGCTAAGCGATGAACATGCTTAAGCTAAGCGAGAGTGTATGCTTGAAAAAGTAAAACATCGCTATGCTTAGCGAGAGTAGATCTTAGAAAAGTAAAACATGCTTACGCGATAAAGGAAAGAAGTAGAAAAATATTGCGAGTGTACCGTAGGTGATAATTACCCGCGGTGTATCGTTACCTGTTTATTGTTTTTATTTTATTTTTTTCCTGCAGAAAAAGCATTAGTGCAAGAAAAAGAACAAGAGTAAACATAGTAGGGAAGACCTAAGTAAGTGGGGGTACTACCGTACGTGCAAAGGAAGCAAAGTGCGAAAACCCGACAGTAAAACAAAAGAAAGACGACAGGAGAGCGAAGAAAATCGTACAAGAAAACCAAGAAAATCGAGAAAGAAAGAAAAGAGCGTCCGTAGAAAACCTCGGAGAAAATCACGAACGAAAGCAAAACAAAGTCGTAGTGAAAACCGCAAAACATCGGAAAAGAAACAAACAGATGTCCCGCTAAACTCACGGCGAACCGTAGGAAAGCCATGGGGCATCTGGAAAAAGACCCGTAAGCACGGTGGTGTTAAGGACTCGGAAGTCGTGCTATATGTCCCACCTTATGTCTCGACCACTGAGACCGACTTTCTGCAGAAGCGCAGCCCTAATCCGACTCGAGTAGTCGACCAGTGGACTCTGTAAATTTTCACACATTTCATTTTGGGTTTGCATGCAAGTAAAAGCTGTAGGTAAGTAGGTTGTGTCGTGATGGAGGTAATTTTTGTATTTTTCAAATGTATGTATTTGTTTTAAAATATTTTCAGTCCACAGGTTGACTACCCTAATAGGACTAGGACTACTAACATCTTTAGACAGCCGACAGTAGAAACCCCAAGGACGGGCGAATAGTGTCGTGATTCCTGCTCTACTCTCTACAGAGTCTCTGAGTCAGGTGACACCATTCTATAATTTTCTCGTAACCTTCTCTTATGCAGTATTATCAGTATCCCCACCGCACTTACAGCCTTGCTTGATGGCCCCACATATAACCCGAAGGGGTTATATGTGCACACCTACACGTCCCCTGTAGGTGCGGACATTGAGCCAAGAAACAAGGAGAAAAACTAGGGACGAGGGAGCAAGGAAAGAAAGAGGGAAAGCGGTCCACCTAACACAATTTTCGTAAAAAGAGGTGAACCGTTTTCCAATGACAGTCAAAACAAGTAAGTCACCCTGAACTCCCGACCGTCCTCACACATCCTATATAAAAAAAAAAAGACCTAAAGGCACATCGGCGCTCTCGGAGAGGATGAGGACTAGACCCCTAGGGAACACCCCTTTCCCCAAACGACAGCTGTAAAAGCATGAAAACAGACATAAAGGTATTGACCAGCCTTGGACTCTAGACAACTGCTCGGGATTCTTCCAAACTCCAAGTATCTGCATTAATTTTTAATTCCTGAAACACAGACTCCCCCGGTACGCTCACCTACGGGCTCGGGACTCAAGCTATGACAATAGGAGCATCGGTAAACTTCCAATACATAAGAAAGTGAATGGATGACGTCATAGGCCACCAAACTAGCATCAATTCCACCAAATAAAACCCCCAAGAAGTATTTCAAGTATCGTGCTCAATATGTTCCCCACGAGTAAGCTATGAAGCTCTCCCAAATCCATTAAATCAACTTCATAGACAAGTGTAGCAAGAAGCAAAGCCACCATCACAATAATCACCCCAATAAGGCTCTCGGCCAAGGCCACAAACAAGAGAAAAGGCTCACGGCCAAGGCTACAACAAAGGAGCAGCAAGAGGAAAAGTCCCCACAATCCAAATCACCTCCATGAGGCACAAGGCCAAGCTCCCATACAAGCCTCAACCCAACTCTTCACAAATGCATGGAAAAGCCCTCACTAGAATCATAGCCTCCTCTTTTATACATTTGAAAATCGACGTCACCTTACTAGAATTGTAACCTCTTCAATGCCACAGAATCAGGCCCAAACATACCATCAATAACATCCCAAGTGAATACCACAATTTAAGCCATATAACATCGTAACCAAGCCCAGAAACATATGTCCAAACATCACTAAAGCATGGATCCAACACAAAGAACCCAAGTCCACCAAAAAGGCCAAAACCGAGAAGTAACAAGAGGGAAACCAGCCCAGCAGGTGGGGCAAACCGAGAGGCAACAAACCACAAAACAGCCCCAGCAAGGGGCAAAACCGAAAGGTAACAAACCACAAAAATGCGGCCGGCAAGGGCAAACCGAGAAACAAACGACCATAAAAACGCAGCCCAGCAAGAGGCAAAACTGAGAAACAAAAGCCACCAAAACAGCCCCATAATTCTCAAAACCGAGAGACAGCAATACCAAAACCGAGTAGCACAACAGTGCCCAAACTGCCCCTAACTCCTCCACATAGTTCTCCCACAAGCATTAAACCTTTCATGTATGTCATGGTAAACAATTGAATGAAATAAAGGCAAGCCACAACAAGTGTTTCTCAAGTATAGAGGGCCTCTAACATGCATTTCAAACTTCCAAGCCATACAAATAACATGGGTAAAGAGAAGCACCTATATAAAAGAGGAGCACTAACATTTACAAAGCATGCATATGAGGCTCAAACCTTCCAAACCATCATATTTTCCTTATCCATTTTTGGTTTGAAAATAGGCTTCTCAAACATTTCAGATTTTATAAAGTAGAGGCCTAAACATTTCAAATCTTGGAGAATAGAAGCCATCACATTTTAAGCATATATGTAATCATAAGTGAAAGAGGAGCAACATAGTTAGGAAGTCTACACATTGAAGCTAAAGCCCTCCAAATGAAACATGTCAAGCTTAAAGAATTATTAGCAAAGGGGAGGTGTAACAATTGTAAAAGCATCCCACAATTTCAACATGCATTTTCTTAAGGCCTTTATAAATGTACTTTAGTAGAATAAAGAGAGAGAGCAAGTAAGGAGGAGAATGCCACTTCCAAAGCTACCAAACTACAAGCTACACATGCCATAATGGATCTTCAAGTGCATTCAACATGCTTTAACCAAAATAGAGGGAAAGGGGAACAAGTAAGTAGCTAAAAACCTTAAAGCTTCCATCAAACATGCAAACATGAAAGACCACCATTCACCCCATTCCTCTATAGCTAAGGAGAAAGGGGAGTAACCTGCACATGTAAACTTCACACCAAACATATGTCAAACATGAAAGAATATGGGCAAGGCAAGTTGATGATTCCAAACCAAAGAAGCTAAGCTTAGGAAAAGCCTAGTCAAAGCAAACCCAACACATTCCAGCTACCAAACATTCTTTCCTTTCTTCACATTCCCATTTTTGCTATCTCATGCGTGCCATTTAAAACTTTCATCTCACGAAGCCTACCACTAAAGCAATATATACCCAATGCCATGCTTCAAGTAATATGTAGCAAGAAATAGGGGAATAGAGAGTAGAAAAAGGAGCTAGCTAAGCCATAAATTCCACCAAAAGTATTTCAAAGTAAAGCATGATAAATGCTAGGACTAAGTAAGCTCATACCTCAGTGGAGGATTAAACAACCCAACACCACAACCCAACGAGCGATGGAAGCGGCGCGGTCCAAGTTCAAAACCGAGCAAGCAAGGCTCCGGAAAAGCTCGGGGCAAAGAGCTAACAGCACTTCCTCACGTCACACACACACACAAACTCAAAACCGTCAGCAGAAGAGAGAAAGAGGAGAGGAAAGAGGGGGAGAAAAGAAAATAGCAGCACCTTCTTTCCAACAGAAATTCGGCCAACCCTTCAGACCTCCCCAAAATGGGGTACTTATAGGCAGAGGAGGAGGAGAAGAGCTCACCAAAACTTACCCCTAGTGGCTCGATGCCGAGGGAGGCGGGAAAACAGCGGCAGACGCCGCAGAGAGGAGCAGGTGCGGGATAGAGGCCGGGCGGCTTGCTCGCGCGGGGGAGAGCGAGAGGAGGGGATGGAGCGTCCTGAGATAAGAGATGGATGCGTGCGGCTCGAGGAGGGGACCGTAGGAGATGGGTCGCCTGCTGCTGCGAAGATGAGGGAGAGAGAGGGAGGGCTCGACCCGGCATGCGAGCAGGAGGACGGGACCGAGCGAGACCGAGCGGGAGAAATGGGGAAGGATTTAGGGCTCAGTTTAGTTAATAGGTTTAAATATATATATGTATATATATATATATGTATATATATATATATATATATTATTAATTTTATTAAAAAAACACGCCCAAAATCGCAATTTCCGCTCCGGCAGGCGATCGTCGCAAATCAAATATCAATTTTAGGCAGAAACGACGTTCCGGACGCAACGGCGCAGTCCGTTTCGTCATCTGAGGTCGTTTGGACAACCTCGTTGACGGTCGCGTCGAAAGTGCGTCAAATCCGGAATTTTCTGAAATTCTGACTCGACGTCGATTGTCCCGGTGTTCTGGCTTCAATCTTGACCCGTTGCGAAGTGGTTGAAAGCGTCGAGGCCGTGGTCCGAGGAATTTGTGCTCAGTGGTGCAGGAAACATGCACAAGGCTGTCCTAAGGTCCGGTGGTCCTATAAGAACTCAATTTGGACTCCTAACGTCAATTCCAACCTGCTATGAGCTAGAGGTGCAGAATTTCGTCCGGGATTCCAAAAGAGTGACGAGGTGGCTCGAGCAAACTAAAACGAGGTGGGTCCACTGCTAGGAATCTAAGATCGTCGGGGAAGCTCCTAAAGCTAGAACCCTAAATCCTAGGAGGAAAACTAAACCTCGACAAAAGTGAGGTCAACAGTTATGCACATTAAAACATATTTGAATGATTTTAATTTCCTCATTTGAGGAAAAGTTGATGTAATTATTTTTGATGAATATCAAGTATTATTATTATGGTGCTCATTACTTCTTTACTACAAACACTTTCGTGATACCATGTTAAATTGTAGTGAAAAAATAAAGCCTAGAGGATGTCAAAAATTCACTTCTTTCTCAAAAAGAGATTTCTAAACTAGAGGTAAAAATTGGTTGATGGTCTATTGTGTCAATCAGAAAGGATGAAAATCAGACAGCTAAATTAGGAGTTTTTTATAATTAGGAGCTTCTTATTTAAATTATTTTCATTTTTTTTATTCTAATTTATTTCCCCGTTAGCTGAATATTTAGATTGGGAATATGCAGTTTCAAGTTAGCTAAAATAGATTATATAGAATATTTTGTACCTAAAATAGATTGTAAGATAAGTATTTATTGGAATGAAAGCAAAGGTAAAAGACATCGAGCCTATTCAGAATTCAGCCTATTCACGCAAAAAATCGACATGGTATCAAAGCCAAATTTTTTCCCTAACCACCGGTAGTCGTTGGAAGACCGTCAGGACTCCCTTCCTGTCGGCCTTTTTGCGAGAAGAAAATATTTCTTTGCCTTGATTCGCTCATCTAACAAAGCCCCTCGCGATGGAAGCAGACACGACTCCGCACCCGCCGCTTGGAATCGTTTAGAGGGATCTTCGTCCGCTGTGACTGCTTCGTCTGTCTGCTCGTTTGGTGAACCCGACGTAAATCGCGCGTCTGCTCGTCATCCACTCGTCTAGAATTTCTCTTTTTCTGCTCGACGTCTGATTATTGCTTTGTCTACGTCGTCTTCGTTCTACTTCGTCTTCCTCTTCAACTCGGCTGATCTCAACAGAGCCTCTCATTCGTTCGAACTCCACCCGTAGCGGCTCCCGCTTCTACGTCACCTTAATCTGAATGCCAATGAGACAACCCCTTTTTCATCTGCATGTCTGAACTTGGCTTCAGCACTTTCGGATTCTACACTCTCAAAATTCGACACTCTAGGCTTCGACACTCTATACTTCGACACTCTCGGGTTCGGCACTTTTGGCGTGAAGATCAGAGAAAAAATCATCTTCATCGTCACCGAAAGAATCAAACATTTGAATCGTATAACAGGACGCAGATCCTACTTGTAGGCTATGATCGGTAGCATTTGGATTTTGTACCTGGACGCGAATCCTTTTTGTGGCAATAATTCAAATTTCCGGATGGCAAAGATAGAGGATTTCTTGCATTTCTTTGCTCAAATCATGTTATGGTTCAAGAGTTGTCTCTTAGGCTTTCGGCATTCTCGCCTTTGACACCTTTGGCTTCGACACTCACTGATTGAGGATTGTTGGTTCCGACAGTGTTATCAGTTTTTTGTTGGCAAATTAATTTTTTTTAATCAGTTAGCATCAATTTAAGTGGAGGATGTCAATCAGTAAGAATGAAAATCAGACATCTAAATTAGGAGTTTTCTATAATTACGAGCTTCCTTATTTAAATTATTTTCAATTTCTTTATTCTGATTTATTTTCCTGTTAGCTGAATATTTAGATTAGGAATATGCATTATTGAGTTAGCTAAAATAGATTATATATAATATTTTGTACCTAAAATAGATTGTAAGATTATTATTTAATGGAATTAAAGCAAAGGGAAAAGGTATTGAGCTTATTCAGCATTCAGCCTATTCACTCAAATATTGACATATTGTGTGTTAGAGTAAGATTTTGAGTATAGGTCTCTTTTAATTATAACATGATTAAATCTAAAACTAAATTCAAATAAATTAATTTCATATACTAGAAGACAAAAAAGGCATATGAAAAATAATCATTTTGTTTTGAAGAAAAGAAAACAAGTAGATGTCGATCGTAAGAAAGATGAGTCAGTTGAAGCAAATACTATTACAAATTTTTTTGGTTATGTAAAAAAGGGTGTGGTGCTCTTTTGATGAGTGAAAACAACAACTATAAAGAGCAAAGAATTCTTAGACATATTCTAATTACATGTATTTTAATTTTAGGTATATTTTTCGTAAACGTGCATACTTCTAATGACTATTTATAAAAGAAACGGAACTATGGCAACAATTAATGTTCTGCCACTAGGAAGTTGAGGGTGCATGATAAGATAATTATATCATCGGCTAGAGTGAAGTATGTTCTGGATTTAAAAATAAAAAATAATAATAAATAAATAAATAAATAGTATTTATGTTCTCCAAATATTGAATGACTTATATTATTTGGTGATGTTGAAAGTTTCTAAGGGTTTGTTAGTTGTCTTGAAGGAGAAGAGTTATCAGATCCATGTTGCAAGGTATAATGTCACGCTAATGTGTTGAATTCAACAAATATACTGGTATTTTGAAAGTCCCTAATTGTTGAAATATTAGATTAGGGCAGCATATCTTATTGATAAAATATATAAACCCAATTATAAGGGGGCACTCACAAGAAAGGAAATAAAAACAAAATAAAGGAAAATAAGAAAGAAATAAAAGCAGAATAAAGGGAAATAGGAAAGCAAATAACAACAAATAAAAGAAAATTTGCATATTAATACCGGCTAGGGATAGTCGTTATTATGTTAATATTCTGTCACTCCCCCTCAAGTTGAAACACAGATGTCAATCATGTTCAACTTGGATTTGAAGTCATCGAATAGTAGCCGAGGAAGGTTCTTTGTGAGGATATCTGCTAGTTGGTCGTTGGATGACACAAAAGAAATACAAATTTTTCCAAACCAAAGTTTTTCCTTGATAACGTGTCTGTCAATCTCCACATGTTTGGTACGTTCATGTTGGACCAGATTGTGGGCAATGCTAATGGCGGCTTTATTATCATAAAACAATTGCAAAGGGTCGAAGGTCGGTATACGTAGTTTACGAAGCATGATAACCAGAGAGCTTCACAAATCCCCAAGGACATGAATCGAAATTCAGCTTCAGCACTGCTACGAGCAACCACCGATTGCTTTTTGTTTTTCCATGTGACAAGATTTTCCAACACAAATGAGCAGTACCCGGAGATAGATCGTTAATCATGAACTGATCCGACTCAATTAGCATGTGTATAAACAACAACAGAACGAGAGGTGTGGCACGAGAAAAGCAAACCAGAGTTCGGTGTGCCTTTTAAATAGTGGAGAATCTAGTGAACAACATTGAGATGGTGCTCATAGGGTTCATGCATGAATTGACTTACTATATCAACCACATGGCATATATCGGGGCATGTATGAGTAAGATAGATAAGTTTCCCCACAGCACGCTGATAGTGAATCTTGTTAATAAGAATTGCATTAGGAACATCAGATAATTTTTCATTATGATTCATTGGGACAGCCACCGGTTTGCACAAAAGCAAAATGTTCTCTGTTAATGGGTCAATCACATATTTGCACTGAGACGGGTAAATGTTCTGAGATGACCGAGCAACTTCTATGCTTAAGAAGCATTACAGGGATCACAAGTCCACTTTAAAGGACATAGCTAGATCATTTCCTGTGAGCATAATATCGTCGATATAGATGATAAGAATAGCAATCTGGCCATTGAATGGAAGTCGGAAGAAGACAGTGTGTCCAATTGAGCCCAAGTAAAACCATGACTCACTACTAACTTTGTGAACTTATCAAACCAGAATTGTGTGGATTGCTTTAGTCCATAGAGAGACTTTCGCAGCCGCTACACTTGCCCTAGGGAGACAGTAGAGTCAAAGTTAGGGGAAACAAACATGTACACCTCGTTTGTAAGATCTTCGTTCAGGAGCGCATTCTTGAAATCGAGCTGAAATAATGTTCAATCCAGATTCATCGCAAGAGATAATAGGACCCAAATAGTGTTTAACTAGGCCACCGGAGCAAATGTCTCATCATAGTCAACTTCGTAAGTCTGTGAGAATCCTTTGCAGCTAACTCTGCCTTGTTGCATTCAAATAAGCCATCTGAACTATACTTGATGCTAAAAATTCATCGGGATCCCACTGTTTTCTTACTCTGTAGAATATCTACGACGTCCCATGTATGATTCCGCTAAAAGGCATTCATCTCCTCCATTACTATAGCTTCACAGGCCTGATCTGCCAGTGCAGCCTCAGTAGTAGCTGGGATCCGATGATCTGTCAATAGCAAATGCTCTATAGGTCAACAATAAACTGCAGAAAGAGACATTTTGCTATGGAATAAAGAGAGCATGATTGATTGTGTACTTGACTCGAGGAACTCACCTCCTCATTTAAAGTAGGATTAGTTTCGAGGATGTCGCTAGGAGTGGATTCAAGGTCTTACAAGGAGGTAGTGGGCACTAGAATAGGGGCATCAGAACAAGTGTGTCGAGTGTAAACACAGAGAGTGGGAGCAGAAAACGATTAAACAACAGGAATAGGAGATTCCTCAATGGCAGGAATAACGAAGGCGGAAGGGGGAAACATCCACAAAAGTAGGATAAGGAATATTGTCAAAGAACTGTAGCTCCCCCTTACTTGAGGTCGAGTTAGGAAAATAGGGAATATAGAGAACATTTTAAAAAAGAAGGCATCAACACACATAGATTTTATTTGTGATAGGATCAAGGGACCAATATCCTTTCTGAGCGGCGGAGTACCCTAGGAGGACACGCTTGATGGATATGGGATCAATTTTATTCCGAGTGGGGTCAGTGTTCTGAACAAAGGCTATGCACCCAAGTATTTTGGGATCTGAGATGGAGAAAATCTGATTGGGAGGAAAGCATGACATCAAGATGACGAAGGGGTTCCGAAAGTTGTGAATTTTAGAGGTACTCTATTTATGAGATAGATGTCAGTTAATATGACAACATTCTAAAACGTTTTGAAACATTGAATTGAAACATAATGAAGTGAATAATGTTGAAGAGATGTTGGTTTTTTCTCTCGGCTACCCCCTTACAAATTTACCTAAAATAGAGTTAAAAAATTATAACAATTGTCGGTCAGAAGGACCTGAATTGAAGTTCTAAATTGGGTCAAAATGAAGGTGTATAATTTTTGGAAAGTGACAACAACTTTTGATTTGTCTTTTAAAACATAGGCCCACATAATCCGAGTGTGATCATCAATCAAATTAAGAAATCATGGTTTATTGGTATACCTAGCAATGCGAGAGGGTCCCCATACATCACTATGAATGAGTGAAAAAGGAGCGAAAGGTGTGTAAGTGCGGGGTGGATAATGAACCCGATGATGTTTGGCTAGCCCGTCTCACCCTTAAAACTAGAAAGTCTTTGATTAGAAAACACCAATAGATACAAATGTTTTAAATATTGAAAATTAGGATGACCCAAAAGAAAATGAAACAACCTAATTAAACATTCAGTAACTCGAGATAGGCTACAACTACTGAGTGGTATGTC
Source organism: Papilionanthe hookeriana x Papilionanthe teres (assembly GCA_022702705.1). Taxonomy (NCBI): domain Eukaryota; kingdom Viridiplantae; phylum Streptophyta; class Magnoliopsida; order Asparagales; family Orchidaceae; genus Papilionanthe; species Papilionanthe hookeriana x Papilionanthe teres. Next base: position 27,623,097 of record CM040433.1, on the reverse strand, counting down.
GTCGTTCTCTAAGAGATAATACTACCGCTTAGAAGTTCCAATCATTCTCCTCAAAAGACGATCCTGAAAGACACAAACATCAGGAGAGAAATGAGCAACGCAATCAATGTTATGTGTCAACTCATTGACACATAAAATGTTACACTTCAACAGTGCAACATGTAACAAATTCCAGAGTTAGATCGGTTATTAGAATAACAGACTCTTTACCGGCAATGAAATTATAGAAACGATCTGTAATTCTGACCCTCTTTTCTAGAACATGGATAGTATGTCGAGAAGCTTTCGAGCGTCCATTCATATGGTCTGTGGTACTCGAATTAATGATCCACAGACTAGATGAGGAAAAAAACATAAGTGCCATAGGGATGGTACCTTGACGGATGTTTGAGGTCAACGGGCCAACAGAGAACTGATTGGATCTAAGTAGCTTGATTAAGTGCTTCATCTGACTTTTCATGGAGTCAGAGGATTTCAAAATGTTCTGAGTAGGAGCCAATTGAACTGTGGCAGACTTTGATGTTGTAGTAAGACCCTTGGCAGTAGAGAATTTGGCCGAGATATTGTATGTCGGTTTTCCATTGAGCTTCCAATACTTGTCACGAGTTTGTGGTTGGGTTTGTGATAGTAATCACAAGCGAGGTGACTTGCCCGAGAGGGCTGCACACTATTAGAGATCAAGGCGGACGATTCAGTTGAAGGGGTGGAAGTGTCGAGCATGACAATCCTCTGGCACTATTCGTGGCCAATCGGTGAATGCAACACGAACGGAAGAAAGAGGATCTCGGCCAAAAATATAGCCACGAACTACGTTAAGGTCTTTGTTGAGGCCTGCCAGAAATTGGAACATGCGATCATTTTCTACAATTTTCGAGAAGAGATCAGCCGAAGAGTCCCAGGTTTAGTCGTAGTACAAGTCGCATTCCATCCATTGTGTCGCCATGTCATTGTAGTATTGGGTCATAGTCCTTGATCCTTATTTTATCTCCTAGATCTTCTTAAACACCACATAGATTTTGTCGGAGTTTCCTACATCCGAGTAGGTATATCAAGGAACGCCGTCCAGAGGGCACTGTTAACCACACCTTTGTGAGGGTCCATTTTAAATAATACACATACTCCATTTTGGTAAATTGTCTACCAACATTGACTCCTTCAACCCATTAGGGATCCTCAAAACCCTAAAATTGAAACAAATTCCAATGTATTCTTTTTTTACCTCAAAATTGAATGACACCTTGGACAAATCATCACTGGACCCTATGGTCACCACATTGATCATTTGGTCAACTTTGGATCCTATGGTCACCACATTGACCATTTGGTCAACCTTTGACCCTATGGTCACCAAATTTATCATTTGGTCAACATTTAACCCTATGATTATGATTAAGACATTACTATATTGTCAACCCAACCATTACATTGGTTAACCCTAGAACCTAATTGGTCAAACTTGATCAATTGGTCAACCCTAGAACCTAATGGGTCAACCCTGGTCATTGGTCAACCCTAGGACCCAATGGGTCAACCCTACACCATTTTTGATCAATTCATATCTTTTGATCAAATTTTCAATTCTTTTAATTAATTGAATATTTAGTTAATTAAAATAATGAAAATTAAAATTCATTAGACCTTAGGATTCAAGCCCTAAAATTGAAGTTTTGAGAAGGTTTATGTAAACTCGAAAAGATGTATTGTTTTTTGGTTGAGAAATTGAAGCTCTATGATGGGTTATAGGAGCTAAAGCTATGGGGATTAGTTGCTTAGAAGATGGAGAACAACTTTGTTGTTAAGTATTTATGGGTTCAGGGAGTATGGGGAGCTCTCGGGTTAGCCATTTTATAGCTATAGAGAAGTCATGGATGAGCTTGAATTCAATTGGAGGACGAAGGCGGATTGGGGAAGATCAGGGAACCTGAAGAGATCAAGTTTCAGCTAGGAATGATTGAGTTTAGATTTCCTAAGGTGGGCTCATCATAGCTTCAAATATGGAGAAGAGGGTGGCTATGTCAAGGCTCTTCTCCTATTGGAAAGATGATGAGGTGGATAAGAAGCTCAGCCATGAGCTGGCTTGAACAATCCAACCTAGTTCTGGAGAAGTGGGAAGGATACCATGTATTGAGCAATGTATCCCCCTTCTTGATGACTTTTGAAAAGTCAAAAATGGTGGTTTAAGTGTAATAATGTGCCTCATGAGTTGGGTATGTCATGGTGGGTTTTATAGGTTATGGGTAACCCAATAGTGATACTCGAAGGGTTGGATTTAAGCTTAAGTGTTAAGCATGGGCTTAAGCTCTTAAGTTGTCATGTATGGATTTAAGTGACCATGAGTTTAGGTCAAATTTTAGGGCTTAAATCCTAGGTCTAATGAGTCCTAATGTTCATTTTTTTAATTAACTAAATATTCAATTAATTAAAAAAATTAAAAATTTGATCAAAAGACCATGAATTGACCAAAAATGGTGTAAGGTTGAACAATTAATTATGGTTAAACCATTGGATCCCAAGATTGATCAATTGGCCAGAGTTGACCAATTGGGTTCTAGGGTTGACCAAAGTGATGGTTGGGTTGGCAATATGGTAATGTCTTGACCATATGGAAATTAGGTTAATTATAAAGTCAATGTGGTAATCATAGGGTCAAATGTTGACCAGATGGTAAATGTGGTGATCATGAGGTCAAAGGTTGACCAAATCGTCAATATGGTGACCATAGGGTCCAAGGTTGACCAAATGGTCAATGTAATGACCATGGGATCCAGGGTTGATTTGTCTAAGGTGTGATTCAATTTTGAGGTAAAAAAGGAATGCATTGGAGTTTGTTCCAATTTTAGGGTTTTGGGGATCTCTAATGGGTTAAAGGAATCAATTTTGGTAGACCCTTTTCAAAAATGGAACATGGATATTATTTAAAATGGACCCTCACAAAAGTGAGGTCAATAGGCACTAGCAGAGGAGATGAACATATATGAATGACCAATCGACGGTTCCATGAAGGTGATTAGCCACAGCATGACCATAGAGTTCTTCATTCCCCAATCTCTGTATACTTGGTCAGTCTTTGGAGGAACACGATCATGCATGTGAGGTGACCGAATTTTTCGCATCCTTTGATGAATAAGGACATTTCTTGAGACCATTGGAGAAAGTTAATGTCGTTCAGTTTGTGAGTTGCGATGAAGAAGTTTATGTTGGTTTCTGGTCCTCCAGTCTGCACGAAAATAGAGTCAAACCACAGGTAGAATCAAGAACACTTTCTAAGGATGGCTCATTGCTGGAGGAGTCTACCATGATTTCGATTGTGCCAAAAAAATTGGTTGGGATTCCAAGACATCGTCCGATTTCAGCTTGTAGATCACCGACTGTCAAGAAAAAACAAATAATCGAAAGAACTGCAGGAGAGACTAGCCAACGGAGAAAACAGTAGAGAGAACCTGCAAGGACGACTGATGGGAGAATCTATCCTTTCAGGTAGGAGGCTAGCGGTTGCCAAGGAGGCCAACAATTGTAGGGGACAATAGAGGAGGGTCGCAGCTGCAGACATCAGTTGGAAGGGCCTGCAGCTAGGAGTTATGAAGGAAGACCACGCAAAGAAGGCCAGTGGTGGCTGCAGAGAAGGTCAGCGGTGGCTAGGATCTACGGTTAGATCCCGGTTCTAATACAATGTTGAAATATTAGAGTAGAGCAGCATATCTTATTGATAGAAAGAGTACATACACCCAATTACAATAGGCACTCGTATGGAAAGAAAAAAAACAGAATAAAGGGAAATAGGAAAGCAAATAACAACAAATAAAAGAAAATTTGCATATTAATAACGACTAGGGATAGCCGTTATTATGTTAATATTCTAATATTAATTTAACAAGTTGCTTTTTGAACAACAAACGAGTCTATTTGTGAACGTAAATAAACGAGTTCAACCATGAATAAATTTGGTTCATTTAACTTTTGAGTTTTAAAGAAATGATCATATTTATTAGCTTGAAAAAAATTGATTGAGTATTAATCAAACCGAGTTTTAGTTTGTTCGCCAAGTGCATTGGTTCATTTACAACTCTAAGCATAAAGCTTGCACAACAATTTGGTCAACGACAATACCCAGAACTTGACCTACATTAGTTTTCAGTTTGAAAATTTTGGATTGGGAAGTTTAGGCACTCAAGTTACTGTCATCAACATGATAAAACTTAATTATAATGTTCTTTATTATATTGAAATATATGTTGACATAAAAAGAAAGTCGGAAAAAATTAAATACTATAGTTAACAGTATAAATAATAGGTGCAATTTTTATATTTAAATGTCACTGAATAATTTCAAATCTTCTTAGCTATCAACATTATATAAATCCAAATTTCATCTTCGATATGAAGATGCCCAATAAACTTAATTCAAAATTTTTCCTTAAATTAACTGTAGCATTTTAAAAATTAATTCTTCTCTAAATCTTTTTAAAACTATCTTGACTTAAATTATATGAATTTGATTTTACGAGATTGAATTTCAAATTTTTATTAGATTTTTGTTAACATTTATTTCATGAATTTTAACCTTTATTATCTCTGATATAAAGAATCATGTCATAATTTAAATAAAAACAAAAATTAATAAAAAAAATATATCAATGATTTACTTTAACTAAAACTCTTCTTCCACGATCATAATACAATGTAATTGGAAATTTCATTTTGAATTTGATTTTCACGTGGATGGTGCCTTCAAACCTCAAAGTCTCTGCTTTCTTTTTAGCATATTGTTGAATGTACAGCTATACTTCTCTATCTGATTTGTTCATAACATTCATCTTGTATTTTTTTTTTTTTATAGAAATTTCAGTTTTGATTTAGATTTTCATTTAGTGATGTTGAATAGCTCAAAATTTGTCAAACTTATTCCAACAATACTTATCTGAAATGACAACGTAAAGGTATCTATCCTCTTGGTTCATCATGGATGTGGCATCAACAATCCCTTTTGAAGGTTTAGGTTATCTGTTCACTGGAAAAGTCAAGTCAGGGATCTCTTACAGTGTTCTGGGCATGCTAAGACTCTGGCGTTTGAGGAAGATAAAGCAGCTCTTCACAAGGTTTGAACATATTTCTCAAATCTACAGAATTCATACCTAAAAACAAGCACACTTTTTTTCGTAGGGTCAAGAAACTTTGTTATGTGAAATTAATAAGTTCGTCATCTGGGCTACCCCTGCAGACTTGAGAAGGACATCAGATTCAGCTACTTCTGGATAAGATGCACAAGACTCATTTTTGTAAGTAAAGCTTATAATTCTATCTTAATCAACTTAATTAATTAGTTTCTATATATGTGTGTGTGTGTGTGTGTGTGGATATATAGATATAGATATATATCTGCAACAACACCAAAGCCTTAATTCCACTAAGTGGAGTCGGAAGCATGAATCCTTTTCTATTACGTCCTATTTAGTGTCATATTTTCATTTAATTCTAATAAATTAAGATCATATTTTATACATTAAGCCCAAGTCTTCCTAGGTCTACCTCTGCCTATCTTAACATAAGTCGAATCTAAAACATCTACTCTCATAATCGGATCATCAAATGATCGACGTTAATGTGACCAAATCATCTAAGGCGACTCTCTCTAATTTTGTCCTTCACTAGAGCTACACCAACCCTATCACGGATATATTCATTTCGTATTTTGTCTCTAAGTGTAAAGCCACTCATCCACCTAATCATTCCCATCTCGGCAAACACAGCTTAGTATTATGCTTCTCATTTAAAGGCCAACATTCAGCACGATAGAGCATTGCAGGTTCTCACCACCATCTTATAAATTTTTTCTTTCAGTCAAAGCGGTACTTTTCTATCACACAGTAGGGCCGAAGCATTCCTCAACTTCAACCAACCAACTTGAATTCTACTATTAACATCCCAATCTATATCATCATCGCTTTGAACAATAGACCCAAGATATCTAAATCATTCAAACCTTTTAATAATTTGATCACCCAAAGTTAACACTTTTGTCACCAGAGCTACTATTACTAAAATTATATTCCATGTATTCAGTTTTAGTTCTACTCAAACGAAGGCCTTTAGACTCCAATGTAGACCTCCATAATACAAGTTTTTCCCAGGCTTATTCTCTCGTCATATACACGAGAATGATATCATCAGCAAAAAGCATACACCAAGGTACATCCTCCTGCAACTGTCCAGTAAGACCATCAATAACTAAAGCAAAAAGATATGGGCTTAAAGCCAATCTCTGATGCAATCCAACAGAAATAGGAAAATATTTGGTCAATCCTCCTTAAGTTAGAACACAAGTAACAGCTCTAGTATACATATCTTCAATGACTAGAAAATAAGTCATATCAACATCTTGCTTCTCAAGAACTCTCCAAATGATATCTTTTGGAACCTTATCGTAAGCTTTTCTAAATCAATAAAAATCAAATGTAGATCCTCTTTATTATCTCTATACTTCTCCATCAAACCTCTCAATAAATGTATTCCATGGTAAACCAGCCCTGCATAAATCCAAATTGATTATGAAAAATCTTAGTAATATGTATTCACCTATGCTCAATTACCCTCTCCCATAATTTTAAAGTACGGCACATCAATTTAATTCCTCTATAATTTGCACACTCTTGTCCATCCCCTTTATTCTTAAAAATGGGACCAAAATACTCTTCCTCCACTCCTCGAGCATCTTTATAGATTTTAAAATAATATTAAAGAGCTTAGTAAACCAAGAAACTCCCAAATCTCCTAAATATGCCCACTTCAACTGGGATATCATTAGGTCCAATAGACTTTCCACCCTTAGTTTTTTTTAAAGTTTCCTCAACTTCTTTTTTACTAATGCGACAATAAAAACAAAAAGTTTTATTATTATTAACGATATTAAGATCACTAAAGTCGACCGTATTTTCAGAAATTTCATTAAAAATTTTATCAAAATAACTCACCCACCTATGTTGAATATCTTTTTCTAAGAAAAGCACTTTTTTATTTTCATCTTTAATACACTTTACTCGAGTTAAATCTTTATTTTTCTTCTCTTTGTTTGACAAGTTTATATATATATTTTTCACCCTCCTTAGTATCTAATCTATTATAAAGATCACAAAAAGCAAAATTTTTAGCATCACAGATTGTTCTTTTAGACTCCCTACGAGCCGTTTGATATTTTTCCAACTTTTCTAAGCTTTTACATTTAAACCAATTTTTATTACATAACTTATATTTTATCTTTTCTTGCACATGATTATTCAACCACCAACTATTTTTATTTATAGACAATTTTTCTTTTGATTCTTCAAGTACATCTTTTGTCATTTGTTTAATAGTATTTGTTACTTTTTCTCACATAGCATTTGTTTCTTCATGAACATCTCAAATTTTGAAATATTAAATTTTATTAATAAAAATAATTTTATTTGTGTCGTTTAGATACCCCGATCTAATTCTACGATGTTGAATCCTAGTATTCTTTATTTTATAACTCTTCATCTTAAAATTTAGAAGTAATAATCGATGTTGGGTACTTAAATCCTCACTCAGAATGACCTTACAATCTTTACAATATCGACCATCTCTTCTTCTCATAAGAAAATAATCATATTGTGTTTTATTAGATTCATTTTATTAAGTAATAAGATGTTTATCTATTTTCTTGAATAAAGTATTAGTAATAGTCAAATCACACGCTAAAGCAAAATCTAATATGAATCTACATTCTTCATTAATCGCTCCATAACCGTAGCCACCATGAATTTTTCTGAAATCTTCTACCACTCTACCAACATGTCCATTTAAATCTCCTCTAATAAAAAATCTTTCTTCAAGAGGTATCAAGTTTATTAAGTCTTTCAAGTCATTCCAGAATTTACATCTAAACCTACTTGATGAGCATGGGCCCTTATAATATTAAAAATCTTAGTATCAATAATAATCTCAAGTGATATATATGTGCCCCTTGCCACAAATGGATTAGAGAAACTGAATAAAAATGTGTAAATATATTTCAGGTTACTCTCTTTTTAGTGCATTGTGCTGGCTGTCTCTACTACTTGTTGGCAGACCGATATCCACATAAAGGGAGGACATGGATTGGTGCGGTTATGCCAAATTTTCGAGAAGCAAGCTTGTGGATTCGCTACATATCTGCTCTTTACTGGTCAATTACTACCATGACTACTGTTGGTTATGGTGACCTTCATGCTGTGAATCTAACAGAAATGATCTTCAACATATTCTACATGCTATTCAACCTAGGCCTCACTGCATACTTGATTGGGAACATGACTAATTTAGTTGTAGAAGGAACCCGACGAACAATGGAATTTGTACAAATCTTCCAATATCATGAATGATTATTTATAAGAGTAGCCAGGTTAATGAAGCTTCTTAACTGTAATTTACTAATTGTTGCAGAGGAATGGTATCCAAGCTGCTTCTAATTTTGTAAGTCGGAACCATCTACCACCCAGATTGAAACAACAAATATTGGCCTATATGTGCCTCAAGTTCAAAGCTGAAAGCTTAAACCAACAACATTTGCTGGACCAACTGCCCAAGTCAATACGCAAAAGCATATGCGAGCTACTTTTCTTGCCTACTGTAAAGGATGTTTACCTATTTAAGGGAGTTACAAGGGAAATGCTCCTTCTTCTGGTTAGATTATTCTCGACTTGACTTTTAAAAATAAAATAATATAGAAAGTATTTATCAAAGACATTCAACAGGTCGCACAGATGAAAGTTGAGTATATTCCACCCAAAGATGATGTGATCATGCAAGGTGAAGCACCAGATGACATTTACATTATAGTTTCAGGAGAAATTGAGATCATACACTCTGAGGAAGAGAGAGAACAAATCTTAGGAACGTTAACCACAGGAGATATATTTGGGGAAGCAAGTGCTCTCACTAACAGACCTCAAAGCTTTACCTTCCGTTCTAAAACATTATGCCAGTTATTGAGGTTGAAGAGGAGCACACTCAAAGAAGCTATGAAAGCAAAACAAGAAGATAGCTTGGCTATAATTAAGAACATTTTGAAGGTAAAGTAGAACGATGTTTTCAAAAACTGTTTCTTTCAAGTTTATTTGGAGGTGACGTCATAGATGTTATATTTTGCAGCATCAAATTGAATATAAAAATATCAGCTTTGAGGATTTAATAGGAGAAAATGGTGAATGTGATGAAGCTACAATACCTTGCAATTTGCTAACTGTTACTGCTACTGGAAATAGCTATTTCCTTGAGGAGCTCCTGAAAGCTGGAATGGATCCGGATACCGGCGACTCCAGAGGAAGAACGCCACTGGTATGGTTTTACCACCAACTTTAGTAACATATCATCCACGGAACTATGATAGTCTTTTTAATATTTAGTTGTCTATATATATATATATATATATGTATGTATATATATATATATATATATATATATATATATATATATATATATATATATGTATGTATATATATATATATATATATATATATATATATGCATGCATGTGTGTATACATCCGTATGTATGTATGTATAGTAAATGTATATGTGTGTGTGTGTGTGTGTTGCATACCGTGGCCTGTTAGTTGGGCGGGATTGCGGGGTTCTCTATAAGTCCCCTCAGGTCACGGGTTCGATCCCACCATGCTGCTGGGGCTCTCGAATTATAGGCACATGGTGTCAGACCCCCATCATAGGGCTGTAGCGCATAAGAAAATCGGTATTTGGGCCTCTGCCAAATACTGATTTCTTTTATATATATATATATATATATATGATTATAAAAAACAAAAAATTCAAGAACAAAACATAAGAAATATATATATAAACTAGGCTTTATTAATTATATAAAGACTTATAGACTATTCAGCTCGACTTGCCATGAAACATCTTCACTCTTAAAGACTCTTTTAGACTAGCAAAGACCAATTATTGCACACTCTAAATATAAACAACACTTCTATATATAGACTTAACAACAACCAACGAAAATAAAAATTATAAAACATACTACAATAAATAATAGTATAAGATTCATTTCTATGTTGATAGAAAGAAGAGTCCCGAGCGTCCTTCGGGATTAATAATGAAAATATTTTTGTACTAGATTGAGCTGGAAAGTATCCTTTGACTTTTGTCTGTTTGATTAGTACTCATGCTTTTTATAATTTTCACGTGTATATCATCCCAATTCTCTAACACATCTTCAATGGTCATTAATAACCTGTCAACTTGATTTAAATTATATTCTTCTTCAATAAATAATTCAACAAGTTGCTTTTTACAACCTTTCCTTAATTTTCTCAAATGATTCATTAAAAAAATTTATTTGAAGTTGATTATAAAAAATGATTTATTCGTAAGAGAATTTTTTTTAGCAAGTTGGATTTATTGGCTTGGATAACTTTATAAATAGATATAACACCTTCAATGTGAATACCAGTCCACCACTTAACAACATCATTTCGGAATAAACATTTACAATTTAAAGAATCATGTTGAGCTTCTAAATTCAATGACCAGAAATATGGTATTTCGTATTGTGTAATTCTGATTGACCTTATATTAATGATTTGGTAGAAATTTTAAAAAAGTAGATTTGATTAGTGCTGAGAGAATTTGAATAATAGCACCATAATTTTCCCACCACTGATAAAATTAATCATGTATATCATGTGATAAGATTTCAAAAATCATAACGAACATGCAAGAATGTTTTTTTTTTGGGTGGGGTTAATAACAAAAAAAGATTTATGCATCGCTTCAACATAAGCATAGTAATTAAAAGAGAATTTGTTTATATTGTGATGTAGAATATTCGATAGTTTTAATTTTATAAAGGTAATTCTTCATTCTTTATGATTGAGAATATGATGAGTAATAGTTTTAATATGAACAATTGATTTATTTTCATCACTATAACTATGTTGATTTTTTATGGATTTAGGAATATAAGTATGATTTCATATATAATTTGATCGTAAAAGTATCCTTGAGGGAATGGATTATTTCTTAAATATCGTTCTATAATTGTGAATAGTAAAGTAAGGTGATAATCATCTCTTTTAATATATAAGACATGAGATATAACTACATTTGAGCAAATAAGAGATTCAAATTTTGATTCTAAAATTTCAGAATAAGTTTTAAATGTGGTATGAGTCTTTTTATTTGAGATGAAGCATCTGTTTATTACGTGTGCTAATTTGATGGAGAACCAAATAAATTTTGTATAAGACTGATCATGTTGGGAGAATAGCCACGACCTCTTCCCCTCCCTCGAGAAAAAGAGCCACTCCAATTATAATCAGGGAGTCAGAGAAACATTTTCTCTGGGTCTGATCCGCACCTGGAAATTACTGTGAAAATTTACGAGTTAAAAAATCAAGGAGCGAGCTACTTTTGTCATTAATACATTCAATATCAAAATCAAAAACCGATAATTGGGTCTGTCAGGTGGTAAAAATTTGTTTGAATACTAAATTTTCAACATATTTAAGTATAATGGATGAAGAGGCACTTAATCAATACATAATAAAAATCTAATACTAAGTAAATTATCTTGAAATTTAAAAATTGATTTAATAATAGCAAGCATTTCTAATTTGATAGTTGAATATTTAATTTGAGTTGGATTCTAGCAACTGAAAGTGAATCAAACAAGTTTTTTAGAAGAAGAGATTAATTTTTATTAAGACTCCACCATAACCCAAATTTGATACATATGTTCCAACAATTTTAAAACTAAATGGCTATATTGACAAATGATAAAGTTTTAACTTTGACTTTAATTTTTGGGCTGCAACAGTATGCACGTTAGACAAAATAAGAAAATTTTTCTCAAGTCCCTCAAACAGAGATGCAGCATCTAAATCAAGAATTTCATAAAAATTGGCAACATAATTCAATAATATGAGAAATCTTTGAAGTCGTCTTTTACTATTTATTATGCGAGAAATTTATCTGTAAATTCTATACGATATTAAAAGGAAACATAGAGAGTTGAAAATATTATGACCTAAAAATTGAATTTGAGTTTAAAAGATTTTAATTATTTGTACTGAAATAATTAATCCATTTTTATTGGCAAGTCATTTAAAAGTATTAATATGTTTAATATGTTCTTCAATAGTTTGAAAAAAGATTAATACATCATCATTATAAACAATGATTTGGGCAGAATAAGAATTAAATATTTCATGCATTATATTTTGAAACTCAAATGATGTATTTTTTAATTTAAAGGACAACACAGTCTACTCATAATGGCCAAATGGAACTGGGAAAGTTGTTCCTTTTCTTTTATTTGGATTTGTTAATATCCTGGTTTGATATAAAATTTAAAGAAAAGAATAGCATTATTTAATCGATTTAACAAATCTTTTTTATTTGGGATAGGATACCTAATCCATTTAAGTTCTTTATTTAATGGTTTATAATTCACGACTAATCTAGGTCTTCCTCTATGTTTTGAATTAATCCAACGTGATTAAACTTCTTCTGGGTTATAATATGATTTTTGGGTTATAATATTCCAAACTTTTCTATAGTTCCTATTAATCGTAGTATAGAATTTCCTAGTAAATTTCATGACATAATAACTGATAAAAAAATAACTTTAAAGATTTCGCGAAGCATTAAATTATGTTATCGATTTATGTAAATATTAGATGTTGCACCTCTGTTTGATAAACTTAGGAAAAATTCTCTTAGTTGGTCTAACGCTCATATTATCGCAGTCCCAAAAATTAAAATCAAAATCAAAACTTTATCTTATATCAATTTAGCCAATCCTTCTAGTTTTAAAATTGTCAAAATAGATGCATCAAATTTGGTTTATGTTACAATCTTAAAACAAAAGTTAATTTGTTATTCTAAAGAACTTATTAAATTCACTTCTGGTCTATGGAATTCAACTCAAAACTAAATATTTCACCATCAACATAGAAATATTTATTATTGTTAAATATATTTCTAAATTTCAAGATGATTTACTTAATATAAGGTTGCGATGAGGTTTTTTATACGCAATGATTGCAGTGCTACTAAATCCATGATACTTAAAAATGTAAAAAATTTAGCATCCAAACAAATATTTGCCACTAGCAAGCCCAATTATCCATTTTTTTTATTTTGATTGAACATATTAAGGGTGAAAATAACTCGCTCTCTAATTTTTTAACCCGTAATTTTTTGCAGGGAATCTCAGGAGTAAATCACACCAAAAGGAAAGGGCATTATGACCACCCTAATTACCATTGCGGTGGCTCTTTTCCTCGGGGAGGGGAAGAAGACGTAGCAATCCCTCCCCGCATAATCAGTCTTACAAAAAATTTATATGGATCTCCACTCGATCAGCACACTCAATCAGTAGATGCTTTATTGTCTCAAATAAAAGAGACTCTTACCTCACTAAAAACTTATTTTGAAATCGTAAAATCAGAGTTTGAATCTTTTATTTACACAAGTAATTATATAACGTCTTAGATATTAATGGAGATGATCATCTCACTTTACCTTGGGCAATCTTAGAATAATATTTGGGAAATAATCTAGTTCCTCAAGAGTACTTTTACGATTGAACTCTATATGAAGTCATACTAATATCCATAAAATGAGTAAAAATTCAACATAGTTATAATAATGAAAATAAACTAACTGTTTATAGTAAAGTTATTATCTAACATATTCTCAATCTTAAAGAATGGAAATTTACTCCATATCAAATTAAAACCATCGAATATCAAAACCCTAAATCACAATATAATCATTTTTTTTAATTACTGGACTTGCATTGAAGTGATGCATATTTTTTTTTGTATTAACCTGCCAAAAAACATTCTTAAATGTTTGTTATATTGCTTAACATCTTATCAAATCATATATCACACTAAAATTATCGATGATGGGATAAGGTGTTTTTACTCAAATTCCTCGAGCACCAATCAAATCTAAATATTATGATTGGATTGAATCATCTCATTACATTTCTAAAATTCCTACTTAATCATTAGAAGATGATCAATCACAATTATATTTTTTAACACAATATTAAAATCATGAATCTAGAATTGAAATTTATAAATTCAACATGATTCCTTAAGTCATAAATGTTTGACCAAAAATTATATTGTTAAATAGTGGATTCTTATTCACATTGAATTTATTAATAAAATTATCTAGGTTAATAAATTCAACTTGTCATTCTAAAGAAGAAATCACTTTTAAATCTTTATATAACCAACTTCGAAGAACATTTTCTTAAGGAATCATTTCAGAAAAGTAGATAAATATTGCAAAACAAACTTTTTGAGTTACTCTTAGAAGAAAAAGATACGATAAATCAAGATGACAAAACATCAGTGTTTATTGAAGATATACCACAGAATTAAGATGATATACACATGACAATCATCCAAAAAAATCAATAATAATCGGGCAGACAAAAGTTAAAGATAGACCACACCACTAATCAACAGCATCAATCAAAGGATATTTTCCAGCTCAATCTAGTACAAAAGCATCTTCATTATTAATTCCGAAGAACGCTCGTGACTCTGCTTTCTATCCTCTTAAAAAGTAATATTATATGTTTATTGTTTAATGTATTATGTTTTATAATTTTCATTTATGTCGGTTGTGCTTGAATCTATATATAAAAGTATTGTTTAATTTTAAAGTTTGCAAGATTTGAAAGAGACTTTGTTAGTCTGCAAAGAGTCTGCAAGAGTGAAAGTGTTTCCTGGCAAGTCAAGAGATAGTTTGTAAGTTAATAAAATCTATTTTTTTTATATATTTCTTCTATTTTGTTCTTGATTTTTTCATTCTTTATAATTCTGGACCAAGTTGATATCAGAGTCATGTTAGGATAAATCTTACAAGAAATGCAAATGTTTAGATGTAATATTAAGTTAAATAAAAAAGGTTGTTTAGTTTCATTTTGATACTTAAAATTGATTTGAGTTCTCATGCACTCTATAAATTCTTGACTATGCATAACGAAAAAAATAATTAACACTTTAATTACTGTGTTAAAAAATAAGATATAATATGTAAGTTTCTTAAAGATTTTGAGTTTTTGAGATTTCTTGGCTTTTGTCCTTGATCTAAAGTTTTGTATGCACGTCTATGTTGGGATGTTATTTTAAAAATCTAAATCTTAAAAGAAACTTATCTTGTGCTAGTATATAAGCTCCGACAGTGCAGGACTACTGATCCAATAAGATTGAAATAATACTTCATCTATCTGATATAACAATATCTTGTACTGCCAAGTTATTCTTATTTTTTAAGATAATAATTTATGTGTTTAGTTTGATTAATGATTAGTCTGATGGCTGGTCTTAGTTGGTAAGTTCCTCTATGAAAACCCCAAACTCGAGCTAATTCGCAAAGATTTTGAGCAAATGTGTCTGAAAGAAGAATGGAAGATTCGTAAACGAGATGATAGCCATATTCGTATTCAATTAGCAGATAATGAAGACTATGCCCATGTGTTTGCGAGAATACTCATTTGAATAAATAACCGTGTGATGAAAGTTTTAAAATGGACGATCGATTTTGACCCTTTCACTGAACCTCATACCATTATTGCATGGTTGCGCTTCCCGTGTCTGAAGTTTTATCTCTTCAATCACGAGCTCTGCTCCTTGGCTATGGTTTACGTAAACCCCTCAAAACTGATATTCCTACAGTTAATCTGAGTCAGTCTTCTAAAGCCAGAGTTTTGATTGAACGAGACATTGTTTTACCTTTTTCGGGGGAGATCTGGATTGGCTCGCAGCACAGAATTTTTGGCAGGGGGTGGAACTCGAACAGTTCTCACTTTACTACACCCACTGTCGTATGGACATTCTCACTCACAATGTCATCATTTGCACCCTCCTTTCAAACCTCTGTGTAAAAATGTTACACATGTCCCTCCTCCACCCCTGAGTACAATCCACTAGCCACTGAAACATTGGTTGAAATGCCATCAGCTCTTCCTTGCACTACAGGAGATCCCCCCCTGATAATACTGTTTATGTTTCTGCGATTGATGTGTTGCAGGATGATTCAGTTGGGCAACCTATAGCTTCAAACGTTTTTGTAAACAATACTGAAGAAGCTTTACCTATAAAGAATAATGTTCGGTCCGATAATCAAGAGAGCTTTGAAACTTCTCATCTTCAAGACAACTCCGGTGCAGAGGAGACAATTCATACTTCACATACTCTAGAACCCATCATTGTTGCAACGGTTGGCAATCTTTCTACTGCGAATCTACCACCTCATCAGACCAAGCAAATTGTTATTGTTAGTCAGGTGCAAGGGGCTCATGATATGCATCAGCTTATACATGCCCGACAATCTGTCGACCAATACACTAATCAGATGAGCCAGTCTTCGGATGAATGACAGATTTACGCCTCCAGGCGGAAAAAGAATGGAAGCCTACTCGAGCTCAGGATCCTAATGGATAATATATTGGTTGTTTCGGGTAATGGCACAAAACTTAACAATTTGTTAGTTGGCTCCCTTCCTATAACTAGAGGCAGAGATAAGACTAAATCGGATCGTTCTCTAGCTACTCAATTTTGCGGTTTGGCTGATTTGGTTTTTAGGTATACAAGTATTTTTTTCTTTTATGGGACTTTTGTGTGTTGTATGTCGTGTGGGAATGATGTCATTTTTGGGCCCTCTCATACAACCTATCTATACATTTTCTTTTTTAATATATTAGCCTTTGGGCTTTTCCAAATATATATATATATCAATATATATATTTATATATATATATATATATACATACATACATACATACATACATACATACATACATACATACATACATACATACATACATAAACCTACACATAAAGCAAGAGATATCTTAATGACATAGCCTCCAAATCTAAAACCAATGGTTATTATGCGCGAGTCATGTGCATAATATGTTATAGGAAAACCATATATATTCTTATGATTCTCCAACTACCCAAACTGGTTCGTTTGGGGTGGCGGTGCTGTGGCGGTGCAGCACCACATCGTAGTATTGTTTGTTTGGGTAATCTGTATTTTGACCGCTTTTTCAAAAAATTGTCGCTGAAATCTGTATTTTCTCATCAGTCCTAGCTAGGTGCGGTGGCAACTTTCTAACTGCAGGTGGCTTTTTCACAAAAAAAAAAAAAATAAATTGTAATAGCCACCACAGCTTTTAAAACATCAGATTATTTTTCAGCAGCTTCACAGCTGTTTTTTAATAAAGTTGCAGCTACCCCCAAATAGAACCATATTTTCAACAACATTGTCCCAATTTTTCAGCACAAAGAAACTTTGATTGTTAGCATGCCATATATTATTTATTAGTATTAACTTTAATCATGTAATTCAGCACATAGCAGTGATGGAAGGTTATGAAGATTGTGTTTCAGTACTACTCAAGCATGGGTGTAACGTAAACATACAAGGTAAGCTTTAATAACTTCTATTAATCGAAATCCGTCGGTACTACACTCTCGCCTTGCTCACTTTTTTTACACCGCATTCAGACAATGATGGAAATACAGCCTTATGGCTAGCCATTACCACAAAGCATAAGAGAATTTTCAATCTCTTGTATGATTTTGCATGCACGTCCAATCCCAATGCTGGAGGTGAACTCCTTTATCTTGCAGCAAAAAGAAATGATCTTGCAACAATCAAGAAACTTCTGAAACAGAGGTTAAATATAGATTCAACTAACCATGAAGGGCTAACAGCCTTGGAAGTTGCCTTGGCTGAAAAACATGTAGATTTAGCGAAATATTTGATAATGAATGGAGCAAACATAGAATCTGTAAATGTTCATGGAAGAGAATCAATGCCAAAGAGGGAGCTAGAAGAAATGGTAATGAAGAGAGAACTTGGCTACCCAATAACAATATTTGAAGAGCCTGAGGAGTTCAAGGAAAAAATAGCATATCGGAATGACAACGAAAGAGTGAAATGGAGAGAGATAAGTGTAATTTGTCCCAGGATCAGTGTGTATAGAGGCCATCCGCTACTTAGGAATCCATCCTCAGAAGCAGGAAAGCTAATAAGTTTGCCAAGCACAATGGAGCAACTCAAGCATATCATTGGTATGTATTAATTCTTGTTATTAATTTATTGTGAAAACCACATAAACCACATATAAGTGCTTTTAGAAATTAACAAGCACATGTTGTTCTTGATGACAGAGCATGATTTAGTTCAAGTTGTATAATATATTTGTTGATCTCGTTGGCAGGTGAGAAGTTTGGAATCGTGGCCAAGAATACTAGAATAATAAATGAGGAAGGAGCAGAGATAGACTCAGTTGAAGTAATTCGAGACAACGACAGGTTATTCATAGTTCAGGATAAAGATTTCATCAAAATAGATGCGTAGAAGTTATGATATAGATTTCCCTTCGAATTTTCTACCCTGTTAAGATTCGCTGGTAGTACTGGAAGTTAATGTGCCCATTTTAAATTGTAAGAAAGAACATAGCCATGGTCACCTTCTAAAGTAAATATTGGAAAAAATATACATTAATATTTCATAGGTTTTAATTATGTGTTGTTGCATTCAAATTTATTCATAGAAAATAGCCTAAGCCTTTCTTGACGAGTAAATGACTATAAAGCAAGAAGAATAAGAGAAACTAGGTTCTAGAGATTGATATGGGAAATTATTTCACAAAGAGTTAACATTTGGCAAATAAGAATGTTTTACACTCTAAGAGAGTAACATTTTGGCAAGTGCTCTAGATGATTCCGCTAAGTACATTGACAAGAACTTTGAACATCAACATTTGATGAGTCTGCGACTTGATAAATCTTTTGGCCCATTTTTACAGCTTAATATGTAGAACTGAGTTATACCTAACATTTAAGAAATTATTAAGAAATGTGAACTTAGGAGACTTAAAAGAACTTAAATGGGTTTAGGACACGCAAGTTCTAGGTTCCAATAAGTTTATTCTAGTTCCTTAGTTATTGGTTTTTTGGAACTTGTCCAAGTTCATATTATGAATTGATTAATTGGACCCAAGTAAATATGAGTACATTAGTTTCCCTAATCTTCTTTGTTTTCCAGGTAGTGAAACCAGATAGGAGAACAAAATATCAAAGAAATCTACTTCGACTTGGGTGTTGAAAGATTATTAAAAAGGATCTTAACATGTGGACATATCAACACTTACGTCTGTAAATTCAAAGATTGAATTTATAACCATCACTTTATAAATAGGCTTTCTTAACAGTCTCTATGTAGGTTATGCTTATAGAGTAACCCTGTGAAACTAAATGACAATTTTGGATATATCCTTCAATATAACCTACTTAAAAGATTGAAAATAGAAGAAATATCATTCTTATCATGTGCATAATATCTAGTTTCAATGTACTGCGCCTAAAACTTATTAAGATTAGTAGGCTTTTATTATTCATTAGAGTCATAAAAAATCCAAAACCTAACCTAATATTCAAGCAGATATAGATCATTACCAGGCAAATTAATTTTAATCAATAAAAGATTAGGTTTCTTCCTTGAAAAAAGAATATAATATATCCAATCACCCTGCATTGGCTATTGGTTGAACAATGATTACCTATATTTCTATGTTGCACATCCGCAACAACAACAAAAACAACAAAGCCTTAAACCCACTAAGTGGGGTCGGCTACATAAATCCTTTTTCTCCATTGCATCCTATTTAGTGTCAAATTTTCATTTAATTCTAATAAATTAACATCATTTTTTATGCAATAAGCCCAAGTCGTCCTAGGTCTACCTCTGCCTTTCTTAACATAAGTTGAATAAAAAACAGCTACTTTCCTTATCGGATCATCAGGTGGTCGACGTTTAATGTGACCAAACCATCTAAGACAACTCTCTCTAATTTTGTCTGTCAATGGTGCAACACCAACCCTATTACGGATATATTCATTTCGCATTTTGTCTCTAAGTGCAAAGCCACTCATCCACCTAATCATTCTCATCTCGGCAACACTTAACTTAGCATTATGCTTCTCTTTTAAAGGCCAACATTTAGCACCATAGAGCATTGCAGGTCTCACCACCATCTTATAAAATTTTCCTTTCAGTCTAAGCGGTACATTTCTATTACACAAAAGACCAGACGCATTCCTCCACTTCAACAACCAACCTGAATTCTACTATTAACATTCTCATCAATATCACCAGCGCTTTCAACAACTGACCCGAGATATCTAAATCGTTCACACCTTTTAATAATTTGATCACCCAAAGTTACACCTCTGTCACTAGAACTACTATGACTAAAATTACATTACATGTATTCTGTTTTAGTACTCAAACGAAGACCCTTAGACTCCAATGTAGACCTCCATAAATCAAGTTTTTCCTGGGCTTTTTCTCTCGTCTTATCCACAAGGAGGATATCATCAGCAAAAAACATACAAGGTGCATCCTCTTGTAAAGTCCAGTAAGATCATCCATAAATAAAGCAAAAAAGATATGGGCTTAAAGCTGATCCCTGCTGTAAACCAACAGAAATAGTAAAATATTTGGTCAATCCTCCTTCAGTTCGAACACATGTAACAGTTTTAGTATACATATCTTTAATGACTTGAATATAAGTCATATCAACGCCTTTCTTCTCAAGAACTCTCCAAAGAACATCTCTTAGCACCTTATCGTAACCTTTTTCTAAATCAATAAAAATCAAATGTAGATCCTCCCTAATATCTCTGTACTTCTCCATCAGACCTCTCAATAAATGTATAGCTTCCAAAATAGACCTGCCCGACATAAATCCAAATTGATTATGAGAAATATTGGTAATACGTCTTAGCCTATGCTCAATTACCCTCTCCCATAATTTTAAAGCATGACACATCAATTTAATGCCTCTATAATTTGCACACTCTTGTGCATCCCCTTTATTCTTAAAAATGGGGACCAAAAGACTATTCCTCCACTCCTCGGGCATCTTTTTAGTTTTTAAAATAATATTAAAAAGTTTAGTAAGCCAAGAAACACCCAGATCACCTAAACATTTACACACTTCAATAGAGATATCTTCAGGTCCTACAGACTTTCCACCCTTAGTTTTTTTGAAAGCCTCATCAACTTTTTCTCTACTAATACGACGGTAAAAATGAAACGTTTTATTATTATTAACGATATTAAGATCACTAAGGTCGATCGTATTTTAAGAAACTTCATTAAAAAGTTTATCAACATAACTCACCCACCTATGTTGAATATCTTTTCTAAGAAAAACACTTTTTTATTTTCATTTTTATACATTTTACTTGAGTTAAATCTTTGCTTTTCTTTTCTCTTTGTTTGGCTAGTTTATACATATATTTTTCACCCTCCTTAGTATTTATCATGTTATAAAAATCACTGAAGGCATAATTTCCAGTGTCACAGATTAATCTTTTAGACTCGCTGCGGGTTGTTTTATATTTTTCTCAATTCTCTATGCTTTTACATTTAAACTAATTTTATAACATAACTTCTTATATTTTACTTTTCTTGCACATTATCATTCCACCACCAACTATTTTTATTTATGAAAACTTTTTCTTTCGATTCTCTAAATACAACTTTTGTCACTTGTTTAATAGTATTTGTTACTTTTTTCTCACATAACATTCGCTTCTTCATGAACATCCCAAATATTTAAATTTTGAATTTTACTCATAAAAATAATTTTATTTGTGTCTTTAGGTACCCCCATCTGATTCTACGATGTTATTCTTTATTTTACAACTCTTCATCTTAAAATCTAGAACTAATAATCGATGTTGGGTACTTAATTCTTCACTTGGAATGACCTTACAATCCTTACAATCTCGACGATCTCTTCTTCTCATAAGATGTTGAATCCTAGTATTCTTTATTTTACAACTCTTCATCTTAAAATCTAGAACTAATAATCGATGTTGGGTACTTAATTCCTCAATTGGAATGACCTTACAATCCTTACAATTTCGACAATTTCTTCTTCTCATAAGAAAAAAATCAATTTGTATTTCATTAAATTCATTCTTACAAGTAATAAGATGCTCATCTTTTTTCTTGAATAAAGTATTAATAATAATCAAATCATGCGCTAAAGCAAAATCTAACATCTCTATCTTCATCATTAATCGATCCATAACCGTAGCCACCATGAATATTTCTGAAATATTCTACCACTCTACTGACATGTCCATTTAAATCTCCTCCAATAAAAATTCTTTATTCAAGAGGTATCAAGTGTATTAAGTCTTCTAAGTCATTCCATAATTTATTTTTAGAGTCTATATCTTAAACCTACTTGAGAAGTATAAGCACTTATAACATTAAAAATACTAGTATCAATAATAATCTTAAGTGTTATAATTTTATCTCCAACTCTATTAATTTTTACAATATTATCTTTCAAACTCTTATCTATAATTACACCTACACCATTTCTAGTGCGACTCTTACCAGAATACCAAAGTTTAAAACCTAAGTTATCAATCTCCTTAGCTTTTTCTCCAACCCATTTAGTTTCTTGAATAGATAAGATTTTTATCTTTCTATAAATCATAATATCAACTAATTCAATTAATTTACCATTGAGAGTCCCTATATTCCAAGATCATATCCTAATACTAGTATCATAAACCAACTTCTTTGCCCGCATTCATCCGTAATGTGGGAATCCTTGCTTATTTGATACTACACCCGGGTGCTATGTAGCGGCCCTTGCACACTTTCCACTGTATTTAGGTCATACAGCTCGCCGCTTCCAGAGGACGCCCTAGCACTTATACAGTAATCAAAAGGATTCATGACATGATTTTTTTTCGATAAGTTTTATGTTGGTTGTCGACTATCTAACGCAACCCTCCACTTTTCACATCCGGGCATGGGACCGGCAATGGCAGTGTTATGTTGCACATCCACATAAAGAAAAAAAAAAGTTAAGATTTCATACTGAGCCCAGACAAATTTAGTTAAGATTTCATACTCAGCCCCGACAACAACAACAAGCTTTTATCCCACTAAGTGGGGTCAGCTAAATGAATCCTTCTTCATTATGTCCTATTGAGTTTCATATTTTCATTTAATTCTAATAAATTAAAGTCATTATGGGTGACACCTGAAAAAAAGAGGTCATCTTTCAATTAAAGTTAAATCGTCAGTCGAAACCGTTTGAATAATGACTACCGTTTCGGATGTAGAAAATAAGAAAATTCAAACTTGGAATCTCCTTCAAAGGCACTCTTTCACCACCCAACGGCCTCTTCGCCCGTTGCAGCTTGGTGGAAGCCTTGGCCACCTTATCAATTCGTCACTTAGCTTCCTTAACATCCGAAGCGACCCATAGTTCTCGGGACATCTGGCAATACTTCTGAGGATTCAAAACCTTGTTGACAATGTCCTCACGAGTATATTGAACGACAGAGACGTTTTTTCCTTCAACGGGCGAAGCAAGACCACACATAAGGGAAGGAAGTTTCTCTCGCTTGTATGAACCTCCAGATGGACGAGTCGGAACCCCCTATTTCCTCGCCGATATCAAAAAAAAGTTATGCTTTTAATTCTTCACCTTATTTTCTAGATTGATCAAACAGATTTTTCTAATCAAGATAAAGTTAATATAATCGTCGGGGTTAACCCTGAAGAAGAACACATGCGAAAAAAGCTCTCGCAACCAAGGGATCACCATTCGGCGAAAGTAAACAACCAAGGTCATTACTGTCGCTATACAGTTCGCCTTTAGTTGGGTCGGAATGACCAAATGATCCAGAACGTCCTGAAGCTCATGATAAAATGAAGACGAAGCCCCTGAACAAACTGATCCCGATATAGCACAAGTCACCCCTCATAACAGTCAATCACTTGGTCATTCGGTCCCGAGACCTCAAACTCTATTCCCTGCTTATAGCTGTATCGCCTCTACAGCCTAGAAACCTCGTCAGTGGAAAGCACGGAACACTTTGAGGCGCGCACCGTCCCGAACTCTTGGGAAGAATATTTCGATGACATACGAGGCAAAAAGGAGAGAAGCGATTGAAGAAGAAACGACCAAAATATTCAAGAAAAGAAAAAGTGAAGCCACTAACGGTCCCCAACCTCATATATATACACGCATACGTGGAGCTCGGACAAGAAACAATGCGCCAAGAGACGTGCCTCGTGAATATAAGACATGTCACGTCAAAGAAGAAAAAGAAATTAAGCAGTTTGCGTAAAAGTGAACCGCTCAAGAAGAAACAGCATAATCTATATTTATTCAGTTAAAAAAAAAAAACTTTACAACTGGCTTATCTGCCCCCTGGGGAGCAACCAATATGTGCCTCAACAACTCTTTATACAAAACCCAACCACCTAACCTAAACATATTCACGCTATCGCCCACAGCCTGGAATCTGGAGACCGAGCACACTTCTCGCACATCCGTCAAGTCTGAACGCATATGAACAACCTCCATCCAAAGGAGCCCCATATCAACTCGATGGTCCGCGGCATCAACCCTAAGTTCAAGGATCTCGGCCGACAACTTCTCAGAAAGAGAGTCCAACTGGGACTTCAGCTCCTTTACATTTGCCTCCCGTTGAGCTTCGGCTATCTTTCTAGCTTCAAAATCATGGAAGAAGAAATTTGACGTCACGTCCATGCAGCGAACTACAGTCGCCATTGACTCCCTTTTGGCCACCGTCGATTGATCTTCCGCTACCCTTGGAAGACATGACACCTGTCCTCTGACAGCCTCTAGCGAATCAGAAACAGAAATCGGGTCGGGTACTCAAGAAAATGTGGTCAGGAAAAGCTAAGCGACAATGTTCACAAATTAGTTCAGAATCATGCTCCTACCAAGGAGTCGATCCACTTCGAACCAGAGCAAAGATGAAAAATTCTCACCAGGAGCAAGCAGAACACCTGCAGCTCTATCCTCAACCTGAGAAGGGACGATCGCACCTCTACCCTAAGGAGGTGTACTTCCAGAAATCCTTTGAGCATCCCCCTCATTCAACTCGGCTCGGGCGCCCGACGCTTGCATAGAAGCAACGCCCGAACCCTTTCCAAGCCTCCAGTGCGCCAATGGAACATCGTCCGACGAATCGTTCTCTTCTTCATATCCACCCGCGAACTCCTTTTTAAAGCCAACCATTTTATTCTCCTCTTCTTCACTGGTTGGCTGTCCTCAGGGTGTCTCCGCCGTCAATCGAACGAATTGACATGGATCTGACGGCTTTTCGCAGGATCAACAGTCAACTCGAAAACTCTTGTCAGTATGTCATTCAAGAGTACTCCTGCACACCCCTTCTTTTCACTCGCCATCAGAAAACCACGGAGGAGATGATCAAACTCTTCAAACAGAGGACAAATGCTAAAGCCATAATCCGTGGTGCCAGTCATTTATAGAACAACAACGCACGAAAATCCAGGGAATTTCAGTATTAAATATTGATTACAAAAAAATTAATTAGTGTCATTTAATGTAGTTTCTAACTTTCTTGTTTTTGTCACAGTTGTCACATTTAAAAAAAATAATAAAGTTGGGGAACTAGATATGTATGACCGGATCGGGGAAACACGAATCTCAACATAAAGGGATGCAACACGACAAACGGTGTTGGCCCCCCAACCAAGAGAAGTCAAGACTAGTCAACGGAACTAAATCGGGTCGTCCAATAGTACCCAAGTTAGGAGGACGATCAGGACCCTATCGCCCAGTCAAACAAAGAACCGATCGATGTCGAAGCAGAAAGAAAAAACACCCACGGGGCTAGCAGAATGAAAAATTCATTGTGGCTAAGCAACCGAGGGAAGAAGTACTAAGAAAAAATCGGTCAGGAAGCCTTCATACTTCCCTCTCATGTAAGACCCAACGAAGATGAAGGAACAAAGATGACCCGACGGACCAAGAGTTGTCACCAACAATAGATATTTATGTAATGTGTATCAAATAATTGACTTTCTTAACCCAAAGTCCTTTGCATAGAGGGGGCACAAAGGTAATTGTAAATTTAATATATCTCCCATACCTATAAAAAGGGGAGGTATTGTAAAAAAAGAGGAGGACAATTTTCTACCATATTGCTTGTGCTCAATCACCTGGGCTGGATCCCGGATATTTTCAAGTTCAACAGATACTGAGATCACTAAGTTCAATCGTATTTTTCAAAAAGTCTATTTAAAAGTTTATCAAAAATATCTCACCCACATATGTTGAATATGTTCCTCAAAGAGAAACACTTTTTTATTTTCATCTTTAATACACTTTATTTGAATTAAATCTTTAATTTTTTTTCTCTCTGTTTGAATAGTTTATACATATACAGAGTCACGATAAAAAAAAATTATTATCATTTACATGTACTCAATAGTTTGTAATCTAACTATTTTTATTAGAAGTTGTGTAATGAAATTTCCCAATAATTTCATTAATATATCATGTATATTTGATCATTTATCTCATACTTATGTCGTGTGTCTCATAATTTTTTATAAGAAATATTTTATAAATTAGTTAGTTGACATATTATACATATTTGGGCCTCTTATAATGGAAACTTTGTTAAGAGCATAAGATATAAAATACAATTCAAGATTTAGGGGTTCTTTTGTTCAACGAAAAGTCTATCATGTGCAATAGAGATTTTTGAATTAGATTTTTTAATATTTATTCAAATCAATAAAAATAATAGTAAAAAAATCACCTTTATATTTCATTAAAAATAATAAAAAAGATTACCCTTAAAGATGGAAAAAAGGTTTAATAAAATTATTCAATCTAACGTAAGAGAGTGAAAATATTTATACAACTATTTTATATAGAAGCAATAATAAAATCTTTAAAATGTGTTGACTTCAAGCTTAACTCATAAAGATATCACCTCACAAACCTTAATAGTAATAATAGAATTAGTCAAATGTATAATTTTCATAATCATTAGCATTAGAAGTTGGACAATATAAATTTTGTCAAAAAGACGTAACAACCTTCTCAATCATAAGATGAAACTTAGAATTTGGATAAAATAAGTCCTAATAAAAAGATGCCTTGATAAAATTCATACCCCGTAAAAATTAGGTAAAAGAATCAATTTCTTAAAGCATCATCAAAACTATTCCCATACATCATAAAAATCAATCAAAATTCTTAATTTTGGAATCTAATATCACTATGATCATCTTGGGAATTTTTATATAGTTTTTTTACCATTTTTACATTCATCTTTTTAGTAATAGAGCTAGTTTGATTATTAGTTATAGTCATAATGTTGTCTTTCCTTGCTCCAGTTTTTTATATTTAAATTTCAAAAATTCAAAAAAAAATTTATTTCATGTTGATTTTCATGGTTATAAAGCCGTGCATGCTATAGCAAAGTGCATTGGGAAGGAAGCAATTATTCAATTATTTCATAAATTTGTTCATACAAGCAAGAAGATGTATGGCCCATGAAAATCTAATATTTAATCAATTTTAGTTCCTATTGATGTGAAAGCTAATATAGAGTTAAAGTTAGATTAAAATAACTTGTGGATTAGACTTTTCACAAACAGTGATCTTACAATGTGTCCTTTTTAAATTATTAAAATTGCAATAGGGGGCCTAAAATAATTGGAAGATCTTCACCCATATCTTTCTGGTTTTAGACCCGTCAACAAAACAGCTCTCTCAAACACAGTGATCATGGTAAGAGTCTGCTTTAAATTATCTAGCTTGCAAAACAAGAATAAATAAATTGGAAGGCATTATACCTTTGTCTGGTATCCCATGTTAGGCCAAATTTAAGCAATTTTTCACTTAAATCCAATCAAAAATAAATTCACCTACACTAAAATTTACTATCTTGATAAATTTTATTTTACCCTCATTATTTATTAAATCCAGACATTCCATATCATAAATCTTAAATCGAAAAATCAAATAGCCAAAAAATTAGCCGGAATTAACAAGATTCAAATTTTCAAGTTTTAATCCTATCAAAATTTACTAAACCTAAATTAAAAAGATCTACTTAATCCTATTTGAGTTAAAACCTTGTAGCCAAATAGCACGTTAACGCAGCCAAAATTGAGAAAATAAAATACCTGCAAATTTAAATTTCAAGGGCAAGATTAAGAAAAAAAAAGAAGTGAGCCCTTACAAACAATGGTGCTACCTGTTCTCAGAGAGGTGAAATTGGTCAAGTGGTATGAGCAAAAATTGGATACTCCTATCAAACTAAGTTATCATTTAAAAGCGCATAAGAGAAATACATGAAGGGGCTGTGGATTTATCTCGGGATTTAAGCGTTATTTAAGCTAAATCTTGCCAGATGGTCATTTTGGACAAAATAAAGCCACAGATTTGTTAAATCCGGATTTCACCTATTTCGGCCGTAAATCTGGGATTTACTAGATCACTGTAGAACTTGCCAGACAGTTTTATAGAATTTGCGGAATTTAGTAAATCTATGGCCAAATAATTTTCGGATTTAACCCCTTCAGGATTTAGTAAATCCTAATAACTTAACTCCATCCGTAGACAGAAAGCCCCAAAAAGTTCCAGTAAATACTCCAAGCAATACGATATTTGTCTACTAATCTTACAGAGCAACAAATAAAGTAAATAATTCATCAAACGCGCCAAGTTTCTCTTGAATAGGATCTCGAGTAAAATCCCTAGCTCAAACCCAAGAAAACAAAAAAGAAAATTAACCTTGATAAGGCCGTATTGGACTCCTTGAAACGCAATGTTGGGGTTGCTTTGTCGGAAAGCAAAGACATCGCCATCGTTGGGGGCGGCTTCAGGGACGAATCGGGAGGTGCGGCCGGGCTTGAAGCTTCGATGATGGTAAGAAAGGAGAAAGATGGCATGAGAGGGCGGAGGACGCCGTTCTTACTGTAACAAGTCAAGATCAAGGTTAAAATTGGTAGTGATGCGTTTAGGTTTGTTCTTAAAATTTAAAATAATTTTAAATTATAAAATAATATATATATATATATATATATATAATATTATATTAAAATTAATTAAAAATAATAAATAATTGTATAAAATTAGAAGTAAGATGTTAGAATGTTAACTATATAATTTTTTTATGGATATATTTTCTTATATATTATTATTTAGTAGGTGAGATACATGTTAATTGAAAATATGTTAAGAAAAATATGTAGCCAAAATCTTGACGTAATTTTTAGAAAAATGTTTGTAAGTCCCGTTGTAATTTTTTTTGGAAGAGATGCCAGTACGAAGATACACCTTATATGGCATAATTTAAAGGAAAAAAAAACCTAAATTTATTAGTTATTGAAATATTAAAAATAGTTATTCAAATATAAACATTTACATGTGCATTTGCATACATAACAAGTGATTCTTACTGTGTGTCGGAAAATTTGCGACGTTAAAGTGATAACTTAACTTGTCAACGTTATACATGTTGATATTCCCCAATTAGATTTTGATTGAATCAAAATCTATTAGGAATCCACCAGAATCTTTCATTCACGTTCATATTGATGAGAAAACTAAATCGATACAATAGTGGAAGCGTACATGAATTCATTTGATCTATTGCAAGCAATGATCTTCCAATCTGCAGACTTTCCGGAGTTTTTCTTAGTCTCTCTCGTTGATGGGGTACAAGAAAATAATTTTTCTCTCTACAGACCGGGGACCATTACCTCTTTATTTAATATAACCAACGGGTGGTTACATGAATTGCTTAATTCCAATTTTGCCCTTCATCAAATTGAAATTTGCACTTATGGTATCCACACTTATAATTTCATGACAAATGTGTCTAAAGTCATAAACTTTATTCTTAATTAGACCACAATAATTTTGACTTATTAATGATGACCCAACACATTATTAATTACATTGTAGTCTCATAATCGATCCAACAATCTCCCACTGGACTATATATGTATAAGATAAATGTGTCAACCTTAGTGCGCCCAAAATTTGTTGTCATCATTGTAATGACATATTACAATCTCGTCCATTAATCATATCAATATAGGATAAAAGCAGTCTTTGTTGTATTTGTCACAACTAAACCCATCAATGGTCACATATTAATATAATCAAATGACATAAATCAATCATGAATGTGTGGAATGAAAATTACATGCAAGGTGGTCTGTTCATGTCAATTTTCAACTGATCCTACTTTACTTAAGTGAGATCAAACTTTAACTGCACAGAGTGTACTGAACTGAATAAAATACCTCATTTCTGATCAGAAAATATCCAAATATGTTTTGTATACAAAATAAAACATAGAGCTAAAAACACAAGTTAACAAACTTCCACTAAATCTAAATTTCTTCAAGCTCTATAACACACATATAAGCAGTATGCTCATGAAAGACCCTGGATATCAAACCCTTTGTAAGGGGGTTCGCAATCATAGAGTTTGTTCCAATATGCTCTATGTGAATCTGGCCACTCTGTATTCTTTCCTTCACAACAAGAAATTTGATGTCAATATACTTTGACTTGGATGAACTTATGTTGTTATTGGAATACAATACAGCTGATTTATTGTCACAAAATAACTTTAGTGGTCTTTTAATTCTTTCCATAATGCGCAGCCCAATGACAAAATTTCTCAGCCATATGTCATGGTTGGATGCCTCATAACATGCTACATATTTTGCTGTCATAGTAGATGAAGCTATTAGTGTTTGTTTTGCACTCCTCCAGGATATAGCTCCACCACTTAACAAAAATATGTAACCTGATGTGGATCTTCTGTTGTCTTGGCATCCAGCAAAATCGGAGTCAGAATACCCAATGATCTCCAAATGATCTGATCTCCTATATGTAATTATGTAATCTTTTGTTCTCCTTAAGTATCTCATAACTCTTTTGGCTGCTTTCCAATGATCCATTCCTAGGTTGCTTAAGTATCTGCCTAAAACTCCAACAATGTACGCAATATATGGCCGCGTACAAACTTAAGCGTACATAAGACTCCCTACTGCTGAAGCATAAGGAATCTTTTGCATTTCTTGAATCTCAAGGTTTCCTTTTGGGCACTGATTGAGACTGAACTTGTCTCCTTTAGCGACAGGGGTGCCAATTGGTCTACAATTCTGTATGCCAAATCTTTTAAGCACTATATCAATATAGTCTCTTTGTGATAATCCAAGAATACACTGAGAACGATCCCGGTGAATCTGAATTCCTAAGACAAATGAGGCATCACCAAGATCTTTCATCTCAAAATTAATTGATAGAAATCTCTTGGTTTCCTGCAACATGCCTATATCATTTGTGGCAAGCAGTATGTCATCCACATACAAAATCAGAAAACAATGCTTTCTCCCACTGAATTTATGATATACACAATCATCAATCGCATTCATTTCAAAACCAAATGATAGAATCACTTGATGAAATTTGTGATACCATTGACGGGAAGCTTGTTTGAGCCCATAAATAGATTTTGTCGGTTCATAAACCATATTCTTTGGGTCTCCTGACACAAAGTTTTCTGATTGCACCATATAGATCGTTTCATCAATGTCTCCATTGAGAAAAGCGGTCTTAACATCCATTTGATGTAGCTCCATATCATAATGAGCAACTAGTGCCATGATTATTCTAAAAGAGTCCTTTGTTGAAACCGGAGAAAAGTCTCTTTATAGTCAATCCCTTCCTTTTGAGTATAGCCTTTAGCTACAAGGCGAGCTTTATGTCTCTCCACATTACCCTTTGAATCCCTTTTGGTTTTAAAAATCCATTTGCAACTAATGAGTTTCTTTTATTCTGACAATGGGACAAGTTCCCAAACTTTATTGTCTTGCATAGACTTATACTCCTCATTCATTGCTTTAATCCATTTTTCTGAATTAGAACTTTTTATAGCTTGATGAAAGTTGATATGATCATCTTCCATCATACTAATATTTTCTTCATGTTCCTGAAGAAATACAATATAATCATCTGAAATAGCATTTCTTCTTTCCCTAGTGGATCGCCGCAAAAGCACTTGCTCTTGAGCTTGTTCTTGAGGTTGTTGAATTTGTTCCTCAAGGGGTTGATTAACAATGTTTTGTTCTTGATTTGCAACTTGATCAATGTCAGGAGTAAAATCCTGATCATTATCAAAAGCAATTATAGGAATAAGAACCAATTCCTCTTCAACAAGAGTAGTATGGTCTGATTCCTCCTCAAAGACAAAGTCTCTAACCTGATTTCTCCCCCCAAATTCAATATCCTCAAAGAACACTGCAGTTCCGTCTAAAAAATTATCTTTAATTTGGGATCATAAAACTTGAAACCCCTATATCGCTCCGAATAACCAACAAAATAGTTGCTCACTGTTTTAGGGTCTAACTTTTTTTCAAGTGGCTTGTAAGGCTTTGCCTCAACTGGGCAACCCCAAACATGAAAATGCTTTAAACTGGGTTTTTGCCCTGTCCAAAGCTCATAAGGTGTATTTGCAGCTGCTTTAGTTGGTACTCTATTTAAAATGTAGATTGCTCGTCATAAGTGCTTCTCCTCAGAGTAATTCGGTAAGGTAGAATGACCGATCATACTTCTTACCATGTCTTTAAGAGTGTGGTTTCGTCTTTCAGCTACACCATTCATGCTAGGTGAACCTGGCATTGTGTATTGAGGGACAATTCTATACTCCTATAGGAATTTAGCAAATGGTCCCGGACGTTGTTCACCTGAACCGTCA
This sequence comes from Papilionanthe hookeriana x Papilionanthe teres, assembly GCA_022702705.1. NCBI lineage: Eukaryota > Viridiplantae > Streptophyta > Magnoliopsida > Asparagales > Orchidaceae > Papilionanthe > Papilionanthe hookeriana x Papilionanthe teres. Next base: position 27,590,426 of record CM040433.1, on the reverse strand, counting down.
TATCTGCCGTAGTATTCACCACCACGATCAGATTTGACTTTTCTTATTCTTTTGCTTAGTTGGTTTTCAACTTCAGCCTTATAAGATTCGAGCACGTCTAATACTTAGGACTTCTCATTAATAAGAAATAGGTAGTCATATCTTGAATAATCATCTATGAACGATACATAATATTGTTGATCATTCCAAGAAGCTGTAGAAAATGGTCCACAAACATCTGTATGTTTCAATTCTAAGACTTATGTAGCTCAATATGCACCTAATTTCTTTCTTTTGGTCTGTTTTCCCTTAATGCATTCAATACATAAATTAAAGTCCGTAAAATCAATGGAACTTAGAATTCCATCTGACACAAGTTTTTCAACTTTATTTCTAGAGATGTGACCTAAATGCTTGTGTCATAATGCTCCTGAATTTTCATTATCAATTTTACGCTTAGTACATTGTGATTCCACCTTCCGAGTTTCAATATAAGAAGCAACAATATCAAGCAAATAAAGATTGTCATACATCATAAAGGAACCAGTTCCAATAATATTGGAATTAATAGATAAACTAAAACAACTGTTTTGAAATGAACAACAATAACCCAATTTGTCCAAAAAACAAACAAAAACCAAATTCTGTCCAAATGAAGGAACAACAAAAGTATTTATCAAATCTAAATAGTAACCAGTACATAATAACAATCTAAAATGTCCAATTGCTTCCACTTCTACCGATTTTTCATCTCCCACATAAATGCATCTTTCAGCATTATTTGGTTTTCGGTAGCTCGAGCAACCCTGCATTGAAACACTTATGTTAGTAGTAGCACCAGAGTCTAACCACCAAGTGTTTCTAGGTACTGAAGCCAAATTTATCTCAGAACAGACCAAAGTTAGAAATGTACCTTTCTTTATACGCCAAGCGTGATATTTTGCACATTCCTTTTTCTGATGTCCTTCTTTATTGCAAAAGAAACAACTGACACTTTTAGGATTTTGAACTTTATTTTGTTTCTTTTGAGAAGGACCCTTATTCTTAGCAGCCTCATTCTTTCTTTTAGTGCCCCTTTCTTTAGAGGTGTTCACCAAATGAGCACTATCCGTCTTTCCTTGCTTCAACCTTTCTTCTTATTACACTCAATGAGAAATAAGCTCATTAAGAGTCTATTTCTCCCTTTGCATATTATAGCTGACAAAAAATTTGCCAAACTGTGGAGGAAGAGATATAAGAACTAAATGCACGAGTAAATCATCCGTCAACTCGAGCTTTAGCTTCTTTAACTTTGAGGCAATGTTAGACATCTCAACGATGTACTCCCTTATACTTTCCTTGCCTCTGAACCTCATTGAAATCAGTTTCTTTAAAAGAATACCAGTTTCAGCCTTATCGCTTTTTGCAAAGCGTTTCTCTATTTCAACAAGGAAACTTGCAGCATCAGTGATCTCACTAGACACCGCACCTCTAAAGGCCTCAGGTATGCCGCGCTTTATGATCATAAGACTCAAGCGATTAGAACGGTCCCACTCTCATAGATTCTCCTTTCCTCGAAGGAACTAGTATTCGTAAGAGGAGCGGGTTTATCCATTCTTAACGCTAGATCTAGATCTATGCAGCCAAGAACAATGTGAATGTTCCTTTCCAATCCTTAAAGCTATCACCCTTAAGGATTGGAACCGAATTGAGATTAGCAGATACATTAGCAACAACTGAAAAATGAACAAAAGATTACATAAATAAAATGTTTTAAATTCAATTAATGATAAATCTCATCTCAAGACACCTAATGCAACATTAATATCAAGTCTTTGGATAATAATATTAACTGCTAGTGGTAATCTTGTTGTAATGATCAAACATTAACAATAACATATATCAAGTAATAAATCTATCTTTGGATCGATTTATTACTCATATATAATTCCTTATAATTGTTATATGCTTACCATCACAAGTGTGTGTATGCAGTTCAGCCAAGTATTAATTTTCTTTTGGCCAATTAATATACGCATGAACCCACATACATACAACATCCAACAATTTCGTCACGAACTATCTACACAAGAGAGATCACTATGGCAACATCATGTTTCAATAAGTTCATTAAAAAAATGATCGACAATTACAAAGTACCATTTATTCGAATTTAATTGAAACTTTAATTTAATTTTATAAAATCTTATATTTATAAATAATGGGCTAATTTATAAGCCATAAAACCCGTGATTTATAAAACAAAAATATTGATTTAATAAAATTAATCAATTATAAAATGAGTTATTTAATTAATTTAATTTAATACTTAAAAAAATTTAACTGTCGCGACTGTTCACTGATCGCGAACAGTTCGCTGTTTGCGAACGGCGGCGCCACCCGGCGCCACCTTCCGGCGCCTTACCCTTTCTTCGCAGCCCCGCTGCCGCAGTCCTTTGCGTACGATTCCTACGCAGGTAATGGTGAACGAAATGGATAAAATTAAGAAGGATGAGGAGAAAAGCCTCTGGCCACGACGCCAAAATTTCCCGTTCCTCAATTTTGTGTCGTCGCCGCAAAACTTTACCGACGACGATTGCAAAGAAAAAAGAGAAGCAAAATCTCAAAATTGAACATGAACTGTAGACTCTGATACCAATTGTTGATATTTCCCAAATAGATTTTGATTGAATCAAAATCTATTAGGAATCCACCCGAATCTTTCATTCACATTCATATTGATGAGAAAACTAAATCGATACAATAGCGGCAGTGTACCTGAATCCATTTGATCGATTGCAAGCAATGATCTTCCAATCTGCAGACTTTCCGGAGTTTTTCTTAGTCTCTCACGTTGATGGGGTACAAGACAATAATTTTTTTCTCTGCAGACCGGGGACCATTACCTCTTTATTTAATATAACCAACGGGTGGTTACATGAATTGCTTAATTCCAATTTTGCCCCTCATCAAATTGGAATTTGCACTTATGGTATCCACACTTATAATTTCATGACAAATGTGTCTAAAGTCATAAACTTTATTCTTAATTAGACCACAATAATTTTGACTTATTAATGATGACCCAACACATTATTAATTACATTGTAGTCCCATAATCGATCCAACAATACAAACATTCATCGTAAGTAGTTGGAGCCTTCAAGATCTTTTGCGTGAAAAACCCCTGAGAAGAGAAAAAATTATGAGACCTAGCACATTTAACGTAATTCATTATATGATTTTAATTACATGGATCTACACTTCTTCTGAATTAGAGAAGATGGGATTTCAATGTTGGTAATTGTAGGTGTAAAATAGTCATTCAGTTATAAAAGTTGCAATTGAGTTACAACAAATATAATTATTTGCGATAATAGTGATAGTGGGGCAAATTCCATATTTGGTTATTATAAAGGCAATAGTTAGCCATAAAAGTTAGTTGGTAGCTGTGATAATGTTAGTTGGCCACAGAAGTCGTAGTTGTAGATTGTAATAATATCATATGGTCATGGAGGTCTTAGTTGGAAGTTGTAGTTGCAGTTAGCCATACAACCAAAGTCGATCAAATAAGTTTTGGTTGGTAACTATGATATCATTAGCAAGAAAATGTAGTGAGAAGCTACAGTAGTAATTAGCCGCATAGGTCATAATTGATAGTTGTAATAGTGTTAGTTGACCACAGATGTCATAATTGGAAGTTACAAAAGTACCTAGCCACAGAGGCTATAATTGGTCGGATATGATGTTCTTGGAAGGTTCTAATGACCATAGTTAGCCACATAGGGTGAAGTGAAAAGCTGTAGTATTAACCGGTCACATCAACTACAGTGGCTTGTTGCAAGGGATTCCGTCGGCACAAAGGCTATAGTGAAAGATTACAACAACAACAATTTGTCATGTAACTTGTAGAGAGAAGATACAGTAGGGACTAGCCATATAGGCTATAGTGGGTTATTGCAATGTTAGTTGGCTACAAATTCCATATAGTGTTACACCGATTGGTGATTGCAACTCTTAACTCGGTTTATTATTTTACACCAGCAGCATCACTTGTTGTTATATGACGTAAGGAGAAAATTTTAATTGTCTGGAGAATATGCTGAATACAATAGTCATAGTAGTTATCGTCGAGAGTTATCATTGAACCTATGATTTATCATCTTCCAGATACTTTGTTACACTATATTCGAGATAATTCATTTTTTGATATTCAGGATGCCTTCTTTCCCCATAGCAATACGAGAATCCGACTCATTGTCCGCCCTCTATCAAATGAAGAACGAGGGTCTATTTATAGCCTATGGTGGAGGGGAATTTTTGTCATTTGATAACTGTCGTAACCACTTGATCGAATGTTCCATATTAATCTCCCTTAATCATATATTTATTTAATGATTTTAAAAATTTAATGATATCATAATTAATGGAGCTTAAGTTTGTTGGATTCCTCTCAACAAGTTGTTTGATTTGAATATAAATGTGTTAAATTTGGAGTTCTTTTGACCATCAAATGATCTAAAACTTCTAATGCACTTTATAACTTAATCCTGACTTTATCTGACTCGAATTTGACCAATTTTGGAATCACAAGTGAGTTTGAATATAAACTTGCTAAAAGCAAATATCTAGATGAACTTAAAATTGAATAAAAAATGCCTTTGCTCAAAAAATGATTCGAGGTTCATGTCAAATAATAAAAATTTATTAATAACACATCAGTTACCTCCTATTTTCATACATTGGTATTTATATTGTCCAAAAATAGAAGTCACCGTGAAATTCTCTATTATTATTTCAGATTATGAAAAAACTTGCACACCGAATTGAAGTAAGAAATTTTTAATATTGATGCTTTGTGTACTTCAAAATATGATAAAATTGAATCCAAAATATTGACAAAATGGCAAATTAAATACTTCCAAAAAGATACTGAATTATGTTGTTGTTGATAATGTTGTTTGTGGCTGGAGAGCAGCAACGTGATATATTGGCATGTAGGCATGCATACCTAGGCGCACAGACAAATTTGAGCGAGCAAATAAGCACCAATATATGTCGAAATTATAACGGGATCCGTAGACAAGCATGATGAAATATGGGATGCAACGAAACACATGAGAATAAGTGGATGCCAAGCATGCAGGTTGCGTGTCTGCACTAGGCAGCAGGCTGGCCTATACCTGCACAAGGTAGGAATAAGTGGTTGTAAAGCATGTGGGCGAACATAGAGTAGTGGCCTCGCAACAACAGTATAGCAAGTGTTGAACTGGTGGAGCATGTCAAGTTAGTTCGACAAAAATCAAATGATGGTTGTTTCGTGGGTGTGGGTGGATCAGGTCAAGCAAAAAGTGTGTCCTGGTCATAATTGCTCAGGGCAAACGGGTCTGGTTGAGCCCCCAACTTCTCCCATGCAGAGCGTTGCTCTAAGTGCATTACTGTGGGCGCACACGAGCTTGTCGCCTTGCGCGCCCACAAACAAATTCAGAGTGGAATTATTTGAAGTTTTGACTTTTATTTTCTATATTTTGCATATAAATAACCATTTTTTGGGTGAGAGAAGCCACCCCACCCTTCTACTACAACATTGCCCAAAAACATTGGAGTTCTTTTTAGGTTGTTATTGCCCAATATTGGATTTCCTTTAGGTTGTTATTGAATTTCTTTCTGGCCTGTTGTTGTGACATTTCCTTGGTTGGTGTTACCCTATCTTCTTGTTGGTGTTGCCCCATCTCCTTAGCTGGTGTTGCTCTAATTTCTAGGCTGATATTGCTGGATCTCCTTGGTTGTTGTACAATTTCTGGGATGCTTGTTGTCTTATTTCTCGAATGTTATTGCCCAAACTACCATAGAGAGAGAGAGAGAGAGAGGAGAAATTATTTTGTGCGAACAACGGATGAAAATTGCGTCCAATGTCCAATCAGAAATTTTATTCTTTTAAAAAAATTAAATTGGGGCCCACTAACATACACTTTTTGGTAGGAAGTGTTTTGATTGTTTCACTGTATGCAGTTTTGCGTATAGTGTATGTATGTAATAAGTTTTTGAGAGAGAGATATATATCAAGAGATAAAGTGAACACAAGTAACTAAATATAAAATATGTGGAAACAAAGCCTTATATTTATTTCATCATTTTCTTAGCTTTTTTAATAATGCGTGTCAAGACTAGTAGTTTTCTCCGAAGATAGCAACAATTAACAAACTATTCTATGTTGTGCAGTTTGATCTGATGATTTTGGTGATTTAACACAACATTATGAATTTGATGTCTGATGTATGTGGGTCAGCCGACAACATTATGAATTTGATGCTTGATGTATGTGGGTCAAAATGAAATGAGAATTAAATTTGCATGAACGTCCTAACAAAATTTTAAAATTCTATCATAATGACTGAGATGAAGAAAAGCTTTCACAAGCTTTGTCAAGATCAACGCTTGCAACTCCGTACCACAGCTAAACTCCAATAATCTAATTATGGAAATTTTAAATTAGCCAGTTTATGCATTAGGGTATCATTTGAATCTCATGATGTTCAATGAAATTCTTGAATCCTTTAAGCATGTTGGGTATCATATTATCTTTGAGTTCACATAAATCAGAAGAGATTTGTGAAGGGAGAAAAAAGAAGGAATGAATGTATTATAGAGGCTTGAAATATATTTTTTGCTTTCAGATCCCCTCCAGCAGAGCAGAGGAGATGATCTAACAGGAAGGGGGAACGAGACCAATTCTGTGAGAGCACGACACAAAGTCACTTGAAAAATGCTCGGAGAAAGATAGAGCCCCTTTCTCTAGTCTCTCTCATCTTCTTATATATGTAAAATAAAATATTAGAATACAAATCATGCCGTACAAAATTGGTCCGTGATGAATTAATTAAAAGACCACTACATCTAAGATCAAAAGGCTCATAAATTAGGATGTGTCATATGTCAATTCTTGGTGTTAGTCTTGAATTTTGTATTTTTATTGTTACGAGGATTATTGAGAAGACGAGCTAACCTAGTAAGTCTGATTGGTCAATTCGTCAGATGGAATGGTCATACAGTTTCAACGAGCTAGTTTGCCAATACAGTTCGACAAGTCAACTCAATAGTTAGTATAAGACAACTGACATATTAACGAGTGACGTTGGCGGGTCACCCTAGCAGGTCACTCCGACGAGAGTCATTTCTTGCAAACAGATGGGCTAACACAAGCCCACGAGGCATGCCGAGTGTGAACTTTAGCCCAAGAAGGTTGATTTTTGGTATACAAAGAGCAAATTTGATGAGCATAATTCAATACTTATTAAAATTTAGGAATAATAACATACAAACCACCCGAAACATTGATATTTACAAATTAACCATCCATATGATTTTTTTTCCGAACAACAAAATTATTGTATTTATGTATGCCACGATCAAACTATTAAGAATTTGATAAAAATAAAAAACATGGGTTAGGGTTTTACCATGAATTTTGATATTTGAGTGAGAATTTGAAAAATGGATGAAAAAGGGTGACTGATTTGTAAATAGCAAGTTTGGAGTGGTATGTATGTAATTGCCCCATAAAATTTAATGTCACTTTACAAAAATTATTACACGAGAAATTTATGTTTTTAAAACATGGATATATGCAATGCTTGTGGATTCATTATATATTTTCTCATTATTGATATGTTACTACCATGACTATTGTTAGCTATGATGATCTTCATGTTGTGAACATAATAGAAATGATCTTCAACATACTATACATACTATTCAATTAGTTTAAGGGAAAAAACAATGGAATTTGTATGAGTAATCTAATTTCATGAATGATTGTTTATAAAATCAAGTGAATTAGAGCTACTTACCTTTCACTTAGTAATTATTGTAGAGAAATAATATTCCTAGCTACTTCTAATTTTGTATGTCAAAATGATCTAACACCCATATTAAAACAACAAATGTTGGCCTATTTGGACTTTATGTTCATGGGTGAGAGCTTAAATTATTAATGTTTGCTATACTAGTTGCTAATTTTCATTATAAAAACACATATGAGAAGTTGTTCTTACTATAAAAATGTTTGCTTGTTTAAGTAATGGTGGTAGGTTGCTTTTAGTGAGATTAAGGGTTGAAAATACTATTAATGTATAAGGATGGGTTTTGATTTTCTTGGTGGAATGGTGAGGAATTTAAAGTGATATGGTAGTGGGAATGCTACTATTAGTACACGTTGGGCTAATTTAGATGGATTTGAAAGATCACTTTATGGAATGGGATTTAGATGGCTTAGAAGAAAGTTCTCAAATGCACCGTTTTCACCAAAAATCTCAAAGAAAACTAGGATGAAAATGGAAATGCAAGCTTAAGGAACAGATTTTACCTCCTAGAAGAAAATTACACTCACCAAAGCTTCACAATTTGAACTATAATGGAAGGCAAAGGAAAGCCCTAAGCATCGCCTCTCAATCGCTAGAGAAGAGTCAGGGAGGAGGTTTTGCGAAAATGACCTGAATCAGGGCTGTTCATTCATTGTAGTCGAGCTGGCAGAAGTGACGCCTAGGCGTTGCGATAGTAACTCCAAGGTGCTACTTGACACAATGGTGGAGAGCCTTGGCACCAATTTTATTGGCACCTAGGCGCCATTTAGCTCTTGACACTTTGATTCTAGAGGTTCACTGAGGCCTACATGCACTAACCAGATTTGGCCCCGGTCATTTTCATTCGATTTTTTATCCTCCTCGGGTCCTTCATCACACCAATAAGCACACAAACACAAAAGATAAATAGGGCTCGCTCCTCCTTCTCATCATATTTCCCTTCCACACTTCCTCATGTTCAATGAAATTTCCAATCATTTAACTATTAGATGTTTATAGATAATTTTATAAGGTCAATCCTTTGGAAAAGACTGTTCCTGATATATTAGCTTATGTGTTGCAAATCTCATGCATTTTCTTGTCCTTTAGAGTATACAACACTAACAGTTTAAATGAAAAGATCCTCCACAAGCTCCTCTGATAGCTGGTTTATGGAACCACCAAGATGGAGGAACAAGGTCAAAATAGGAAATAAAGAATTGAGATGGACTTGTCCTGTGTCCAAACTCAACATATTTCTAGTAGATATTTAAGTTCGATTGAGAACTAAGATGTAGAGGATATGGTTGCTCTTACTACTTTCATAAAACATATAATAGTCTAATCACAACGAGAAGACTAAGGAATTGCATCCCTCAAATCACACTAAAAAAAAAGCAATCCAATCACAATCCTAAACTTCAATACACAAATACAAATACAATACTTAGGTTGCCTCCCAAAAAGTGCTTGGTTTAACGACATACGAATCCAAATATTTACTTAGGTTGACCCAACATTAAGACCTCATTAACCACATGTCTTTCACCACCTAGGTAGGGTTTAAGTCTTTGCCCATTCACTTTGAATACCCGACCACTCCTAGGATCTTTAATATCAATTGCACCAAAAGGATAATATTTAATTACAGTAAATTGTCTCGACCACCTAAACTTAAGTTTTTCAGAAATTAATTTCAATATTGTATTATATAGTAAAATCTCTTGTCCATGCTCAAAATCTTTCCTAAGAATCTTTTGATCATGTCACTTTTTCATATTTTCTTTATAAATTTTCGCATTATCATAAGATTCTTGTATAATTTCCTCGAGTTCATTTAACTGTAATAATATCTTGTCAGCAGTTTCTTTCATTTTGTAGTTGAATTCCTTAACAACCCAATAAGCTTTATGTTCTAATTTTACTGGTAAGTTAAAAGCTTTGCCAAATATGAGCCTATATGGAGGCATTCCTGATGAAGTTTTGTAAGCAGTAGTATAAGCCTATAATGCTTCATCTAATCTCAAAGAATAATCCTTCCTATTAGGATGACAGTCTTTTCAAAAATCCTTTTGATTTTCATATTAGAAACTTCTGTTAAACCACTTGTTTGAGGATGTTATGCTATGACTATCCTATGCTTAATTCCATACTTAGTAACTAATGTTTTCCTAAAGTGGCTCCCCCATCACTAATGATCACTCTAGGCATACCAAATCCACTAAAGATATTCTTCTTTAAGAATTTAGCTACAATTTGAGCATCACAATTTAGAAGAGTTACTGCCTCAATCCATTTTGAGACATAGTTCACAACTTTCAGAATATATAAATTTTCTAAGATGGTACAAAAGGACCCATAAAATCTAAACCCAAGCATTAAAAATCTAAATCTCTAAAGTGAGATTTATGGGCATTTCATCGCACTTAGAAATATTGCATATTCTCTAACATCCATCTCAAGTTTGTATATATGTATTCACACCACTAAATGGAGTAGGTCAATAAAATCTAGATTGCAAAGTCTTATCAACTCCAAAATGCCCCCCTCCCCCCAAAAAAAAAAATTCAGAATTGTGACATTTCTTAATAATTTCAAGGGTTTCTTCCAAGAGTACACATCTCCTGATCACTTGATCCTTACACTTTTTATACACGTATGGGTCGTCCAAAAAGTAAAATCTAGTGCTGTGGATGAACTTCTTATGTTGATGGTTTGTTAGTATATAGGGCAAAGCACCACAAACAATAAAATTTACTATGTCAGCATACTACGAAATGTGTCACTTAGTAATAGCAAATAGTTGCTCAACAGGAAAATTCTTATTGATTTCATCTTCATAAGTATAAGAATCTCCCTGATCTAGTCTTGATAAATAGTCTGCTATTTGATGTCAGAGCTCTTTCTATCTACCACATCGATTCAAATTCTTGCATCAAAAGGTCCCATATAATCCATCTTGGTTTTGCATCATTTTTTGACATAAGATATCTAATAGCCGAATCGTCGGTGTAAATAGTACATTTTGCTCCAATAAAATAAGTCCTAAATTTATCTAAAGTGTATACTATAGCCTATTACTCCTTCTCAGTAGTAGTGTAATTTATTTAAGCTTCATTAAGAGTTTTACTTACATAATATATAGCTTTAAAATGCTATCGTGCCTTTATCCTATAACTACTCCGATAGCACAGTCACTTGCGTCACACATTAGATCAAATGGTCTCCCCCAATTGAAGCAGTAACTAATTTCTCTTTCAGAATATTAAAGGCATTTAGGCATTCATGGTAAAAATTAAATAGGGCATCTTTTCTATGAGATGGCATAGAAGTTTCTCAATTTTAGAAATATCTTTTATATATCGCCTATAGAATCCAATATGTCCCAAAAAACTTCTAACTCCCCTCACAGTGGTAGGTGGAGGAAGTTTTTCATTTACTTGAATCTTTATTGGGCTATTTCCATGTCTTTTTCAGATATTTTATGTCTTAATACTATGCCTTCCGAAACTATAAATTGATACTTCTCCCAATTGAGAACTAAGTTAGTCTCTTCAGAGCATTTCAACACCTTCTCTAAATGATCTAAACAAGTGTCAAATGAAGGACCAAATATTAAAAAGTCATCCATAAACACATAAATTCTTTTCTTAATTAGCTCTCAAAAAAATTAGCAGGTGCATTACATAACCTGAAAGGCATCTTTGAAAAGCGAAAGTCCCATAAGGACTTGTGAATGTTATCTTATCTTGATCCTAAGGAGCTATAAGTATTTGATGAAATCCAAAATATCCATCTAAAAGAAAAAGTATGGATGGCCAGCTAGTCTATCAAACATTTGATCCAGAAAGGGTAAATGAAAGAGATATTTCCTAGTGGCAGAATTTAATTTCCTGCAGTTTATACATATTTGCTACCCAGTGACAGGTCTAGTGGGTATTAGTTCATTCTGTTCATTTACATTTACTGTCGCTCCCTCTTTCTTAGAAGCACAGTGGATAAGGCTAACCCAGGTACTATCTGATATAAAATAGATAATACCTGCATCGAGTCACTTCCATATTTCTTTATTAAAAACTTTCACAATTTGAATTAATCACATTTGAGGATCTACCCAGGGTTTATGATTATCTTCCATTATGATCCTATGAATACAAATAGAGGGACCAATTCCATTTATATTTGCCAATGTCCATCCGAGAGCTTTCTTATAATTCCTCATAATATCTATTATTTTCTCTTCTTGCAAATGAGTCAAATCTGAGGGTATGATAATTGATAATGTAGACGACTTCCCTAAGTAAGCATACTTTAGGTATGTGGGAAGTACTTTCATCTCATGTTCAGGTAGTTCCTCAAAAGAAGGAATAAGAGGTTTACCATTTTTTGTTGTATCTAAGATCTCAAATCTTTTCTGAACAAATTTTAAATTATTTGTAACCAATAGGTATGATTCATTCTGAAAGTTTAGAATTTTCTCCTCATCCAAATATGGCTCTACTGATTTATCTTCATAACTGTCTTAGAAATGACTACTACAAAAATAATCAATTAAGTCCATCCGAAAACACACATGTTCATTTTATTTAGAAAGATTCATAGATTTTAAGATATTGAATGTAAAATTATATCATTTACCCTCATAGTTAATTCACTTTTTTGCACATTGTCATAACTCGTCTAGTTGCTTGGAAAGGTCTACCTAAAATGATTAGAATTTCTTTATCTTCATCGATATCTAACACAATAAAATCAACATGGAAGATAAACTTATCCACCTTAACTAAAACATCTTCTATAACCTCCTTAGATATGTGATTGATCGATCAGCTAGCTGAAGGATTCAGTAGTAGGGGACTCTTCTTCTAATCGTAACCTTCTGAAGATAGATAATGACATAAGGTTTATACTTGCTTCAAGATCACATAAAGCTTTTACATAAAAAAATTTCTCCTATTGCACAAGGAATAGTAAATTCCCAGGATCCTTAAGTTTCTAAGGAAGCTTCTTCTGAGTGATAGCGTTGCACTCTTTTTTGAGCGCAATTGTTGCATAATCTCCAAACTTCCCCATCTTGTTAAGAATGAGTTTCAAGAACTTTACATAGCTGGGCATTTGCTCCAGAGCCTCAGCAAAAGGAATATTAATATTAAGTTTCTTAAAGGCTTCTAAAAATTTCAAAAATTGCTGGTCCAACTTCTATTGTTTAAGTTTTTGAGGAAATGGAGGTGGTAGTTTTTCTAAGTTAATATTGGTTGGAGAGACTAGTTTTTCAAAGTCTTTAGGGATGTCTTCCAAAGTTTTTTCAGGTTCTACAGTCTCCTTTTCAACTTCAAAATCTCTTAGAACTACATCCTCTAACTCTCTTCTACTCCTTAGTTGAACAACTTTAACATGCTCACTATTCTTCTCGTTAGAGTTAATCTCAGTTTTGCTAGGAAGTGTTCCTTGGGGTCGATTATTAAGTGAGTTAGTAATCTGTCCCAATTGACTTTCTATGTTCTTAATTGTTGTTCCTTGACTTTGTGGTTGATTCCCCATCTGTAATACAACTTCCTCCTAAGACAGCTTCTTCTTCTTAAATTGTAGATTAGAGTTAAATCTTGAAGGATAAGGGGATCTATACTTGGTACTACCCTGGTTATTCAAATTTCCTAATGGATTTTCCTGATTATTTCCCTATTGTTGGTTTCTCATACCATAATTGTTATTTCAGTTAAATTTAGGATGGTTCTTCCGACCTGGGTTATATAAAAGGGAATAAGGGTTGTTAGGTTTGTTGTTAATTGCATTTAAGATTTCACATGGTGAAGTATTATATTCAAATTTTTGTACAAATGAATTTTTCTTAATTACTGGAGGTATTTGAGGTTGGTTCATTCCAAACTAATCTAGCTTCCTTAATATTGCTACTACATGAGAAGTTACAATTGAAAACATGTTGACCTCACTTTTGATGAAGTCTATTCTCTCTTCCTCGGAAGCCTATGATCTTGCCATAGAACTTTCCTATTAACTAACCTAGAGGACTAGTGATTAAACCCGTCTCCCTTAGAAATTCTAAACACTTCTCTGCTCTCTCTTGAGTTTCACATGTATGGTTTTAACCTCTAGCACTTAGAAGGTTGCAACCAACATAAGGAAGCTCAAAGAGAGTCCCCATAGGACTTAGACACCTTAAAGTAACCTTGGGTGGCTTGGTCTTGATCACACACACACACTCAAGCTCATCACAATTTGTCACACATTCCAAAACCCTAAAATTACACTTCACTTGACCTACTTCTTTATTTTTTCCTAGAAACTCATGTGTGTGGACCCAAGCCCTTAGCTTTTGGCTAGGATGGCTAGGATGGCTAGGACCAGCATGTGGATGATCCAAAATGAGCTTTCCCATGGGTCTTTTGGCTTTGGGGGAGGAGGGAGGGGTGCGGGGTTTGGACAATTTGCATGGTTTGCATGAGCATCATATCCAACCGATTTTAATTCCCCCAAAACATCCCGCTTTGGCCTTCTACCCCTAAAAATCTCCAAATTTACTAGCCCCTAAAATCCCAAAATTCCCATAATTATCCAAATTCCCACTTTTTTACCAAAAAACTATGTTAAACCACCTCAAATTAACCCAATTGCCCAAATTCACTCCAAAGTCCCAAAATTACCAAAATATCCCTACACCAAAATTACTAAAGTACCCCTAATACCAAAAAAATTGCCAAAATCCCCTAATTCACTCAAATCCTCACCAAAACCAATTCTAACCATCAAATGTCCCCAATTGCATCCAAAATTTTCCAAATCCACCAAAATTAACCAAAATTACTAAATTGTCCCTAAGCTTCCAAAACCCCTAAATTACCTCAAATTTTCGTCAAATTCAAACTCACCCAATTTCAAATCCAAATTAAATATCATCATATTCAAAATCAACTTAAACCAAATTTAAATCTAATTACACTTAATTCTAAACCCAAATTCCAAGCCCAAGCCAACTACCCCAAATCCAACCTCTCACCAAATTGAGCTACATGATCAATCCAACTCCATAAAATCTATTTTCCAAATTCATCATGGCATTTCAGGACTAAATTGAGCCTTCAATTAGTTTAGATCAAGCCCAAACTAGCCAAAATCTAATTTCAAGCCTAAACCCAAATTTAAACTTAAAACCAAAATTTGATCTAAACCTTTGGATTAATCAAAAGCATAATTACCACAGCCATGTCCTAAGCCCTGAGATGCTAATCACATCACCTAACAAACCTTTAGATTAGTTTTTATTGAAGTCTGAAGTATGTATTCTGAGTCAACGGAGTAGGGAGACTTGCTCTGAGAAGTAGTTTAGCAAAGAGTCAAAGTTTCAGAGGAACTTCCTTAGTCTTGTGGAGAGGATTTTCATATAAGTGTTTACTTTTATTTAGTTTATTATTACTTGTTTTCGTTTATTATTTTTCTTATCGTTGTTTTTAATTTCAAATCAATGTATTTTTATATTTTCTCAATGCATTCTGAGTAGTTTACTTTATCTTTTTCTTTCTTAAATGGAGAAGTAATTAATTTAAAGAGAATTGTTGTGGAAAGTATACGTGTTTAAAAGTTGGAAGAAGTTGTGAAGATTGATTCTAAAAACTTTGTTTACTTCTTAATTGGGCCTGTTAAGTTGTAAAATTTCTTGAGATTATGTAAGATCTAATGTGGTATTGTCTCATAAAAGTTAGTAAGAATCACATGAAATTATATGGGTGAGAACTGTAGTCCATATAATTGAATGTAATATTAGAAGATATTTTTAAAAAAGGGAGTAAAATTAGAGGATTTTAGAGTGACAGGATAAAACCCCCTAATTTGGTTTGAAGTTTTGAGTTTTGTTATGAGAAGTTAGCCCCCAAGTGGTGAGAATCGAGGGAACTCTAGAGTGAGAGACTGGTATCTTCCCCGCTAACCATGTTCAAAATAATATAAATTTCAAATTAACTTATGTTCTTTATAGAACCAAGTAAGAATAAAGAACACATTTGCTTCTATCTGTCACAACAAAAATTTGAATACTTCCACAACAATACTTTAAGAATTATTACTACATGAAAGGAAAGAAAAAGATATTCTAGTTAATAGTATTTACATCCAGTGTTATTAGTTATTGTAATTTTAATTTCTTGCTTTGTATTTTTATTAAGAAAATTTCAAAAGACATCAATCTTCAAAACTTTTCAAAATCAAGACATAATTTTTCGAAAACAATTAAAGAAAATAAAAGATAATTTCTCTGATTCCTTTAAAGATTTCACATTTTCCCTGTGGGTTCGATATCTCGGGGCTTAATTAGAAAGTCCTATATTACTTGATAAACGATACATATACTTGCGTAGTATCCCATATTATAAAATTATTATTTTCATATCTTAAATCATCAGTGCACTTATATCTGACGGTACCAAGTTTTTGGCGTCGTTGCACTTATATCTATCGGGGATCAAGTTTTTGGCGCCGTTGCTGGGGAAAAGTAATTTAAATTGCATTTTAAAGAGAATTAAGAAATTATAAATTTTTACTTTTCTCTTTTTTTGTTAGTGTGTTGTATTTTGTTTTGTTTTATTATTGTATACGTATTTCAGGTTCTGAAGGACTTGTGCCTTACGATTCTGAATTAGAAAGAACTATCAGAAAAATCAAACAAATTAAAAATACAGAAAAAGAAAAAAATATTCAAGAAATGGCAAATCATCAAAATCAAAATGTTGGCATCCATCAAGAATTAAGACCTTTAAGAGATTATGTTAACCATACGGTAGATGAACTTCGTGGTAGTATTCAAAACCCTATTGTAGTTGCTAATTCTTTTGAGCTTAAACCTGCTATTATCCAAATGGTGTCAAATAATCAGTTTGGGGGAGCAACAACTGAAGATCATAATTTGCATCTTGCTAATTTTCTAGAGTTGTGTGCTACTTTTAAATATGATGGTGTTTCAGATGATGTTATTAGACTAAGACTTTTTCCTTTCTCACTAAGGGATAAAGCTAAAATGTGGTTACATTCGTTAGCACCTGGATCAATTAGAACTTGGGGTGAACTTTCACAAAAATTCCTTACTAAATATTTTTCACCATCTAAGACTGCTAAGTTGAGAAATGATATAACTTCTTTTTGTCAGTTTGAAGGAGAATCAATATATGAAGCATGGGAAAGATTTAAAGATCTCCTCAGGAAATGTCCACATCATGTGATACCAAATTAATTAATAATTCAAACTTTTTATAATGGATTAGTTGGATCTCTTAGATCAATAATCGATCGTCATTACTTAGTGGATCATTAATGTCTAAACCATTTTCTGATGCTTATGCTTTAATTGAAGAAATGGCTACTAATAATTTTCAATGGCCTTTTGAAAGGTTAAATCCTAAAAAGGTAGTAAGTGTTTATGAAAATGATGCTTTTATAATGTTAGCAAATCAAGTTGTTGCTGTATCAAGGAAGATAGACCAATTTGGGATGAATTTTTCTCGACCAAATCTCATGATTGAAGAAAATTCATTAGGCCAAATGGTTGATTCTTATTCTTCACCGTAAGCTGTGAATGCTTATAATGAAACCTAACAATCCATATTCCAATTATTATAACCCAGGTTGGAATAATCATCCAAATTTTAACTGGAATAACAATAATTAGGGTGGTGTTAATCAACAATGGGCGAACACCCAAGTAAACCCATTGGGGAATTGGAACAACCAAGGTAATAATAATAATAGATTAACTTATCCTTCAGTTTATAACAATGCTTTACAAAATAAGGAGAAGAAGTTGTCTATGGAAGAAGTAGTATCACATATGGGAAATTAATTACAAATTCAAGGAGCAACCATCAGAAATATTAAAAATCAATTGGGACAAATTGCAAATGCCTTAAGTAATAGATCCAAGGAATGCTTCCAAGTAATGCTGAAGTGAATCCAAGAGAAAAGAATAAAGAACAAGTGAAAGCCATTCAACTGAGAAGTGGAAAAGAATTGGAAGGTAGAGTTCAAAAAGAAACTGAAGTAGAGAAAGAAGAGATTGAAAGACCTAAAGAGGACACTCTAAAAGGTTTTGAAAGACCTATTTCTCCACCTAAGGTTGATTTAGAAAAAGCACCACCTCCATTTCCTCAGAGACTTCTTCAACAAAAGTTGGATAAGCAATTTTCAAAATTCTTGAAGATATTAAAGAAGCTTACCATTAATATTCCATTTGCTGAAGCCCTAGAACAAATGCCAAGCTATGCAAAATTTATGAAGGATATTCTTAATAAAAAGAGGAAGTTTGAAGAAAATGAGACTTGTTGCACTTAGTGAGGAGTGCGATGCGATAATTCGAAAAAGCTTCCGAAAAACTTAAAGATCTCGGTAGTTTCACAATTCCATGTGCAATCGGAGAAAGATTCCGTGGAAAAGATTTATGTGATTTGGGTGCGAAGCATTAACCTTATGCCTCTATCAATATTCAAAAAACAGGGACTAGGAGAAATAAACCCAACTACTGTAACTCGGCAATTAGCAGATCGTTCGATCACATATCCTAAAGAAGTTATAGAAGATGTTTTGGTAAAAGTGGATCAATTTATTTTTTTTATGGATTTCATTGTGTTAGATATGGAGGAAGATAAAGAGATACTCATAATTTTGGGGAGACCTTTTCTAGCTACAGGTAGAGTCATGATAGATGTGCAAAAAGGGGAATTAATGATGAGTGTTAATGATCAGACTGTTACATTTAATATTTCAAAATCGATGAAATATCCTACAAGAGGTAAAGAAGATGAGTGTTTTAGGAAGGATGTTATCGAATATTTAAGTGAATGTCATTTCAAATCAACTTATGAAGAGAAAGCTTTAAGAAAAGAATTTGAATATAAGCAAGAAGAGGAGTTATTTGATTCTGAAGATTTCCAAGAAGAAGATTTAAAGTATGTTCATGAAAGTTTTGAATTGTTGGATATGACTGAAAAAGATAAATCTTATGGTCCATCAATTGAAAAACCTCCTGAACTTGAGTTAAAAGTGCTTCATGATCATTTGAAGTATGTTTTTTAGGTGAATCCTCAACCTTGCCAGTTATAATTTCCTCTCAATTAACTGAAAAAGAAGAAGAGAGTGTGCTTGAAATTCTGAAGAAGCACAAGAAAGCCTTTGGATGGACAATTGCTGATATTAAAGGAATCAATCCTTCAATTTGTATGCACAAAATTCTTATGGAAGATAATAGCAAACCGCGGGTTGATCCCCAAAGGAGATTAAATCCTATCATGAAAGAAGTTGTTAAGAAAGAAATTTTAAAGTGGTTGGATGCTGGAATTATCTACTCTATTTCAAATAATGCATGGGTTAGTCCTATTCACTGTGTTCCTAAGAAAGGAGGAGTAACTGTGACTGTTAATGAAAAGAATGAAATGATACCAATAAGACAGGGTGGCAAATATGCATTTATTATAGAAAATTAAACATTACCACAAGGAAAGATCATTTTCCACTCCCTTTTCTAGATCAAATGTTGGATAGACTGCTGGGCATAAATACTTTTGTTTTCTGGATGGATATACTGGTTACCACCAAATTCAAATTACTCCTGAGGATCAAGAGAAAACTACGTTTACCAGTCCTTATGGTACGTTTGCTTTTAGAAGAATGCCTTTGGTTTATGTAATGCCCCTGCTACATTTCAGAGATGTATGATGGCTATTTTTTGTGATTTAATTGAAAAAGGGATTAAAGTTTTTATGGATGACTTTTCAGTGTTTGGAATTTCATTTGAATCATGTTTAGAACATCTATCTAAAGTTCTAAAATGCTGTGAAGAAACTAATTTGGTCCTTAATTGGGAAAAATGCCAATTTATGGTAACGGGAGGAATTGTTTTGGGACATCGAATTTCGGAAAAGGTTTGGAGGTAGATTCCGCAAAAATTCAAGTTATATCTAATTTACCTTGCCTAACCAATGTAAGGGGAATTAGAAGTTTTTTAGGACATGCTGGATTCTACAGGTGTTACATCAAAGATTTTTCAAAGATTACAAAACCTTTATGTCGTTTATTGGAAAAGGATGCAATTTTTAATTTTGATGATGATTGCCATAAAGCCTTTGAAACATTAAAAGAAAAATTAATCACTGCACCTGTAATAATTTCACCAAATTGGGAAAAACCTTTTGAATTAATGTGTGATGCTAGTGATTATGCTATTGGTGCTTATTTTGGGTCGGAAATATGATAAAATTTTCAAAGTAATTTATTATGCTAGTAAAACTCTTAATGAAGCTCAAATTAATTATACCACTACTGAGAAAGAGTTATTAGCTATGGTATTTCCTTTGATAAATTTCGATCATATTTAATTGGAACTAAATGTGTTGTGCATACTGATCATTCTGCTATCAAATACTTAATGAAGAAAAATGATACAAAACCAAGACTTATAAGATGGATTCTTCTTTTGCAAGAATTTGATTTTGAGATAGTAGATAGGAAGGGTTTTGATAATCAAATTGCTAATCATTCGTCCAGGCTTGAAATAGAAAAATCTTTCTGTGATATTGAAGAAATTAATGAACATTTTCCTGATGAAAAACTGTTCACTATTAAAGAATTGTGTGTTCCGTGGTATGCAGATATAGTAAACTTTATTGTTAGTAATATTATACCCTATGGTTTGACATATCATGAAAAGAAGAAATTTTTGTCTGATGCTAAGACTTATTTTTGGGATGACCAATTTTTATATAAACAAGAAAAGAATCTTATAATTCGAAGATGTGTACTTTTGGAAGAGACTTATGAATTATTCAAAAATGTCATGATTCTGATTATGGGGGACATTTTGGAAGTGATAAAACTGCAAATAAAACATTACAATCAGGATTTTATTGGCCTACAATTTTTAAGGATGTGAATGTTTATATTAAAAATTGTGATAGATGTCAGCTTGTAGGCAATATTTCTAGAAGAAATGAGATGCCCCTCAATTATATGTTTGAAGTTGAAATATTTGATGTTTGGGGATTAGATTTTATGGGACCATTTACACCATCTTTCGAAATTTTTATATTTTGATAGCAGTAGACTATGTTTCCAAATGGATTGAAGCTATTGCTTTACCTCGATGTGATGCTCAAAGTGTTGCAAAGTTTTTAGAAAAGATTATATTTTGCAGATTTGGAATACCAAGAGTAATCATAACTGATGTGGGAAGTCATTTTAGAAATGCGATTATTGGGAAGTTAGCAAAGAAATATCACATTAATCATCGCATTGCTACTGCTTATCATCCGCAGATAAGTGGATTTGTTGAATTATCCAATCGTGAAATTAAAAGAATATTGGAAAAAACTGTTACTCGTAATAGAAAGGATTGGTCAATTAAATTGGATTATGCTTTGTGGGTGACCCACTTTTTATATGATTGCAATTTATGGTATTAGCAACGGTACCAAAAACTTGATCCCGTTTTAATATATATATTTGATTTTATGATGGAATGTATAATGTGGATTCTACGCAAGTATACGTATCGTATCAAGTAATACAGGGCTCTAGTGGAGTCTCGGTTATCAATCCCACGAGGAAGTTTTTAACAGATTTGTATCAGCTAAATTTAAAGGAATTACTTACTAATATAGTATACAAAAATTTAGAATAATTAACTAAAGCAAACTAAAGTAAACTAATGCTTTAAAATAAAGTTGATTTAAAAGATTTCAGAAAAAGTATCCTTCTCCTTGTTTTTAGAAAATTAAGTGAATGATGAATCTAATAGAATTTCTTTTATTGTATTGTGACAAATAGGAGCATTCCTATTCTTTACCCTTTGGTCCGGTGCGAAGAACATTGACTAATCCTATGTTTGATTACTGAATGCAAGGCTACGGCTGGGAGGATACTGTCTGCCACTTCGAGCTCCCACGTTCCCCTCACTCGAGGGCTAACATCTACACTTCAGCTCTCAAACAATAGGACCAAATTGAATATTTTAGTCTGTCACACTATAATGTCCAATTTTGCGTCCGATAAATAATATTTCCCTATTTATTTGCACCCTCCTTCCAAGGCTTTTGACTTCCCTAAATATTGGATGTAATCTTTACTATAGTTGATAATTCAACATATTTTAACAATTGATACGAGCGGATTGAAATTAAATTAAGTTTTAAGTAAAAATTATCACAATTTATTTTAATATTTTAGGCACTTCTATTTAATTTCATCAATTCACATAATTTCATAAACAAGGAAAAAGACTAAGAAAACTACTCAGAATGCATGGGAATTAAACAAAGCATAAATTTCATTTAAAGTTAACAACAATAAACAAAGATACTTATCTTAATTTCCTCCCCAAGCAGACTCCTTGAAGTTCCTTTGACTTTTCCTTCCAGTACAACACACTTCTAAACTCACTAATTACTTCTAAAATAAACACCAAGTAGAAACTAATACTCTCTAAATAAACACACACATAAATAGACACCAAAAAGAGACACACTAGACACACAAATTCGTCCTCTATTTATAGAGGAAGACAAAGGTCCAAGGGGTACTTAAGCACCTCTTCAAAAAGTGTCCAGGTTCAATGTATGTGACATTTTGAACAATCTCGCCGTTGGCGAGAAACGACCTCGCCGTCGGCGGGGTTTCTAGAAGGTCTCCAAACCGCGCGATCTCGCTGTCGGCGGGCTCGGGCTCGCTGTCGGCGAGGTATTTATAAATCCTTCAGAAATTTTCTTAATAATCTCGTCGTCGGCGGGCTCGATCTCGCCGTCAGCGACATAGTTCATTTTGCATGAATTTCTTCCTTTTTGATCTAAATTTGCTCCATTTCATTCTTTTTGCTTTCATCACTTATAAATCTTGATTCCTGCAATAAAAATAAAGAAAATACCTTTCTTTAAAGTGCAATTTCATAACAAATAGGTATGAATTTCTTAACATATTTTTCTGTGATCAAAATCCCCCAAACTTAATTATTGCTTGTCCTCAAGTAATTTTAGTACTAAATAAAAATAATGATTTTTGTAATAGAACTTTTCGATTCGGATATACTATGAATTAAATTTAAATAATACTATAGTAAAGTTAAATAGAAATATTTTCAAGTAATTAAATTAACTTTATAGATATAAGAATATTTAGTTTATCAGATCTAAGATTTCTAGTTCTCTATTTATTTCAGGGAAGACTATATTAAAAAGAAAAATTTACTTAAGATATTTAGATGATAGGAAGTTCAAGAAAACATTATTTAGTAAAATACTAATCCATATATATAAGTTTAGAAATATCTTTGAGTTTTACCCTTTAGGTTGATTCCATTGAAGCCAATTTTTGATAAGGCATATCCTCAAGCTTCTCCTCAATTATATTTTTCTTTTCTTTTCTCTCTTTTTTTTTTCTTTTTGGATTGATTTTCAATCCTTCTCTCTTTTTTTTTTCTTTTTCAAGTGAGGATTACTATATCTGGATAGCCTGTTAATAATTTTGAACTTCAACTTTCTCTTCCTAAATTTGAAACTTAAAATATTTCTTTGCTTATATGTATTTCATAGCTTTTGCTTCATTGAGTTTCAATCTCTTCTTTTTCAGTTAAATACTTAAGAATTTCAATTTTAGAATATAGTTTCCCTTACTTTAAATAGTTTACTATATTCTTATTTTTTTAACCAAATATCTTATTCTATTAAATAATTGAATTACTAGAAACATTTTTTTTAAACTTTCTATAATAATTAAATAAAGTAATTCATGTTTATTGAATTGAAAAATTACTATAGAAAAATCATTTGATATTAATAATTTTTTGAAAATAGAAATTGAGAACAATTTAATAATTAAATTTGAATTTTTTTCTCCCCCAAACTTAAATTTTTCTATCTATTTCTAACTAGTGAAAAGGAAAATATACAATGAATCATACCTTTAAGCCTTAGGTATTTCTTTTCCTTAAAATTTTGTAGGCTTTTTCATTTATTTAAAGAACCTGTACTGCTAGTATTCTTCCACATATATAATATTTAAAAGAAAGTGCTAGGATAGGAAAATTTTAATAAGTATAAAACACAACAAATGAAAACTTAATCTATTACTACACATACAATCAACTAACCTATTTTAAATAAATTAAAACAATCTAAACATATTAAAAGTTCATAACTTATAAAAACTTAAACAATACATTAAATAAAAACTAACATCTTATCTAAAAAATTGCAAACTAACTTAACACATATAAAAAGTTTAACGTTATAACATAAGCACAAAAACAAACACATCAAAGTCATAGTCCACAGAAAGTACAGAATAATTACATACAGAACAATAAAGTTTTCAAAATAACAATTAATCTAATCAAACCAAACAAAGTCTCTAATCTTCCTCATCAAAATCCCAGGCTATATCATCTCCACGATCTCCGAGGTCGAGAAGGTTGAGCAGTGAGTACTTGTGTGTAGCGGGGGCACTCGGGAAAGACAACATCTAAATCACCACTCTTATATCGACGTTCGGCCTCATAGTATGCAATTTCGTACTCCGAATGTCGCTGGAGATATTCGTTATCATAATCGTGTCTTCTTTCCGAGCCATCGATTCCGTGGTCTATATGCTCAAATCTTCTTTCCATATTCTCTCCAAATTGTTCAAAACTCTTTCTACTCAGGGTCAGCTCATTCATCAGATCTTGAAGGGTAGGAGTGGTGTACTGAGGGGGTTCATAGCTAGTAGAGGGTATATCTCTACTTGAAGAAGGTACATAATCCCTTGTCCCAGATCTCCATCCTTTGTGGGATTCATATTTCTTTATATTAGCCTGAGTAATGGGTTTCATAGGTTCAACTCATTCCTCATCATCTCTTGCCTCTACCCCGAGATAATTGGCAGAGTGCATAGATAAGACCAGGATGTCCTAGTCCTCCTCCACTTTCATTTCTTGAGGTGGCTAATATATTTTTATAAATTACACTTCCCACATTAATGCTTTTTGGGTTCTGAATACAGAAATTCAGAACTGCTCTATCTCTTGTTATCTCACTATGGTGGTAGGTAGGTAACAAAGTAGAACAAATAAAATAGTGCCAGGCTTTTGATGTTGCATTTAACATAGAAAGAGGAAAATTTACCCTTCCCGCTGTTTGATCTTCCAGACGCCTTTCCCATCAGTGAGAAAGTCAATCACCTCTTCCAGTGGTTCTTCCATAGTTCCAAATGTATCATACTCACTGATATATGTGTCTCGTACCTCGTAATAAGCATTTATTCTTGCAGCGCTGAATTCCACAAAAATCCTCTAACCTTTGCGGCGCATCTTCGGTTGAAGTCGAATTAGCATAGAACTCCTTAACTACTTCTATAGCGGCTCTGTTGGTCACGAAACAGAAATTTTCCCATCCTCGTTCCTTAATGATTCGCTCGACTTCTCCTCCGGGACTTTTGAAAACTCGATCTTGAATGCATGTTCTGGCTTGAATATTGTGAAAATATCTTGATTGTGCCTTTGCATTCACAAAACGAGTTTCGTCGTAATCCAATCTTCTCTTTGGTCGTGGAGCCATTTTCGATCTGTGAAATTTGCAAAAATTTTAACTAAACTCCCAAATATTACTAAGAAGGCTTCCTACAACATCGAAAATCCATTTAAATCAAATTCCATGAATTTCTTCTAATTATTTTCTCCACATTTGGAATTTTTTTTCAAAATTTCCTAAAGTATAAGAAATCAATGGTGAAAATCAAAAATTTTTGCATAGGAGTGAAGCTCTTACCAAGGGAAGATGAAATCTGGTGTCAAAAAGTGTTGAAATCGCCTCAAATCCAAGATCTCACAAGCCCTAGGTCGGTTTTTTCGAAGTTTTGAGGAAGAGGATGATGAATAGTGTCGGTTGGTCGGTCGAATATAGGTCTTTTCGCGATCTCGCTGTCGGCGAGATTTTTCTCACCGTCTGCAAGCTAATTAATTTGACAAAGGTAAAAGTTTCGGGAAAAATCCGCCGTCGGCGAGCTCGTTCTCGCTGTCAGCGGGATTTTCCTCGCTGTCAGCGGGATAATTCTCGCCGTCGGCGAGATCCCAAAATTTTAAATTTTTGAAATTCGTCAATCATTTTTCAACCTCGATTTGCCCTTTAATCAATCTTCCGATCACTTAATTTAATAATTTAGTATGAAGATTAGATACTTATACTCACAAAAAGTTCACACAACACAAACAACATAATTTTATATATGAAATCCATGAGACTTACACACTTCACACTAACAACTAACAACATACTTAACTTAAATGTCCAAATCCATAATACTCAGCATCGCAATCCACACCACAACACTCTAAATGCTTAGACATAACAATTACATATAATCTCATCAAATCTGAGATGATCAAATCAAAGTTCGACTTATAATAAAACCTAAATCC
The DNA here is from genome assembly GCA_022702705.1 of Papilionanthe hookeriana x Papilionanthe teres. Taxonomy (NCBI): domain Eukaryota; kingdom Viridiplantae; phylum Streptophyta; class Magnoliopsida; order Asparagales; family Orchidaceae; genus Papilionanthe; species Papilionanthe hookeriana x Papilionanthe teres. Next base: position 27,564,191 of record CM040433.1, on the reverse strand, counting down.
AAATCTACACATATATACATAAATATATGACATAAAATAGAAATCTTTCCTACTCCTCAGTGTCTGAACTATCATCCTCTCTGATATTCCCGATGCGACGTAGGTACACAAATAAATTGTAGAAAGGCCTGAAAGGGAATTCTGCAGTAGATTCTTCATTATCCAGCCTTTCTGTCTCAGTAAATGAATAAAACTGGCCTCCAGATGTCCGAGTATGATCAAGGTGCTCCTTCATTCTCCAGTCGATGTGATCAAACATATCAGAGATATTGTCGATGGAATTCATCACATTCTGCAACTCTTTCTCTAATCCTTTAATCTTCTTCAGAATGAAATTTGTTTTATCAGTAAGGGGCCTTGCTAAAGGATTGTTCTGTGATGCTCTATCAGAAATAATGGTAATCTCATCATTGTTTTCCAAAGTTGGAAACATATCCGTAGGATCAAGTGGTTTCCATGGTAAAAGTACCTTTTCCCAAGCCTCATAAGAAACTTGTGCTCGGTCGAATAAAGCAAATATAGTTGATGGGTGTCCAAGTCCATGCACCGACCCATGCACGATCAATCCTAATGCAGACTTTACTATTATTGATCCAACATCGATAGGTAGTCCAATTTGAATACAGTAGTTTAATATAGCGCATTCCTTTGAAACCTTATTTACCCTCATAGTGGGTAATAATTTTGATGAGATGAAGAAATGCCAATGCTTCGAGACAGGGTTAAGAAGTGATGCAGAAAAACTGACATACCCGTCTTCGCGCAACTCCCGATCATCGAGTTCGTCGGTCGGGTATCTATAAATCTCGTTCATATTGTATCTTGAAGGCACAAAGTTTGAATAATGACGGACGAGGGTATTCTCTATAGAAAATAATTCATTTACCCTTGAAGGAGTAAATGTTACCCTTCTTCCTCTGACGTAGACATTTCCATTGTTGATCGCATGTAGATTAGAGTAAAATACTTTAACTACAGGAATAACTACAGCGGATGTCGTATAGCAAAATACCTCCCAATCTTGTCGCGCGATCATTTCTTCGATTTTTGTGGTGGAATTTTCTACTCCTCTGTTGACAAATCCCCTTTCTTTAATAAGTCGCTTCTTCATCGAAGACTTTGTTGAAGATACGCTGTGCCTCCGAACTGACGAATTTTCTTCGGTTAAAAACTCCAGTTTTTGTGGTTTCTAAGAGTTTGGTGGCCATTTTGGATTGAAAGGAATGATCTCTAGTCATTTCTAAGGAAGAAAACAGTGTAAAAATGAATTTGGGATGGTTTCCTACAAAGAAATGGCTTAGAACCGTCCAAAACCGCACGAAAATTCTTAAGAAACCAAATTTTCAACTGCCTCGCCGTCAGCGAGATAGTTGTAAAACTGAAATGTTATAAGGCGCCGATCTCACTGTCGGCGAGATCGACCTCGCCGTCGGCGAGATTTCGTAAAATTGCCCAATTTTGCTTTAATTTGAATATTTTCTGATCTCATCATATAGGTTTAAAGATGTGATGATTTTAATTAAAAAAATTGAGTAGTAAGATTTATTTTAATAATACAGACTCACTAATTTGTATATAATTAAAATAAAAGACTACTATGGGTTGCCTCCCATAAAGCGCTTGGTTTAACATCATCAGCCCGACCTAATTTCAGTTAGTAATCAGGTTGACTAAGCATTAAAACCTCTTTAAAATTTGGTCTTCTACCTTCGAAATATGGTTTTAATCTATGTCCTATTTTTGGATCTTCAATTTCTATAGTTCCATATGAAAATATTTGAGTTATGGTGAAAGGTCCTAACCATCGAGATTTTAATTTCCCAAGAAATAATTTCAATCTAGTATTATATAGCAAAACTTCTTGTCCTGGTTCAAAATTTCTCTAATTAATCTTCCGATCATGCCATAATTTCATCTTTTCTTTATAAATCCTATCATTATCATATGATTCATTCCTTAATTCTTTCAATTAATTTAATTGCAACAATCTCTTCTCACCAGCTTATTTATATTATAATTAAATTCTTTAATCGCCCAATATGCTTTATGTTCTAATTCAACTGGTAAGTGGCAAGTTTTTCCATATATAAGTCCGTAAGGAGTCATTCCTATCGGAGTTTTATAAGCGATCTGTATACGCATAATGCGAGTGTCTAGTCTTATAGACCGAGTCCAATCTATTAGGGTATACAGACTTTTCTAAAATCCGCTTAATCTCTCGATTAGAAACTTCAGCTAATCCACTAGTTTGTGGATGATAAGCAATTGATATCTTATGAATAAAATTATATTTTTCTACTAGTTTGTGAATATATTTGTTTCTAAAATGAGTTCCTCCGTCAGTGATAATCACTCTCGGCATTCCCAATCTAGTAAAAATATTTTTCATTAAAAATTTTGAAACACTTTTAACATCACACCTAGGTAAAGCTTGCGCTTCGATCCATTTGGAAACATAATCGACGACTACTAATATATATGAGTTTCCAAATGAAGGAATAAAAGGTCCCATGAAATCTAATCCCAAACATCAAAAATTTCAACTTCTAATAAAAAATTCGGAGGCATTTCATTTCTTCTTGATATGTTTCCTACTCTTTGGCATTTATCGCAGGTTTTTATATATCTGTATACATCTCTAAATAGAGTAGGCCAGTAGAATCTAGATTGTAGAATTTTATACGCAGTTTTATCTGTCCCAAAATGTCCTCCAAAATCAGAATCATGACATTTTTGAATAATTTGTTCAATTTCTTCATAAGACACGCATATTCTAATAATTAAATCCTTACATTGCTTATATAAGTATGATTCATCCCAAAAGTATGTTTTAGCATCATGAATGAATTTTTTCTGTTGTTGTAAAGTTAACATAGGTGGTAAAATGTCACTTACAATATAATTTACTATATCAGCATACCAAGGTATTTTCCACTCATTTATATTATAAAGTTGTTCATCGGGAAAACTATCTAAAATTTCATTGTCGATATCGGATAATTCATGATTTTCTAATCTTGATAAATGATCGACAATTTGATTATCGGTTCCTTCTTGTTAACGATCTCAAAATCAAATTCTTGCATTAATAATATCCATCTAATTAATCTTGGTTTAGAATCTTTCTTTTGCATTAAATACTTAATAACGAGAATGATCGGTATGCACAATACATTTAGTTCTTATTAGATAATGCCGAAATTTATTAAAAGCATATACAATTGCTAATAATTCTCTTTCGAGTAATCTGTATAATTTATTTCGACATCATTTAGAGTTTTACTTGGCATAATATATAACTTTAAAAATCTTATCATATCTTTGCCTAAGAAGCTGCTCCTATAAGCATAATCACTAGCATCACACATAAGCTCGAATGGTTTCTCCCGATTAGGTGAAACTATTATAGGTCTTGTAATTAATTTATCTTTTAATAATTAGAAAGCATTCGGGCATTCGATTGTAAATTCGAATTTCTTGTCCTTTTCAAGAAGTTGGCATAGAGGTTTAGTAATTTTTGAAAAATCTTTTATATAATGTCTGTAGAATCCAGCATGTCCAAGAAAACTTCTTACCCCTTTCACCGTAGTTGGAGGTGGTAATTTAGCTATAACTTGAATTTTTGTAGGGTCTACTTCCATGCCCTTTTCCAAAATTTTATGCCCTAATACAATGCCGCCTGTAACCATAAATTGACATTTCTCTCAATTAAGAACTAAATTAGTTTTCTCACATCAAATACTTTTTCAAGATGATTTAAGCATGTGTCAAATGTTGTTCCAAATACAGAGAAATTATCCATAAATACTTCTATTCCATTATCAATTAACTTACTAAATATAGACATCAAACATCTCTGGAATGTTGCAGGTGCATTACATAATCCAAAAGGCATCCTTCGAAAAGCGAAAGTTCCATAAGGACTAGTAAATGTAGTTTTCTCTTGATCCTCAGGAGCAATTTGTATTTGATGATAACCGGTATATCCATCTAAGAAACAAAAATATTTATGTCCAAGCTAATCTATCTAACATTTGGTCTAGAAATGGTAAAGGGAAGTGATCTTTCCCGGTGGTCGCGTTTAATTTTCTATAATCAATACATATTCGCCATGCGGTAACTTGTCTTATAGGGATAAGATCATTATTTTCATTAGCTTTTACGGTCACTCCTCCTTTCTTAGGCACACAGTGAATTGGGCTTACCCAAGCACTGTCAGAAATAGGATATATAATACCATTATCTAACCATTTTAAAATTTCTTTTTTTACTACTTCTTTCATTATTGGGTTTAATCTCCTTTGGGGATCTACTCTAGGCTTATGTTCATTATCTAAAATAATTCAATGCATACAGATTGAAGGACTAATTTCTTTAATATCTGCTAAAGTCCAACAAAAAATTTTCTTATATTTTTTTAAGGTATCTAAAAGTTTTTGTTCTTGAGATTCATTTAATTCAGATGAAATAATAACTGGTAGAGTTGAAGAATTACCTAAGTAAGCATATTTCAAATGATTAGGTAACATTTTTAACTCAAGTTCAGGAGGTTTAATAATCGATGGAACTATATTTTTTTCAGTGTTTTCTGTATTATCCAAAAATTCAAATTTCTCTTGAATATAATCTAGTTCTTCATTTATATAGGCTGTTCAATTAATTCAGTATTTTTTTTTCTAATTTTTCTTCATAATATTCCTTAAAATGTTCTTTTTGTAAATGATCGAGTACTTCCATTTGAAAACACTCATCATCTTTTTCTAGTGCAGGATATTTCATTGATTTAGCAATATTAAAAGTTACTTTTTGGTCATTTACTCTCATAGTTAATTCTCCTTTACGAACATCAATCATAGCTTTCCCAGTGCTAAAAATGGTCTTCCTAAGATGATAGGAATTTCTTTATCTTCTTCCATATCTAAAACAATAAAATCTACGAGGAAGATAAATTTATCCACTTTTACTAAAACATCTTCAATAACTCCCTTAGGATATGTAACGAACGATCGACTAGCCGAAGGGTTGCCGAAGTAGGTGAAATTTCTCCCAATCCTAATCTCTTAAAAATTGATAGAGACATTAGATTGATGCTTGCTCCTAAGTCACACAAAGCTTTTCCATAGAATTTTTCTCCGATAGCGCAGGGTATAGTGAAACTACCAGGATTTTTTAATTTTTCAGGAAGCTTTTTCTGAATAAAAGCACTACACTCTTCACTAAGTGCGACCGTTTCATTATCGGTAAATTTTCTTTTTTTATTTAGAATATCTTTCATGAATTTTACACAGTTTGGCATCTGTTCTAAAGCTTCTACGAAAGGATTATTTATTGTTAATTTCATAAGAATTTCAAGGAATTTAGCAAACCGCTTATCTTTTTTATGTTGAATTAGTCGTTGAGGAAATGGTGTTGGAGGTTTTTCAACTGAAATTTTCATTGGTATTAAAGGATTTTCTATGTTTAGATCTTATTGATTCTTTTCCTTTTCGATTTCCACTTCCTCTTTTTGACTTTCAAGTTCTTTCTGAATTCGAGGTTCTAATTCTTTTCCACTTCGTAATTGTATCGCCTTAATTTGTTCATTTCCTTTATCTTTGGGATTTATTTCCACATTACTAGGGAATGTTCCAGGTATTCTATTATTAAGCGCGGTAGCAATATGTCCAAGTTGAGTTTCAATATTTATAATAGCTGTTCCTTGATTTTGTAGTTGATTTCCTTGTATTTGTAATTGATTTCCTTGATTTTGTAATTGATTTCCTTGATTTTGTAAATGTTGACCCATATTTAATATTAATTCTTCTATAGATAATTTCTTATCTTTAAATTGTGGGTTATTATTATTAAATCCAGGTGGATAATTAGGTTTATAATTAGAATTTCCTTGATTAGAGGGATTTCCTAATGGTTGTGTTATGTTGTTCATCCATGGTTGATTAGTTGTGTTATTATTCCAATTAAAATTAGGATGATTTTTCCATCCAAGATTATAGTAATTTGCATATGGATTATTGGGTATGTTATTAATAGCATTTATAGTTTCATAATGAGATTGGGATTCTATAAGTTGTCCAGATGAGTTTTCTTCTAATATAGTTGGAGAGTAATTCATTCCAAAATGATCTAATTTTTTAGATATAGGAGCGATTTGCAAAGCTAACATAGATATTGCATCATTTTCATGAATACTAGCTATCTTTTTCGGATTCATTCTATCGACGAGCCATTGAAAATTATTGGTAGCCATTTCTTCGATTAGTGCATAGGCTTCATTAAATGGTTTTGACATTAATGATCCTCCAACGAGCGACATCGATGATTGATCTTAAAGATCCTACTAATCCATTATAGAAAGTTTGAATAATTAACCAATCCGGTAATGCATGATGTGGGCATTTCTAAGAAGTTCTTTAAATCTCTCCCGAGCTTCATATATTGATTCTCCATCAAATCGACTAAAGAAGTTATATCATTTCTAAGCTTAGCAGTTTTAGATGGTGGAAAATATTTGGATAGAAATTTTTGTGATAATTCTCCCCAAGTTTTAATAGATCCGAGTGCTAACGAATTTAACCACATTTTAGCCTTATCCCTTAAAGAAAAAGGAAAAAGTCTAAGTCTAATAAGCATCGTTAGATACACCTTCATATTTGAAAGTAGTACATAGTTCTAAAAAACAAGCAAGATGTAAATTAGGATCTTCAGTAGGTGAACCACTAAATTGATTGTTTTGTACCATTTAGATAATTGCAGGTTTAAGTTCAAATGAGTTAGCAGCTACGTCAGGGTTTTGAATAGTTAAATGAATTTCATCTAATGTAGGGTTGGCATAATCTTTTAATGGTCTCTGTTGATTGATATTTTCATTTTCAGGAATATTCGCCATTTATGTTAAATTTATAATTTCTCTTTTTTGTTTTCTAATTCTTTTAATTGTACGCTCTAATTCTGAATCGTAAGGTATTAAATTTTCGTTTCCAAATTTTCGCTTCCAAATTTTCGCATACAATTTTATAAAATTTTAAAATAGTCCGTTACTCTTAGTAAATAATTTCTAAACTTCCCCGGCAACGGCGCCAAAAACTTGACCCACTTTTTATATGATTGCAATTTATGTTATTAGCAACGGTACCAAAAACTTGATCCCGTTTTAATATATATATTTGATTTTATGATGGAATGTATAATGTGGATTCTACGCAAGTATACATATCGTATCAAGTAATACAGGGCTCTAGTGGAGTCCTGGTTATCGATCCCACAAGGAAGTTTTTAACAGATTTTTATCAGCTAAATTTAAAGGAATTACTTACTAATATAGTATACAAAAATTTAGAATAATTAACTAAAGCAAACTAAAGTAAACTAATGCTTTAAAATAAAGTTGATTTAAAAGATTTCAGAAAAAGTATCCTTCTCCTTGTTTTTAGAAAATTAAGTGAATGATGAATCTAATAAAATTTCTTTTATTGTATTGTGACAAATAGGAGCATTCCTATTCTTTACCCTTTGGTCCAGGTGCAAAGAACATTGACTAATCCTATGTTTGATTACTGAATCTGCGGCTACGGTTGGGAGGATACTGGCTGCCACTTCGTAGCTCCCACGTTCCCCTCACTCGAGGGCTAACATCTACACTTCAGCTCTCAAACAATAGGACCAAATTGAATATTTTAGTCCGTCACACTAAAATGTCCGATTACGCGTGCGATAAATAATATTTCCCTATTTATTTGCACCCTCCTTCCAAGGCTTTTGACTTCCTCGAATATTGGATGTAATCTTTACTATAGTTGATAATTCAACATATTTTAACAATTCAATGAGCCAGATTGAAAGTAAATTAAGTTTTAAGTAAAAATTATCACAATTTATTTTAATATTTTAGGCACTTCTATTTAATTTCATCAATTCACATAATTTCATAAACAAGGAAAAAGACTAAGAAAACTACTTAGAATGCATGGGAATTAAATAAAGCATGGATTTCATTTAAAGTTAACAACAATAAACAAAGATACTTATCTTAATTTCCTCCCGACGAGACTCCTTGAAGTTCCTTTGACTTTTCCTTCCAAGATAACGACACTTCTAAACTCACTAATTACTTCTAAAATAAACACCAAGTAGAAACTAATACTCTCTAAATAAACACACACATAAATAGACACCAAAAAGAGACACACTAGACACACAAATTCGTCCTCTATTTATAGAGGTAGACAAAGGTCCAAGGGGTACTTAAGCACCTCTTCAAAAAGCGTCCAGGTTCAATGTATCTGACATTTTGAACAATCTCGCCGTCGGCGGGGTTTCTAGAAGGTCTCCAAACAGCGCGATCTTGCTGTCGGCGGGCTCGGGCTCGCTGTCGGCGAGGTAGTTATAAATCCTTCAGAAATTTTCTTAATAATCTCGCCGTCGGTGGGCTCGATCTCGCCGTCAGCGACATAGTTCATTTTGCATGAATTTCTTCCTTTTTGATCCAAATTTGCTCCATTTCATGCTTTTTGCTTTCATCACTTATAGATCTTGATTCGTACAATAAAAATAAAGAAAATACCTTTCTTTAAAGTGCAATTTCATAAAAAATAGGTATGAATTTCTTAACATATTTTTTACGTGATCAGTGGGCCTATAGGACTGCTTACAGAACATCTATAGTAATGTCCCCATATAGGCTGATTTTTGGAAAAGCTTGTCAATTACCTTTTGAACTTGAGCATAAGGCTTATTGGGCTATTAAAGAGTTTAATTATAATTTAAAAGATGATGCTGAAAAGAGATTGTTGCAATTGAATGAGCTTGAAGAAATAAGGAATGAAACTTATGAAAATGCTTAAGATTTATCGGGAAAAGATGAAGTTATGGCATGATCGGAAGATTCTTACCAAAAATCTTGTACCGGGACAACAAGTTTTTGTTGTATTATGCTAGATTGAGAATATTTTCTAGAAAACTTAAGTCCAGGTGGATGGGTCCATTCATTGTGATAAAAGCTTATTCTTATGGAGCTGTAGATATTCAAGATCCTAAGACTGGAAAAATATTTATAGTTAACAGACATAGACTTAAACCATATTTTTCACTCAATAAATCTAAATATGATAAGAATTTAATGTTGGGTCACTCAGAATGAGTTCTGGGTATGTCAGGCTGAAGACGTTAAAACAAGCGCTTTGTGGGAGGCAACCCATATTTATCAGTGTGTTTGCTTTATATTTGTTTTGTGTGTTTTGTTTGCTTTGTTTGGTTTGTTTTTATGTTTTTAGTGGTTGTAATTTGGAGTTTTTAAACTTAAGTGGAGTTTATTTGACCTTAATTGATGATTTGAAAAAGTCAGAATGAGAATTTGGACACTTAGCAGACCTGTGCTAAATTGTTCACTGGCGGCTAAGCGCCGACTAGTTGGTGCTTAGGCGCCACAGTTATAAAAAATGTGAAAAAATGTGAATTTAGAGCCTAGATCATGGGGGAGAAGTTGTGGGAGTTATTTAGGAGATTCTAAATGTGTTGGAGAATATTCTAGCATCTCTGAAGTCTATAAAATGGTACTGACTTAAGGAAAACACTTGCCCCAAGTCCTATTTTCATTTCTGAAGTCTAAGAAGAGAATTTTGAGCACCATGTCTTCCTGGGAGAACGAGATGAAGAAGAAGCAAGATTCTGATAAAAGTAAGTTCATTAGTGATAGTGCTAAGGAGTTATTTAATGGATATCTAGCTGTTAGCATTCAAGGTATTGCATAAATGATTGCAAAAATTGAAGCCCGAGTGAATTCAATGGAAGCAAAGATCAATGATATTACTTTACATCTGGATCACATGGGATGACAACTCAAGATACAATTCAATCATTCAAGGTATGTGGAAGAAATAGATAAGGCGATGTTTGTGAAGAACAAATGGATTGAAGAAGATGATATAAGAATGAACAATGATCGCCCGTTCTATCAAATTTATATTCCTGAAGGGTCAAATGAGAATAATAGTGGTCCTGGTTATATTCCACCTAATGGAGAGTGAAATTAAAAGTGTTTTGTTTCTATTTGTTTAGTTTCTTATGTGTTATGTTAGTGTTCTTGTGAGTTTATGTTTGGTGTGTTTAATGTTTTTATATATGCCTGATAATGTGATGGGTATATCTTAGAGATGTACACTTATCAGTTTAAGATTATAGTGTCTTGTATTTTGAGAATTTTATCCTTTATGTTTGGATAAAGATTCTAGTATTGTATTGAATGTTATGTTTGTTTTAATATAAGTTTGTGTTTTTGTGAAATTTGTGTGGAATCATTGGTTATTTAACTTTGATTTGGAGTATTAGAAGATTTGTAGGGAGAATTAATTATTATGGACTAATTAAGGGTAATTAACAAAATGATTTAGTGCATATACCTTAATTATAAAAATTTGGGTATTGGCGGCTAAGCGCCAAAGTGCCGGCGCTTACGCGCCAGATTTCGAGGCTAAGCGCCGATAGTTCGCGCTTAGGCACCAGTTCACGAAAATTGATTCCCGAAAGTTAAAAACCCGAAAATTATCATTTTCAACCGCCCCATCATCTTCAACCTTTAGTTTGCCGCGAAAGAGGAGCCTAGGGTATCATATTGTGGATCATTTAAGAGCCGATCTCAACAAAAATTATTAGATTTGGATTCCTTGAGGTAAGAGCACTACTCCTAAGTAAAAATTTTTTATTTTCACCATGTATTTTGAGTACATTTTGGAAGATCTTAAAATCACTATTCATGGTGAAAATTTGAGGAAAAAGCTTGATAAATTGCTTGGATTTAGTGAAAATATCTTTTGGAAGATAATTTAGCAGGTTTAGTTTGATTTTGGAATTTATGGTGAATTTTTCGTGAATTTTTAGAGATGGCTCCAAAGTCAAAGCGTGCACAAGAAAAGACGAAGTTTGATTCTGACAAATTTGTTAGTTTGAGGGCTAAGGAACTAATCCACTTTTCAATATTTATACTTACAACTATGATATGAAAATTAGCAACGACACCAAAAACTTGATCCCGCACAGAATATATATATACTGATGATTCTGTTATGGAATTTTTGATTTATATTGTGGATACTATGCAATTATACGTATCGTTATCAAGTAATATAGGGCTCTAATGGAGTCCTAGATATCGATCCCACAAGGAAGTTAGAGAATTTTAAAGACAAATTAAAGTAGATTTACATACTAATCTAGTATATAGAAATTAAGAACACTTAGACTATAATAAACTAATGATTAAAAAGTTGAATATAAGATTTCAGAAAAGTATCTTTCTCCTTGTTTGAGAGAATTAAGTGAATGAAGAATTAAATGAGTTTTTTAATTGTATTGTGCCAAATAAGAGCATTCCTTATTCTTTACCCTTTGGTCCAGGTGCAAAGAACATTGACTAGTCTTATGTTTGATTATTGAATCTGCGGCTAGGCTGGGAGGATACCGACTGCCACTTCAGAGCTCCCACATTCCCCTCGCCTGAGGGCTAACATCTACACTTCAGCTCTCAAACAATAGGACCGAATTGAAGATTTTAGTCTGTCACACTAAAATGTCCAATTCTACACCCGATAGTTAATATTTCCCTATTTATTTGCACCATCCATCCAAGACTTTTGACTTCCCTGAATCTTGGATGTAATCTTTACTATAGTTGATAATTCAACATATGTTAACAAATCAATTGGCCAGATTGAAAGTAAATTAAGATTTAAGTAAAATATTAGCACAATTTCTATTTTCATTCTTTTAGGCACAACTACTTTAATTCATCATTTCACAAAATCTCGATAACAAGAAGAAAGACTAAGGAAACTACTCAGAATGCATGGGAAAAATAACACAAATTATGGATTTCATTAAAGTTAACAAACAATAAACAAATATACTTATCTCAATTATTCTCCCCAAGCAGACTCCTTGAAGTTCCTTTGACTCTTCCTTCTAGTACAACACACTTAATTAAACTCACCAAGACGCTAAACACACTTAAACACTCTATATAGAAACTAAAAGACTCTAGAATGACAAACAACTGACTAAAATTCGTCTCCATTTATAGAAGGAGTCAAATCTTCAAAGGTTGCTTAAGCACCTCTTCAAAAAGCGTCCAGGTTCATTGTATTTTAGCTCTTTTCATCTGTCTCGTCGTCGGCGGGGTCGATCTTGCCTTCGGCGGGCTTCAAGAAGATGGGCTAACCACGCCGATCTCGCGCTCGATCTCGTCGCGGCTCTTCATAAAACTCTCGAAAATCCCGTCGGCGGGATAGTTCAATTTTCATCAAATTGAGTTCTTTTTGCTCCAAATCCGCTTCTTTTGTGCTTTTTGCTTTCATTACTTATAAATCTTCATTCCTGCAATAAAATAAAGAAAATACCTTTCTTTAAAGTGCAATTTCATATAAAATTGGTATAAATTTCTCAATACATTTTTCTAGTGATCAAATTCCCCCAAACTTAACTATTACTTGTCCTCAAGTAATTTAGATACTACATAAAAGTAATGATTATTTGTAATAAAAATTTTAATTCAGAAATACTATGGATTAGATTTAAATAAGTATTATAGTAAAGTTTTCTAAAAATATTTTTACATAATTAAATTAATTTTATAGATATAAGGCTATTTAGTTCTCAAGTTTAAGATTTCTAGTCTTCTATTTATTTCAAGAATGACTATACTTTTCAATATTAAATTACTTAAGATATTTAGATGATAGGAATTTCATGAAAGTACTACTTAGTAAATTACTAATCTATTTATATAAGTTCAGAAATGTAATTGAAATTTACCCTTTAGGTTGATTCAAATGAAGCAAATTTTTGATAAGGCATCTCCTCAAGCTTCTCCTCACTTTATATATATATATATATATATATATTCTTTTTCTTTTCTTTCTGGATTGATTTTCAATCCATTTTTCTTTACTTTTTTAAGTGAGGATCACTATTTTTGGTTAGCCTGTTAATAATTTTGAACTTCATTTTCCTCTTCCTAAATTTGAAACTGAAAACATTTACTTCTCTTATATGTATTTTAAAGTTTTTACTTCATTGAGTTTCAATCTTTTCTTTCTCAACTAAATACCTAAAAATTTTATATTTGAAATTATAGTTTTCTTTACTATAAATAGTTAACTATATTCTTATTCTCTTATACTAAATATCTTAATCTATAAAATTAGTTAATCATTAAAAGTATTTCTTTTAACTTTCTATAATAATTAAATAAATTAATTTTAGTTTACTGAATTAAAATTATTACAGAAAATCATTTTATAATAATTTTTGAAAATATAAATTGAGAACAATTTAATAATTAAATTTGTGTTTTTCCTTCCCCCAAACTTAAATTTTTCTATCTATCTATATAGGGTGAAAAAGAAATAAATTGTAATATTTAAATTATACCTTCGAGCTTTAAATATTTCTTCTTTTTGAAGTTCTGCAGGTTCTTTTCATCACTTAATTACATCGTACCGTTAATAACTTTCTACACACATAATATTAAAGAAAGTGCTGGGTAAAGTAGTTTAACACAATACTACCACATTTTATACTAACATATTACACTACATCCATATACATTTATTAATTTCAATCCAAGATTACAATAACATTCTGAAAACATTAAAAATTTAAAAACTATATAACTTTAACAACAATGTTTAAAAAAAATCTACACCACATCATAATCAAGTTCATAAACTAAACATTAATACTAAAGTTAAGAAAAACATACAATCAATCATAACATCAAAGTTAAATAACTAAACAAATAAACATAGAATCTAATCTTCCGCATCAAAGTCCCAAACTATATCGTCGTTTCCTTGATCAGTGGGTGGATTAGGATGGTAATGAGTATATCGGGGGCACTCAGGAAATACAAAATCGAGCTCTCCTCTCCTATAACGATTTTCAGCATTGTAGTAAGCTATCTCATACTCTGAATGTCTCTGGAGATACTCGCTGTCATAATCATGCCTTCTCTCTAAGCCTCCAATTCTCTGATCAATGTGTTCCAATTTTTCTTCTATTTTCTCAAAACTTTTCCGCTGTAGAGTCATCTCATTCATCAAATCATGAAGGGTAGGAGAACTATAAGTAGGAGGATCATAACTGGTAGAGGGAATATCTCTACTCGAAGAAGGTACATAGCTCCTGAGTCCCAAATCTCCATCCTTCGTGGGATTCATATTTTTTTATATTAGCCGAGTAATGGGTTTCATGGCTCCACCCATTCCTCATCATCTCTCGCTTCAACTCCGGATAATTGTCGAATGCAAAAATCGGACCAGTGGTGTCCTAGTCCTCCTCCACTCTCACTTCTTGCAGCTGGCTAATATATTCTTATAAATTATACTTCCCACATTAATACTTCTTCGGTTCCGAATACGTAAATTCGGAACTCGTTCTATCTCTTGTTACCTCACTATGGTGATAAGTGGGTAACAAGGTAAAACAAATAAAATAAAGGCTATGCTTTAGATAATGCATTCAACATCGAGAGAGAAAAGTTTACCCTTTCACGCTGCTTAATCTTCCAAACTCCTTTCCCGTCAGTGAGAAAGTTGATCACTTCTTCCAGTGGTCCTTCCATAGTTCCAAAGGTATCGTACTCACTGGTGTATAAGTCACGTACTTCATAAAAAGAATTAATCCTCGCAAAGACCGAAATCCACCAAAAATCCTCTCACCTCGATCGGTGCATCTTCGATCGCAATCGATTGGCATAGAATTCTTTTACCACTTCCACAAAGAACTCGTTGGTTATGTAACGTAGTTTTCCCATCCTCTTTCTTTTATTATTCGCTCTACTTCTCCTCCGAGATTTTTGAAAACTCGATCCTGAATGCATTTTCCGGCTTCGAATGTTGTGAAAATATATGGATCGTGCCATCGCATTCACAAATCGAGTTTCGTCGTAATCCATTCTTCTCTTTTGTCGTGGAGCCATTTTTTCGATCTATGAAATTCTACAAAAATCTTAACTAAACTTCTAAATATTACTAAGATGGCTTCCTAATAGTTATTAAAATCAATCTAAATCAAATTCCATGAATTTCTTCCAAGTCTTTTCTTCTCATTTCAAATTTTTCCCAAATTCCTCAATGTAGAAGCAATTCATGGTGAAAATAAAAAATTTTTACATTGGAGTGAAGCTCTTACCAAGGGAAGATGAAATCTGGCGTCAAAATGTGTTGAAATCTCTTCAAATCCCAGATCTATCAAGCCCTAGGTTTGTTTTTTGAAGTTTTGAGGAAGGGGATGATGAATAGTATCGGTTGACCGGTCAAAATATAGTACATTTCGCGATCTCGCTGTCGGCGAGAAATTTCTTGCCGTCGGCGAGCTAATTAATTCACCAAGGCCAAAGTTTCGGGAAAATCTCGCCATCGGCGGGGTCGATCTCGCCGTCAGCGGGATTTCCGAATTTTTAAAAATTTTTATATTTTCAATTATGTTCAATTTAATTAAGCCTTGTTCTAATGTTCGGTCACTTAATTTGATATATTTTCTAAGATTAGATACTCTACTGACTCATATAAGGTTTACACAACACAAACATTATAACTTTTATAAATGAAATCCATGAACTTACAAACTTCAAATACCACAAAACTAACAATTGACTTAGCAAATTAACCAAAACACATCTAACTCAACATTGCAATCCACACCACGATACTCTAAATGCTGAGACTAAACAAACAACATACAATCTCATCTAAACTGAGATTATCTACGTAAAGTTCAAATTATATCAAAAACTAAATTCAAATCAACACACATACATATAATATGAATAGAAATTTCGCTACTCATCGAATCCGAACCGATCTCTTCTCCGATGTTCCCAATAGATCGTCGATGCACAAACAGATTATAGAAAGGTCCGAAAGGGAATTCTTCACGTAGAATCTTCTTCAATCCATCCTTTCGTCTCAACAATCGTATGAAACTTGCCTCCAGATGTCCTGAATGGTCAAAGTGCTCTTTCATTCTCCAATCGATGTGATCGAATAAGTTAGAGATATTATCAATAGAATTCATCAAATTCTGTAGTTCCTTCTCCAATCCTTTAATTTTTCGTAGAATCATGTTAGTTCTATCAGTTAGGGGCCTGATTAAAGGATTGTTTTGAGATGCTTCGATCGTAAATAATTGTCGTATCATCATCGTGATCCAATGTAGGAAACATATTCCGTCGGATCTAGTGGTTTCCAAGGCAATAAGACTTTTTCCCAAGCTTCGTAGGAAACTTGGTATCGACTACATAAAGCAAATATAGTTGATGGGTGTCCAAGTCCATGAATCGACCCATTCACAATTAATCCTAATGCGGACTTCACAATGATAGATCCAACATCGATAGTAATCCAGTATCGAATACAAGTAATTTAAAATTGCGCATTCCTTCGAGACATTGTTTACCCTCATAATGGGTAATAACTTTGATGAAATAAAGAAATGCCAATGCTTTGAGACGGGGTTAAGAAGTGACGCGTAAAAACTAACGTACCCGTCTTCTCGTAATTCCCAATCGTCGAGTTCGTCGGCCGTATATTCGTAGATCTCATTCATGTTGTATCTCGTAGGAACAAAATTCGAATAAGTGGCAAACAGGTGTATTTTCAATCGAATATAATTCATTGATTCGGGAAGGAGTGAAAGTTACCCATCTGCCTCTTACGTAAACACTTCCATTATGGATCGCATGCAGATTAGAGTAGAATTCCTTGACTACTGGAATGACTACAGCAGATGTTGTATAGCAGAATACCTCCCAACGTCGCTGAACAATCATTTCTTCAATTGTTGTTGTTGAATTCTCCGCTCCTCTGTTTACGAATCCTCTTTCTTTAATCAGGCGCTTCTTCATCAAAACCTTGTTGAATAATCGCCGAGCCTCGTAACCGACGAATTTCCTTCGATTAGAAACTTCAGAATTCGTGGTTTCTAGTGGATTGGGGGCCATAATAGATTGTTTTGGAGGGGCTCTAATCGTTTCTAAGGAAGAATATAGTGTAAATATGAAGTTCTGAATGTTTTATATAGAGAAATGGCCTTAGAACCGCCCAAAACCACAAAATAACTCACAAAAACAAATTTTCAACTATCTCACTGTCGGCGGTACTATCTCGCCGTCGGCGGGATAGTTAATATATTTAAACTAAATTTGGGCGCGCCGATCTCGCTGTCGGCGAGATCGATCTCGCCGTCAGCGAGATTATGTAAATTGCCCAATTTCGCTCAAGTCTGAATATTTTCTGATTTCTTCGTATAGATTCAAATTTGTGATGATTTTAAAAAAGTAAAATGAGTAGTAGAATGTATTCAATATTTTAATTTTCAATAACATTAATAAATAGATCATAATTAATAATTACTATGGGTTGCCTCCCATAAAGCTCTTGGTTTAACGTCGTCAGCCCGACCTAATTTAGTTAGTAATCGAGTTGATCGAGCATTAAAACCTCTTTAAAATTTGGTCTTCTCCCTTCAAAATAAGGTTTTAATCCGTGTCCGTTTACTTTAAATCTATGCCCAACTTTTGGATCTTCAATTTCTATAGTTCCGTTTGAAAATATTTCGAGTTATAAGTGAAAGTCCCTAACCATCGAGATTTCAATTTCCCAGAAATAATTTCAATCTTGTATTATAGCAGAAAACTTCTTGTCCCGGCTCAAAATTCTTCAAAGTTAATCTTCCGATCATGCCATAATTTCATTTTTTCTTTATAAATTCTATCATTATGATAAGATTCATTTCTTAATTCATCTAATTCATTCAATCGCAATAATCTCTTCTCACCAGCCTTCTTTCGTATTGTAATTAAATTCTTTAATCGCCCAATAAGCTTTATGTTCTAATTCAACCGGTAAGTGGCAAGTCTTTCCATAAATAAGTCTCGTAAGGAGTCATTCCAATCGAGTTTTATAAGCAGTCTCGTATGCCCATAATGCAGTTGTCTAGTCTTATAGACCAATCCAATCTATTAGTGGTTTACAGTCTTTTCTAAAATACGTTTAATTTCTCGATTAGAAACTTCACTTAATCCACTAGTTCGTGGATGATAAGCAACTGATATCTTATGAATAATGTTAAATTTTTCTACTAGTTTGTGAATATATTTATTTCTAAAATGAGATCCTCCGTCAATGATAATCACTCTCGCATTCCAAATCTAGTAAAAATATTTTTCATTAGAAACTTTGAAACACTCTTAGCATCACATCGAGGTAAAGCTTCGTGCTTCAATCCATTTAGAAACATAATCAACAACAACTAATATATATGAGTTTCCAAATGAAGGAACAAATGGTCCCATAAAATCTAATCCCCAAACATCAAAAATCTCAACTTCTAATATAAAATTTAGAGACATTTCATTTCTTCTAGATATATTACCTACTCGTCGGCATTTGTCGCAAGTTCTCGATATATCTATAAACATCTCTAAAAAGAGTAGGTCAATAAAATCCAGATTGTAAAATTTTATAAGCAGCTTTATCTCGTTCCAAAATGTCCTCCAAAATCGAATCATGACATTTCCGAATGATTTGTTCGTTTCTTCATAAGGCACGCATCTTCTAATTATAAGATCCTTACATTGCTTATATAAATATGGTTCATCCCAAAAATATGTTTTAACATCATGAATGAATTTTTTTCTGTTGTTGCAAAGTTAACATATGTGGTAAAATATCACTTACAATATAATTTACTATGTCAGCATACCATGGTATTTTCCACTCACTTATATTATATAGTTGTTCGTCAGGAAAACTGTCAGTAATTTCATTATCAGTGTCGATAATTAATTATATTCTAGCATTGATAAATGATCTGCAATTTGATTATCGCGCTCTTTTTGTTAATGATTTCAAAATCAAATTCTTGCATTAGTAATATCCATCTAATTAATCTTGGTTCGGAATCTTTCTTTTGCATTAGATATTTAATAAGCAGAGTGATCGATATGCACAATACATTTAGTTCCAATTAGATAAGGCCTAAATTTATCAAAAGCATAAATAATTGCTAATAAATTTTTTCAAGAATCGTATAATTCATTTCAACATTATTAAGAGTTTTACTAAGCATAATATATAACTTTGAAAATTTTATCATATCTTCGCCTAAGTATCGCTCCTATAAGATAATCACTAAGCATCACACATAAGTTCAAATGGTTTCTCCCAATCAGTGAAACTATTATAGAAGCTGCGATTAATTTATCTTTTAATAATTCAAAAGCATTTAGGCATTCAGTTGTGAATTCAAATTTCTTGTCCTTTTCTAAAAGTTGGCATAGAGGTTTAGTAATTTTTGAAAAATCTTTTATGTAGCGTCCGTAGAATCCAAAGATGTCCAAGAAAACTTCTTACCCCTTTTATCGTAGTTGGAGGTGGTAATTTACCTATAACTCGAATTTTCGTAGGTCTACTTCCATGTCATTTTTCCGAAATTTTATGCCCTAATACAATTCCTACTCGCAACCATAAATTGACATTTCTCCCAATTTAGAACTAAGTTAGTTTTCTCGCATACCTCTAATACTTTTTCAAGATGATTCAAGCATGCGTCAAATGACGTTCCAAATACAGAGAAATCATCCATAAATACTTCTATTCCATCATCAATTAATTTACTAAATATAGTACATCATACATCTCTCGGAATGTTGCATGTGCATTACATAATCCAAAAGGCATTCTTCGAAAAGCAAATGTTCCATAAGGACTAGTAAATGTAGTTTTCTCTGATCCTCGTAGTAACAGTATTCGATGATAACCGGTATATCCATCTAAAAAACAAAAATATTTATGTCCGGCTAATCTATCCAACATTTGGTCTAGAAATGGTAATGGGAAGTGATCTTTCCTGGTGGCCGCATTTAATTTTCTATAAGTCAATACATATACGCCATCCAGAGAACTTGTCTTATGTGTATTAAATCATTATTTTCATTAGCTTTAACTGGTCACTCCTCCTTTCTTAGGAACACGATGAATCGGGCTTACCTAAGCATCGTCCGAAATAAGATATATAATACCATTATCTAACCATTTTAATATTTCTTTCTTGACTACTTCTTTCATTATCGGGTTTAATCTCCTTTGAGGATCTACTCGGCTTATGTTCATTATCTAAAATAATTTCGTGCATACAGTATCGAAGGACTAATTCCTTTAATATCTCGCTAAAGTCCAACCAAAAGTTTTCTTATATTTTTTTAATGTGTCTAAGAGTTTTTGTTCTTGTGATTCATTCAATTCAACTCGATATAATAACTCGGTAGTGGTTGAATGGTTACCTAAGTAAGCATATTTTAAATGATTAGGTAAAATTTTTAATTCGAGTTCGTGAGGTCTAATAATCGACGTAACTATATTCTTTTTAGCGTTTTCGATATTATCCAACATTTCAAATTTTTCCCGTATATAATCCAGCTTTTTCATTATCTGCTTCTTCAATTAATTCAGTATTTTCTTTTTCTAACTTTTCTTCATAATATCTTTTAAAATGTTCATTTTGCAAATCTTCAAGTATTTCCATTCGAAAACATTCATCATCTTTTTCTGAAGCAAGATATTTCATTGATTTTGCTATGTTAAAAGTTACTTTTTGATCGTTTACTCTCATAGTCAATTCTCCTTTCTGAACATCAATCATAGCTTTTCCAGTGGCTAAAAAGGGTCTTCCTAATATTATGGGAATTTCTTTATCTTCTTCCATATCTAGAACAATAAAATCTACCGGGAAGATAAATTTATCCACTTTTACTAACACATCTTCAATAACTCCCTTAGGATAAGTCACGTAACGATCACCTAACTCAAGAGTTACCGAAGTAGGTGAAATTTCTCCTAATTCTAATCTTTTAAAAATTGATAAAGGCATTAGATTGATGCTCGCTCCTAAGTCACACAAAGCTTTTCCATAAAATTTTTCTCCAATAAGCACAAGGTATAGTGAAACTACTAGATCTTTTAATTTTTCAGTAAGCTTTTTTCGAATAATCGCACTACACTCTTCGCTAAGTGCAACAAGCTTTCATTATCTCGTGAATTTTCTTTTTTTATTTAAAATATCTTTCATAAATTTTACATAATTAGGCATTTGTTCTAATGCTTCTACAAAAGGAATATTTACCGTTAATTTTTTTAAAATTTCAAGGAATTTAGCAAATTGCTTATCTTTTTTATGTTGCTTTAGTCATTCGAGGAAATGGTGGTGGTGGTTTTTCTATAGATATTTTCATAGGGATCAATGGATATTCTAAGTTTTGATCTCGTCGATCCTTTTCTTTTTCGATTTCCACTTCCTCATTTTTACTTTCTCGTTTCTTTCGAATTTTAGTTTCTAACTCTTTTCCACTTCGTAATCGTATCGCTTTAATTTGTTCTTTTCCTCGGTCTTTAGGATTTATTTCCACATTACTAGGAAAAGTTCCTGAATTCTATTGTTAAGCGCTGTAGCGATATGTCCGAGTTGAGTTTCAATATTTTTAATCGATGTTCCTTGATTTTGTAATTGATTTCCTTGAATTTGTAATTGATTTCCTTGATTTTGCAAGTGCCGACCCATACTTAATATTAATTCTTCTATAGATAACTTCTTTATCTTTAAATTGAGTGTTATTAAATCCAGTGTGGATAAGAAGGTTTATAATTCGTATTTCTTCGATTAGGTGGATTTCCTATGCAGTTGTTCATCCATTGTTGATTAGTCGTATTGTTATTCCAATTAAAATTTGGATGATTCTTCCAACCAGGATTATAATAATTTGCATAAGGATTATCGGGTCTATTATTAATAGCATTTATAGTTTCATAAGGAGATCGAGAATCTATAATTTGTCCGTATGAGTTTTCTTCTAATATAAGTAGGAGAGTAATTCATTCCAAAATGATCTAATTTCTTTGATATAGCAAGCAATTGAGAAGCTAACATAGTATATCGCATCATTTTCATGAACACTATCTATCTTTTTAGGATTTATTCTTTCAAAGAAGCCATTGAAAATTATTAAGTAGTCATTTCTTCGATTAACGCATAGTGCTTCATCAAATGGTTTTGACATTAATGAACCTCCAAGAAGAAGCATCAATGATCGATCTAAGAGATCCTACTAATCCATCGTAAAAAGTTTGTATAATTAACCAATCCGGTAATGCATGATGTGGGCATTTCCTAAGAAGTTCTTTAAATCTCTCCCAAGCTTCATATATGGATTCTCCATCAAACCGATGAAAAGATGTTATATCATTTCTAAGTTTTGCAAGCTTTTCGAAGGAGGAAAGTATTCGGATAGAAATTTTTGTGATAATTCTCCCCAAGTTTTAATAGATCTAGGTGCTAAAGAATTTAACCACATCTTAGCCTTATCCCTTAAAGAAAAAGGAAAAAGCCTAAGTCTAATAATGTCATTAGATACTCCTTCATATTTGAAAATAACACATAGTTCAAAAAAACTAGCAAGATGTAAATTAGGATCTTCATTAGATGAACCGCTAAGTTGATTATTCTGTACCATTTGGATAATTGCAGGTTTAAGTTTGAATGAGTTAGCAACTACATCCGGGTTTGAATAGTTAGGTGAATTTCATCTAATGTAGGGTTGGCATAATCTCTTACTGGTCTTTGTTGGTTTATATTTTCAATCTCTGGATTATTTGACATTTATGTTAAATTTATAATTTCTCTCTTTTGTTTTCTAATTCTTTTAATTGTGCGCTCTAATTCTGAATCGTAAGGTATTAAATTTTCGTTTCCAAATTTACGCATACAATTTTTAAGTAATATTTAAAATAGTCCGTTACTCTAGTAATTATTTTAATAATTCTATTAATTACCTTAATAATTACTTTACTTCACCGCAACGACGCCAAAAACTTCGATCCACTTTTCGATATTTATACTTACAACTATGATATGAAAATTAGCAACCGCACCAAAAACTCGATCCCGCACCGAATATATATATACTGATGATTCTGTTATGGAATTTATGATTTATATTGTGGATACTACGCAAGTATACGTATCGTTATCAAGTAATATAGGGCTCTAATGGAGTCCTATATATCGATCCCACAAGGAAGTTAGAGAATTTTAAAGACAACTTAAAGTAGATTTATTTAATAATCTAGTATACGAAAATTAAGAACACTTAGATTATAATGAACTAATGCTTAAAAGGTCGAATATAAGATTTCAGAAAAGTATCTTTCTCCTTGTTTGAGAGAATTAAGTGAATGATGAATTAAATGAGTTTTTTAATTGTATTGTATCAAATAGGAGCATTCCTTATTCTTTACCCTTTGGTCTAGGTGCAAAGAACATTGACTAGTCTTATGTTTGATTACTGAATCTGCGGCTAAGCTGAGAGGATACCGACCGCCACTTCGTAGCTCCCACGTTCCCCTCGCCCGAGGGCTAACATCTACACTTCACCTCTCAAACAATAGACCAAATCGAAGATTTTAGTCCGTCACACTAAAATGTCCAATTCTACGCCCGATAGTTAATATTTCCCTATTTATTCGCACCCTCCTTCCAAGGCTTTCGACTTCCCCGAATCTTGGATGTAATCTTTACTATAGTTGATAATTCAACATATGTTAACAAATCAATCGGCCGATTAAAAGTAAATTAAGATTTAAGTAAAAGATTAAGACAATTTCTATTTTCATATCTTTTAGGCACAACTACTTTAATTCATCATTTCACAAAATCTCGATAACAAGGAGAAAGACTAAGGAAACTACTCGTAATGCATGAGAAAAATAACACAAATCATGGATTTCATTAAAGTTAACAAACAATAAACAAATATACTTATCTCAATTCTTCTCCCCAAGCGCACTCTCAAGTTTCTTTCGACTCTTCCTTCTAAGTACATCACACTTAATTAAACTCACCAAGACGCTAAACACACTTAAACACATCTATATAGAAACTAAAAGACTCTAGAATGACACACAACTGACTAAAATTTGTCTCTATTTATAGAAGGAGTTAAATCTTCAAAAGTTGCTTAAGCACCTCTTCAAAAAGAGTCCAGGTTCATTGTATTTTGGCTCTTTTCAACTGTCTCACCGTCGGTGGGGTCGATCTCGTCGTCGGCGGGCTTCTAGAAGATGGGCTAACGCACTGGCCGCCGATCTCGTCGTCGACGAGCCTAAATATTCGATTTCGGAAACTCGTCGTAGGCGGCGATAGCTTCAATTTTTCATCAAATTGAGTTCTTTTTGCTCCAAATCCGCTTCTTTTGTACTTTTTGCTTTCATTACTTATAAATCTCCATTCCTGCAATAAAATAAAGAAAATACCTTTCTTTAAAGTGCAATTTCATATAAAATTGGTATAAATTTCTCAACACATTTTTCTAGTGATCAGGAACGATACGTCGATGCATTGCAATCACGTAAGTTGATTCCTGAGCGTGTGTTTAGTAAGTCAGGAGAGGTGATTGAAGATATGACTGCAAGAAGAAACTGGAAGAATTACTGTTGCTTCTCCGCTGTTCCTGTTGTTTCTGTAGTAAGAGAATTTTATGCAAATTTACCTGCTGCAGAGGAAAATCAGGTGATGGTTAGGAGGCATGAAGTAAACTTTTCTTCGGGTGCAATCAATCCCTTTTATGCACTACCTCCTGACATGTTCTATTTTTATTCTAACTATCATCCTTCGGAAGGAGAATTAGATGAGATTATGGAGTTTCGACTCGATGGAAGAGGATTATGGAAAATTATAAATGATAGAAGAGTGAACTTTCCTCGCTTCGAAATCGAATGCCATTTCTAAGGCATGGCATTATTTTATCTCATCTAAGTTGTTACCTTCGAGCCACACTAGTGAAGTAACGAGAGAAAGAGCGGTGTTGAACCATTGTATTCAGCATGGGAAGCCTATTGATATTGGAAGCATAATTTTTTATTATGTTTTCGAATCGTGCTAGTATCAACCACGATCGCAGGTATGAGATTTCCTTCCTTGATTCATTCACTTCTGTGAAAGATCCGGAGTGAAATTTGAAACCCTGGAAGAGGTACTTCGACCATCGAGACCAATTACTAGTGTAAATGTTGGTGCTCACACTCGTAAATTCGCAGTTTAGTTGGAGAGGAGGATTTGGTAGGCTTCTACTACTTCGCTCTCGCCGCTTCGCTTCTCGTGCTACTACTTCACGTGCTTCGTCATCTACTGATTCACAGACTGGTTTATTAAGAAAGATTTTGAAAAAAGTGAGTCTTACTCGAGAGCATGTGAGAGATATGGATGGTAAACTGGATACTGTTGAAACATATATTGTAAAACATGATGAATATGAGGAGAATTATCTGCAATATTTAGATAGACTGATTAGAGGAGATCAGAGTGCTGAGATGCCACCTGACCACAAGAAAATATATTAAGAAATTCATACCAATTTCATATGAAATTACACTTTAAAGAAAGGTATTTTCTGTGATTTATTGCAGGAATAAAGATTTATAGGTACTGAGAGCAAAAAGAGCAAAAAGGCGCGAATCTGGAACAAAAAAGACTAAAATAGATGAAAATTGAACTGTCTCACCGACAGCGAGATTTAGGCCGTCGAAGGCGAGATTTTCCCGAAAATATTGAATATATTATAATAGAGCCCGCCGATGGCGAGATCGAGCCCACCGACAGCTGTCGGCGAATTTTTAATTTAATTTAAATAAATAATTTGAAAAGTAGTATTTTGAAAATAATTTTAAATTTGAAAATTTTAAGATATGAAATCAAACTGATCTCACATCCCGAATAGTTTATATAAACGAGCACCGCATCACAAACCGTGTATCCATCCCGAAGAATAGTACACATTGCTCGATGATGGGGCTCGATTAAATAAACTAGAAGATTTGTGACATCCGTTTGGTCTGCGAACCAATTTTATAAGCCGACAAATTCCCTCGTTTAATATGAAAACATTAAACAGGGTTTATTTTACTCGGGTTCTTAAAATTCCCT
The DNA here is from genome assembly GCA_022702705.1 of Papilionanthe hookeriana x Papilionanthe teres. Taxonomy (NCBI): domain Eukaryota; kingdom Viridiplantae; phylum Streptophyta; class Magnoliopsida; order Asparagales; family Orchidaceae; genus Papilionanthe; species Papilionanthe hookeriana x Papilionanthe teres. The sequence goes on along the minus strand of CM040433.1, from coordinate 27,538,169 downwards.
ATAAGGGCAAGCCCCTATAGTTAATTACATCTTAAGTGACGGAATCACCTAAGAAAACTCTCGATAATAATCAGTAGTTCTCGCTCTCAAGAATTTCAAAGTTTAAGTTTTCAAGGGATTAAATATTCGGAATTTCAATAGGAATCGGCTCAAATTTGGAATATTTTATTTTGGGGACTCAAAGGGAGAAAGGTAGGAGAAATTACGTGATTCGAAGCGAACTTCGGTAATTTCCCGACTATCCTATTGTTTCGGCTTGAATTTAGGAAAGTCCTAATGTTTATTTAATGTTTCTGATCTCGCCAATTTTAATTAATTAGGACTTATATTTGTATGATAAAATCATACAAATAACCTCGAAGATGCGAGGGTTTATGTCGTATCGGACGACTACCTCGGAATCCTAAGACCAGCTAGGGCTTAATTTACATGATATGATCATGCAAATGTCTAACGAAGAATCGATGATTTATGTCGCACTGTGCAAACTACCTCGAAGTCCTACGGCTTGGTTATTTAATTCTGAGGAAAGTTTTGCTGAAGTAGACTCGAGTTTTGGTCGATGACGATGGCCGTGCCGCCCACCATGCTCCGAGCTCCTTGTTGTTGCAGAGGTTTAGTTTTAGAAGTCATAAATCGTGAGATGAGAGAAGTGTTTGGTTTTAGAGAAAGTCTTAATTTCCATGTGTCTTTAATATTTTAATTAAAACGAGTCTTAGAGTCGATTAAACGAACCGATTAAGATCCCACGGCTTCCGTCATCCCGCACCGTTATTTTCATCGAATTCACTTAGTCCGTATGAATTTGCTAAACTCAACTAAATGAGTTCCGCACTTTCATTTAGACCGCGGGAAATCCCGTTAGCAACACGCGGGTTACATCATCCGAGGTATTCCCGATCATTCAATGAGACGTTTTAATTTAGTTGTAGTTGTAGTTTTGTTGTTCTGTTTGTGATTAAATTTCGAGTTGTCTTATATTTTGAAATGTTGTGGCGGTGAATTTTATCTCGTAGTGTCTTTTAATTTAGCTTATGGGTTTCAGCTTTGGTTTCTCGTCCTAAAGGTGTAGGTTTTCATGCAACTCGTTGTTTATCATGCAAGAAAGGTAAAGTGCAACACGAGTAAATGAATTGCAAGTAAGATAAATCGCAATAAAATAAAAGCGTACCCTGGAGGGTCTTCCCGTCATTCCAAGCCGCACTTAAAATACAATTTAGAGCATTTAAGCATTTATAAGCAATTTCTAGTAAAGCTAAGGGAACGGTTATGGTTTTCTACCAAAATCCTAATCCTATAACTAGTCATTCCTATGACGTCTAGGTCTTCAATTTTGGTTTTAAGGATAATTTCCTTCACCAAAGAACAACTAAGCTCAATTTGTTCTTAAGGACATTCCATCATATCGAGGAAGTGTTTAAGACGAATCTTAAACATCTTTTCTACATTTCGGAATTGTCCTAAGTCCAAATGAATTCTATCATGTGCAGTGAATTAATCATCTAGTGGTGCTTAAGTTAAGTTTTATTTCTTGCTCAGTTGAATTAGGATGTTCGAATATCCTTATGAGTGAAGTGACATTTCACTCGATACTCCATTTAGGAGTTATAATAAGTAAAAGTTCCTAAGCGGCAAAATGATATTTAATGATTTCGTGATTCAAATTTAAGTTCAAATTAATGATTTAAGTTTGGAATAGTGTTCAAGTTATTTTAGATTTATTTTGAATTCTTTATGACTTAGATGATGTTATATTTAATTTAATTCAATTTAACTTAACTTAATTTAATTTAATGTGGTTTAATTTAATTTAATTTAAGTTAATTTAATATGATATGCTTTAGCTTAATTTAATTCAATTTGATTTAATTTAATTTGATTTAGTTTTAATTTAATTTAATTTAATTTAATTTAATTTTATTTAATTTAATTTAATTTAATTTAATTTAATTTAATTTAATATGATTTAATTTAATTTTAATTTAATTTAATTTGTTTTAATTTAATTTAATTTAATTTGTTTTAATTTAATTTAATTTAATTTAATTTAATTTAATTTAATTTAATATTTTATTTTAAAGGGATTTGCTTTAAATAATTTAACTTTAATTTAATTTAATGATTAAGTCTTTTAAGCATTTTAAACCTTAAACTTGGATTATCATTTTAATTAGGGATTAAATATTATTGAGATGATTAATTTAGGGATTCTTAAATTAAATAATAAATCTCTTCCTAATAATATCCCTATTTTAATAATTCCAATTTTATTATTCTTCCAAATTTAATTAATTATTTTAACTAAAGTTCATTTCAATTATTGTTGAATTGTTTAATAGGTTTCTACCCTTTACTTATTTAAATTTCAATCATCCAAATCAGATTAGGATCAAATATTTTACTCTTTAATTTTATTAAGCCTAAAGTTTTAATTAAGGGTTAAAATTTTAATTACCATTTTGCCCTTCAAGCTTAATAATTTCATAACTCACTAAATTGAGCTCAAATGAATTTGAAATTTTTATGTGACCTCACTCATATGTCAATAAAGACATTAGAGGAAAAAATGTGATTTTTCTGTATTTAATTTATTTATGTAATTATTTTTGGTGGAAAATAAGGATTTCCAAGGAAAATTTAATAATATGACCAAGGGAAAGTTTCTGTCCTTAAGAAAATTATGGGACATTCCTAATGACTAGAACACCACTTGGACCAATTTTTGTGATTTTTTGAATTATATTTTATTTATTAAAATTATTTTAAGTTCTGGAGTATTAATTAATTTAAAAATAGAATATAAGTTGAAAAATGAATTTTATAATTTTTAAAATTCTCTCTGATATCAAGGATTCCAGAGAACCAAATTTTAAAATTTTCTGATTTTTCTTTAATTTATTGGAATTATTTTAGTGGAAATGCTAGAAAATGTATTTTTTAATTTAAAAAATTACCCCAAGGCTTTAAAATTTAATATCTCAACCTAGAGACATAAGAAAAATATGGGGTTTGTTCCTAAGTGGTTAGAATTCAAAATGTGACATTTTGGTGAATTTTATTATTTTTGTAAATTTTATTATTTTTTAATTATTAAAATATTAAAATAATGATAAAAAATCAACTTTTTTAGAAAATTGCAATTTTAATTTTCTTGAATTCCCCTGATATCAGAGAGGCTTCAAAACCAATTTGGTGAATTTTTTGAAAAGTATTTTGAAAGTTATGAAATTTTAAAGTTTAATTTTGGCTAAGTGGCTTAATCAACCCATTTGATGGGGCTAACCAAGTTCAATTGACTTGAAATTTTTATGGTGGATTCCTCTGATCCTAAAGGTCAGTGGAGAATTGATTTCAAGTCAATTTTATCTATGGTTAACTCTAATTAATTAAGGACCTATTTAGGGTGTTTAAGCCAATTAGGGTTAATCTGAGTGAATTAACTCAAGTCCTATTTTTCCTAGGGTTCTCTGGTCATAAGGAACATCACCAAATTTTCCTAGAATTTACTTCACAACATGCTAATTTTTGGAATTAAAATACTCAAAACAAGCAACATGCATTTGAAAAATCAATAACTTTTCACAGAGATGGCCTCCGACCTTGGAAAATTCGAGGAATGTTCCCAAGTTCGGAGGCTTCAAAAGCCCTATGGTCTCATGCCATGGTGAATTGTATGAATGCATGGAGAATTAAAACAATGCAGGGAGTAAATAATTAATTAAAAATAAAGTACTCGGACAAAATTAATTAATTTCTTTTCCACATTATTCTCCTCCGTTCACTCGAGCAAGAGGGTATTTTTATTTTATTTTTGTGATTTTTCTACACAAAGATATGCATTTTTGAAGTTTAGGGATTAAATAAATAAGAAAATAACCTATTTTCCTACTTATCCACGTCGGCGCCGACTCAACCTCGGCGGCTCCGAATCGACACGGGTCGCTCCCCGGTTCGGCGCCGCCATCCGACTCGGCCGTCCGGGCCCCTCGGTTCACGTACCATCTGCCGGTCCGACGCAATCCAAGTCGTCCATCCGATACACGCGTGATCCGACGGTTCCTGGTCATCGTCTACGACTGGTGCGATCCCGTGACCGTCCACACTCTAACCCTAAGAACTCACTCGATTCTCAACGGATTTTCGTGTTCTTATGCTCTATGGATTCGTCTCGAAGAGACGAACACATCCATACGGTGAACATGCTATGAAATCAAGCCAATCAAAATGGAGAATCGACCGAAGCTCGTGCGGAAGAGGGAGTTCATACCTTTGCTCGCAGAAGTGAAGCTTCGATCCGAGGGTCGTGTCACGTTCGATTGGGTCCAAGCAAGCTCCGGATGAAGTCCCTCGGCTTCGGTGAATTGTCTAGGTATGATTTCCACCGCAGCCGATCACAACCTTTGGAGTCCGGAACAACCGGGTGGCTCCGGAGAGGGGCTTTCACTCGGAAAACTTCTTCTCTCGTCCGGTGAAGGTGTAGGTGAGTTTAATTTGATTTTGGTGAAGGATTCGGGAGTGTCCCGTTCCGGCTCGAGAATCGAGCTCCAAAATCGAGCTCAATCAACTGGGGATTAGAGCAGGAGAACAAGTGGGGATCAATTGCTCTAAGTCCGGAGGGGAGTGAGGAGTGATTTTGGCGGAGTTTTGGTATGGTCCGGTTCAACACCTCCTTTGGCCGAGAGGGTGAGGGGTTTAAATAGGAGAGGTCGGAGGGCCTCCCGTGGGGAGCCGAGGGCCGGGATCAGCCGCTTAGGTGAGGAGAAGAACAGCCATGGTGGCCATTGGGCATGGGGCGGCTCAAGCAAGGTAGAATTCCAAAGCTCGGCCTCTCCCAAGGTCTCGGGCATGGTGTTTTCCGGTGACCGGGTGGCCGGCCGGCTGTGCATGGGTCACCCTCAAGGTCAGTGGGTCGTGGCGGGACTTGGTGCAAGCAATCGGCAATTGCCATGTGTAAAGGCTTTGATCCAAAGTAGAATGGGGCATGGCTAGTTTTGAGTCTAAATGGGTCAATCCACCCATTTGGGCTTGGTGCACCCTTCAAGGTGGCTTTGGGTCTGTAGGGGATCAAAGGGATCGGCTGGTTTGGCATGGAGAAGTCTCCATCCAAATATATTTGGATTAAATTTAAGTTTAGTGTGAATCATGATTAAGGCTAATGAGCTTTAGGGATTAAGGAAAGCCCTCCCTCTTCTTACCCAATATGGCATGGTGGAGTGTCCAAGGCTCTCATGGCTCACATGTGGCTCATGCATGGCTTCATGGCTCACCTTCGTCTTGGGGAAAGGTTTAGTCAATTTCATGAAAATGGGTTTTGGGATTCTTTTGATAATTTAATGAGAACTTGGATAAGGCTTGATTTGGGATGATTTGATGATGAATTTAGGATTTAGGGATGATTTCAATTAAAGGGATGATAAGGAGAAATTTCATGTGGGCTTTAGGATAGGCTTGGGCTTTTGAAATTATCTTAAGAATGAGCTTTTAGGAAGGCTAAAGGGGGGGCCTTCATGTTTGAAAATGGGCTTTTGGATAAAAAATTTTGTAAAGGGCCATGTCAAATAAATGTTGGGATTGGTTTAAGGATGTACCATGAATGATTTGAAACAAACTTGAGGTGATTTGGGTTTGAATTGGGTTGGATATGGGCTTTTGGTAAAGAGGCTAAGATGGGCCAAAATGGGCTACCATGGGCCAAAGTTGGGCTAAAGTTGAAATTGATGTAAAATTAATGTTGGGAAATGTTTATGGGAATGTTTCAAAGAGGTTTTGGCTTTGGTTGGGTTTTGATTTTGAGGTTTGGGTCTATTCGGGCTAGGTTTAGGTTTAGGTCAAAATTGGGCCTTTTGATTTTGGGTTGAATTTGAGTGGGGTTTGGGTCTAAATTTTGGGCAAATCATGTTAGTATTTTGTTTATGGGGATGTTAAGGAAGGTTTAGAAAAGATTTGGGGTTAATTGGAGTTGAATTGGGTGAGTTTGGGCTAAGTTTGGGTCATGGGTCCAAATTGGGCTTTAAGGCCAAAAGTGAAGTTGGATCCAAATGTCAATCAAATTGAACTTGTATTTGGTCTAGATTGGTGTTGGGGATGTTGAATTGAAGTTTAGAATTGAATTGGACCAGAATTTAGGTCAATTGGGTAGGTTTGGTTTGACATTAGGTTCATTTTGGGTTAAAATAGGTCAAATTGGGGATTTTGACAAAAGTGGGGTAAATTGACAAAATTGGCCCATGGTGTAGTTGAACAAAATGAAATTGGGAATATTTGGGATTTTCTAGAATTTTCTGGGAATTTTCTGAATTTTTGGATTTTTTGGCCAAGAGGGGTATTTTGGGTATTTGGAGGGTATTGGGAGGTATTTTTGGAATTTTTGGTATTTTTGGGTATGGATGATCAATTTGATTGGTGAGGCAATGTTTAGGATTGAATTTGGAGAATTTTGGGTAATTTAGGTGATTTTGCAAATTTTGGGTGGTTTCAAGGGTATTGGGTAGGCTAAGCGGGTGTAGGGTCCCGGGGGTCAAAAATTGAAAATTTGGAAAATTGAAGATTGGGTGAATGTAAGTGGAATGAAATCATTTTGGTTGAGCCATGAAGCCACATCAAGCCCACATGAGCCATGAAGGGACTCATTTGAGGCATCCACTATGTTGTTCCTAACCCTCTTAGCCGAAGGCTTAGGGGTTAAGGACCATCCATGTGAATCACCTTCATGAGTCGGGAGGTCAAATTGGGTATGGGTGTGTTTTTAAGAGGTGTGTGAAAGTGTAGTGTATAGGTGTAGTGTGTGTGTAAGTCAGCCCCTTCACTGGACCGAGGCCACCTGGGCGAGTCCTAAGGCCAAAGAATCCTATAAGAACTCATCCTTTAAACTTCCACATTTAATTTCAACCCTCTAGGTGATTAGGGGTCTACAATCAAGTTTGTGGAGTTTGCAGGGAGTTAAGAAGTAGTTTGAATTTCTAAGTGGTGGGTCCCAATTCTAGTCCTCTAGGATAGTCAAAGGAAAAGCCTAAGGCTAGATCCTAAGTACTAAAGAGAAGAAGAGAAGACCTCATCAAAAATGAGGTCAACAACAGCTAGCCTGAACGGTTAGCCATTCTTCTAGAAGCCCTTCGACTGCGAGATCAAGCCCGCCGACGGCGAGACAGTTGATTCAAGCCAAATATGATGAATCTGGATGCATTTTGAAGAGGTGCTTAAGAAACCTTTGGAAATCTGGCTCCTTCTATAAATAGAGACGATTTTGATGGCTTTGGGTGTGTCAATTAGTGTTTTTTTTGTCTTTCTTTAGTGAGTCGTTGGAAGTAATTAAGTGAGTTTGAGTGTTTGTTTAGTGTCTTGGTGAGTTTCTAAGTGTGTTGTACAAGAAGGAAGAGTCAAAGGAACTTTGAGGAATCTGCTTGGGGAGAAGATTTGAGATAAGTATATTTGTTTATTGTTTTATAACTTTAAATGAAATCCAAGATCTGTGTTATTTTTCCCGTGCATCATGAGTAGTTTTCTTTGTCTTTCTCCTTGTTATTAAGGTTTTGTGAAATGAAGAATTAAATTAGTTGTGCCTAACAATATTAAATAGAAATTGTGATAATCTTTTACTTAAATCTTAATTTACTCTCAATTTGGCCAATTGAATTGTTAACATTTGTTGAGTTATCAACTATAGTAAAGATTACATCCAAGATTCAGGGAATTCAAAAGCCTTGGAAGGAGGGTGCAAATAAATAGGGAAATATAAATTATCAGGCGAAGAATTGGACATGTTAGTGTGACAGACTAAAATATTCAATTCAGTCTTATTGTTTGGGAGCTGAAGTGTAGATGTTAGCCCTCAGGCAAGGGATCGTGGGAGCTCTGAAGTGGCAGCCAATATCCTCCCAGCCTAACCGCAGATTCAACAACCAAGCATAGGATTAGTCAACATTCTTTGCACCTGGACCAAAGGGTAAAGAATAGGAATGCTCCTATTTGGCACAATATAATTCTAAACTTATTTAATTATTCATTCACTCAATCCTCTTAACAAGGAGAAAGATACTTTTCTAAATTGACTTATATATTCTGTCCTTAAGTAATAGTTTTAAGTATAAGCGTTCTTCATTTTTCATAAACTATACTAAATTAGATTAGTAACAAACTTTGCTATAATTAGTCTTTAAGTCTCTAACTTCCCTGTGGGATCGATATCTAGGACTCCAATAGAGCCCTTTATTACTTGAACGATACGTATACTTGCGTTGACAAAAGAGGAGAGAGTACAATTGCTATTTTACTCTGAAAAATATCTATAACTTTATTAAGCTTAACAATTATATACATCCTTCAATTTCTACCCTGCTCTCCCCCGAGGCTGAATTCTTATATTTACAGCCGGGTTGTCACCACCTCATCCACTCTATATACCTTATGTGCCATCCAGAGATTGAAACGAGCAAGATGATGATGATGATGAGGATGAAGAGTAGATGTATGTTGTTTGTTTTAGTTGTTGTATTGATGTGTTATGTCACTGTGTACTTTATCTAGTATTTTGTTTGATGATTTTGTTGTAATGTGAACCTTGATAGTATGCAGATTATAGTTGTATTGTTTATCTGTTATGCATATTCAGGTATTGTTGTTGTTTTATTGTTGATTTATATGTTGTTGTGTGGTAGTGTGTAATAGTAAATGTTTTTATGTGTATGTTATGTCAGAGTTTTTAGTAGTATGTATTTTTAATTTCAAAAACTGTTAGAAAATTATAAACCACTATTAGAAACTTCTACTTAGGAAAACTACATGTTTAAAATTCTTCAAATTTCACTATCATCTGTTATCTGTATCAATGTGTTATTTTAGTTGGTGTGTATTTGCTTTGAAAACCTCCACTACTGTAGAAGTCTTCTGAAATTTTTACTTTTCTTATTATTATAAAAAAAAAGAAGAAGAAAAATGTTTTGAAAAACTAAATTTGATTTCATTTTACTCCTGTATTTAAATTGTTATACTTGCATATTAGGATATTAAAAATTCCTGCAAGCATGATATGTCAGTTTTTATTTCTCACCCATGTATCATTTCTTATACTTAAATGTTTTATCTTAATTAAAAATTTAAAATTTGCGGGGGATTTTAAAAACAAAGATTTTTAAAAAACTAAAATTTTATTTGATTCTTAAGAATACTTAAAAATAAATCTTATTTTTGATTGAGAACAATTATGTACTTGAAGTTATATTAGGGGAACAAATTTTGAATATAGAAATGAATAAAAGAATTTAGTTAAAATTTATAGTAATCATGAAAAACTTAAAGTTAAAATTTTCTTAATGAAGAGGTGTTAAATAAAGTTAAACTATCTTTAGTAAGAAGTTTTGTATTTTTGGATAAATAGAAGATTTGACTTTTATTCTTCAAAGCTTAAATTTCTTTTATTGAAGTAATTTTCAGATACTATTATTATGATTTTTAAGTGAAAGATGTATACCTGATCTTTATTTTAAATGAAAGGATGGAATTCAAAATCATTAAAGGTCTTTCCAGATATAGTAATCCTTGCCTTATAAAAAAAAAGTGAAAAATATAGTATATGAAAGAGAGGAGAAGCTTGAGGATTTAAGGGCCTAATCAAAAATTGGTTTCATACCTAAAGTTTAAGATATAAGTTCAAAGAAAATTTAAAGCTTAAAGTTGTAAAATAGTAAGTAAAATTATTTTTCAAATAAAGATTTTTAAGTGAGAAAAATAAATGTTTGAATCCTATATTTTAAAAAATCTACAAATATTTCTGAAATAGATAGATACTTATATTTATCATTTTCTTTTACATAAGAACTTTCTAAACTTTAAGTTGGTTTTAATTACTGAAATTTTTTCTAAATTGGACAATTACATTTCTAGAACAAAATTTTGTTATCTTCCTAAGAAACTCATTACATAATTTGCATGCTAAAATTTATTATGAGATTAACTGTCACTTGAGGACAAGTAACATTTTAAGTTTGGGGGATTTTGATACACCTAAAATATATAGTATTTTTATGCACATTTTTATACCTATTTTTAATGATATTGCACTTTAATGGAAGGTATTTTGTGTTTTTCTTGCAGGTATGATGAAAATGGATGGTCATGATGAAAGGAGCAAAATTGGATCAAATTTGAAACAAAAAAATGAAAAATAAAAAATTTAGCACTGGCGGCTAAGCGCCGCTGAGCCGACGCTTAGCCGCCATAGTTAAAAATCGAGATTCAAATGGATTTGGTGCTAATTTCAAAGGGGATGGGATATAACTCTTGGTGGTAACGTCCATAACTTCCTTTGGGCGGCAAGTTTGAATGAAGGGGTGCGTTCCTTGGTAGATACATCGAATCTGGACACATTTTGAAGAGACACCAAGGCACCTTTTGGTTTACTATTTAAAGAGAGTCTTAGGAAAGATTTAGGGGAGGCAATTTAAGGAAACTCTTCCACTGCATTTTGAAGAGTACTTCCATTGTTCTTCCACTACATTTTAAAAGTTTTTATTTAGAGTAGGAGTAGAGAGTAGAAAGGAGAAAAGGGTCGGAGTGAAGTATTCTTCTTCCCACTTCTTTTTTTCTTTTAGATTAGTTTTTATCGAAGTCCGAAGTCCGTATTCGAGTCAACGTAGTCGGGAGACTTGCTCTGAGAAGTAGTTTAGCGAAGAGTCAAAGTTTCAGAGGAACTTCCTTAGTCTTGTGGTGATGATTTTCAGATAAGTGTTTACTTTTATTTAGATTATTAATACTTGTTTTCGTTTATTATTTTTCTTATCATTGTTTTTAATTTCAAATCAATGTGTTTTTATATTTTCTCAATGCATTCTGAGTAGTTTACTTTATCTTTTTCTTTCTTAAATGGAGAAGTAATTAATTTAAAGAGAATTGTTGTGGAAAGTATAAGTGTTTAAAAGTTGGAAGAAGTTGTGAAGATCGATTCTAAAAACTTTGTTTACTTCTTAATTCGGCCTCGTTAAGTTGTAAAATTTCTGAGATTATGTAAGATCCAATGCGGTATTGTCTCATAAAAGTTAGTAAGAATCACATGAAATTATATGGGTGAGAACTCGTATTCCATATAATCGAATGTAATATTAGAAGATATTTTTATAAAAGGGAGTAAAATTAGAGGATTTTATAGTGACGATGCTAAAACCCCCTAATTTCGTTTCAAGTTTCGAGTTTTGTTACGAGAAGTTAGTCCCCAGGTGGTGGGAATCGAGGGAACTCTAGAGTGAGAGACTCGGTATCTTCCCCGCCTAACTATGTTCAAAATAATATAAATTTCAAATTAACCTATGTTCTTTATAGAACCAAGTAAGGGTAAAGAACACATTTGCTTCTATATGTCACAACAAAAATTTGAATACTTCCACAACAATACTTTAAGAATTATTACTACTTCATGAAAGGAAGAAAAAGATATCCTAGTTAATAGTATTTTACATCCAAAGGTTATTAGTTATTGCAATTTTAATTTCTTGCTTTGCATTTTTATTAAGAAAATTTCAAAAGACATATCAACCTTCTAAACTTTTCAAAATTAAGACATAATTTTTCGAAAATAATTAAAGAAAATAAAAAGATAATTTCTTTGATTCCTTTAAAGATTTCACATTTTTCCTGTGGGTTTGATATCTCGGGGCTTAATCAGAAAGTCCTATATTACTTGATAAACGATACGTATACTTGCGTAGTATCCCATATTATAAAATTATTATTTTCATATCTTAAATCATCAGCGCACTTATATCTGACGGTACCAAGTTTTTGGCGCCGTTGCACTTATATCTATCGGGGATCAGCGCCCTATCCCGAATTCAAACTAGATTCAATGTATTTGGCCGGATTTTGGAGGTTTGCTTGAAGAAACTCTTGGTAAATCAGTTATAGCCGAATTTAAACTACTTTGGATCCAAATTTAGAGAGGGGGAGAGAATTTAGAGTGTAGAGAAAGTGAAGAGTGAGTGTCTTTTCATTCTGGTTTAGGAAATCTAGGGTTTGTGTGTTCTCTTCTAAGGAGTGTAGGAGGAGAGGGAAAGTGAGAGATTTCTTCTTCCTTACTTATCTAAATAGAGAATTGTGTGTTGTTGTAAAGAAAGAAGAGGAGTCAAAGGAATTCCTTGAGATTCGCTTTGGGAAGAGTTTGAGATAAGTTGTATTTTCTTTACTCTGTTTGTATGACGTTGCTTTTATATATATAATCCATGTTTTGACATATTTTCCTCATGAGTCTTGAGTAGATTTCTTTGTCTTCCTCCTTTTCATGTGAGTATTAATGTTGTGATATGGAAATGATGTGCTGATTTATTATGGAGAAATTTGTGATGATCTTTTCACTTCAAACTTCATTTACTTTTTGATCTGGCCAATTAAATTGTTAAAACTTGTTGGGAAACATATATTCTGAAAGGATTTTGAGTTCCACAATAAAAGTGAAGGTCATATTCAATGTCCATGAATAAGTGATGTAGTTCATGGGGGTCGAGTGCAAATAAATATGAAAATATACTTTGATGGGCGTAGAATTGGAGATTTCTGAGTGACAGGCTGAAATCCTCAATTTAGTCCTAGGGATTGGAAACCAAAGTGAGAGTTAGCCTTCAGGGGAAGGGAAGTGGGAGCTCTGGAGTGAGAGCCAGTATCCTCCCAGCCTAACCACTAATTTGGGGACCAAACTTAGGATTAACCAATGTTCTTTATAAGCTTGGAAAAGGGTAAAGAATATGAATGCTCCTATTTGGCACAATGCATTTTCATCACTGATCTATGTTACAAAAATCATCATATTATAATTGGAGAGGAGGAAGATTTTTTCTTACAATTGAACTTTGTTATAAATTTAGTCTTGTGTTAGTTTAACTTGTTATAAGTTTAGAACGTACTTTAGTAGAAATAGTAACTATAACTATTATCTTTATTTTAAGAATTAAAATTACTTGCAATTGTGTTTAGATTCGAGAAGTGATTTTTGTGCTACACCATAAAATTAATTGCTTCCCTGTGGGATCGATATCCAGGGCTCCACTAGAGCCCTATATTACTTGAACGATACATATACTTGTGTTTAATTGTGTGACTCAATAGAAAACTAAATCGATATAAATATAAATCTGAGTTCATAAATTTTGGCAAATTAAAAAAAAGTCGTACCAAGTTTTTGGTGTCGTTGCCAGGGAGAAAAGGTAACTGCTAAATTTAATTTTGTAGTATTTAAAAGATTATATTTGATTTACAAGTCATAATTGTGTGTGTTTGTTTATTGTTAGTGTGCTTATTGTGTTTGTATGCGTAGTATCAGATCTATAGGTTTAGTGCCTTACAATTCTGAATTAGAGCGTACTATTAGAAAAATTTGAAAACAACAAAAACAATCTGAAAATCCTCACAAAATGGCGAACAACTAAAGTAATCAAAACGAAAATATACCAAGTCCTTTAAGAGATTATGCTAATCCAACAGCAGATGAAATTCTCTTAACTATCCAAAACTCTGATGTTGTTGCTAATACCTTTGAGCTTAAACCTGCTATTATCCAAATGTTACATAATAATCAATTTGGATGAAAACCTAATGAAGATACTAACTTACATCTCGCTAGTTTTCTAGAACTGTGTGCTACCTTTAAATACAATGGAGTGTCAAATAATGCTGTTAGGCTTAGACTTTTTCCTTTTTCATTAAGGGATAAGGCTAAGTCACGGTTAAATTTGTTAGCACCTAGGTCTATCAGAACTTGGGAAGAGCTTTCACAAAACTTTCTGTCAAAATATTCCCCTCATTCCAAAATAGCTAAGCAGAGGAATGATATCACATCTTTTAGTCAGTTTGATGAAGAATCCATATATGAAGCTTAGAAAAGTTCCAAGATCTTCTGCGAAAGTATCCACATCATGCTTTACCAGACTGGTTAGTAATTTAAATATTTTATAATTGATTAGTGGGATCTTTGAGATCGATTATCGATGTTGCTGCTGGTGGATCATTAATGTCTAAACCTTTTAACGAAGCATATTCGTTAATTGAAGAGATGGCGTAATTTTCAATGGCCCTCTGAGCGGGTAAATCCTAAGAGAGTAGCTAGTATTCATGATTCTGATGTGATAACTATGATAGTCTCTCAAATTGCTGCACTTTCTAAGAAAATAGATCAATATGGAATGAATTATTTTCCAACACCCCCAGTGTTAGAATGAAATTCATCAGGACAGATGATAGACTCTCAAACACCTTATGAAACCTTGAACGCCATAGGGTAAAGAATATGTATTCTCCTACTTGTCACTACTACATTAAATTCTAAGCATTTCATTCCTACGCATTATCTAGGTCATTGCACGAGAAGGGTAGTCTTTAATATCTTAAAATTCTCCAAACCAATTTATCCAAATAAATTATCTTTATATTTATGATTTTCATTTAGGAATAGTTATTAGAAAAACCATTTTAATCGACATTCCAAACTAAGGTCTGATAGTATTAGACTTGAATTAGCCTATTTCTTACCTCGCTTCTTTGTGGGATCGATACTAGGGTTTAAAAAAAAAACTCTGTATTACTTGAAACGATATGTTACTTACGTAGTACCCCTAGTGTGTAAACTATTTTCTAAATTTTAAAACATTTCAATTTTTCATGCTAGCCGCAATTTATAAATTAGGTCAAGTTTTTGGCCATCTTTAGGGAACTTAAATTACTGCATAATTTCTGGTTGGGTCAACTAGCAAACTATATCACTTTGAAAACTTTATCATACATTTGCTCTAAAACAGCTCCAATCACATAATCACTAGCATCACACATTAGTTCAAATGGTTTCTCCCAATCAGGTGAAACTATTTAGGAGCAGTGATCAATTTTCTTTAAATAATTCAGAGGCATTAAAACATTCTTCATTAAAATCAAATCTTCTATCTTTTTCTAAAAGTTTGCACAGAGGTTTATTAATTTGTGAAGAGTCTTTACTATAACACCTGTAGAAACCAACATGCCCTAAAAAACTTCTTACCCCTATCACAATAGTAGGAGGTGGTAATTTCGCAATGATTTGAATTTTTGCAGGGTCTACTTCCATGCCATGTTCAGAAATTTTATGCCTCAGCACAATTCCTTCTGCAACCATAGATTGACATTTCTCCTAATTTACAACTAAATTTGTCCTTTCGCATAACTCCAAAACTTTTTCTAAATTATTTAAACAAGCATCAAACGAAGTTCCAAATATAGAAAAATAATCTATAAAAGCTTCTATTCCATTATCAATTAGATTACTAAAACTTAACATCATACATCACTGAAATGTTGCAGGTGCGTTACATAATCCAAAGGGCATTCTTCAAAAAGCAAATGTTTCATAAGAACTAATAAATTTGATCTTTTCTTGATCCTTAGGAGCAATTAATATTTGATGATAGCTGGTATATCCATCTAAAAATAAAAAAAATTTGTGTCAAGCTAGCCTATCTAACATTTGATCTAGAAAAGACAAGGAAAAGTGATCTTTCCTAGTGGCGGCATTTAATTTTCTATAATCGATACAAATTCGCCAACCAGTGACTTGTCTCAGTGTTATTAATTCATTTCGTTCATTCATATCAACAGTCACTCCATCTTTCTTAGGAACACAATGAATTAGACTTACCCACACACTGTCTGAAATAGGATATATGATTCCAGCATCCAACCATTTAAAATTTCCTTTTTTACTACTTTCTTTATCATTGGATTTAATCTCCTTTGTAGATCAACTTTAGGTTTATGTTCTTCAACTAATAAAATTCTATGCATACAAATCGAATGACTGATTCCTTTAATATTAGCTAAGGTCCAACCAAAAGCCCTTTTTTATCTTTTAATGTATCGAATAATTTCAGCTCTTGTAAATCATTTAAATCTGAGGATATAATAACTGGTAAGGTAGATAATTTGCCAAGAATACATACTTTAAATGGTTATGAAGTATTTTCATTTTAAGTTCAGGAGGTTTTATAATAGATGAAATTAGATTTTTATTATCATTTTCTGTAATTTCCAACATCTCAAATCATTCCTGAACATAATCCAGTTCTTTATTATCCATCCCATCATATTGATTTTCCATTTCATTTTCACTATCACATTTTAAATTTTCTTGCTCAAGCTTCTCTTCATATTTCTCCTTAAAATGCCCATTTTCCAGATAATCACATACTTCCATTCATAAACATTCGTTATCTCTTTCTGTTGTTGGATACTTCATAGCTTTTGATATATTTATTGTCACCTCTTGGTCATTAACTTTCATAGTTAATTCTCCTTTTTGAACATCTATCATAGATCTCCTAGTTGCATGAAATGGTCTTCCCAAAATAAAATGAATTTTTTTATCTTCCTCCATATCTAAAATAATGAAATCCACAGGAAAGATAAATTTATCAACATTTACTAATACATCTTCTATAACTCCTTTAGGATAAGTAGTAGATCGATCAGCTGACTGTAGAGTTACAGGGGAAGGAGAAATTTCTCTTATTCCTAACCTTTTAAAAGTTGATAGAGGCATAAGGTTAATACTGGCTCAAAAATCACATAATGTTCTTTCAAAAAAATTTTCACCAATAGCACAAGGAATAGTGATGCTACCACAATCTTTAAGTTTTTCAGGAAACTTTTTATGAATAATTGCACTACACTCTTCACTGAGTGCAACAGTCTCATTATCTGTAAACTTTTTTTTCTTATTAAGTATATCCTTCATAAACTTCACATAGTTAGACATTTGTTCTAAGGCTTCAATGAAGGGAATGTTTACTGTTAGTTTTTTTTTTAATTTCTAGAAATTTTGAAAAATTTTATCTCTTTTTTGCTGTTTCAATCTTTGAGAAAACGGAGGTGGTGGTCTCTCTACAGTAATTTTCATCAGTTTAAGCGGATATTCTAAATTTGAATATATACTATCATTACCTTTTTCAATTTCTACCTTCTCTTTCTCAACTTTAGTTTTTTTTGCACTCTTGTTTCCAATTATTTTCCACTTCTTAATTGTATAGCCTTAGTTTGTTCTTTACTTTGATACTGTGGGTTAACTTCAACATTACTAGGGAGAGTTCCTGAAGGTCTATTACTAAGTGCAGTAGCAATATGCTCCAATTGCTCTCAATATTTCTAATAGTAGCTCATTGACTTTGTAATTGGTTATCTTGACTTTGTAACTGATTACCCATATTTAATATTAATTCTTCCATAGACAATATCTTCTCCTTAAATTAGGGTTTACTATTAAAAACTTAGAGGATAAGAAGGCCTATAATTAGTATTTTCCTGGTTGTTCTAATTTCCTATTGGGTTCTTTGAATTGTTCCCCCACTGCGGATTAGAGTTATTATTCCAGTTCAAGTTTGGATGGTTTTTATAACCAGGATTATAATAATTTCGAATAAGTATTGTTGGGTCTATTATTTATAGCATTCAAAGTCTCATAAGATGATAGAGGATCTACTATTTGTCCTAATGAATTTTCCACTAACACTTGAGGCATTTGAGAATAGTTCATTCTGAATTGATCTATTTTCTTAGAAATAGCAACAATTTAAGATGCCAACACAGATTTTGTATCAGAATCATGAATACTAGCTTCTCTTTTTTGATTTAACCGTTCAAAGGACCATTGAAAATTATTAGTAGCCATATCCTATATTATAGAATATTCCTCATTAAATGGTTTTGACATTAATGATTCACTAGCAGCGGCATTGGTGTTCCACCGAATTGATTATTTTGGATCATTTGGATAATAGCAGGTTTAAGCTCAAATGAATTTGCAGCTACATCAGGATTTTGAATAGTTAAGTGAATTTCATCTGTTGTAGGGTTAACATAATCTCTTAAAGGTCTAGGTTGATGATCATTTTCATTTCTTTGATTATCTAAATTGTTCGCCATTTTGTTCAAATTTTAAAAATCTTATTGTTGTTTTCAAATTTTTCTAACAGTATATTCTAAGTCTGAATCGTAAGGCACTAAACTTTCATATCCAATACTACGAATACACAATTACAGTGAGCACACTTAAAAGTAAGTAAAAACACATAAATTGAAATTAATAAATAAAGGTTATTAATTACTAATAATTTACTGTTACCTCCCAGGCAACGGCACCAAAAACTTGATCGCGGCTGTCGTAATATTTCAGTTCAGTCACAATTATATAATCAGTTAAATAAGAAAGCAGTCAATCTATACGCAAGTATACGTATCACTCAAGTAATACAGGGCTCTGATAGAGTCCTGGTTATTGATCACGCATGGAGGAAGTAAATCTTAAAAGTGTTACGCAAAAATCCAATTTTTAAATTACAATGCACGTACAGACAAAACTAAATTTGCTAAAGTTATAAGATGCTAAAGATTCTGAGTTTCAAAATAAAGTTAACTATCACTAAAATAATTTTTGTATTAACAGGTTTAAATTTGGAGAAAGTATCCTTCCCCTTACAATGATGCTATAATGAGTGAATGATAAAGATTGTTGAAGATTTGTATTGTGCCAAATATAAACATATATATTTTTTATCCTCTTCCCAATGCTATAAAGAACATCGGTTAATCCTTGGTTTAGTCCCTAAATCTGTGGTTAGGCTGAGAGGATACTGGTTCTCACTTCAGAGCTCTGACTTCCCTTTGCCCGAAGGCTAAATCTCGCTATATTTTCCAAACACTAGGACCAAATTAGGGATTTTAGTCTGTCACCCTAAAATCTTAAATTCTATGCCCAAAAAATCATATTTTGCTATTTATTTGCACCCAACCCCCATGAACTACATCACTCATTCATGAACATTGAATGTGATCTTTACTTTTGTTGTTGATTTCATAGCCCTTTCAGATCGTATGTTTCACAAAAAATTTTAACAATTTAATTGGCCAAATCAAAAAGTAAATGAAGTACGAAGTAAAAAATCATCACAATGTCTTAACATTAACATGACACATCTAATCTAAATCATCACTTAACCACATCTCATTATAAGGAAAAATACAAAGAAATCTATTCAAAATTCATGAGAAAGATATGACAACATAAGGATTATATATATATAAATAAAGTTATACAAGCAATAAGAAGTAAACACAACTTATCTCAATTTCATCACCAAGAAAATCCCTTGAAACTTTTTTGAATCTCTTTTTCTTTTCACATTAACACACAAATTCTCTTTTAGAATAGTAAGTAAGAAGCAATCTCTCACTTTGTCTCTCCTCCTGCAACTCTTTGAAAAGAATCACTCACAAAAGAACACTTTCACACCAAACCCTAGACTCTAAATTCTCTATAATTACAAAACTTCGACTTCTCCACAGTCACACACACTTTTTCTGGCTTCTAATTCACTTTGAAATAGCCTAGGGACAAATTTCCCAAGAGATGCCTCAAGAAACCCTCCAAAAGTCATCTAAATACATTGAATTTGGTCTTCACCGACATTGGGGGTCATCGGCGCCCAGAGTGCTTAATTTAATTGAGGTTCTCTGTAAAAGGCACTGTCGGCGCCCATTCTGGCGTCGTTGGTGCCAGAATGCAGAACTTCTATTTTTGCCTCTTTTCGCTCCGAATTCATTTCTTTTTATTTCTTTTTGCTCCAATTGTCTAAAATTATCATACCTGTAACAACACATGGAAAAATAGCTTCTTTTTTTTACCTCAGTTTTGGTTGAGGTCTAGTATTTCTTTAGAATAGCCTGGGTCTAGCCATAGAACTCTCCTGGTGACTTTTTTAGAAGACTAGTCAAGGAACATCTCCTCATAAAAATTCAAACTTTTCTCACTTCACTGAGAGTTTTCATATGCTTAAGGTCTGACCTCCAGCTTTTGGGAGGAAGAGACCAAGCATAAGGAAGCCCAGGGGAAGTCTTCTATAGTTGGTCAGACCTTAGGATCTACCTTGAGAGGTATGGAGCTCACACCACACTTACACTACACCCTCACAACCCTAAACAAGGCACATCACCTTTGATCCCCTAACTCTTTGGAAACTCATGTAAGTGGTTTTACCAAGCCATTAGCCTCAGGCTAGGTTTTGGATAGTACCAACACATAGAGGACCAAATGAGGGTGGCCCTTGGTCCATGGCTCAACCTAAACAGTGCCATATTACTCACATTCAACCTATCCCAAATTTTCCCAAAGATTTCAAATTTCTAACCCCTTTGCCCCAAAATACCCAAAATACCCCAAAACCTTAAAATTCCCCAAAATTTCCAAGATTACCCAAAGTACCCATAATTATTCAAAAATCTTTCCCAAAGTACCCAAATTACCCAAAGTACCCATAATTATTCCCCAAATTAACCAAAATTACCCAAATTACCCAAATTTCCCAAAGAAATCCCCAAAATGACCAAAATGCCCCTCTTAGCCCAAAATTCCAAAAATTCTCATAAATTCCCAAATATTCCTAATTTCATTTCTCTCAACTACCACATGACCTAATTTGGCCAATTTAGCCCAATTTAACCAAAATTTATAATTTAACCCATTTAACCCAAAAAGTGCCTAAATCAAACCCAATCTTGACAAAATTGACCCCAATATTGCCCAATTTTCATTCCAAACCAAAATTCAACATCCTAATACCAATATAAGCTAAATTCAAGCTCAAATTGACCCACATTTGAGTCCAATTTCAATCGAAACCCAAAATCCCCAATTTTGCCTAAGTGGCCCAAAATTGCCAAATTGACCCAAATGTCAACAAATTCCCCCAAATTTTAATCTTAAACCCTTCATAACACTCTTATGAACCAGATGTAACATTCAGTTGACCCCGATTTGGATCTTAGCCCCATTCAAATCCACTTAAACCAAGCTTACCCAATTTTAACCCAAATTAAACACATGACCAAATCTTACCAAATCGATTCCTCTAAACCTCAAATCTCCTCCCAATTAATGTTGGGAACTCTTCATGAAATTCCCTTAAATCATTTAGAACCTTCAATTGAGCCTAAACCCCACCTAGCCCAACCTAAAGCTAAGCTTAGCCAACTTGCCCTAAATTGACCAAAACACCAAACCAAGCCAAATTAACCTACCAAATCAGTTCAACACCACTCCAAACCTCTTCTAAACACTTCATGGAAATCACACAAACCATTTTGAACAATCATTTGGGTCTAACCCAAGCCAGCCCACCTTGAACCCAAATGACCTAAATTGAACCTATGGCCCAATGTGACCAAATGATCCCAAATGTGACCAACCTAGGTCCACCACAGCCATCAAGTGACCCCTAGGAACCACCCTAGACCCACCTAGCCCACTCTACTTAAGCTATGGACCAAAGGTCCCTCCAATTAGGGGATCTTCTCCTTTAAATGGCTAAATCAAGAGATATTTGCAATAATCCCTTCACCATTTAAACTCATGGCACTTGATGACCTGCCCACCTAACCACCTGACCACTGGCCACCTCCCCTGGCCTAGCCGGCCGACCTAGTTGCTAGAAAATGACAAAATCGAGAGCCACCCTCTCTCCAATTGAACCCAAACTCACCTCCCAAGCTGTCCAGCTCTGATTGGCCATTGAAGCTGATATGCCTTCCACCTAAGCAGTTGAATACACCCAAAGTCATGCCCTGAGTTCAGCCAATTGGCCATGGCTATAAAATCCACCCTTCACGACCAAAATCTAGGTGCTGGAAATTTTCTAACAAAATCTGCTAAAACTTCACCAGAGCCTCTCCAGACCTCCTTAAGATCATTCCAACTACTTTCCTCCTCTTATTCCCACTGTCGAAGCTCAATTTTAGAGCTCAAACTTGGCCGGAAACTAGGACACATTTCACAACTGCTCCACAGTGCACCAAAGTTCAATTAACTGCACCCACACCTTCACAACAGTGAAAGAAGAAAATCCCCCATCAAAGCCCCATCACAGAGAGCCTCTGCACCAGACTTTGATCAACACCTGAAATCGGGTCTGGTCGAGTTTGGGTCTAGACAAATCACCAGGGCAAAAGACTCCATCTGGAGGTTCATTGGGACTAATCGAAACTGCCATAACCATCTGATTGAGGCCTCCCCTCTCAGACAAAGGTATTGAGCTCACTCTTCCTCCAGAGCTATTCTTCGTCGTCCATAATCGTACACTGTATTTCATACCGTATAAGCCGTATGGATAGGTTCTTCTAGGATAAATAAAGCTTTATAAACAAACCCCAAGTGATTTGGTTATGTATTGAGAGAGATCTTAGGTCTAGAAGGTGGACAGTTCTCTGTGCACACCAGTTGGGGCGAAGACGCGTAGCCGTCCGATCGAGCGTGTATCAAACGGAGGACCAGGATTGCGCCGGATGAATGCTTGGAGCATAAAGCGCATGCTAACTTAGAGAGCGACGCCCAACTAGAAGAGGACGCGTGGTCTTTCAGAGCGGCTGAGGATGACGCGACGCCGACGTGGTTAAGTAGGAAATTAGGAGATTTTTTATTTATTTAATTCCCTGAACTTAAAAAATCCATATATTGGCCTAGAAAAATTAGAAAAATAAAAGAAAAATACCCTTTTTCTCAATGAACATGAAAGAATAATGTGGAAATGGTTTGAAATTTATTTGACGCATGTATGGTTTTTAATTAACTAAATACTTTTTATAGTCTTTTAATTCTCCATGCATATAAATATTTCACCATGGCTTCCCATTTTAGCATGTTATAGCCTCTATCATGGGGGATCTTCCCTGATTTTTCCAAAGTCAGAGGAGACGTCTATGAAGAGTTCTATATTTTCCTAGTTTTTGCATATGTTTTCATAAATTAATTCCAAAAATTATTATGGTAGTTATAAAAATCCAAAAAAATTATGGTAGGTTTCCTATGACCAGAGGACTCTAGAAAAAATAGAAATTCGATTTAAGTCACTGAAAATAACTGAAATGTTAATTAAGGCTTAAATATTAAATAAAAATAAATTGGATTATACATAAACGTAAATTGCTAAAAAAAATTCCCTACTGTATTTTAAAGGTCATAGAACTCCTCATAAAAGTTTCATAGCATTTCGAATTAATTTGGTCACCTAAATGAATTTTCTAAGTGAAATAATGATTTTGAAAACTAAACCAATTTTAATAATTAAAATACAACTCAAAAATTATAAAATTGGTTTTGGGAGTTCTTTGTGATCAGAGAATTTTTTTAAAAATAAAATTTAGATTTTTACAAAATTATTATTTTTAATCAAATTTTAAATATTTAAATAATTAACTAATAATAAAAATCAAAAAAATATTAAAAATCACCAAATGGTCACATTTGGTTTCCTAATCACTTAGGAATCATCCACATAATTTTCCTAAGTTTCAAAATGAAAATATCAATTTTTAAAGGCTTAAAGTAATTTTAAAAGGGTAAAAATGAATTTTTTTAATTTTCCACTAAAATAATTCTAATAATTAAAATAAAAATCATAAAAATACAAAATTTATTTCTCTGTGTTCCCTGACCTTAGAGAGACTTAAGAAAAATAGTAAATTGAATTTTCAACTTTTAAAATATTTTTTAATTAATTAAAACTCCAAAACTTAAAATAATTCCAATAATTAAATTAAGACTCAAAAAATCATGAAATTTTGTCCAAGTGGTCCTCTTGTCTAGATCTACCTCCAATAAAAATTTAAAAGTCATATGCTTTGTTTTGGATATGTTATTGAATTTCCATTGAAAGCCCTTATTTTTGCATTTAAATAAATATATGAATTAAATTAAAATTTGAAAAATTAAATTTTCTCCTCTAATGTTTTAATTAAAACATAAGTGGAGTCACATAAAAATTTTAAAGTTATTTGAGCTAAATGAATTATGAAGTGATAAAAGCCTTTAGGGGTAAAATTGTAATTTTGGAAAAATTTAGCCTTAATCAATATTTAGGCTTAAACAAAATGAGAAAAGGGCAATAAATAACCTTAATTATTATGTTGGATGATTGAAACAGTAAGGGATAAATGGTAGAAACCCATTGTAATTTTTTCAAATAAAAATTAAATATTTAAATTTCCTTAATTATCACAATTTGGAAGAATAAATCAAATTAATGAGAGCCTTAAAGTTAGGGATTTATTTTGGGAGTTAATATCCCACCAATTTAATACCCCTTCATTTGGTGATTAAATGTTAATTTAATATTTTGATAAGAATCATAATCATGAAAGTCATGAAATTTCTTTTTCTAAAGACATGAAAATACCTACTAAAGTCTTAAGGGCTTAGTAATGAACTAGGCTTAATCAAAAGATTTAACTAATAAGAATTAGAAAGGAAAACATAATCAATCTTAAACTATTTTTTGAAACAATACAAGCCCACCAAAATTTGATAAATTCTTCCATAAGTTAATTTTGCCTCTAAAGGCGCACCCACATAATTTCTAAGTAAAGCACCAAGTGATAATTACCCCGCCTTTCGGGATGACTAAAACATTGGCTCACTGAGCATAAGGGTATGAAACAGATAAATCATTTAATAACTATGATAAGTCAAAGTATTGTGAAATATTTGGGTCTCTCCTGGATCTTTTCACAAGTCTTCTGGACACCTTGAAGGGTTATTGTACTTATTATATCTATTAAATGAAAAATATCTCTTATAACATAGAGTTTGGAAGGCCTGTGACGAACCTATTCATATGGTTTTACTTCTCTGCAAAATATAAATGTTTATTGAAAGAATAATAAAGTTTCAGGTGGAGATGACGGGAAGACCTATCAGGTATGCTTTTATTTTAATGCAATTTACTTTCATGCACTATACCGCACTTTCTTTTCTTGCAAACTTGCATGTTAAACAACAGTGTCGCCCTGCATGAAAACCGAAACCATTTTAGGATAGCCACAAAACTAAAACCAAAATCAAAATTAAAAGATCAAAATAAGATAAAATTCACTGCCACAATATTCAAAATATAAAACAGCTCAAAATTTAATCACAAACAAAACAAAAATCACAATATCCAACAGCATTACACTTTTCTTCTCTTACAATTAACACTTCTTTAAACTAAACCTGCTACGATGAGGAGCTTGGAGCATGCATAGTGGGCAGCACGATCATCTTCAACAGCAAAAATTCTTAGAAATTAAAACAACAAGCCATAGGACTTCGAGGTAGCCCGCTTAGTGTAGCATAATTCCTCACCTTTTCTTTAGGCCCTTACATAACCATGTTGTGCAACATAAGACCTAACTCGTCTCAGGATTCTGAGGTTGTCGTCAGATACGATATAAATTCTCCTATCTTCAAGGCCATTCATAAGATCAGTATCAAGTGAATGTAAGTCCTAAATAATAAAATTGACAAGATGAAACACCAAATAAATATCCTAAATCAAAGCCAAATCATATGAGAGTTTGGAAAGACATCAAGGTTTTTCTTGAATCTATGTCCTTCCCCTAGTCTTCTCTCCTTTGGATTCTAATAAATTGAAATATTCTGGAATTTGAAGCCATTCACCTATTGGATCTCCGATTATCACATTTTCTTTGAAAACCTTACCTTTAGAAGTCATGAATATAAATATTTTCTGATCTATATCAAGAGTTTTCTTAGGTGACTTCGGTTATCTAAGATGTAATTAAATATAGAGGCTTGCCCTTATAAGAAACTTAAAGACCTTGGATTAATATAAACCCTATCTAATTCTTTCATATTAGATATGTGAAATTGTCGGTCAACAATGGTTCGCAGATAAAACAGATGTCATGAAATTTTTAGTTTATTTGATTAAGCCTCACCTCAAGCAATGTATTTATTCTTCGGGATAGATACATATCTTGTGATGAGATGCTTGATTATTTAAACTATTATTTATATGAGATCGGTTTGATTTGGTATTCCCCAAAAATAAAAATATTTTTTAAAAAAATCCATATATATATATATATATATATATATATATATATATATATATATATATATATATATATATAATTAAATAAAATTTCTACTTTATAAAATTATAAGTCACATTTTTCAAAAGTTCCACTCCCTCATGTTTCAACGACCGACACCTTTAAAGTTGAACATCACCAAAAAATAGTACATATATATATATATATATATGAAACATCCAACATATTTTTTGTGCATCAATATGATGATTTGTCCTCTGCCCTTATGGCTTAGATATGCTTTGACATATTGGAATTCCCTTTCAGTATGATTCAATTATTTCATAGGCTTAATATATCGGAGAGTTCGTTATTTATGTGGGACCATTAGAGCCTCAATCTTTGCCTTATGATTTAGCATGAGCTTTTAAAACATCAGAGTATTCTCTCGTGAAATAACTATCCTTTGATAGCCTGCCCTATGCTCATTGTCACATTAAATATAAGCAAACTCCCTAGATCAAAAGTATTCTTGGGCAACCCCCAAGATGTAATTAACTAAGTAGGTATGTCCCATTGTGAGGACTCTAAACCCCATAACAAGAAAACACACCTGAATCTTTGCTTGTGAGTAGCTTTCGTAGGCATCCTTTCATGAAAATTGTGCACAAGCTATCTCGTCTCGATTTTGTTTGGACATATACACTTAACCTATCTTAGAGAGGTTTGTTGCATAGAAGTTTTCCATGTTATTTCTCTTGTTTGTCTACCTTTGTCGTATGTCCTATTTTTCTGGTTCCTCTCTTCTCTTGATCATTCATGTAATCTTGGAAAGAGATTTATTTGAAAAATGGAAGTAATAACGATTGAAAAACTGGTGACTCCTTTAAAAATAAAAAGATGGAAAAGAACGAAAACAAGGGTGTGGTTATGTGTGTATGTGTTTCAAACATAGGAAGTAGAGAAGGTGTGGGTGTATGTGTTTTGTCCATGGGAAGTAGAGAAGGAGTGTGTGTGTGTATGTGTGTTTTGGCCATGGAAAGTTAAGCAAATGTGAGTGTGTGTGTTTTGCCATGGAAAATAGAGAAGATGTGGGAGAAGAGGGAGAAGGGTCTGTGGATTGGTAAGAAGAAGAAAAGGGAGAAGAGGATGTGGTTTGCAAATTTAAGAAGGAAGAATAAGAGTAGGGAGAAGGAGAGAGGTTCAACCAAATAAAATGGAAGAAGAAGAAGAGATAGTGGATAAGGGGTTTAACTAAGCTAGAAGGAAGAAGAAGGACAAGGGGTTCGACCAAGTGAGGAGGAAGAAGAAAAAGAGAGAAAAGGAGAAGCGATTTGGCCAATGGAGGAGGAAAAATAGTGGCTACACTTGCAAACAATTTATGTATAGTAATTCACATGAAGAACAAAATAAAATGGTAAGAGTATACATGCACTTTATTTCATGGTTTAATTTTCTTGCATGACGTTCGAGCCGAATTTAAAATCATTCCACATGCATAGATATATCCCAAGTCATGATAATAGGGCCTCAACAATAATAATTTTTAGATAATTGCATCATTTATATTTTCATGTCAGAGGAGGAGTACTTTTGCTCTTCCAAACCGACTGGCCAAACATAAGTTTTCATGGTTAAGTGGTTGTCTAAATTGACTACAATATTAGAGGCTCCTCAACCTAGATGACATGTAAGTCCTTTGTGAGATGATCAACTTTGTATCTAAGCCACCGATTTCTCTTTCATTCCATAGGCATCCACACCATTTTGTCGATGGGTATAGGTCTCATTTCTATTAAATCATCCAAATAAGGTCATAGTGGATTAGATGTTTCTTTCTTTTGACTTTAGGGCTACTGGGATTTTTTGGATGACTCAACGCATGGGTTTCTGAAAAGGGTTTTCTGGTTGGGTTAGTTTGACTACCTTAATGACTAGCTAGACATAGATTGACAATAGCTTGGGATGTCATATCCATGAAATTCTGACTTGTCTATCTCTACCTGTATATGATTGTATTACCTATTTATTATACCCTATTTTAGCCCATTTTATTCCTTTGAGGCATCGTTGATGTCATTTCGTAGGCCTCATTTACTTATACGCCTTCACTAGTATGGGATATAGTTATTCACCATATATTCCTATCGCTTGGTATGACTTTGAAGCATTGGGATAATCTTATTTGAGATGACCATATATGCTTGATATTCCCAGACACTAATTATAAACAATGTAAGCAAATTTCTTTTAATTGAGAGTATTCTTAGGTATCCCCCTGATGTAATTAACCAAAGGAACACGTTCTTTTGTGAATTGCTCTTGATCCTAAAACAAAAATATAAAATTTGGTTTTCTGGTTACATGTGGATAATTTTTATAGGATTTTATTCATAAATATGTTCTCAAGTTATTTTGACCTGATCTCATTTTTGAGAAAATTCTCTTGATCTATTACATAAAGGTTATCTTATAAAAATTATTCTCTTTCTTTTTCTTATGATTGCCTAAGTTTTGTTATATTTCCTCTTTTTACAATTTCTCCTCTCTGAATCATTTCAATGTTTAAAGAAATAAGGTTATTAAAAAAGACAATTATAAAATAAAAATAAGATAATCTAGCAACTAAGTTAAAAGGAACCAAAACACTACACTCACCTTTCTTCCACCTTCCCTCACCAAAACCCGAAGCCCTATATCCTTCCCTCACCAAACCTAAAACCTATCACCCCTTCCCTCACCAAAATTGATACAATATCCTTTACTCATTCCCTCTCTAGCCCACACTTCTTCCCAATACAATCCACTGAGCTTCTCAAAACACACAAACCTACCCTTACCTATCACAAAAATCGAAACACTGCATAACCCCTCATCAAACCCTAGCACTATACTACCCATTAACCTAAGTTTACCTAAATTTACCCAAAACCCACCAAGCACACACTAAACTACCATTAACTTACTTTCCTTGACCTATTAAATTACTTAATCTTAAAGCCTACCCCCTAACCTATTAACCCATAAACCATTAAACTACATCACCCATTAACTTACCCGAACCCTACATAACCTAAGCTCACCCTAACCAAACCGAAGACCACTAACCTAACCTAAGACCACCTAAACAAACCCAAGAACACCCTAAGTTCACCCTAAATAAACCCAAGACCACCTAAGAAAACCCAAGTCCAGCTTAAACTTACTCTACCCGGGCCCTCACTGGCGAAGTCCACCTTAAACTAACCCTTCCCGACCCTCATTAGCCAAGTCCGTCTAACTAAGCCTAAGTTCACCCTAACCTAACCTAAGTCCATCCTAGACCATCCAACTGAGCCTTACCTAGCCTAAACTCACCCTAACCTGAACCCTAACACACCTAATCTACCCAAGCATGAATTCCAAAGCATAAATTGACATAACCTAACTCACTACACACCTTAAACACACCTTGATCTGGCTCAAACACTTGTAAACCTATCAAAGTCTAATCTTAATACTCTTACATGAAATTAAAAAAAAACAGCGGGAGAGGGGGGAGAGAATTTAGGTAGCGTTTAATTTGTATTGATGTAAATGTGTAACTTGTGTTTAATTTGTGTTTAGGTGGATATATAATTTGTGGTGTTAATGTGTTATGGGTGTAACATGTGTTAATGTGAAAGTGGATGTGGGTGTAACATGTGTTAATGTGAATGTGTATGTGAGTGTAATTTGTGCTGATATGAATGGTATGTGAGCGTGATTTGTGTGCATGTGATTTTGCATGTGAACTTACATTAAACTTTATAGGTCAATGTGCTACGTGTTAGTACTATGTAAGTTTCATGTGTCCATCTTATACAAAACCCGGGTGATGGTAGTCTATATCTCATGTTAGAAAACAAAAATGAAAAAATTCAAGTTAATTTATGTTTCATGTTAGCAAACAAATTCATGTGTTATCCTAGATTTTACGTTAGAAAAAAAAAAACAATATTGGATCATGCTTCATGTTAAAAAAAGGGAGAAACAAATTCCTGTAAAACCATTAGGTACCCTTATTTACATGCAAATCCAAGTTAGGATTTAAAGTTTTAAATGTAAATGTAAGTTGGACTTTATATACCAAAGCAATTTGGGATTTCATACTTTATATGCAAGTACAAGTTGGGATTTCAAACTCTATATACAAATGCAAGTTGGGATTTCATGCTTTGTATGGAAAAGCAAGTTAGATGATTTCATGTAGTTAGAACATTAGGGTAACCTAAAATCTATGATTGATGTTATATGAGAAAGCTTAATTGCTTAAGCTAGTGAGAGAGGGAGCTTACCAAGGCTTAAGAGGTAATTTCTAAAAAATATATAAATCATATGAGCTCTAAATGGTAATTTCCCAAGAAATATGAAAATTTAAAAGATGTCTTTTTTACACCAACTAAATGTGTTTAAAAAAAATTAAAAGTTTAAAGTTTATGAAGGTTCTAACTCAAGAGAACCTCTTTTAATAAATTTAAAAATAATTCTAAATAAAATTTAATAACACCTTATGAAATCAAAGTAAAAACCTCCCTTAAAATTGAACAAAAATAAGATGTTTTCCCAAATAAAACATAACAACCTCTTTCAAAATTTTAAAAAAAATCATTTTTCAAATAAAACATAATAAAATTAAACCCCAAATAATCTTCCTTTAAAAAAACCAACCTAAACTTAAACTAATCAGAAAAAATATTTTTTAGAAAATTAAAACTTAATAATAAACAAAACAATACAAACAAGCTTTCTTTTATAAAATTCCAAACTCTAAATAAATTTTTAAAACCCATAAAAATCCTATTTAACTCAAACCTTTAACAACTTAAAAATAAACTTTTAACCTTAAATTAAACTTTTCTGAAAGAGGCCTTAATCTTTAATTTTTTTTAATAAATTGTATTATTTTTAGACAAGCTATTTATATAGCTCAGTTTGAGTTAAACTCAATTACAACTCATTTATTTAGTTAAAAGAGTTGCTCATTAATAAGCTTAACAAACCCTATATGAACCAAGCTCAAGCAAAACTTGAATATGGTTTTAATAAATCACCTCGAGCTCCAACACATTCCTAAAAAGCTTGAATCGAGTTCAAGTCAAGCTCAAATAAGCTTTTAATAAATGAGCTCAAGCATGAACAAAAATCTGCTCATGTCAGCTTGGTTCGTTTGTAGCCATATAGATAACACTATTTGATGTTTTTTATTTTTTTTATCAATAATTTATATAAATAATACAATATTTTTCTTAGACCAGAGTGAGTAATTTTCTTGATATAATTCGAGATTCCTCTACAAGATTTATTGTAGTCATTTTTCTATTTTTTTTTAGATTTTATTGCTATCATTTGGTGTATTATCCACCTGATCGATTCTCATTTGTTATAGTTTTTTGCAATAGACTAAGATGTGTTAAAAAATTTTCCTTAAAAAACTCAATTTAATTCTTCTAAATTACAAAAAAAAAATCATTAAAAATGAATGACATATGCTATTTGCTCTCTAGAAAAAAGTCCACATGACACTTCTTCACTTAATACAACCATTTTTTTTTTATAAAAGAGCACTATAGGCTCAATTTTATTGCTCCAAATAAAAAATTACAAAACCGGGAAAAAGGTCCCAACTCACACAACCTACAAAAACTCAAAAAAAATAGAAGACTGGGACATTTTTCCAAAAAAATAAAAACATACAACTCACACGACACGACCACACACAAAATACATTAATTATCTAAAACAAGAACAGAATTTAAGAAGACAGGAACAAAGTTAGAAACTATAGGACTTTGCAGATGAGTTCCAAGCTTAGCAATCCAATCAGCCACCACGTTCCCTTCACGTCTTGTATGAGTCCAGACAACATTAATACCAGCAGACAGAGCTTTGATCTTTCTAATATGTAACACTATACTCCAATGGCAAGCATAATTTAAAGCACAAATATTCCATAAACAAAGAGAATCAGTTTCTAAATAAATATTAAGCCAACCCTTATGTTTAGTAATAAGCAGTGTAAATATTAAAGCTTCAGCTTCAGCAATTAAAGGAGACAGAGTACAAACGAAGCGACAGAACCGGGTAAGAGGTATGCCATTCCAATCGCGACAAATGCCTCCAATACCAGCCTTCGAATTGTTCCAAGATCCATCTGCATTAATCTTAATAATAGGTCAGGAGGTTTGCACCAATGAACTTTGCCAACAGATTTTAATGTAAAGCTTAAATGAAGATTAAGATTATACTCTAAAGCAATAATATACTTATTGCTAGTAAACTTAAGGTCATAAACAGATAAGCTTTTATGAATATAAGACAAAATTTGACCAATAACCTGAAATGAATTGATCACAATACCATTAAACTTAGTATTATTACGAGTCATCAAAATAAACCAGATAATAATAGAGGGAATACTACTAAGAAAGGGATGACCTTTATTATTCCAGTCATTAAACATATCAAAAATAGAATTATGGTTCTGAAAAATGTCCAGCCGGCCACATAAAGCAAAGGTTTTTTGCCATATATCTTGAGCAAATTTGCAATTACTAAAAGTATGCATAACAGATTCCTCATCCATCCTACATAAGTAGCATTTAGACACTATTCTTAAACCTTTAAGTTTAAGGAGATCATCAATAGGAATACAATTGTGTAACAGCCGCCAAGTAAAAAAAGAAATGGATGGTTTAAGCCATTTATTCCACAACCAATCCAGATCTAAACCAGTAGGAGCAGGATCAACAGAAGCAAAAGTTTTAGTAATAGAGTCACCAATATTACCTTTAATCTTAGGAATATCACCTCTGCTATAAACAATTGGAATGCTAGAAATGAAATTAGCATCATTGAGCTTAAGCACACTTCTTAGCTTAGATAAATTCCATTTATTATCCTCCCAGAAATCATTAACAGTAATAAAGATATCATGAGGACCACCATAACAGTTAGCAAGAGGACCAAATGTGGTCCCATCCTCATACCAGAATGAAACATTACCAAAACCAATATCCCAGCACATCAATCTTTCAACCAAATCAGAAACTTTTAACATCTCTTTCTAAATATAAGAATCAGATTTGGAAGAGGTAATAGATAAAGGGTGTTGATTGCCACAATATTTAGAATACAGCAAGGAAGCCCAAATAGAGTTATTTTCCCTAAAGTGAAACCATAATTTCATATAATTGTATTTAATAGAATCCTTAATACTTCGAAAACCCAAACCACCATTAGTAATAGGTTTACAAAGCTTATCCCAGCTTTTCCAATGAAGTCCTTTCTTACCACAACCATCCTAAAGAAAGCTGTTAAATAAAATCTCAATTTTATTAATAATAGTAAGAGGCACATTCATAACCTGTATAGTATGCAGGGGTAAAGAAGTAATAATACTCTTCAAAAGAGTAATACAACCCCCAAAAGACAAAAAATTATTTTCCCAAGAGTGAATTTTCTTCCTAATTTTATCCACAAGATCAGAGAACAGAGAAATTCTTTTAGAATTTCTATCCAAATTAAAACCAAGATACTTAATAGGTAATTCATTAAAATGACATAAGGTATAACCAGCAATCCAATTAAGCTTAATGTTGGAGATAAATTTAGAGCCATAAAAATAACACTTTGAAGAATTAAAATGTAAACCAGAGGCTCTTTGAAAATGATTAATAAGTCTCCAAACTTTCTTAATAGACCTCTTATTACAATTAGTAAAAATGATCAAATCATCAGCATAACTTAAATGAGAAATACTAGTATTGCCTTTATGCACATAGGTAAGAGAAGGATTTTCCATATAAAGCTTATTTAAACTCCTGGAAAAGTAATCAAAAGTAAGAATAAATAAATAAGGAGAAAGAGGATCTCCTTGCTTAATACCTTTAGAAGCCATGAAATGTCCATGAGAATTACCATTAATAAGAAGAGAGTAGTAGTTATTATTAAGAATTCTATAAACAAGATTACAGAAATCATTAATAAAGCCATGAGCCTTCAAAACCAGAAGTATGAACTCCCACCTGATAGAATCAAAAGCATTCTTAATATCCATTTTAAAAATAACATTCCCATCTCTTCTACTTTTATCAATATCAAATAACAGCTCTTGTACAGTAAGAGCATGATCACTAATACTTCTACATTTAATAAAGGCAGTTTGATTGAGAGAAATAACATGACTTAAGACATTTTGAATATTTTTAACAATGATCTTAGAAATAAGTTTAGAAATACCAATATTAATACTGATAGGTCTAGAAGAATTCCAAGAGTTAATATCATGCTCTTTAGGAATTAAAACAATAGTAGAACATTTGAAAATTTTAGGCAAATCAACGCCACGAAAAAAATCTTGAATAGTGCCAACAACATCAGATTTAATAATATCCCAGCAGTGTTTGTAAAATTCAACAGTAAAGCCATCAGGACCAGCAGTTTTCCCATCATCCATGTCATCAAGAACATTTTTAATCTCAGTTAAAGAAGGAACATGACTAAAATTCATATGCTGTAATTTCTCAGATTGGGTGAAAACATCTAAATTAATCATATCAAGGGAACTATTATCATTAGTAAATAAAGAAGAAAAGTAATTGATACCATCATTAATAATGTCATCTTCACTGGTTAAAATATTACCATTGATATCTCTAATGGAAGAGATAAAATTCCTATTCATTCTATTCTTGATGCAAGCATGGAAAAAAGAGGTATTTCTATCACCATTCATAAAATTATTTCTAGAGGCTTTTTGAGCATAAAAGCCCTCTTCAATATTGATAGCATAAGTGAGGTCTTTCTGAGCTTGAGTAAAAAGATCAAGATTAATAATATTATGATGATAAAGAACCTCTAAATCTTTAACTCTAATCTCGGCCTCATTAACCATTTTATTAATATTACCAAACACATTCCAATTCCAATCCCTTAACTTGTTAGCAAGATATTTATGCATATGCCAAAGTTTGTGCCCAGAATTGGGAGAAATAAAAGCCTTGTTAAAAAGCCAGTTATTTCTAACAAAATCGAAAAAATTAGGATGTTGAATCCAAACATTAAGGAATTTAAAATGATATGATTTCTTATGTAACTTATTAAAAACCTTTAACAAAATAGGAGTGTGATCAGAAGCATCAAAAGCAAGATGTAAAATTTCAAAATTAGGAAACATATTACACCAAAAGGGGTTAGCAAAAAACCTATCAAGTCTTTCAAACACAGAACCTCTATGCCAGGTAAAAGAATTACCTGAAAAACCTAAATCAAAAAGTTCAGCCTCAAATGTAGCATTATTGAAATTAGAAATAAGATTAATATTAGGAGAGAGACCACCCCTCTTCTCATCCACATCGAAATAATATTAAAATCCCCCAACAAGCCAGGGGTCATTCATAGGACCAATAGAATTAAGTAAGTTCCAAAGAATCTGTCTATCACGCCTAGTACAACCAGCATAAATAATAGAAAAATGAAATGAGATATCAAAGTAAGAAATATAAACATGACGTAGCCGGGCATGATTAATAATCACCTCAACATTAATAAAATCTTTCCACATAAACCAAATTTTATTATTCATATTAGAGGTAAACTGAAAATTACCAATTTTTCTAACATATTTAGAATTGTTAGAAAAATTAACTAATGGCTCCAGAATACCAAAGAAGTGAAGATTATAAATTCTGATTAAATTTTTAAGTCTATTAGAGGCATCCCTTTTGGCAATGCCTCTAATATTCCAAATTAAGGTATTAAAGTTCATCATCAGTATATTTCCTACCTCTAGTAGATCTAGAAGTAGAAGTTACCTCATTGAAATCATTTTTACCAGCCATATGATCAGCAATGACCTCAGGATTAATATAGCTCAATTCCCTGCTTCCTTTAAATTTCCTCCTTCTTGAAGATTTTTGAACCAACCAATCTTCTTCTAGTTCAGTCCTGTTTAAAGTAATTTCTACATCCATATTGTCAGTAACTCTATCTCCAATAACATCTTTCCCTTTATCAACATTTTCAATAGCTTTACCAATAATAGGATCAATCAAAGAAACAGATTGGGGAATAACCTCATTAGGAACAATCATGTTCTCAGTCACAGCATTCAGATCATCAATATTTTGTTCAGAATTCAAATGTGAAACGATTGGAGGTAAATCTTTAGGTAAAGAAATGTGAACATTATTATCCATCTTATCTGGGATATCAATCACATTTGAATCCACGTTAATAAAAGTCTTGCATCTTTATTAATATTTTCTTGCAAGAAAATAGGTTGTTGATTAATTTCTTTATTATGAATGCCAACTCCTTTATTCGGAATTTTAGAGTGCTTAATTTTTAACTGTGGATGCACAATATAACAGTTCATAAAAGTATGACCAAACATGCGGCATTTACTACAATATGGAGGAATATACTCCATTTCAACATATTGCCAATAGCCAGAACCAGAATCTTCCAACCAAACTGAATCACAAAATGGAGCTGTAACATCTCTTTCGATCAGAATACGAGCATTAGAGGGTCGATTGTAATTTACAGAAGTCATATCTATTTTCATCGGTGAGCCAAAAATTTTACCCAAAGAATATAAAACCTTCTTGTTATAGAATTGCAATTTTAACTAAGGAAATCTAAACCAAATAGGAACAATCGGAGGCTCTTCCTTAGGGTTAAAATCAACAGTCCACTTAAGAAGTTTCATATAAACTTTATCAATAAGAACTACTTTTTTAGAAAAAAGTTGAGTGTAATCCGACTCATTTTCAAGTTTAATCATTAGATTCCTACCATCGATAAGACCAACAATCCATTTACCTAAAAGTTTGAGATCAGAAAAATACCTTCGTGTGATCTCCATTCTAGGATGGGCATACGTAAACTTACCGATCAAAGTATATTTTAAAGGTTCTGCAAGAAGAGCAGTTTCATCTTCGTTAAATATTAACGCTGGTTTACCATTTTTATTAGAAGCTTTCTTCAATAAATCATCAGATCCATCTTCCCCAAACTGATCACGAAAAGAAACAGGAAACAAACAAACATTGTTAGCAGAAGTATAAGAATCAATATTACCTTTAAGTGCTTCAAGAAAAGAAGGTCGATTGAGAGAATCAGCCATTCTAAGAAGCAAAAAGGCAGATCTAAAAGAATCAGGAGAAGAAAGTAAGAAAAAGCAAAGAAAAGATAGCCGATCTCCAAACGCCGCGAGACGCAGAAAAAACCCTAGCAGAGCACGAAGAACCCTCTCCGTTCTCCTCGCTCTCCAAGAAACACACTCATCTCGCTTCCTCCAAAAGGTTGGGTTGGAGGCGCGGTAGCAAGCTACCGACCTCTAACCCGGGTAGGGTCTAATGTCTTAATTTTAAAAGTTAGCTTAAAAATTCTAGTATTATGGTGACATGACTTAATTTTATTGGATCTTCTGAGCAAAGCTAGCTTGATACTCCATTACAAACATCTGAGTTAAAACTTCCAACATTGAGACTTACACACACTTAAGTCCTATGATAAATAAAAAATCCTTATTGATTTACTATAAGACTAAAGTATAACTAGATAATCGTTTTTGTATATGGCTCCTTTGGCTTATGGAGCATCACTAAATACTATAACTTATAATAATTGTATTAAAGTAACTTTTAGTTATACTTCATTGAATAAATCATATATGTGTATTATGAGGCATACTATAAAAACAAAATTTTCTTTTAAAATGACCGTTGAAGCCAAACTCTTGTTCAAGGAAATCTGAGCCAAAAAAATGAAAATTATAGCTTTTGTTAATCGTTGAGTTTCTAACTGGGAGAACTTCCTAATATGAAAAACTTGGGGCCTGTTTGGTTTGGCTTCGAACCCCTGCGGCGCCGTCGATCGACGCAAAGTCAAGTGAACATGGGAGGCGCATTCGACGGATTAGCGGCAGATTGCCGCGAAGTGGCCTTAAAGCGGACCGCGGCATAATCCCCGTGGTCCCGACTTCGACGCGGCTTTGAACATTTTTTTCTCTCGCTGCCCTCGCTCCGCCGCGCCCTCGATTTCTCTCTGCCGACCTTCTCTCACGAGCCGATGGTCTCTCCTCTTCCTCGACATCAAATCCAAGGTAACCTACCTTCGATCCTTCTCACCCGAATCCAATGTAATCTACCTTCTCTACGGTGCATTTCTCGTGTACGAGTATCGGTGATGCGAAGCTGGCGGCACTTGTGCACGCATCAGCGAGCCATGGGGGCGATCTAGGAAGAAGGCCGAGGGGCGGGGAGGCGGTGCTTCTCGTCTACGATATCGAAGCCGACGAGTGGTCTCGTGGGCTGGATCTCCCGCCTGGTTTGCGCCGTGCTGTTTGTGCTTATGTTGAGTGCTAGTGCTGGTAAATGAGTATGCTTGATTTGCCATGGGTTCTCTGGCTGAAATCTGGGCGGCTTGATTTGTTATTCCAGGTTCAGAGGTACATTCAGGACTGATTTTTGAAAGAGTGAAGCATTTGCGAATTCTGTTATTTTGATTTTTGACATTAATTGCATGGGGAAGCTTTCTGATTTCAGTTTGTTTGGTTTAACATTAATGGAGTTAATCTGATTTTTCCCCAAATCCTAGAACCTCGTCTTGAATACTTAGCATATGGTTCGTTTCATAACTGTTCACATCTTTAGCTTAGCGTAAATTCTTGAGATATAAACCCGCTGGCTGGGCAATAGTTAGCTAGAAGGGGATGTATTATTGGTGCATGTACATATATTTAACGTATACATCATCTATTATTATGTTAACTTCATTAACTCTTTTAATGAGTGTATTGCCTACATTTATTTTTCTTTT
This sequence comes from Papilionanthe hookeriana x Papilionanthe teres, assembly GCA_022702705.1. NCBI lineage: Eukaryota > Viridiplantae > Streptophyta > Magnoliopsida > Asparagales > Orchidaceae > Papilionanthe > Papilionanthe hookeriana x Papilionanthe teres. The sequence goes on along the minus strand of CM040433.1, from coordinate 27,499,466 downwards.
TTGGAATGTGCTTATAGTAATTACACGAAGGATATTTTCATTCAAAAAAGAGCTGCTAGTCATTTTGAAAGTCATATATCAATGCCTTTTGCCCCTAATGTTTAAGTTATTTCTTTTTCAAATATAGTCAATCCATGTGCTTGTTTTAATATATAAAATTTATAAAAAGTTTATGTCTATTAATCTTATATTTACAAAAATAAATCGAAAATTTAATACAGTTTTAGTAAACAGGGGCAGTTTAGTCATTTTACATGAAAAAGCTGCCCCGCATTAGTTTTCACGCAGCTGAACCAAATGAACAATGAACTTCCACGTAATGCTTTCCAGTAAGTGATTCCAGAGCAATAGTAATGCAATTGGAAAATGCAAATCTGTGACTAAGCCAAACAGACCCTTAATCAATCAAGGAAGAAACGTGAAACCTTCAAATTGGAAAAAAAAAAAAATTAGAGATCAAATAGATGCGAATATATATAAATTTAGTGATAAATATCATCAAATACTATCATCTACATTTAAAAATTCCACGTGTAATATAATATTCACTCTTAAAACTGATAAGAAAACCGTCAATTTTAATGGATCTCTTTTATGAAAATATATTGTCTGTTGCTCTCAGGCATGAGGACAAATTTTTTGTCTGGACTCTGGATATAGCTCTATGTGTGAACTCTTTTAATATGCCACTACGTGTGCTACATTGCGGACGTTTTTGGGTGGTTATTGTGGCGAAACCGCGGAGGTTATTAAGGGGTTATTGAGGGTTATTTAGGGGTTATTGTTGGGGTTAATGCAGGAGGTTATTGAAGTAGAACTGTGAAAGTTATCGAGGGGTTATTGCGGGAGTTATTGCAAGAAGTTATTGAAGTGGAACCGCAGAGGTTATTGAAGGGGGGGTTATTGCAAGGAGTTATTGAAGTTGAACTGCAGAGGTTATTGCAGGGGTTATTGGAGTGGAATTACGGAGTTTATCGGGGGGTTAGTGGGGGTGTTATTAGAGTTAATACCCCAATAACTCTCCAATAACCCCCTAAAAACCTCTCAATAACCCTCCAAATAATATTTGTAGTTCCACTTCAATATTCTCTGCGGTTCCATTCCAATAATCTCCGCGGCTCCACTTTAATATTTTTGTAGGTGGGCCAGATATAATACACATGACGATAAATTACTGGAAGTCCGCATGTAAAATTACGTCCGAAGTCGGTGCATGGAAGACAAAAAACCGAGTAACAGCGAAGCATACACCTCAATCTACAGATGGGCCGGGGTCGCCCAACCATTGCATTATATCCCCCCCCCCCCCATCCATAAAAGGCAGCTAAATATCCAAACAACATGGATTTTGTACGTTTCGAATCATACTAGCTAGCTTACCTCTACGTCAGACAATTTTAAAAGCCGCCTTCTCCTCCTCCTTATCCTCAATCCACCTATCAACTAGCCTTATTATGCCAAGCCCAAAATCTCCTCTTCCTCCACTTTGGCCTCTTCCGAACACAGTCGCCATGCGTACCCTAAGAGAAATTATTGCCTTGCTCTGCTCCACGTAAATCCAAGAACAACTAAGCCAGCAAAATCATCGTCAAGATCTGCGCAGTGGCGTAGACAAGTAACTCTCTACCGACGTAGCCTGTCGCTATGTATCTTTATATATAATAAAAGGTCGGTCTAAGCTAACATTATCTTATTTCTATTCGTAGTATCTTGTTTTGACGTAATGCTCAACAACTTACATATATCTTATTCATTTTATTCAGCCGAAAGCCTGCAAGCCCGCCGGCAAGACTGTTGTTGCCATAGGGTTTGCTTGGTTGTAGGTCAACTTTAGCTTCTTCCACCTGCCTGTAACACTATTCTGACCTCTTTGTGGCTTGAATATAAATGAATTTTTTTAATTGCATATACCACTCGACTTCTATCTATTTACATGTCTAACCAATACTTCAATAAATAAATAAATATATTTATGTATATTGAAATATTTGATAGGTATAGATATATGTCTGGTATAAATGTAAAACTAAAATTTAGCTGATGGATATGTAAATATGGAAAAATATTAGACACGTGGAATTCTATAATAAGCGCAATAACACAGGAATAACATGAAGGAATATTTCTCGCGTTATTCCGCGTTTAACTGTGTTTTGGGCGGAATAACATGGGGAATATTCCTTCGTGTTATTCCGCTTTATTCATGTGTTATTGCGATATTATTGTAACACTGAGAATATTCCCCGTATTATTCTGCATTATTTTCGTGTTATTCCGCGTAGTATTGATGTATTATTCTGGTGATGTTACAATACCACCACAATAATGCGGAATAACAAGAAGAATATTCCCCGTGTTATTCGGCGTTATTCCCCGATTTATTCGCATGAATATCTGACTAGCTAGAAGAATACGAGGAATATTCCTTCGTGTTATTCCCGTGTTATTGCACGTTATTGCGGGATTCCAAGTGTCTCCCATAGATTGAGCTCTGCACGTACCTCTACGTGCATAGTCCGGATGTAATATTTTGCCATGTAAATATAGAAGAATTATGGGGGTGAGTACATAAATGCGCTAAAGGCTGAGAAGTTGTGAATGCGACTTGAAAAGTAGAATTTAACAAATAGCTAATTTAATCAACTAATGAATTGGAATTACGTATATTGTTAAAATTGCATGACATGATGAATAATCTAAACTAAAGTTAGGAATGAGGTAAGGAGTTGTTTAGTTTAATTATTTGTACTAATCATATAAGCTCGAAACTTAACACATTTTGATAAAAATAAATCCTATGCCATGATAGATATGCAAGTCAAATTATGGTGCTATATTGACTCTAGTTCAAAATTATACATCAGTTTGTTTATTATTTTTATTTTTATTTTTAAAATTTTTGGGTAGTAATTTAGGTTATTCTAAAGAGATAATCAGATCCATAAATAAGAAAAAATAAGCTTTGCAATATAACGAAAAAGAAAAACTAAATATGTCAGCCAAACTTTAAATGTTATTTTTGTTGACAATCAAAAAGAGAGAGAGTCGTAAAAAGGAAAATCATTGCAACATTTTCAAAAGCACGCAACAGTATATAATAATCAAAATGTTCATAAATGCATCCATATTCAAATGTTGTGAAATTGTTACACAAAGTTAGAACATGCATGCAACCATCTAAATAGAAGAAGATAGGGTTGCCATCACACTTGGGTATAAGAATAAATATTTTATCATAGTGTTAGATCTTGATTTGTCTGTGAACACTTAAAGAGTATTGTAAGACATGAGAGGGAGAGAGACAGAGGGAAATGCACAATAATGAACAATAATTTGTGAGAAGCGTGTAACATTTTATTCATAGAATGATCCTCTATTTATAAGAAAATAGGGTAAAATATATGAATTTACATTTATACCCCTGCTTTATTTGGGGCATACATGTTATTCTAGTTATTTTAAGTATGTTGGCTTAGAGCTTGGTTGCTTTGACTTGGTTTGCTGGACTGACTTGACTGTGGTGGGTGTCGCTAGTCAGCTATACTTTGTAGAATTACTAGTTAGCTGGTATAATGAGTTGTTGTTAGGCGTAGCCGGTCACTAGATTCAATAGGTGTTACCGGTTGGCCTATCTTTCTACTAGAATGGGGTTAGCGAGATTAATCAAGTCGGCCAAGCTTTGGTCTTGTTGACCCTCGGTCCTCATTTCCTAATGAGGAACTTTTATCGATAGTGTGAAGCTAGGTTATCAACATAGGGTGAATCATGATAGGTAGTCACCCATATACTTGTTTTTTTATTGATTCTTGATGGTATTTCAAGGAGACAGTTGGTGTTTTGACAAAACTACAAGACTTGAGAGGTTAGCTCTCCCTTGAGTTGATTTCATTGCGGTAAACGACTTAGATTACCTAATGCTTTGCTTCTGGTTGAACCACTTAGGTTTGAGCCATTCGATTGCCTTAGTTGGCCTTGTCCTTGATACATCTGGTAGGACTATTGTGCCTCTGGTTATTCAATTGATGAGCCCTCCTTTGATATGCTTTTTTTCGTTTGAACTGTTTGAACTCTTCAAGATTTGTGCTGATACATTTCATGTATACATATTTAGTTCTCAAATTCCTATACTTCTTGGAAGTTGACCGTGGTATGATAAGAATAATAAAATTTATTACAAACTGTAAATTTCAGTTATGACCTATTAGTGATTCGATAATTAAACTCTTTAGATTTTCATTCCATTTGTTACCATAAATTTGGCGTGAATGACCGATCTTTCTCATCTTCTTCTCTTCTCTTGCTAGATTGATTGAATTCCAAGCGCCACAATGGTGAACAAATTGACTTTAGGATCCAATTTATACGACAAAGCTGCATACCTAAAGGTCTTTAGAGAGATGAAAGCTTGGTCTCATTCGAGGGGAGGGGGGGGGGGGAAGAGGAAAAAGAAAGTCATTGTGTAGAAGAGGAAAATGCCTGAACTAGTAGTACAGGTGAGATCGTCCGACTCCCTCCGCTTGAGCAGATGTTGGGGGCCGATCGGGTGATCCATTTGTTAAACTGTCAGTCCCATCTCCTATTAAAACTCAAACCTTGCCTAGCGATCGGGTTGCACAGATAGCTGCAAGCATTGTGGCTCTGCTCAGGGCTCATAGAACTACTGATGATCCATTGTCGCTTGAGGGAGTGGCGTAAAATAGTGAGGGTGTGGTGTCATTTACAATGTTTGAGTGGGATCAAATCCTTAGTATGAGGAGTTCCAAGCTTGCTTATTTGATTTTTATTCTTCTCTGAAATTCATTTTCATTATATTGTCCCCTGGTGCAACCCACCTAGTTACAGAGATTACGGTTGTTAATTCTCTTTCACTGGACATTGATGCATACCTGAGCGTGGAGCAGCAGATGTGGATAAGAGGTCGGTCGAAGTTAGTTAACTCCTAGGCAATGAAGGGATAACCGTCTGAGTAAGGAAGCAACTGATCTTGTTAGATATTCTTTTGGTCATTGGTGCACTGTCTACATGAGATGGAGGACTCTTGCACCTAGGCGTTAAAATCTCTCAAACTGAGAAGATGCATTGGTCGTTGGCCTATGTTGGGAAGGTGCATATGTTCTGCAGCATGCTCAATGTTCTTTACATTTAACACTTGCTTTTGATGAAATTACACTTTAAAGAAAGATATTTTTTGTGTGTTTTTTTTTTGCAGGTATAACAGGTAGAAGGATTGGAGTTGAAATTTAGTGAAACAAAGACAGAATAGAGTACTTGGGGAACAAAAATTGTTCCTGCACACTGGCTCTTAGAAGCCAGACTTGAGCACCAAGGCGCTCTACCCTGGGCCCTTGGCGCCAAACTAGTGGCGCCTAGGCGCCAAACTAGTGGCGCCTAGGCGCCAGACTTCAACCAACAAATAGAGACATTGGCGCTTAGGCACCAATAGAAGCCAAAACTGCCCGAGGCAGTTTCTACAGTTGCTGATGCACAAATTCATGAGTTAGGAGGCTATGGAGACAGTTCAAAGGACTCTCTCGATCATTTGGAAGACTTGGAGAAAGCCAAAGAGAGTAGAAAACAAGAGTTTAGATTTAGGTTATACTTTTTTCTTCATTTTCTTAGAGAGATTAGAGAGGTATTTGAGAGCGTTCTGTAAGGGAATACTGTCACCAGTGCAAGGAACATTTGGAGAACATTTGGGGAGGATTTTTATCCTCTCTTCTCAGGGAGAAAGTCAAGTGTTTCATTCTACATTGTCTTGTATTATTGTAAACTCATTTTATATGAATTTTCTTTATTATAAGATGATGAATTATAGTTTTTCTTCATGCAAAGTGAGTAGATCCTTTATACATTTCTCTTGTGATGAATTAGTAGGATGTGTAGGATATTTGGATGCTTTTAGAAAAAGGTTTTTATTCATTAAAGTGATGGTTTTCCTTTGTGCTTAGTGTACTTATAATTCTGGCCAAATGATATATTAAAATTTGTTGTGAACCCATAAAGACTTGTGAGAGCTATGACTTGAACATCTAAGAGGAATCACATTGTACTAGTGGATGAAGGAAAAGTAGTCCATATGGCAATGCAAATAGATAGAGAAATACGATTTGATGGACTCAAATTGGGGTTTCGAGGGTGACAGGCAGAAACACTAATCAAGTTTGAACCAAATTTCTTTATGCACTCGAAAGAGGGTAAAAAAGAGAATTGCTTCTATTTGTCACTAAATACATTTCTATTATAAGTTTTCCATTCCTACACACACTACTTATGTCATTGCAAGGAAATGGTAGTTTTTATATCTTGGTTTTCCTGATTTAATTATCATTAATAGAATTAACTTATTGATAATTTAGTAGGATTAGTAAGTGCAACTTGAACTAACTACACTTCTAGGCTAAGACTCATTATAGTAGGCTAGAACTTTTCTTAAGCTCAATTACTGCATTCTCTATGGGATCGATAATCCAGACTCAATAATCTGATATTACTTGTATGACACGTATATTTGCGTGAAACCCCTAGTGTGTAAATTTCACCTGGACTGAGAATATTATCAAATTTTTGGTACTATTGTCAGGGACATTGGTTTAGTGCCACATTGTTGTACAAATAAAGTTCTAAACTTCATAATATTCATTTAGGATTACAAGCAATTCATCCATAGGCATAGTGGGTGAAGTTGTCAAGATTTTAGTGCCGTTGCTGGAGAATGCGACAGTGTATTTGACTTAGGAAAATTTTAGTTGAATTAATTAGACTTAGATTTAGAAAATCATATTTTGTGTAAGTGTTTGTTTGTTTGTTTAAAAAGAAAGGAAATTTTAAAAAGAAAGAAAAAATTATTTTTGAGTGTTTATTTAGTGTGTTTTAGTAAAACGACACAGTTAAAACTTTTGTTGTGTATACGTAGTGCAGGACCTTCGGAACTTGTACCGTACGATTCAGAACTAGAGAGAATAATTTGCAATCAGGGTGTGTTGTTGCACGGTGTACTGGATGGCATATTGCTTCGTGGAATGCTTCACTGCTCTGCAACATACATTGGAATTCTATAATGCACATTGTGATTCCATAAATGGACTTTGTTGCAAGGAGCATGTGGATTTGATGATGGCCCATGGTAGCAAGTGGTGGTAAAATGGTGGTCGTGGCTGCAAGAGCGGCAGGAACTCACCTGATCTTCCATTTAGAGATGATGTTTTGCTTCAGATCATTTTTCTCTAAGTTTTTGTTTTCTTTCAGCTCTTGGTCTTTGTCCCCCTCCCTTCCTTGCTAAGAGGGGGTAGGGCTCTATTTTAGAGTCCAGACTGAACATAAGGAAGAAATCCAGACTACTCCATCAAACAGCTCAAAGAGGTTCCCTTGATCAAATAGAGTTCATTGGACTTATAAGTGCCTTAATGATATTGTAATTAAGTGATATTGGGCTCGTTAATTCATCTTGTTAGGGTGTTTGATTTGACTATAAGTACGTCAGATTTGAAATCCTTTTGGCATTCCAATTATGAATTGAATTCTTCAAAAAGTGGTTTAACGACTTCATCTGGATCTAATTTGACTCGGATTGGACAATTTTGATATCACTAGGTCCATCTTGTCGAGCTAATTAGTCTGATTATAATTTTACTGAAATCGAAGTTCCAGATAATTTTTAATTAAAGTTTGAATATTTTTTATACAAATTATCTCGAGATTCGTGTCATGCCTCGAATTTTGTGTCGGTTGATGAGAAAAATTCTATGACGTATCAAGAAGAATGGGGTTAGTTATCCAATGGTTGAATGATTTTTGGATGTGAGGGCACCTTGATGATAGGCTGCCCAATTAGCATTTTTTTTTAAAAAATTCTAATAGGGTGAGTGCTCAAATTCAATCATTTTAAAATTTTCATTTTTTCAATCAAATTTGAAGAGGGCTGACCAAATAATTAAATCAGCTAATTACATCAGTAATTAGTGACTTTTCTTAATTATTGTCATATGTTTTAATTTATTCTAGGAGCTTTTGTTTTGTTTTCTTACCCTTATCAGTTGCCGAATTCTTCATTTATTTCTTTGGCGACCATAAATGTCTCTTTACACATTTCCCCGGTTTGGGCTCTCTCATTAAACAAAGCATACTTTTTGTCCCTACCACGACCGCTTTATATTTTCCTTCACTAAACAAAGCACACTTCTTTCGCTTATCTTTTCTTAATGATTTTATTAGGGGCTTAATTACATTTTCTGGTCCTGTTTCAGAGAAACGCAAGAGCCTTGACAATGGGAGACAGAATTATTGCCAAAACTAAAGCTGCGCAAGGGCCTGACCGCGGCCGCGTATCGCCAAAGCTGACAGTATTCTTCCCCAAAAAAGAATTGATTCTAGTTTAATTTGGGCTGTCCGGCGACGAAGAGATTGTGCGTTTCAAGGCCACGAAAGCTGGGTGTTCTTTTTTTGGAGTAAAGCTGTGAGTACTGATTTTGGCAGCTCCATGCGCCAGAATCTGCCTTTTGGAAGTTTGCTGTAGGGGTCGAGGGGATTAAACGGAGGCCCCGCATTTTTCCAAAACAAAATTTGCGTTCCACCGAGAAATGAAAATGACAATGCCTGCCTTTAAGATTTTACTCTTTTTAAGGTGCATTCGGAAGCCCATTTACTCTCCTCAAATCGCGTAATATCACTCTCGTATCCCCACATATATCCCTCACCCGTCTCCTTGTCAGAAACCTAATTGCACTGGCCTTATCTCCATAGTTGGTGTCGTAGACTAGCTGCCTACCTTTTCTTCTTTTATGGTTTTTTTTGCGGTTTAGATTTCTCTTTGCTTTGTTGTCTCGTTCGGCTTTTATGTTTGGCATTTGTGTTCGGTTATGTGCAATATTTATCTGTTTATCTTAGAATTTATGTTGGACTTTTTCTTATATGCATGTTCTAATGTTAGTATGTCCATTAGCTTACTCTTGTCTCAAATTCAGTCTAGACAAACATTTCGGGGAGACATTTGAGTATTGGTTCAATTTTCTTTTATTTTGATGATTTTTTCTATTGGAATGCATTTTTTTTTAATGCAAACTTGAATATTATATGACATATAAGTCAGAAGCATCTATTTCTCATGATCAATCACGAGAGGTTATTGGAGGATAGATATACAAACACTGTTTTACAGTCTCTCTGAAATTTTTTGTTGGGTTGCTTTTGATATGCCTAGTTCCCATTATTTTCATCGAATTACATATTGTTTTTTTAGCAACATCTATAGTTATTCTGATCAACCAGTAGAAGTTATTGAGTGAAATATATATTAGCTTTATTTTTTATTTCTTTAAGAATTTTTTGTGGACTTGTTCTACATATGCAGGTACTGATCTTTGTTAGTTGATGTGTTTACTCTTGCCTTTTCTTCAGCCCCTAGAGAAACATTTTAGGGGAAGAATTTGAGCACTGGTTCTTTTTCTTTATCTTAGAGATTTTTACCAATAGAATAACATAAGTTTTGATGCAAACTTAAAGTTTACATGACAAATAAGTTACAACATCTTTACTTATCCCGATCAATAAAAAGAAGTTATGAAATGAAATACATATGAAAATTGTTCTTCTGTTTCTTTAAGAATTTTTTGTGGATTTTTATGCATATGTATGCACTGATGTTAGTTGGTCTATTTACTTGCTCTTGCCTCTTCTTTAGTCTAGAGTAACATTTGGGGCGGTGGGGAATTTTGAACAATGTTTCCTCTTTTATTTGAGAATTTTTTTACCAATTGGATAACATATGCTTACATGCAAACTTGAGGTTTACATGGAAGATAAATTAGAAGAATCTATACTTATCTTAATCAACTAGGAGAAATTATAGAATAAAATATATATGAGCATTTTTCTTTTGTTTTCTTAAAAATTTTTTGTAGACTTGTTCTATGTATGCATGCACTGATATTAATTGGTTATTTTGTTTGCTCTTGTATATTCAATCTAGAGTGACATATAACACTAGTTCATTTCTTTTTTATCTGAGAGATTTTTATCAATGGAGTTGCATATGCTTTGATACAAAGTTAAAGTTTACATGATAAATAAATTAGTAGCATATATAATTATTTTGATCAACTTGGAAATGTTATTTAATGAATTATACCTGAGCATTGTTCTTTCGTTTCATTAAAAGTTTTTTGTGGACTTATTGTATAGTTATTTTGAGCACCGCTTCCTTTTTTATTTGAGAATTTTTTACCAATTCAATAACATATGCTTAGATGCAAACTTGAGGTTTACATGGAAGATAAATTAGAAGCAACTATATTTATCCTGATCAATTAGGAGAAGTTATGGAATAAAATATATATGAGCATTTTTCTTTTGTTTCTTTAAGAATTTTTTGTGAAAATATATATGAGCATTTTTCTTTTGTTTCTTTAAAAAATTTTTGTGGACTTATTCTGCGTATGCATGCACTGATGTTAGTTGGTTGATTTGTTTTCTATTGCATATTTAGTCTAGAGTGAAACTTTGGGGGGGGAGATTTTTTAGCACTAATTTATTTCTTTTTTATGTGAGATATTTTTACTAATGGAGTTACATATGCTTTGATACAGTGTTGAAGTTTAAATAATAGATAATTTAGCAGCATCTATAGTTATTTTGATCAACATGGAGAAGTTAATGAATTAAATATATGTGAGCATGGTCTTCCGTTTCATTATGAATTTTTTGTGGACTTGTTCTGCATATACAAGCACAAATGTTAGTTGGTTGATTGTTTACTCTTCTGTCTTTTTAAGTCTAGAGTAATATTTTGGGGGGAAAATTTTGAGTATAGATTTTTTTCTTTTATCTGAGAGATTTCTAATGAAATTGTATATGCTTTGCTACAAAGTTGAAGTTTTATTGAGAGAAAATTTAGTAGCATATATACTTATTTTGATCATCTAGAAGTTATGAAATGAAATATATGCAAGCATTGTTTTTCTGATACATTTTTGTGGAATTGTTTTGCATATGCATGACTTTGCCTCTTCCTCATTCTTGAAAAACATTGGGGGGGGGGGAATTTGAAAACTGGTTTGTTTTTTTTTTTATTTGAGAGATTTCTACAGATAGAATTGCATATGCTTTGATGTAAAGGCGAAGTTTATATGAAAGATAAGATAAGATCATCTATACTTATTATGATCAACTAGGAGAAATTATGGAATGAAATAAGTGAGCATTGTTTTTCTATTTCATTAAGAATTTTTTTTGGACTTGTTTTGCATATGCATGTATTGATGTTAGTTAATCAATTTGCTTGCTCTTGCCTCATCTTTAGTGTGTAGTAACATTTTTTAGGAGAATTTTGGGCACTAGTTCATTTTTTTTTATCTGGGAGATTTTTACCAATGGAGTTACACATGCTTTAATGTAAAGTTGAAGTATACATGACAGATAAGTTAGCAGCATCTATGCTTATGCTAATCAACTAAGAGAGGTTTATTAAATGAAATATATGTGAGCATTTTTTTCTGTTTCATCAAGAATTTTTTGTTGACTTGTTCTACATATGCATGCATTGAGGTTAATTGGTCGATTTACTTGCTCTTGCCTTTCTTCAATCTAGAGTAACATTTGGGGGGGGGGGGAGGAAAGATTTTAGATTTGGAAATGTTTACTTGGCAGACATGTTACCATCATCTATTTCCCTTCTGAACAATCACGATAAGTTATGGAATGGTATATATATAATAATTATTTTTCCATTTTATTTGAGAATTTATTGTGGACTTGGTTTATATATGCATGTACTGATGATAGAGGGTTAATTGGCTTGATCATACCTCCTCTTCTTTCAATAGGAACATCTTGGGAGAAGAGCTTGCAACAAACCTAAAAGTTATAAGTTAGATAAGTTATCAATCGGGGAAGGTAATACAACTGTTATTTAGAGCGATGATGATAAATAACTATCAAAAGGCTCAATCAATCACCATTTGTCAATTTTAAAGTTGATAAGGAAGTTTTGCCATAGATACTACCTATTGCTAGAGAACAAGTTCAAGTGTTTGTATGGACTGGAAAAATAGTCATTATGGATGGAGTCTTCTTTGGTTAAGAGATATAGCTGAGTTCTAATTATTATTTGGCTAGCGTGATTGAAGTAGAGAAAAAAATGGTTATGGGTAACTTATCAGACGTTTAATCTTTAAGTTTGCATTAGAAAATATGTATAATCAAAAGCAAGCAAATCGACCAACTAACATAAGTGTTTTTTTAACGAAATAGAAAAACAATGCTCATATATATATATATATATATATATATATATATATATATATATATATATATATATATATATATATATATATATATATATATATATATCCATAACTTCTCTTGGTTGTTCAGTATAAGTATAGATGCTAATAACTTATCTGTCATGTAAACTTCAAGTTTGCATCATATGTTATTCCTTTGGTAAAAATATCTCTGATGAAAAAAAAAACGAACTAGTGCTCAAAATTCTCCTCCCAAAATGTTCATCTAGATTGAAGAAAAGGCAAAAGCAAGTAAATCAACCAACTAATATCAATGCATGCATATAAAAAACAAGTTTACTAAAAGTTCTTAATGAAACAGAAAAAACAATGCCGACATATATATCATTCCATAACTTCTCCTGGTTGATCAAGATAAGTATACATACTTCTAACTTATCTGTCATGTAAACTTCAAGTTTGCTTCAAAGTATATGCTATTCCATTGGTAAAAATCTCTCAGATAAAAAAACGAATCCGTGCTCAGAATTGCCCCCCTAAAATGTTCCTCGAGACTGAAGAAGAGGCAAAAGAAAACAAACTGACCAACTAATATCAACGAATGTATATTCAGAGAAAGTCCACCAAAAATATCCCTATCACTAACTTCTTAAAAGTTAAATACACCTTTTAAATCATATGTTTTTAATAGCAAGTTCTTAAAAGTGTAAAGTCAAACTTTATGTGTTATAAATGTAACAACATGAGAATTGCGTGGCATGCATATAAATTTTCATATTTTTCTTGCCAATCACTTTCAAATGTCTAGAACTGATATACCTAGTTATGAGGATTATGCCAAGTGTGATGTCCTGCCCATAGACATAGTGTAGATGTTAGAAGGCCAATCTTGGCTATTCAATTTGAACATTGTATATGATAGTGGAAAGAATTTTAGATGCCTAAAGATAAAAATGAGAAGATAAAAATCATTTTTGTATGTTGCTATTAGAAAAGGACTAGCCTTCTTTTTCACACTAGCCTAGTTCAATGTACTATACAATGCCAAGTAAAAAGAAAAGAATGCCAAGATTTAGCCCATAGTGATTGAGCCCCAACTTTTAGAGAAGATACATTTGAATCTACTATGGAAGATTGTATACAAAATATAGATTTAAGGATGAGCGCAAAATAGCTTTTGAAATCATATATGATATTTAGAATTCTTTACGTAATTTTTTAATTTATTCATGAGATTAATGAATGTGATCTCAATGACTTTATTGATAAACTTTGATAATATACTCTTAGAACATTATCTTTTTTAATCCTGATAAAATATTTTAAAAAGACCATTTAACTTAATAACTATATTAAAAGAAGTAAAGCTTTGTATTAAACTTAAAAATTATTCTTTTATTAAGAAGAGTTTAATTATTGGTTTTCTTTGTGGCTTTAAAAATATCCTGAAATATATTAGATTTTTAACCTTAATAACTTAATAGTTATTGGATCTTTCATGGATTAGTAGCCTTCTATAAAAGATTCATCAATAGCACAGGTGGTGTGGTAGCCCTAATATCTAAATTAATAAATAAATTAGATTAGCTAGAACTACTGTTATATAGAAAAACATGGAGTAAATAATATTTATTATGATTTCATCTTCTATTCTCAAGCATTATACTTTTCAAAGACATTAAAAATAAGATATTATGCTTTAGGTGTAGGCGTAGGAAGCATACCTGGCCAAAAACATCATTATGCAACCTTCTTAAATGAGAGATTGAATGCTTTTAAGCAAATTATACTTATGATTGAGATTTTTATGATAATATCCAATATCTCAAATATTGAACATATTATTTACTACATTAACAAGTTATCCTTAGTGCAAACTTTCATGCACTAAAATTGATAAAGCTAAGAGGAAATTGAACTATTGATATCCTAAATTGGATGTTTTTCAATTTGTTTCGCCCTCAAACGTAGACCTAGTTTAGAATAGAAGAATATATATAAATTAGCTAGAGCTTTCTTTTTAATTTCTTACAAACTTAGTTCATTAAAATTTCAAATTTTATGATTTAAAATATTAAAATAATAATAATATTATTATTTCTTTTATTATTTCTATCTAATATATCTATAACATTAAAAATTATTATCTTTTGATAACTCTATTTGTAGCACTTTTGTTCAATGTTAACCTAAATATTTTAGAGAATTAAAAGGTATTTTACATCATTCACTCTAAGATTGACTTAGATAAGATATACATAGAACCTAATTACTTTTGTCTACAATCCCTTAGCTTGGTTAGCCCAAAACTTTTTGATTGAGTCATTTGGACTTAAATCTATATAGGTCAACCACATACACTTCCTAAGGAACTAGGTGATTGGGTCACAAATGAAGACCAATGAAAAATATTTTTTGAAATGTTTAAATTATTTTGAAAATTTGAAATTAACGATAATATTATAAGAATTTTAATTTTTTTTTAATTTTAAATATCATGTGATTTTTTATTAATTTCTTCAAATATTAGTTTTAGCAATATGTGTATATTGTCATAAATTAAATTTGATAACTGCTAATATTTCAAAAATATTTTTCATTTAATAAATTGCTTTTCTTGGCTTTGTTTAAAGTTTAGCTTAATGGCCTACTCTTTGGATAGCTTGGTGACTTCTTCATCAATTTATTATTGAAACCATGTTTTAAGCTCCCTCTCCCCACTTTTAAAAAAAACCAGTCTTGTCTCTTTTCTCCTCCTAGATTACACTGACTGAATGGGGGATTTACTTAGAATTTTATTTATATTAATGTGTAAATTGTTTGTCTAAATTAGGTTGTATAATTGCTTTCTTTGCATTTATATGTTTATCCATATTGCATCAATATTATATGTTTATCCATATTTCATCAATAATAAATTGATGTTAATATTGAAACTCAACCAGCCAACCAACTCAACCGATTGATTGACCATGCCAACTAGCTTAACACGTCAGTCGCTAAGCCAATTCGAACGACTAACCAAGTTAGCTTGACAACCACCTCAGTTGATTGACCAACTCAACAAACTGATCGACGAACTCAGTTGGCTGACCACCTCAATCGACCAACCGACTCTGCCGACTGATCGCCCCAATTCGAACTACCGCCCAAAGGACCTGACGAGACGAAGGTCCAATCTATACAAAAAAGCACACAAAAAACAATAATACTCTGTAACGCCTTTATTAAAGTACGGGCAAACGTTTAATTTTACACCTTTGGGCCTTTATCCCCTATAAATAGGTGCCCGATAACATATAAAACGAGAGATTTTGACTTTTTTCTTATGTGTGCCACTTTTTTGTCACTTTTCATGTCTGAGGACAATTCTGGGTTCAATAGTATGGAAATGCCTGTTTTCTTTATTCTATTTGGTGTTTATTTTTGTGTTTCATATAGGGCATATTCTTAGTGGAGCTTCACACTTAACAGTTATATAAAATATTTTTTGTGGAGAATTTATAAGCATAAAACATCACACAAAACTCATATTTATTTAGATAACTAACACCTACATTTTCAGACTAGGGCCCGTTTGGGGCGACTTATAAGTGCGGCGACGTTTTCAAAACGCCACCATACTGTTTGGTTTGCGCGTTCCAACTGCTTATCCAATAAGTTAGTTTTAAATTCTTTAAAGAAACCGATCGCGATAAGGAACCTGCGGTTCGACTTATCAGCAGCTTATGAGAATAAGTTGGATAAACAACTTCTCTTTGAATAAGCTGGATAAGCATAAACCGCCCCAAAAGAACCCTAATTTATAACACTTTTGAAATCACATCTAAACATGTTTATGAGTAAAACTGTATTTTACTTGCAATATTGCAAATTTTTATTGAAGTGATGTTTAGACTAGAGCATTGTACAAATAAATAGAAAATTTTAGATTTTAAATTCTTAAATAAATAAATTTATTTGGAAGACTTAGGATATATTTGAGGCAGTTACAGCTTATTAATAATCTGTTTATAAGTTGATTAAAAATAATCTGCTGATAAGCGAGGTGTGGTGGCTATTACAAAATTTTATTTTTTTGGAAAAGCTAGACCACAACCAGAAAACTGCCACCGCACCTACATAGGTGCGGTATGAAAAAGCTATTTTCTGCGTTTTGAAAACGCATAAATTGCCAAAAGTTTACTCAAATAAGTCAAATGCGTTTTATAACGCTACCGCACCAAATAAACTGCCAAATAAACTGCCCAAATAGACTCTTAGATATATACCTCTCAATTATTATGCATTTACACGCCTTACATAACACCTTATTGCATGAAAATATACATTTCTTTTTATATCATATGAACAAATTGGATATATAAATGTAAAAAGTAATATTAAAGCCCAAAATAAATAAATTCAGAAGAATTGAATGCTAAGTATGACTCCCCTTCTCAGTCATTGACCAAGTCTTAACCATAATTATTGTTACGCTGCAAGCATTACGACCTGGACAACATGGTATAAAAAATATCATTTTTCTAAGTTATCCCAGACAAATATTTGTACTGCATTATAACGTCGAGTTCCCCATAATTTTTTTAATACCTCCTCCACTCTTAGGAAAAAATTTGCATTCGTCGATCGTATGTAGCTCTGTTACGTCATTTAATAGGAGGCGGTCACATATACATGTAATCTCCATGTACCCTCTAAATAACAGAGAAATTACATTAAGGTTGCACAGAGGTTACATGAGAAAACATGAAAACTCTATGTGTAACCTCCATGTAACTTGAGACCGTACACACGCTGTGTACGGTCTACGTACGCAAATTTTTTCCCCACTCATACTAACCATTTACCCTTCTAAACCGAGACAAATATTTATAATAACAATAATATTTACAAAAAATTGACATAAATATTTATATTACAAATAAATACGCATCCTTTTTCAAATTCTAAAAACAATAAAATATTTACCCAATAAATTAACAAAAATCTCATCAATATTCATAATTAAAACCTGATCTCCATAAAAATTTATACTTTTGTTTACCATAAAAAAAAGAAAAAAAAAGGAAAAAAAAAATGAACTACTCCGCCTGACCGCCGCAGTGCCCTATAAACCTCATTGCCTCCTCCCCAACGACGGCCGCCTCGCCGGCGAACTCCACTCGACCGGTGAGTTTTCTAGCCCTCAACGCCTCCCCCTCCCAATCAGTCCACCATAACACCACCACACCCACGTACGCGACGCAGACCATTTGCGCCGTCAACAGCCCATACCACAACCCCCCAAACCCAACTCTCAGCCCGAAAGCCAGCCCAACCGCCACCGGCATCCCCACCAGATAAAACGACAGAAGATTAATCCTCGCCCCAACACCCGGTCTCGCCGTCCCCCTTAGCACCCCACACCCCGTCGTCTGCGGGCAGTTTCCCAGCTCGCACAGCCCAATAAGCGGCATCGTCCCCGCCGCAAGTCCCGCTATCGCTCCATCTTTGGTGAAGAGCCGCGTCCACCTCTCCTTGCATGCAACTGTCCATCCCACATTCACCATCCCTATCACCAGCGCACATCCCATCGCAACCATCGCCGCCATCCTCGCGCTCCTCGGCCTCCCTGCTCCCAACTCATTTCCCACCTGCATTGAAACAATTAGCAACAATAACTAATTGAAAGTAATTTGATGGAGGATTGTAGTACCCGGGTGGAGACACATGCGGCAAGAGACATGGGGACGGTGTACATGAGGCTGGTGGTTTGAATGAGGATGGCAGTGGCGCCGACAGCGGCGGTTGGATTGGGAAGGTATCCGGCGAGCACGGTGACGATCTCATACCACCACCATTCGAGACAGACGCTGAAACAGGAAGGGATAGCGAGGCGGAGGAGAGGGGTGAGTTGTTGGAAGGCAGCAAGGGACCAGCCACGCCAGGTGAGCTTACAAGCACCGGAGAAGTGGAGGTAGGCGAGGAGGAAAAGTGCCATGTTGAGATTGGTGAAGACGGCGGCGAGTGCGACGCCGGGTACGCCGAGATGGAGCACAAAGGCGAATAAGAAGCTTAGGGGAAGGTGGAGGAGCACGGCAGCAGCAGAGCAGGCGGCCATGGGTTTTGTAATGCCTTGGGAACGAAGGAACACACGGAGGGGTTGTAGGAAGGCATTAGTGAGGAGGTCTGGGAGGGAGAAGAGGCAATAAGAAGCAGCTGCGGTTGTAATGGCTGGGTCTTGGCCGAGAGCGATGAAGATGGGACCAAGATTGAGCCAGAGAAAGGATATGGGGATGGCGGCGGTGAGGAGGAGGAGAATGGCGCGCTGCAGAGAAAGGGAAATGAGGTCCCAGTTGCGTGAACCATAGGCTTGGCTGCAGAGTGGTTCCAAACCGGATGCGAGGCCGACTAGAACAGAGTATCCGGTGATATTGGTGAAACCGATAGATAGACCTCCGCCGGCGAGCTCCAGTGCGCCAAGCCGGCCAAGACAGACTACGGATATCATGGCGCGGAGATAAACCACGCAGTTCATGGCAGTGATGGGAGCGGCCATGCTCCAGAGGGCGTGGAGCTCGTCCACGACTGTGGCCCTCGAAGTCCTTCCATGCCTCTCGTCTTCGTCTTCCTCCGCCATTATTGATCTGGGAGACTAGTTCTTGGAAATATTGAAGGGGGCAATGTAGCGGCTGAAAGTGATGAATGCGCGGCCAATTAAAAGGTGTGCTTTTCGTTTCGATTCTTGCACCTTTGTTTTATGTATGTTTTTTTATTTGTTAAGGATTATTTTATTTTGAGTTTTTTTGTGAAGTACGAGTACCGGAGGGTACGGTGACCGCATCTAAAATAGGAATGCGGTTTTTGAGGCATTTTTGTCTAATTGGTGAGTTATTTGATGTGACCATGACTTGCTAATGATAATGTGTAGATATGATCGGTTGCTCATAAGGTGATTGGTAAATGGTAAACTATGAATCAAAGTTATCCACACCATCACACCGGCCACAACTCTTTGGAAATTTCAATTATTGAGTGGTCTTGCGTAGTAGTCATCCTCGCTCTGCTAGGGTTTTTTGAAAACCTGGTCGCTGCTTAAGGGTTTCTTCTCCACATACCTACTGGGGTCTATAATGCTCTTCCCCAATGAATTTCTTCACCCCCTCTCATCACTTTCCCATCTTCTCGTTCTATTCTCCAACTCTCACTGATTAACAATTAGAAGGGCCCTTTCTCTTGGCATCTATCAAATTCATCTACCTTCAATTTCTCTTACATCCATCCAATGGGAAAAAAACTTTTTTTTTTTAAGAAGAGTTTCTTGATGGCTCAATATGGTGGAAACTTGCTTTGGTAGGCTATGCTTTTGATCAGAGACATTTCTATAAGAATCTCCAACAAACTATCAACAAAATTTGAAAGCTAAAAGGTATGGTTGAGCTTATCTCTCAAATTGAAAGTTTTATTTGTTTAGCTTCTCTTGTATGGATGATTTTCTTATCGTCATGGAGGGTGGTCCCTGGTTCTTTAACGGGAAGCCTTTCCTTTATAAACGATTGACACCTCAATTTCAACATGTTAAGGAAGATTTTACTGATGCTATATATTGATCAAGTTGCCCAACCTCCCCATTTATTGTTGGACTGAAAATGGAATCTCTAAAATTGCAAGTATGATAGGATATCATTGGTTATTGATCCTCTTACTATTAAATGGAAACATCTCACGATTGCAAGAATAATCACACAAATTAATATCCATTGATCTCTTCTAGATACGGTCATCGTCCACCTAAAAATTATCTATTTTTAGTGTACATTTCATGATCATTTTATGTGCATATTTTTTATGATACTACACTTTAAAGGAATGTATTTTGCATGTTTTTTATTTCAGGTATAAGAAAATCACTTTTGGAGAAAATGAAGCAAAAATGGTGCAATTTGGAGCCAAAATGAGCAAGGAAGAAAATTCTAATCTTGCGCATATCGATATGTCTTTTTATGCTTAATATATTTTAGATTTCTCACATGTTTTTGAATGAAGTTACACTTAAAGAAATGTTATTTTCATTCTTATTTTGTAGGTCTAAATGTTAGAAGCAAAACACAACTGAAACGGAGCCAAAATGAGCAAAACAGTGAAGC
This sequence comes from Papilionanthe hookeriana x Papilionanthe teres, assembly GCA_022702705.1. Classification (NCBI taxonomy): domain Eukaryota; kingdom Viridiplantae; phylum Streptophyta; class Magnoliopsida; order Asparagales; family Orchidaceae; genus Papilionanthe; species Papilionanthe hookeriana x Papilionanthe teres. The sequence goes on along the minus strand of CM040433.1, from coordinate 27,479,101 downwards.
TGCCCGTAGAGTGGCACCTAGGCGCACAAACTGGCACCTAGGCGACATTGACGGTGAGAAAATATCGCTTAGGAGCCCAAACTAGCACCTAGGTGCCAGAAACGGTTGGGGACGGTTTTGGACGGTTTTTGGTGGTCCATGATGTTCTAGAAGGTCCTAGATGACAATGCACTCCCCAATTAAGTATTTAATGAATATAGACACATTTTAATGAAGAGATGTGTCTCTTGGAGCAAAATGGCTGGCGCCTAGGCACCACAGTTATTTTATAAAAGATTCATTGAATGTGGCCGAATTTTGAAGAGGTGCCTGAAGCAACCCTTGATCTTTTTCAAAGCTCTATAAATAGGGATTAATTCTACATCCCAAGGGAGTCATTTTGTGGTCATTCTAAAGTTATTTTACATAAGGTCCATAGGGTGTAAATGTGTGTGTGAGCAGAAGATGTAGAATTCTACATGTTCTGAAGAGATTGGTGAGGGATTTTGAGAGATATATGTAAGCAATGAACGAGCGATGCATGGATCGGAATGAGACTTTGTTGGAGAGATTTTCTTCTTTCTTTCAGAGGAAAAAACTAAGTATTGTGTTTTTCATTATCTTGTAATTCTTGTAAACACTTTTTAGTAGATGTCTTTGATTTAAATAAAGTTTTCTGTTGCGTTCTATCCATGCTTCATAAGTAATTTCCTTTACTCTTTTCTTTTAATATGAAGTAGTGACATGTGTAGGAAAATTATTTTTATTTTCATGTGATGAGTAATATCTCTTTTGCTTCATTGACATAATTTAGATGGCAATAGGTTATGTTAAAATCTGTTGTAAGTAAAACTGAGACTCGGGAGAGTGGTGATCTCGCAACATGAGTGCATTCATATTAACATGTTGGCTTGTAAAATAGTTAGGCGACAATGCAACTTTTAAGGAAATATAATTTTATAATATGTTTCTATTAGATGCTTCTAGGTGACAGATATTTGCATAAACTAATAGAATACTAAATACATATGTTGCTTGTTGGCACTTAATTTATTGCATAATTCTATCAATGCTTTTACTTCTTATATCATTATCTTCATTTCACTTTTCTTTTGCAATGAAATAGATGCATGTTTAGGAATCTAGATTTGTTTAGATATTCTCTTATTTTGTTAATGTGATGATATTTACACCGGCTCTTAATTTACTTTGCAAACTGATCACTTGTATTATTAAAATTTATGGAGAAATCTTATAGACTTGACCGTGGGCTAAAATTTCTTAACTAGTGAGTAACACATTTCATTTTGGAAGATCAGAAGTAATCGTTCGAGGGGTAGTGCAAATAGATAGAGAGATAAGATTTGATGAGTGTAGAATTAAATGTTTCTAGAGTGACAAACTAGATTCATCAATTTGGTATAAAGGGAGGAAAAAGGGTCACTGGTAGGTCCTATAGAGAGGGCACAATCGATAATCTTGAAGTGAGAGACTAGAACCTACCCAACACTATTAATAACACTCCTGCACCAACCTTTAGATTAGTCAATGTTCTTTATACGTTGGCCATAGGGTAAATAATAGGTATGCTTCTATTTGTCACTACTACATTAAATTCTAAGCATTTCATTTCTACGCATTATCCATGTCATTGAACGAGAATGGTAGTCTTTAATATCTCAAAATTCTCTAAACCAATTTATCTAGATAAATTATCTTTATATTTAACATTTTCATTTAGGAATAGTTATTAGAAAAATCACTTTAATCAACATTCCAAACTAAGGCCTGATAGTGTTAGACTTGAATTAGCCTAAAAGATTTCTTACCTCGCTTCTCTGTGAGATTGATATTGAGGTTTTAAAAAAAAGCCCTATATTACTTAAAATGATACGTATATTTGCGTAGTTCCCTTAGTGTGTAAACTATTTTTTAAATTTTACAACATTTAGATTTTGCGCGCTAGCTCTAATTTATAAATTGGGTCAAGTTTTTTGCCATATTTTGGGAACTTAAATTATTGCATAATTGTGAGTAGGGTCAAGTTACTGGCATCGTTGCCGGGAAGCAACATAATGAATTTTAGGAAAATGTTAGTTAGACATGTAAGACTTAAATTTTGAAATTATAATATTATTATAAATTGAGTTTATTAAAACTAATAATAATAATAAATAAATTTAAAAATACAAAAAATATAATTGATATCTGTCATATTAGTTAAGTCTTTAGATTTGTATGCGTTAGTCAAGAGCTGCAGACCTTGAATTATACGTCTCGGATCGAGAGAGAACTTTTAGGATGATTATGAATCAGAAAAAAACTCCTTGAATTTATGGTAGAAACGGCGGATCAACAAAATTATGAATATTTAGATTTGGATTATAATGCTAGTTAAGGATAACTTAAGACAAAAGAGAAACCTAGTAGAATTTGATACAAAATCTGAATCACCTAGAGAGAATCCGATCCAAACTTTAGGAGATCATGAATTATCATATAGAGATTCATTTCTTATGAGTTTTAAGGATAATATTAATATGAAAATTGAGAAAATCATTAGAAGAATATTGGATCTAGAAAGAAATATGATGAATTATAATTTGAATCAATCTGAAATGGTCGAACTGAAAAAAAAAATTAAAAAAATTGAGGATTTTGTAGGAATGCCTAGATTTGGAAAAGATTAGGATGTTGATCAAGGTTTACTTAAATGGAATTTTGATCTAGGAGGAATCATTTGTCGTGCTGATGACGTTAAACCAAGCTCTTTATGGGAGGCAACCCATAGTTATCAGTGTGGTTTGATTTAGTATGGTTGAAAGTCATGATAGTTTGTGTTTTATTGTATTAATGATTTGTGGTTGTTTGGATTATTAGCAAATTAAATTGATCTTTGTGTGTCATTATGAATTGATCAGTTTGATTGAAGTTTAGATTGTTAATAGTTTGATTTGATTTTTGTACGTGTCATGAGAGAGGTGATTTCTTAACTTCCTATGGATCCATCATAATTTACATTACTTGTTTTTTCTTACCTTGTTTTCATTCGGTAAGAGTCATGAACCAATTTAATGAGCAACCTGAGGATGATCTTGCACTGTCTTTATAAATGTTAGAGGTGTTTACTTAAAGGGATAAGGTGATGTTTTATGTTTGTGCTCAAGACCCAACATATCAAGGATAATCGTATCCATGGGATTTGATTTTATAAATCATTTATAAGTACCCAATTTATTAGTGTAGTGATTCCGTTAGAAATCAGAAGTAAGGTATTGAGATGCGATGAGTTAAAGAAAGATTTGACCTCATTTACATGTGTGTGTTTGTGTTTGTGTTACAAAAATATTGAGATTTAGAGAACACTTTAAATAAATATTCCTATACCGATACATGTCATGCTTGTTGGACCTTTCTTTAGTTTAATTTTATTATGGCATGTTTAGTTTATATTTACTTTCTATTGCAAATTGTTCTGTTCTGATGAATACTTGTAGATGTTTTTGATAGACATTTGTGGTAGATAAAATTTCTGAACTTTTTTTTTATTTGCTTATATTTTATGTACTGAATGCTATACATGTTAAAAATCGAGTTTGGGGATACGAAAAATAACATAAATTTCAAAGTTAGTATACTTCCTTTTTAATTTAATATTATTGAAAGCACATTTTTTGCTACATTTACTTTCATCTGCATACATTCTATCCTAGTTATGCATGTATATGAATTTGATAGGATGTTGTAGTTGTCGGTAAATTCAGATTTTATCTTTTTTCCTGCTATATTTTATGGAATTGATTGCAAAATATTTAAAATTTTAAGTTTGGGGGTGATGCACCAAAAATTTTTTAGATTTTTGCTATATAATGTGTACTTATTTTTGGTGATATTGCACTTTAAAGGAAGATATCTTCATGTTTTGCTGCATGTATGATAATTTTAGATGATTGGAGCAAAAATAAGTGAAAATGAACGAATTTGGAGCAAAATGAAGAATTCAGCCTACTAGCATCGCCGACGCCAGATGGGCACCGCCGGCGCCCAATTTTAGGGAGTTCAGAATTTAAATGGCAGACCAGTGCCGCCGACGCCCTATTCAGTACCGCCGGTGCCCAATGTCGATGGAAGTCAAATTCAATATATTTGGACACTTTTTGAAGGGTTGCTTGAGGAAACTCTTGGGAAATTCATTTCTAAACTATTTCAAACAGATTTGGATGCCAAGAAACTGAGAGAGGAGAGGGAGAGAAGTCTTGTGGAGTGAGGAAAGTGTGTTAGGATTTGTGCAGAGTGTGTGATAAGAGTGTAGAAGTCTTATTTTGTGAGGGATTCTTTTCTAAAGAGTGTAGGAGAAGGAGGAAAGTGAGAGATTGCTTCTTCCTTACTATTCTAAAGAGATAATTAAGTGTTGTAGTGAAGAGAGAAAATGATTCAAAGGAACTTCAAGGGATTTGATTGGGGAAGAAATTTAGATAAGTTGTATTTACTTGTAGTTTGTATGACTTTGCTTGTATACATAAAATCCATATATTGTTGTATCTTCCTCATGAATTCTGAGTAGATTACTTTGTCTTTCTTCTTGCAATGAGATGTGGTGAAGTGTTGTTATAGATTTGATGTGCCATAAAAATGTTATGAAATTGTGATGCTTTTTCACTTTGTACTTCAATTACTTTTTGATCTTGCCAATTGAATTGTTAAAATTTGTTTTAAAACATTCAATTTGAAAGGGCTCAGTGTTCTACAACAATAGTGGAGAATTCAATCAATGTCTGTGAATGAGTTGTGTGGTTCATGAGAATTGAGTGCAAATAAACAGGGAAATGTGATTTGATGGGCGTCGAATTAGAGATTTTAGAGTGACAGACTGAAATCTTCAATTTGGTCCTAAAGTTTGGTAACTAAAGCTAGGGTTATCCTTCAGGTGAAGGGAAGTGGGAGCTCTGAAGTGAAAGCCAGTATCCTCCCAACCTAACCATAGATTTAGTGACTAAGCCTAAGATTTGTCAATGTTCTTTACATAACTTGAAAGAGGGGGTATTCTGACGAGGGTAAAGAATATGAATGCTTCTATTTGGCACAATACAAATTTATTATCATTTATATCAATCACTCATCATAGAGTCATTGCAAGAGGAAATATACTTTTCCATATTCGAACATTTCAATACAAAACTTAGTGTGTGTTAGTTAATCTTGTTTAGAAATTTAAAAAGTAATTTTAGTTAATTTAGCTTGAGTTATCTTTGCACTAGTAACTTAAATAGTACTTGAACTTGCACTGTGAATTGAGTATTGGATTTCAAATCTTTACTATATTAAAAAAAGGTTCCAACCTTCCTCGTGGGATCGATAACCAGGACTCCACTAGAGCCCTGTATTACTTGAACGATACATAAACTTATGTATACTAGTGAATGCCTCATTATTAAATTAGTCTTATTATGAAATTGAACTGAAATTATCTTTTGAATATTTACATTAGAGGCAGAGCACCTGGCATTAAGTTTTTAGCGCCGTTGCTGGGGAAGGTATAAAACTGTAACTGTTAAAATTGTAGTATTTGAAAACCTTACTTTGTAGTTTACAATTGTGTGTGCTTGCTTACTTTTTTAGTGTGTTTTGTGTGATTTTATATGTGTAGGATTGAATCCATAGGTTTAGTGTCTTACGATTCAGAATTAGAGCGTACTATTAGAAAAATTCGAAAACAATAAAAACAATATGAAGATCCTCACAAAATGGCGAACAGCTTATATAATCAAAGAAATGAAAATGAAAATTTACCAAGACCTTTAAGAGATAATGTTAACCCAACAGCATATGAAATTCACTTTATCCAAAATCCTGATGTTGCGTCTAATTCATTTGAGCTTAAACCTGTTATTATCCAAATTGTACAAAATAATAAGCTTGGAGGAACATTTAATGAAGAACCTAATTTACATCTCACTAGTTTTCTAGAACTATGTGCTACTTTTAAATATGATGGAGTGTCGAATGATGTTGTCAGACTTAGACTTATTCCTTTTTCATTAAGGGATAAAACGAAGACATGGTTAAATTCGTTAGCACTTGGATCTATCCGAACATAGGGAGAACTTTCACAAAAACTTCTATCAAAATATTTCCCTCCATAAAAAACTGCTAAGCTAAGAAATGATATTACATCTTTTTGTCAGTCTGAAGGAGAATCAATATATGAAGCTTGGGAAGATTTAAAGATCTCCTTAGGAACTATCAACATCATGCTTTACCAGATTGATTAATAATTCAAAATTTTTATAATGGATTAGTAGGATCTCTTAGATTGATTATAGATGCTGCTGATGGTGGATCATTAATGTTAAAACCTTTTGATGAAGCATATTCGTTAATAGAAAAGATGACTACTAACAATTTTCAATGGCCCTCTGAACGGGTAAATCCTAAAAGAGTAACTAGTATTCATGATTCTGATGCTATAACTATGATAGTCTCTCAAATTGCTGCCCTTTCGAAGAAAATAGATCAGCACAGAATGAATTATTCTCAAACGCCCCAAGTGATAGAGGAAAATTCATTAGGACAGATAATAGAATCTCAAACACTCTATGAGACCTTAAATGCTATAAATAATAGAACCAACAATCCTTATTCAAATTATTATAATTCAAGTTGGAAGAATCACCCAAATTTTAACTAGAGTCATAATAACAATGTTATTGTTAATTCGCAATGGGGAAACAATTCTGTTAACCCAGTAGGAAACTTGAACAACCAAGGAAACACAAACTATAGACATTCTTATCATCCAGGTTTTAATAGTAACCCAAAATCTAAGGAAAAGAAGTTGTCTACTCAAGAATTAATTTTAAATATGGGTAATTGTTTACAAACTCAGGGTGTTACGATTAAGAACAGTGAGAATCAATTAGGATATATTTTCACTACGCTTAATAATAGACCTTCAAGAACTCTTCCCAGTAATGTTAAGATCAATCCAAAAGATCAAACCAAAGAGCAGATTAAGTATATTCAATTAAAGAGTGGAAAAAAATTAGAAACGAGAGTGCAAAAAGAAGTGGAAACTGAGAAAGAGAAGGTGGAAATTGAAAAAGGGACTAATAAAATATATCCAGACTTAGAATATCATCTTGAACCAATGAAAATTACTCTAGAAAAACCACCACCTCCTTTTTCTCAAAGATTGGAAAAACAAAATATGGATAACCGATTTACAAAGTTTTTAGAAATCCTTAAGAAATTAACGGTAAATATTCCCTTTGTTGAAGCATTAGAGCAGATGTTTGATCATGCGAAGTTTATGAAAGATATTTTTAAAAGGAAAAGAAAGTTCATAAATCACGAGATTGTTGCGCTTAACGGAGAGTGTGGTGCAATTATTCAGAAAAGCTTCCCGAAAAACTTAAAGACCCTGGTAGTTTCAATATCCCTTATGCTGTAGGTGAATAATTTTTCGGAAGAGCTTTATGTGATCTAGAAGCTAGTATTAACCTTATGTCTTTATCAACTTTCAAAAGATTGAGAATAGGAGAAATTTCACCTACTTCTGTAACTCTTCAGTTAGCTGATCGTTCCATTACTTATCCTAAAGGAGTTCTGGAAGATGAATTAGTTAAGGTGGACAAATTTATCTTTTATGTGGATTTTATTGTATTAGATATGGATGAAGATAAAAAAATTCCAATTATTTCGGGAATACTATTCTTTGCTATTGGAAGACCTATGATTGATGTTCAAAAAGGAGAATTAACTATGAGAGTTAATGATCAAGAGTTGACATTTAGTATTCTGAAATCTATGAAATATCCCTCAATAGAAAAAAATGATGAATGCTTTCGAATGAAAATCTATGATTATTTGAGAGATGATCATTTTAAAGAAATATTGGAAGAGAAAATAGAATGTGAAAATTCGTAATGAGGATGATAATGAAGTTGAAGATGATTTTGATGATATAAATAATGAAGATTTAGATTATGTTTAGGAAAGATTAAAATATTGGATACTATGAAAGTGATGATAAAAGTTTAATTCTAACTATCATAAAACCTCTTGCACTTGAAATTAAAATTCTTCCTAATAATTTGAAATAAATGTTTTTAGGAGAATCATCTACCTTATCAATTATTGTATCTTCGGATTTGAATGAATATCAAGAACAAAAAATAAAGTTACTTTAAAAAGATACAAAAAGTATTTTGGCTGACTGATGCTATATACGGTTTTTGGTATATGATTTTAATCATTTTTTGTGATATTGCACTTTAAATGAATGTATTTTTATGATTTGTTGCAGTTATGATGATTTTAGGTGATTGTAGAAAAAAGAAGTAAAAACGATGCAATTTGAAGAAAAAACAAGAAAGTAAATTTTGGCCTTGTTGACCTCATTTTTGGTGAGGTCTTTTCTTTCCTCTTAGTACTTAGGAATTAGCCATAAGACTTCTCCTTGACTATCATAGAAGACTAGAGATGGAACCCACCTTTTAGAAATTCAAATCAAATCTTGATTCTCTTTAGAATCCTACATGGATGGTCGTTAACCTCCAAACCACTTGGAAGGTTAGGACCAATATGCAGGAAGACAAGGATGAATTCCTATAGGATGCTTGAGCCTTAGGATAACCCTGGGTGGTCTAGTCTTGGTGAGGTCTAGCTTGCACACACTGCACTTCTACACACACCCCTAAGCCACTTAACCCAAATCTTTAAACTTTGAACCCCTTTGCCTTCTACCATTTAAGAAACTCACATGGTTGAACCAAGCCACTAGTCTTTGATTAAGATGGCTAGGGTCAATATGTGAAGGGTCATAAAGTGGTCACCTTTCGGCTAGACTTGGTCCCAAAGTGGTTGGACTTGGCTAAGTCCATGGCTCATACTTCTAAAACCCTAATTCCATTCCAAATCACTTTTACTCAATCTTGACCCCACCAAAATGGTCCCACTCTTCTCCATTTGAAGCCCACTCCATTTTTCCAAAATCTCTGGTTTTGACATTGGGTCCTTAACCTACCTAAAATTACCTAAATTGCCCCTACAACCACCAAATTTCTCAAAAATTTCCCAAAATTACCCAAAATTCCCAAAATTCCTAAAAATCATTTTAAAACAATTCCCACCTCTTAAATCCACCAAAAAACCCCAGTACTCTCCAAATAACCTCCAAATACCCTAAATACCCATTTTGGCCCAAAATTCCAAAAATTCCAAAACTTCCCAAAAAATTCCAAAAAATCAAATATTCCTAATTTCATTTTGTTCAACTACAACATAAGCCAATTTTGCCAAAATGACCAACTTTCAACCCAAAATCTCAAGTTAGCTAATTTAACCCATATGGACCCAATGTCAAACCAAATCAACCCAATTAACCCAAATCTTGACAAATTCAATTCTAAACTTCAAATCAACATCCCCAATACCAATCTAAACCAAAATCAAGCCCAATTTGGTTCACATTTGAGTTCAATTTCAACTTTAATCCAAAACCCCCAATTTTGACCTTATGACCCAATTCACCCCAAAATGACCCACAACCACTCAATTTTTCCCAAACCAAATTCCAAACTCTTCCTAACACATTCTCATACCAAATAAAACATTCATTTGGCCAAAATTTTGATCAAAATCTCATGCAAAATCATTTGAAACCAAAATCCCCAAATTTGCCCTAAAATTTTCACCTAGCCCTAAATCTCCAAATTGAATCCCCTAAACCCAAAATTTCCACCAAATTCACTCCCCAAATCAATTCAATTTCACTCCAAACCTTTTCCAAAAGCTTTGTGACAATAGTTTGCACACTTTTGATCAATCAATTTGATCAAATTCAAACCTAAACTCAAACGAGCCCAAGTTGAATCCAAACCAAGCCATGTGTACACATGAGCCAAATTGAACTTAACCAAACCAAATTTGATCAAACCAACCTCTTGGCAGCCAACCCTAGGCGTCCTAGGGTAGGTTTGACCTGACCTAACCCATGCTCTTGAGCCATGGACCAATGGTCCACCACTTTGGACCAATGGGTTTAGCCATTTGCTAAGGCTAAGCGCATCCTTTAAACTCACCTTAAGAAACCTCCTCAGCACAATTAATGCAGCTGAGCCTCTCCTCCACTCCTCAGCCTGCACAGCCGCCTGAATGTCCTTGCCAGCCACCCCAACCGCTGGAACAGCCACGCCCGAGCACCCCCTTTGTCCTTGAAACCCAAAATTAAGCCCTGGCAGTGTGCCATCCACTCTCCAGCCACCTTACCTGCTCAGCCCTCACCCTAAGCAGCCTAAACCACTCATTGCCTGGCTCTAAGCTCCACCAGGCAGCCATGGCTATAAAATCCACACCTTTCGGCCATACCAAAGGTGTTGAATTTTTTTCTCACAGAACTCCCCCAAACTGCTCCCAAACCTTCTTCCAACCTAGAGAAGAAGAGCCCCACTGTCCTCCTGCCCTAATCCCCACTGGTTGAGCTCAATTTTGGAGTTCAATTTTAGGCCAGAAACTAGGACACTCTCTGAAACTCCACATAAATCAAATTAAACCTTCCCACACCTTCACCAGAGGTAGAGAGGGAGTTTCCCACTGAAAGTCCCCTCACCACACCGCGTCACTTAAGTAGGAAAATACCCCTTTTTTGAATTAATTAAATACCTGAAACTTTAAAAATGCATAACTTTGCATATAAAAATTCTAAAAATAAACTAAAAATACCCACTTGCTCAGTGAACAGAGGAGAACAATGTGAAAAAAGAATTAAGTTATTTTGTTGAGTCTGTGTTTTTTAATTAATTTAATATTGTTCTGAATGTTTTAATTCTCCATTAGCATGCATAATTCACCATGGCATGAGACCATAGGGCTTTTATAGCCTTTAATCTTGGGAACATTCCCTGAATTTTCAAGGCCAGAAGCTATGTCTATGGCAAGTTATCTATTTTCTAAGTTCAGAGTTATTTTGTACAAAATTAATTGTAAAAATTAGCATGTTGATCATAGAAATTTGGAAAAATTAGGGGAAATATCTCTTAACTAGAGGACCCTAGGAAAATTGTAACTTGGCTTAATTTACTTAAACAAACCCTAATTTGGCTAAAACCCCAAAATTGAAATTAAATTAATTTGAAACAACCACGCTTCAAAATTACATGAAATCAATTCTCCACTGATCTTTAGGGTCAGGGGAATCCCACATAAAAAATTTAATTCATTTGGAAATGATTTAACCCACTAAATGGATTATTCAAGTTACAAAACTATTTTTCGAATTAAAAAAATTCATAAAACTCAAAATACATTTCAAAACTCACCAAATTAGTTTTGAGGCCTCTCTGATATCAGAGAAGCCTAAGAAAATTAAAATTGGATTTTTTATAAAATCTTCATTTTTAACCTAAATATTTTCATAATTAAAAAATAATAAAAATCATAAAAATAATAAAATTCATTAAAATGTCATATTTTGTCCCCCTAATCACTTAGGAACCAACCAAAAATTTTTCCCAAGTCTTTAAATAAAGATATTGAATTTTAAAAGCTTGGGGCAATTTTTAATATTAAAAAATGGATTTTCCAACCCTTTCACTAAAATAATTCTAAAACTTCAAAGAAAAATCAGAAAAATACAAAGTTTGTTTCTTTGACTTCCTTGAGATTAGAGAGATTTAAGAAAAATATAAAACTTAATTTTCCACTTTAATTTCATTTTATAATTATTTAATATCCCAAAACTCAAAATAATTATAATAAATAAAATATAATTAAAAAAATCACTAAAATTGATCCAAGTGGTCCTCTGGTCAGTAGAAAGCCCCCCTAGTTTTTCTAAGGACAAAAACTTTACCTTGGTCATGTTGTTGAATTTTTATTAAAAATCCCTATTTTTCACTAAAATAAATATATAAATTAAATTAAAAATGAAAAAAATCTCATTTTCTCCTCTAATGTCTTAGTTGACATGTGAGTGAAGTGACATAAATATTTGAGCTCAATTTAATGAATTATGGGATGAATAAACTTAAGAAGGCATTAAGGTAATTAAAAGGCTTTAACCTTAATTAATCTTTAGGCTTAACCAAAGGGAGGGTAAAATATTTGATCCTAATTTTCATTTGGATGATTGAAACTAAGGGAGTTAAGGGGTAGAAACCCGTTAATCACCTTGAACATTTAAAAGAGAAGCCTTAATTAATCAAATCATTAAACTTTGGAAGTTAATTAAGAAATGAATTATCAAGGTTAAGAGATTTTGACCCAGGAAGATTCTAATACTTTGAAATTTAATCCCTAATTAATGAATTGATCAAACATCACTTAATCTCTAGTAATGAAATCATAACAAATAATGTTTGAAATTAAAAGGAATAATCTTGAAATTTTATAATTAAAGTTAAAAGCATAAGATACTTAAGTTAATGGAAGATGATTTAAATTTAAATTAAAATAACTTAAGATGTTAAAAAATCAATTTGAAATCATCCATAACTAAGATTGAATCGAAACTGGAATATTAAGGTCAATTTAAAAAAATAATTCATAATCAAGGCATTAAAATCAAACTCATTAAAAGTTAATTAAAAAAAAAGAAGATAACATCATAATGAAGTTACAACAGGCTTAAGTCATTCGAACTAAACTGAACCAAAAGATAATTTTCCAACTTAAAATAATTTGAAACATTTAAAATGCTTAAAAAGACCAACTAAAACCTTATGACTAAATTAAATCACTTTAAACCATTAACTCAAACTTCAATTACGAATGGTTAAATTCTTTAATGAACCAACTTGCCCCTAAAGGCTATCACTCGTATAATTCCTAAATAAAACATCAAATGAAATGTCACTTTACTCATAGGATAATCAAACATCATAGTTCACTGAGCAATAATCAAAACTTAACTAAAATTCTCGGATGATCAACCCATCCGTATAATGAACTTCATTTGGACTCAGAATAATCCCAACAATGTTGAAAAGATGTTCAGGACTCGTCCTAAGCACTTTCTCAACCTAATGGGATGTTTTAGAAGAATAATCGAACTTCATTGTTTTTTTATGAAGAAAATCATCCATAAAACACAAGAACCTAGACGTCATAGGAAGTGACTAGCGATAGGAGTAGGATTTTGGTAGACAATCAGAACCTTTCCTTAGCTTTACCTAGGTGATTTCTTTTAAATATATAAATGCTCTGACATGTGTTTTCAAGTGCAGTTGGAAATGACGAGAAGACCTGCCAGGTACGCTTTTATTTTATAGTAATTTATTTACCTGCGTTGTACTTTCTTTTTACTGCAAGCTTGCATGTTAAACAACAATGCCACCCTGCATGCAAATTGAAATTGTTAGGATAGCCCCGAAGTTGAACCAAAACTAAGTTAAAAAACCACAACAAGATAAAATTCACCGCCACAACATTCAAAATATAAAACAACTCAAAATTTAATCACAAACAAAACAACAAAGTTATAATTACAACTAAATTAAAACGTCTCGTTGGATGATCGGGAATCCCTCAGATGATGTAACCCATGTGTTGCTAACGAGATTTCTCACGGTCTAAATGAAAGTATCGAACTCATCTAGTTGAGTTTAGCAAATTTATTTGGACTAAGTGAATCCAATGAAAATAGTGATGCCGGGATAACGGAACAGTTGACTCTTAATCGGTTCTGCTTAATCAACTTTAAGATTTGTTTTAATTAAAACATTAAGACATCTCAAATTTTAAGATTGCTAAACCAGAATACTTCTTTCATCTCTTGATTGTCACTTTCTAAAATTAAACCTTCTGCAACAACAAGGAGCTTGGAGCACGGTGGGCAGCACGGCCATCTTCAATAGCAAAACTTGGGTCTGCATCAGCTTAACCCTTCTTTAGTTTAAATAACCAAGCCATAGGATTTCGAGGTAGTTTTCCTAGTGCAACATAAATCCTCAACTTTTCTTTAGGCATTTGCATAATCACGTTATGCAAATTAAGTCCTAACCGGTCTTAGGACTCCGAGGTAGTCGTTTGGTACAATATAAACCCTCACATCTTCCAGGCTATTTGTATGATTATGTCACACGAATATAAGTTCTAATTAATTAAAATCGGTAGGATTGAAATATTAAGTAAACTCTCAAATTGAAGCCAAACAATAGGATAGTCGGGAAGTCACCGAAATTCACTTCGGGTATGTGACATCCCCTACTTCTCTTCCTTTGGATTCTTAAAATAAACTGTTCCAAATTTGATCCATTCCCTATTGAAATTTCCAAAATCCATATCCTTTGAAACCTCAAACTTTGAAATTCTTGAAGGAAAAATCACTGATCATTATCGAGAGTTTTTTAAGTGATGCCCGTCACTTAGGATGTAATTAACTATAGGGGCTTGCCCTTATAGGGAACTTTAAGAACCCAGGTAATATAAACCCTGCTTAATTTCTTTATATTAAGTAGGGGAAATTTGTCGGCTTATAAAATTGGTTCGCAGACCAAAGAGATGTCACAAATCTTCTAGTTTATTTAATCAAGCTCCACCATCAAGCAGTATATCTATTCTTCGGGATAGATACACGGTTTGTGGTGCGGTGCTCGTTTATATAAACTATTTAGGATGTGAGATCGGTTTAATTTCATATCTTAAAATTTTCAAACTTAAAATTATTTTCAAAAAAAAAAATCAAATGCTATTTTCTAAATTATATATATGTAAATTAAATTTAAAATTTAGAATCCGCCGACAACTTCTGTTGGCCATCTTTTTAAAATACAACACTTAAACTAAAATATGTCAACAGGCTTGACACATTTCGATAAGTCTTTCTATGCTTAATATCTTTTACACTTCTTGTATATTTTTGAATGAGATTACATTTTAAAGGAAGGTTGTTTTTATGCTTATTTTGTAGGGCTATCTGTTAGGAACACACACAACTGAAACGAGGCAAATCAGAGCTGAAACGGAGCAAAATGGAGCAAAATGATGGAGCTGCGTAGAATGGGCGCTAGCGGTGCCAGATAGAGCGCCGGCGACACCAGAAACCTGAGGGCACAAAAATAGGGCGTCGCCAGCGCCCTATTCAGCGTTGGCGGCGCCCAAGACTGTCTGGATGCGAAATTGAGCGGTTATTGGCTGCTTTTTGAAAGGTTTCTTCATGCACCTCTTGGGAAATTCGTCCATACACTATTTTAAACCAAATTTGAAGCCAAAAAATGGAGGAGATGTTAGGAAAAATGTGGAGAATGTTTTAGTTGCAATAAAGCCATCAATGACTTGAGAATTAAAAATAAGAGATCCATAGATCAAATTGAGTGTCTCTATATATAGAACTGTCAATGCTATTAACAATAGATGAATGGAAGATATAATCGTCGAGATGAGTATATATAATAATGAGTTGTTGATTCTTGAATAACAAAATAAAACCAATTTTGAGTTCTTGAGTAGAGAATAACTTATTTGGATGAATTACTAAGAGTGATAATTTAGTAAATTCTTTTATTTTTTGAAGAACCTTGAGGACGTTATTTAAATGAATTTTGAAAAATATCTCTATTAAATTTTCATAAATGGCTTAATTTCAAGTCTTCCACTACCCAATCCCTATAATACTTTCTTGGTTAATTAGCCCATTTGCTAGTTTTATTAAGCAGATCATGTTGTGCTCTTCACAGAGGGAACCATTCAGACACATCTCAAGAGTCACCCTCACGGTACTCATTATGGTTTTGTTTGCAAAGGGGAGATTCTAACCTCCAAAGCATGACTTACGTACCACAAATCAATGATAAAAAGATGTTATTATGCTCGAGTCTTATTTAGTTAGTAGAGATCATATTTTTTACCTCATTTTCTATGGCGTTTTCATATCTCCATCTTCATCCTTTTCTCAAATCTGAGGATCTAGTGTTAACAATTTTTAATTGACTTCCCTAATGGATTAGTTGATGGTTGTACCCAAGTATAGAAACAAAACCAATTTCTTTCCTTCTTGGTTGAAGATGAACTCATTTTGGTTCTTAGGTCATTCAATTAAGGTTAATCTATTCAACCCGTTTTGGACTTTGGACCTGCTAAACAAAGCACTCCCTTGCTCAACCTTTTAACTCTAAAGGACCTTATTTAGCTTTTAGGTCATTGGGAACCATGCTTAAGCTAATTAGAGCTAAGCCAATTTTAAACCAAACCAAAATTAGAACTTGAAATTAAACATAGAAAATATGTACCTTATACTAACAAAATTAAACCAAAAAAAAGAAAAAAATAACTAAACTAAACTAATATATATATTAAATCAAATCATATCTATGATAAAACTAAACCTAAGCTTAAACCTAAAACTAAAACTAAACCCAAATTAAGTAACCTGATACATATAACTAAACCAAATATAAAATGAAGATAAAAGAAAATAAATATGAACTTAAACTAAACAAATACACAAACCTAAACTAAGACCCAAAATAAACCTAAGTTATAATTTAATTTCAAAATGTAAGCTAGAACTTAAACTAAGAAAATAAATTTAACAATAATATTAAAGTGACCTAAAGAGTCTAAAATAAAAGTTCAGTATAAGAACTAAACTAAAATGTAACTAAGCCT
The DNA here is from genome assembly GCA_022702705.1 of Papilionanthe hookeriana x Papilionanthe teres. Lineage (NCBI taxonomy): Eukaryota > Viridiplantae > Streptophyta > Magnoliopsida > Asparagales > Orchidaceae > Papilionanthe > Papilionanthe hookeriana x Papilionanthe teres. The sequence continues at coordinate 27,462,517 of CM040433.1, read as the reverse complement.
ATTAAAAATTCAATACCAAATTAAATATAAACTTAACCTAAACATAAGCCAAATTAAACCAGCAATTAAACTTAGAAGTGAACTAAACCTAAAGAAAAACCTAATTCAAAATTAAATTAAATTTAAATTTAACCTTATACTTAATGTAAGTCTAGAAAGAAAAAAATAACAAACAACACCTAAATAAACTAATAATTGAACACAAAATAAATTAATAATTAAAAGCTAATTAAAAGCTAAATGAATATAACCTCAAGCCTAAAATCAACACAACACAAAATATAAACTAAGCATGATCTAATTCAAACGATGCCCTAAAGCTAAACACAAACCCAAGGCATAACCTAATGCTAAAACCTAACTCAAACTAGTCTAACGCTCAACTTAAGTGCACTAAAACATTGAAGTTGGACCTAACTAGCACACAAACATCCCAACACAATTTGCATTAACCCAAACTTAACTTAACTAGTGGAGAAGACTCTTGAGATCGATGTTGAGATGAGAAATGGCTTCTATCCCTCTTAGGGAACTCTTCGTTGATTAGATGTTGCAACTCTTTATGGATTTTTTGAGGTCGAGCTACTTTCTCCAAGTATGTTGGGTTCTTGCTACTAGGCTTGGCTACATAAGGTAGATGTGGTGAGCTAGCAATGTCCATGCGTTTAGCTTCATGAGATGAAACTCCAGTGGATGGAGAGGGCATTTCCTGTAAGCCTTTAACCAGTGGATAGAGGTAGCTCAACTTCCCAATAGGCCTCATTGTATGCTGTCGAGCATCCCACATTAGCCAGAGATTCTCATACTCCTCCATTCTTCACACAATCTCTTTAAGTGGTGCAAGAAAGATTCCCACACTAGCAGAGTGATGATGTGCATTGATGGGAAATAGATCAAAGGCTTGATATTTTTGACTTCGATACTATGCCCTAGAATGATGTGTGTTATAGCGTGAAGTGCACGTATTGAGTTTATTTGCAATTCATGAAAAGTAGAATTTTATCAATGAGACTTTGCTTCCCACAGATGGCGTCTTACTATTGCATGCTAAAGAATTTGTAGTGGTGGAATAAATAGTTTAACATCTCAACATTGTACAAAATTTAGCATACACTTAGATAATAAAAAGAAAATCTGAGGAGACACAAAAAATTTTTACCTAGAAAAGCTTATGGAGGGTTGGGCATAGCCTTATTAAAATGATCTAATAGAAGTTTGTAAGTACAAAGATAAACCCTTTTCTCACAACCGGGAAAGGCTTACAAGGTCTCTTTAAATACATTATATGTACACATAAATGTTTGTTGTATAATGATCAAAAGCAGCTTATCGTTGGGAGTTCTTATTAGATCTTTAATACACTGTATTCACGCTACGTCGTTGCATAATATTTAGAATACTATATTAATCGGTATGCATGAAACTTCTTCACTCAATAGAGTACTTTGTCACTTCATAATGTGTGTTGTTACTACACAATGTACTTCATTGCTAAATTGCTTCTCTATATGATACTTATTACTCTGCAATGTGCATCATTACTTTGTAAGGTATTTCATTACTCCGAAAGTCCATCAATGGTGGAGAATAGAGGTTGGCTGGCGGTGGACGATGAATATCAGTGAACAACAATCGACTACTACGTAAGTCGGATGTTAAAACCTGATATTCATTCTAGAACGTCACCAGAAATGAGCTCATTCTTTTACTTCCTCCCTCCCCCTCCAAAAAAAGTGAGGAGGTCTATTTATAGGCCCTAGAGAAGGGATACTTTTATCCTTGCCAAATTACCACTATAATCCCCCTGATCATCAATGTTTTTAAATTTTTTGATGATCTTAATAACTTTTGAGTTGAGTGATCTTAGGCTCACTAGAGTCCTGATGTTGAGGCCTAATTTGACTATATCTTTGTTAAATTTGGAGTTCATTTGATCATCTATTTAACTAACAAAAACCTCCAAACGTGATTTAATGGCTTGATATGGACTTGATATCACTTGGATCATAACAATTTTGGTATCATTGGGTTCGTCTCGTCAAGCCGGCCAATTTAATCATAAATTTGCTGAAATTGAAGTCCTGTATGGTTTTTAATTTGAATCAAAATATTTTTTTATTAAAAAAAATCCAAGATCCATATATAAAATATAATTTGTCAGAGATTCAAGCCAAATCCCCATCAATTGTCATCCGAAACTAAACACATTTTTTCTTTGGAATTTAATGTTTAACAAGACTTCAATTTTTTCAAGATCATTGCCCAAAAATGTAAACGTTAATACATTTTACAGAAATTTACATAATTAACACCCAATTCTTATGCCTTTACTTGTCTCATACCTAAAATTTGATTTGTACAAGCTAAGCACATTGTCCTATATTTGATTTGGTGGCCGAGGATAATGCTAAACATATGATTTGTGGTAGAAGTTGCAGATTAGGGAAGCACCTTTTGGCTAGTGTGGTTTATTGATAAGGTACCTATGTCCTGCTCAATTATTTAATATTTCTAGTGCTTTAGTTGAGCATCATATGGTATTTCGACTTTGTTGTAACTATTATTAAATTAGGCACTAACACACTAAGGGTGCGTTTGGAGAAGCTTATATGTTGCGGCGGCATTTTAAAAACATCGCCTTACCGTTTGGAAACTGTGTTTGAGTAGCTTATCCGAAAATGCAGTTTGTTTTTTACACTAAACGTGGAACACTGGTCGAACTCCTCGGTCCGCGGTTCTAGATAAGCGGTTTATCTAGATAACCACAAGTTGCCTAAAAGACACCCTAATTATCTTAATTAATCTTTTGGGGCTTAAAACCATTTTGACTCACTTACCTACAACATAGTGATTGATAGTGTAGTTTTTCGCCCTGAAGTGAAGTCACACGCTCCAATCTCACATATTGTCTGTTGGCCTCACATTTTCCAGAAAAATATTTTTTTCTTTAAAAATGAGGATATATTTTGCTTTTCTATAGTGGCGAGAATAAGAATAATTTTGTCCTTTCGAGCTTTTCAAATTTTTTATTTTAATTTTTTCTTCATATTTACATTAAGTATATTTTTAAAATTTTAAAATTCTAGATCATATTATTGTTGTTAATGAGCATCTAAATATTTTTTATTTAATTTAATCATAAATATAATAAATTTCTTGACATAGATCAAATAGAATACTTTAATAATTCATCTTAAGATTATAGAGATCAAGACATTCAAACACCATTCTTAGGTCAAAGTTTGCTCCTGACTACATTTCATCCATTTTAATCAAATTTATTTTGATCAAAATTTACTTTTCATTTTAAAATTATTAATTTATAACTTACATCTAAACTAATCTTAACTATAATAATTATGAATAATTATTATATACATTATTAATTATGTTATAAGGTAAGGATTCTTATTTTTACTTAAAATTCATATAATAGAAAATCATCATTTTTATTTCTACATAAAAAAATATGTTTTTTAGGTATTTTACTAAATTTAAACATTCATGATAATTATAGTTAATTTGGGGTAATTAGGAAAGTAGGTTATACTAAATAGAAAAATATGGGTTTCTTACATATTCCATTATATTTATTTATTAGTTATATTCAACTTTCTATATATGATAATGCCTTAATTGCATAAGAAATGGTGCTTGATATTGATGGAAGAGGTGGCAATGTGATGTTTAAGATATATATTAAAAAAAACTTATGATACTATCAAATAGAAGTTTATTTAGCAGTGATGAAGAATGTTGGCTTTAGTGTGGCATCTTACAAGATTATAAAAAGAATTTTCGATAACAATTTCTACTATTTGTTGTTGAATGGGAATAAATGTGGGTTTTTCAAAGCTACGAGAGAAATTAAACATAGAGATCTATATCTCCTACCCTATTTATTATTGCTTTTGATTATCTCTCAAGATGCTTAAATATTTTATTTATCGAGAATCCTAGCCAGATTTTTGATGCAAAGGGAAATTTTATGGTGTCTCACCTTGTTTATACTGATGATTTGATTATTTTCACTAATGCCAACAAGAGATCTATTAAGAATTTTTGGAGGACCTTGAATCATTTCCAAGCTATCTTGGGGCTTAACTTTAGTGTTTTTAAATACAATTTTTATTGTGCTAAAAATGTTTATATTTGGAAAAGGAATTGATACAAAACTACACAGGGTGTGCTTAGAATGATATACTTATGCCTTATTTGGGTTATTTGATGGATAAAGGTGAAAGGAGTAATCACTTGTTTGTTAATCTGGTTGATAAAGTCAATAAGCATATCCTTTCTTGGCAAAATGGCCTCTTATCATTTGGAGAAAAAATTACTCTTTGAAAGAGTGCTCTCAATTCTATTCCTCTCTACACTATGCAAATTTTGAAACTTCCTATTAGAATTTGGAAAAGGTTGGAGATTATCTTTAATAATTTTCTTTGGGTAGGTAAGAAGACAAAAATCCATTGGAGAAGTTGGTCTAAGCTTTGTAGATCTATTAAAGCTGGTGGCTTGGGTTTCAGGAGCTTTAAAGATTCTTTGAAATTTTGTTTTATGAAACTGAGGATGCATTTCTAGGCTGGGATCTCCCTTTGGGCTTCTTTGATGAAGGTTAACCTTTCATTATTTCAACTAACAAAAATGATTCTATTGTTTGGAAAGAGATGCTTAAAGTTGATAAAGGTGATAAGAATTTATTGTGTTGATATATTGGGGATGGGAATCACAGCTTGTGGTATGATGATTAGTTGGGTACTAGTCCTCTTGTTGATTCTTATGGTTGTCCTTTTGATATTATGTTTATTGTTGCTCACCGTTGGAGAGATTCCTATTGGGATGCTGGAGTGTTGAAGAATATGGTAAGTCATGCTGATGTTTATTATATTTTCAATGTTCCCATTTAGAATGGTTCTCAAGATAAATTGAAAATTAAAGGCTTGGTGGGAGATACTATCTCTATGCTTTTTGTTAAATAATCTTCTATTATTTAGGGGTAAGATCTGAGGTGGATTTGAAACTCTTAGATTAAGCCTTCTCAATCATATTTTTTTGGAGGTTGTTGCATAACGTCATTTCAATTGAGGTTATCTTAGAGCTTAAGAGGTTGTGGATTTTTTCAGTTTGTTTACTTTGCAAGAATGATGAGAAAACCTTGGAGCACTAGAGAGGTGTGGGTGATAAAATTCTTTGGTCATATTGCTCTTATCACTTTTTGCTTTATTTGGATGTCCAGGAATGAGGTAAAACATAATGTTTTTGTGGCTAATAGTGAGAGTACCTATAGAAAAATTTTAATTTCATTCTCAAAATCTTTAAATATGGGAAGTTTAAAAAGCCACTTAATTTCAAGTTGTTGAAGGTGTTTAAAAGGTTGAATCAACCTTTACCTTTGGAGCTAAGATCTAAAATTAGTTTAGTTAAAAGGATTGTGCCTTTGATGGACACTATCAAAATTAATGTAGATGGAATTTGGAAGGATATTCTTTCTCGAGTTTATGGTGTCTTTTGAAATTACCAAGTTAAGTTCTTGGCTTGGTCTGCGGCTCCTTTTTTCCCCGTTTCTTCTCTATTTACGAAAGCAGTTTCTATTTTGAGAGGTTTATATGTAGCTAAAAGGTGTGGTTGGTTTGTTTACCAATTGAAATGAATTTTCTTTTATTTTGGAAGTGATTTTCCTTGATGGTGGAGTATCCATATAGTACCATGTCACAAACGAAGAAATTTTTTCCTTAAATGTTATTGTGCAGGTTTCTTGGTCTTATGTTCACAGGGAAGGTAATCAACCTGCGCATGGGACTGCTGATTTGTGTCTTTCATCCCAATGCATTTTTATTTCTCATGATTTATCTTTTAAGTTGTGTATACTTTTTAATGGTGATTTGATGTATATTCCTTTTATGAAAACAATTTAATTGTGTTCTTTAATTTTTTTTGTGTGATTTGTATGGTGCAAAGGAGGATCTATAGTTTTTTTCTAGTGTGAGTTGTATTTGGGTGTAGTTAGAACCTCCTGCCGAGTGTTGTATCTTTTTTGTGATTGAATAAAATTCCCTGCATGGTTTATTAAAGAAAAAAAGTATTATGCGGTGCGCGTGTCCATGATTTTAGAGAAACATATAGCAGACTTATCTAAGTTAACATAAAGCCTAATTGATTTTCCAAATGAATCAAGAATATATTGAATTTTGATAGTTGAATTACTATTAGCCATACGAAAAATATAGAGATCAGCTGAATATAATGGATGATTAACAGAAGAGTTGTTCTTGTTAATGCACAAAAAAGAAATCTAGGAGAACAATAATCCTTAAATCTAGAAAGACCATCCATAATGAAAGTGAAAAGGAATTAGAGTGATAAATGGACACGCTTGAAAATGATCAATAGATGATGGAAATAAGCCGATTAATTCACCATTGATGATCACATAAATATAACAACAGTGTAGGCAATAATTCATAATATTAAAATATCAGGAAAATTCAAAATCTTAAGTTTGTAATAAAGAAAATTTATATTCACCTCTTTAACAGTTTTCCTTATGTCAATTTTTGAGCAAAAGACTTTGTTAGAAGATTTAGAGTTAAACCATACAGATGCTCAGCTTACTCAATTATAGGTGATGAAAGTGAAAATAGATCATCATTACCGAGACAAAGAACTAGAGGTAAAGCTTTGAGATCTGGGCAACTTTAAGATGTTTCATGATATGTGATGAGAATGAGACGATATTGGGATTATTCTCACAATTCCCCTACCCATGCTATGACTTCTACACATCTATATAAAAGTAGGGATGTAATTAGTCAGAAGTAGCCCTCCTTTCTTCATGCCTTATAAATTTAATAGGAAGAAAACATCAGCAACAGAGTGAAGATAAAGATCGCATTTAAGCTTCAAGGCTTACCATCCTCCTGTAGAAGATTTTCATGTAAAGGGTGATGGCCCATGGCATAGCTGAACGAAGCAAGTGCCCACAGCTTGGCACCATCAAAGTCCTCCTCATTAGAGAAAGAGACAGTATCACCTTAACACAAGATATGACTTAGGGTCAATGAAGATGATATTGGTACATGTGAAATATAGCTCTTTCGTATTCGTAAAAGTAGGAAACATGCCATTAAACAAAGAATTGAGAATACAAGGTGAAGAGGCAGAGGTCGAGAGAATAAGAAAATTATAGGAGTCCATCAGATACCTCAAAAATAAAGTATAGGAAAAAAAAAGCTAAGACATCTTCGAGGAAAATGAAGCAAAAAAAATGCACTGAATACACAAACGCGCGCACACGAACACACCAAGAAGAGAGAGAGAGAGAGAGAGAGAGAGAGAGAGGAGAACATAGAAAATCTAATAGTTAGGCTCACATTCTTTTTGTGAGATATATATATATATATATATATATATATATTACTATAATAGCTTTGAACATGATGTACTCAATATTATTATTTTGAAAGTAAATATTCTTAACTTCAATGAATGATTGTTAACTAATTTAATTGATAAATATTTTAGAATTTATTACTAAGGTCATATTATTAATATATTTCGACTAGTGGGTAATGAAAAGTGGGCATATCTTTTTCCATGTATGTACATTTATATTCTCATTTGTACCAACATCATAATTATTTAAATTGCTCCTCCCGTTTCAGGACATGACATGAAGCAAAGCACATTCAGCAGACAAATTTTTTAATTAAAATTTGCGGTTAATCTCAACCCATCAAATTTAAGAATAATATCCTCATGCTTTGCTGTCTTGTTTTGGAGAGCTCCACTAGACTTTTTCTACTATAAAAAGAGAGGAAAAAAATTCCTCATAGTGTTATTAAATGCAATTATTATTTTTATGTGAATTTTAATAAATATTGAGAAAGGTTTTTTTTATTAATTTTAAATTAATAACACATTAATTTCAAAAAGTAGGTACTTTTAAATTTGTATTTTGGTGAAAGAACAATTTAAACAAAACTTAAATCAAATATGTTAGGATTTACAGTATATATTAAAATGGATATATCTTATATTATAAAATTTTCAAATAATAAGATCATTAATATATATGTTGTTGTGTGAAATAAAATTTCATAATGGTAGATTTAGTTTTTACATGAAAACCTGAAAGAGAAAAAATCTGTGGGCTAAAATAGTTGAAATAATTTCTTTACTTAGATGTGAATAACATGATTTGTACATCCCTTGAGGTAGGAGAAAAAATGCTACAAGGATGGGTTATCCCCTTGACTTTATCTAGAAGGGTGACACAAAATGTTGGAGAAGTAGAAACAACCTATCTAAAACGGTGCAAGATTGATAGTGGGGTATGTTGTAAGTGCTCGAGTAGATGTAACCAAGTAAAAACTGTCAAATGGAAATGACAGTGGTCGATTGATGGTTGTTTTACAATGATAACGAAGGCCAAGAGATAATGGCATGGGGGCATCAATGACAACTAAATGATGGTGGCAATTGTGTAAAGGCAATTTGATGATCGCTACAATGGTGTTATCCAGGAAATAACAAGATGACAATAGCGATGATCATCTGACGATGTTTGTCTAGTGGTGGATGCAACCCAATGAAAATAGCTCTAAAACAATAATAATAGTCCAACAATGGTTATTTAGTGATGTGAAGGAGGAGACCGCAGAAAAGTGGTCTAGTGGTGACAGTGATGATCAAGCAACGATGGTCCAGTGGAGGTGGCAACATGACAACAATGGCCTAGTGGTGGTTGAGTCATGATTGTCAGGAAACTATGGTGGTAATTCGGCAATGATGGTTTAATGGTGTTGATCGTGATAAAGAGATGATGTTCTGACAACTATGATGGTCAAGTGATGATAGTTTGGCGATTGTTGTGGTGACCAAGTAACTATGAACTGGCTCCTGTGGTGAAACTGAGTGGTGATGGTCCTATGATGGCAAACCCTTAGTGATAATAATTTAGTTGGGCAATGATTGTCCAACGACGGTGGTAGTGATCAGGAGATGATGTTACAATGAGGGTAGAACAAGTGTTTCAATTGTGTTGAACTAGAGCTTAAGATCCTTAAGACTTTTCCTAAAAAGCTTGGTTTGTTCCTTCATGAAAAAAGTGGGAATTTATTTTTAGTTTTTCGGGATGGTATTCTTCATAAATACAGCTTGTTTCAAGACCACGGGCCTAGAGTGATCCTCATAATTATATGATGTTCTTTAGAATAGGAGTGCTTTAATGATATCAAAATTAAGCAATATTAAGTTTGTTGGATCCATCACATCAAGATGCTCAATTTGAAAGTAAATTTGAATATAAGCTTTAATGATATCCAAATTAACTCTTGAATTTTTGAATCTTAATGAATTTAAGACCAAACTTGTTCAAAAAGAGAACTCGATCGAAAGGAGGTTGGAACCTTCTAATAATGTGAGCAAGGGAAAGTTTTCTTTCAATTAGACTTAAAGATTTTATTTTTTTTGTTTCAATTTGAAGTTTTCAGTTTAAATTTATGTTTTCTTTTAGAGAGTTTTGGTTTTAAAAAATTGTTTCAATAAAGGACCAATAATTAAAAGATTTAGCCTTGAATAGCAAAGTTAGGAGACCCAATCCTAAATTAATGTGTAGAATTATATTCAAGATCTAACAAAGAGGGTTCTAAAACCTATTCATTAGGCGTGGTGTAAATGAGAGTTTGGGGACCTAGGATTTGAATGGTGTTGCGTTGACCCATACGCAACACCATTCAATGATTTATGGAAAGTTCAACGTGAAAGAGATGGGTAATATGAGTCTTTGAAAGTTACAAAGTCACTACAAATCAAAACTAAAAAATACAATACTAGAGATGGAAAGAGAAACCATCTCCAGTGGAGTCTCTAGGAAAATCTCTTCTTGTAAAAGGAAAAGTTCTTTGTGGGGTTGATTTGTTGGGTGTCCACTACAGATATTTGATGATTACTATTAAAATGATTAATGCATCATTTGAAGAATAATATATTACTCCAAGAGATAGAAATATTACCTTAAAAAGAATCTAATCATTCATAAATGAAAAATCTTTTAAATTGTATGAGCCTGCATTACTAAGAACTTTCTTCCTACCTTATAGGTTTAAGATAGGGATTATTTTATTTTGGAGTTTGAAACACCTACAAGAGGAAGCCCTCATATTTTATTACATCTCAAGAGTTGTAGAATCCTAAGAATATTCTCGTTTAAAGTAGTTGCTTATATATGCAAGATTATAAGATGAGTATCTTTAAGATTGATGTTTTTTTTTCAACTTTCTCCTTTACTAATAGGGTCGGTCATGTAAGTTAACCCCTTCAATTTCATAAATTATGTCAACCATATGTCTAGATATCCATACAATTCCCATAAAAAACATAATGGACGTTGCGTATATAGCTAACCGACCCTTTTAACTTAATGATATCCCAATAGATGTGTGAAAATATTTAGTACATTTAGGTGTTTCTTAACTTCAAGAATGGTGTTTTAGGACTTCAAATGGATATATTTAGGATTTGAAGAGATTTTCTTGGAATTGAAAGGTCGGGACTTACAGTCTAATGACAATTAGTCATGAAAATTTCCAAAAAAAAAATGTTTAGCCAACCCTGAGGAAAAACATACCCTAGGGATTGGACTTGTGAATTTTTGAGATAGTTGGAATTTTATTTTGAAGTTCAGATTTGGTTTGAGAAAATTGATTTAATGTGATTGGATTTGACTAGAGTTTGAATTTAGCTCAAAGGGTTTGATTTTTGAAGTTTATTTAGTTTGATTTGATTAATTTATGTGGATTGATTTGGATTTCGTTGAGTTAATTGTTTCGAGTTGATTGAAGATACATGAAGTTTGTTTGAATTTATTTAGAGATCTTTTCAGAGTTCATTTTGATGGTTTGTAAAGTATGTTTTCAAGTTATGTGGAGTTTGAAACACTTGATTTGAAAAGTTTAAGTTCCAAAGTTTTGAAATGATTTGAGATTTTAAAACCTTGAGTTTTTGATATTTTGGAAAAGTTATTGAACTTTTAAAATTCTAAGTTTTGAAGTTTTATAAATTGTTTGGATTTTAAAACTATATGTTCTTAAAGTATTTAAATTAAGTTATTGTTTCTTGAAAGGATTTGAAGTTTAGAAAGTTTAAGTTTTTTAAAGGATTTTAAGTCTTAGAAGTTTAAGTTTTTGGAATTGATTTGAGGTCTAGAAAGTTTAATTTTTTTGAAATTGATTTGACTTTTGAAGTTTTTAAAGTTTAGGAATTGAAGTTTGAATGTTTAAATTTTTGAAATTTAATTGAAGTATAGAAAGTTTATGTTTTTGAAATTGATTTAAAGTTCTGAAAGTTTAGGTTTTTGAAAAGGATTTAAAGTTTTGAATGTTTAGATTTTTGAAAAGGATTTGATGTTTTGAATGTTAAAATTTTTCAAAAATGATTTGAAGTTGTTTATATTTTTTGAAAAGGATTTGAAGTATTGAAAGCTTAGGATTTTCAAAAGGATTTCAAGTATTGAAAGTTTTGATTTTTGATGTGATCATAGTAGTTTTCCTTTTATATCTTGTCAGGGAATATGGAGAGAATTATTAATTATATTTTCATTTTATTGGAGATTACCCTTACAGTTTCTTTCCTTTTTCTATTTCATCTTACGGGTTTTCTAGTTTTTCTCGTGTGTTCCACACTAAATTAACATTAGAGACTGCCATGGAAGAAGGTGCCAATCCCCAGCGGGCAACGGCGATCACAACTAGAATACAATAAGAAAAGCTCAAACTTGCTTGGAAAGAAAGTTCAACAATTTAGCAAATGAGATTCAACTTTTTGTTACTGAGGTAAGGCAAGAGTTGTTATCAATCAGCACTAAAAAAATATCAATAGCGCAACCACATTGGCGGCCATTGTTGCCACGCAATTGGCAAGTGATACTACGGGAGAGAATCATGATCTGAGGCATTCCCAAAGGTTCGATCCACCGATTGTCTTTACCACCTGATTTTGTTGATGGGAGAATCCATTGCCGATAGACCTAATTTTTCAATCTAACTCAAAAGGAGAGTATCTACTAGATAAAAATCCTAGTCAACCTCAAATAGATTGACGTTCCTGTGAGTATAAAATGAAAATGTATATACCATTCTTTCATGGACACTTGCATATTAATGATTATTTTGATAGGGAACAAGCGATAGAAGCATTTTCTTAATATATCGATATTCCATTTGAAAAGTAAGTTCATTGTGATGCTTAAAAACTAAAAGGTAGTGTTAGAGTGAGATGGCAGCGAGTTATTCAATTTCGAAGTCGAGAAGGTCAACAACTAGTCAAAAGTTGGTCTAAGATGAAGCAATTGTTGTTGCTTACTTCCTACCCCTGGTTATGAGCACATGTTATATGTTCAATACCAATGATGCTCACAAGAATAGCGGTACTTCAGTTCCTGTACTGAAAATTTTATTACCTCAATGCAAGGAATTACCTGAATCTAATCAACAAATTATGTCTAGATAGATTACAGGGTTAAAAGGACACAATCCAAGAAAAATTAGAGTTGAATGGAATGCGTTCATTATCTCAAGCAACAAACCATGATTTTAAAGCTGAATTACAACTAAATAAGGCTCCCAGACTTACCACATATCATAAGTATGCAAATGGAATCTCTACAAAAATAGCTAAAACACCCATTTTTGTTTCTTAGATTAGCCCAATAGAATCCCAACAAGTTACAACAACTCCAATCAATAGTGACATCAAACCAATGAGTAATCTAGCAGCTAAATAGAAGAACCAATATCCCTAAACTAGAACTTCCAAGTGTCTCAAATGTTTTCAATCAGAACACTGTTCGAATGAGTGCCTAAATCGTAGGCAAATTTAGATGGATGAAGGAGAATTCAATTCTAAAATAAAAATTATAGACAATGGCCCATTCTTTGAGGAAGAGGTTGAATATCTCCTAAATGATGAAGGTGATATGATATGTTGCGTGCTAGAGAAAAAGCTATTAGCTCTAAGAAAACTTCTCTATCTTTGTGTTATGCCACTTTAGAGCAATATGTATAATTAAAGGCAACCTTTTTTTAGTTAATTGTGGATAACCATTGTAGATGAAATGTGATCGCTAATTCAGTGGTCAAAATTCTACAACTTCAAACTTTGAAACACCGAAATACCTATAAGATCAGTTGGCTTAAGAAAGGAACTAATTATGGTTACCAATCTATGCAAAGTAAAATTTCCATTAGGAAGCACTTTAGTTGTGAAGTTTTATGTTATGTAGTTGAATGGATGTATCACTTATTCCTAGAAACCCCTTGGCAAATTAACATGGAGGTTTGGTATGATGAACATGAGAATGCATATGCTATGAATGGAAGGATAAAAAAAAAAGTCTTTTGTCTCCTACAATCATAAAGTTGCCTCATACTAAAGATACACTGGAAAATTCTACTTATATCATTGTCTTGAGAACTCAATGGATTTCAACATGCAAGGAAGAGACACAAATATTTGTTTTGCCATCAACAAAGCAAAATTTTGCCAAATGCAAGTGCATCATTTAACCCAAACATTATTATAATAATTCTCTAATATCCCTCTTCCGGATCTCCACAATCATCTCCCTCATTTTGGGTTGTTCAACATCACAAAGATTTTATTCTGGGAGCAAATCTACTAATCTATCTCAATATAGAATGTGCTCAGAAAGACATAAAATCCTACAAGAAATTGTGGATGACTTGCCAATGAAACAGTATGTTTGGTATAGTTTATGCTCATGTAAAAAGTGTATTGGCACATATGTATGGACAAAAGAGTAATTGACAAGATTTCTGTGAACTTCTGATTTCCTATGCCTTGAAAGATTTACTGGTTAAGCTAGCATAGGGTCATCCACTATGTTTCTAAAAATCAAACCTATGTAGTGGATAACACCAAATTTGAATTCGACCGAGGAACGAATGAAAAATAATATTGAAGAAGGTTTATATGAATAGCAAGTGATGTCATTGATTTATGCAATGCTCCAAGCACTTTCATAGGGCTCAGGAATGAGGTATTAGAACATTAACTAGGACATTTTCTTTATTGTTAGAAATAATTATTTATTTCTTTTCTTTCCACATATTTCCTAGTAAATATATTTCCTTGTTTACACATTTCTTTGTTTATGACTTCTCTTTTTATCTCTAGATAGTTATTAGAAATTAATTTAATCCTAAAAATTCATTTTTTTTCTTATTTTATAACTCTTATATCATGTATTTATATTCTTTCGTGTACCAATAAAATTACTTCCCTTTATTTTCAAACAAAATCTCTCCTACAAGACCTTAGCCGTCGCTACTCATTCCTACATGAACTAGCCCCCGAGATTCTCTCCCTGTAGATCGTTAGCTGCTGGAACTCTCCTCTCTAGTCGTCGTACCTCTTTCGCTGCAGACCCTAGCCTCTGAAACTCGGAAAAAATTTGGGTGCGGACGACCTACGTAGGAATTGCGTACTTCGCAGGTTACAAGGGGGTTACGTGCAGGGTATAAGAGGGTTATAAACCACTTGTACCGCCCGTATAGGCCACTTGTACCCCCTGTAACTCCCGCGTAACCCTGTATCTACCACGCGAGTTACAGGGTTACGCGGGAGCTACACGGGGGTACATGTGATTTATAACTCTCTTATACCCAACGTGTAACTCCTGTATAACCTACCACGTATGCATCTCCTGCGTTCGTGCACCCAAATTTTTTCCCCGAAACTCATTCCTGTGATTTTAACACGGCGAGATCAGCCAGGCGGTGGCGAGGGCATCTGCGGTGGACTAGTGAGGGCCATTCTCTTCGTACTTGGAGAGTCGCCAAGTTCTTGCTCCAGGCTTCCCTTCGTAGTAGCTTTCTGTTCACCATTGAGATGAGCACAGAAGATAATGAGGCGGCCAAGGCCATCAATTACACAGCTGAAAGAGGGAGCATCTGCGGAAGGTTTTCGATGCCCTCTAATCCTTTACTTCCACCTTCGTTTCCTTCACACTGCAGTGGAAGGACATCGAGGACCCCTTCTCCATCGAGAAGTCGATTGAGGAGCGGTTCCGTGAAATAAACGAATTGGATAGCTCTTCATTGCTGAAGAATGCAGTTGACATTCTACCGGATTCTAGGGTTGAGATGAACCAAGATAAACGGTGGTTGTGCCTCGTATGGAGCATAAGACCCTCTGCCTCAAAATGGACGGCAATGGTCTGTGATCAATTATCATTAATATCAGGACGGAAATTGTGGCGATCCGTGTGATGGAGAGTATGTCATTTTTTGGGCTTGTTTTTGGATACAAATCAGTCATAATTCCATTTTTCGCCATTGCTATCAACAATGTTTTCAGTTTTAGCCTAGTAGCCATTTATGGTATTGCAGTTGCTGCTCTTGGTATGCTGAGTACGATAGCCACGGGTTTGGCTATGTAGATGCCAATGGTCCCATCAGCAACAATGCTGGAGGCATCGCCGGGTATGAGCCACAAAATTCTGAAAATTATTTGTGCACGTAGTTCTGCATACGAAATTTGTTGCTGTGTTATTAAGATTAATATCTTAATAACCAAATAAAACTCTCGAATAACACAAAAAAATATAAGCACGGAACCTGAAAGATATTGATAGGTTATTAGAGGTTATTAGGAGTTATTGGAATTAATACCCAATAACCTCTCAATAACTCACCAATAATTGAGTTATTATAAGGAGGGAGTACGCATGCAGAACTGCGTGCGTACTCTGTATGTAAATATCCCTCCAAAATTCGGGAGAGGGCCGACGCCCCTATTGAATTTTTTTTCTTGTTTGTGACTTTGTTTTTTATCTCTAAGAAGTTATTAAAAATTAATTTAATTTTAGAGATTTATATATTATAATTTGTCAATTTTATAATTCTTATATCATGTTTATATTAATAAATTTATTCTGCTTAATTCTCAAACTTCACAATATTCTTTATTTTAATGACATTTAATATATAGCTCTTCATTAATGAAACGCCTTGACCAGCTCAAATTACTGCTGACTAAGTTAAAAGATGGCAAGCTATATATTAATCTATGCCAGAGGACATTTTCTAGGATTCATACGATAATGGAGGAGTGAAAATGTATCAAATAGTTGAAGCTATTAAATAATGGCAGACGCCTAGCTCTCTCACTAAAGCCCGAAGCTTTCACGGTTTAGCCAGCTTCTGTAGATGTTCTATTCGCAACTCAGTACAGTTGCAACTCCACTTACGATCTTAAACAAAAAACATTCAGCTGGGATAACGAACAACAGATAGTTTTGACCGGCAAAAAAATGTTTTAGCCCTCATTCTTTGAATAACCAATTTCCAGAAGCCCTTTCTAGTAGAATTGGATGCTGCTGCAGTAGGAATCAGGTTTGTTCTTACGCAAGAAGGTAAACCTATTTGGAATTCTTTATTGAAAAACCGTGCCCCACTTGACAAAAGTGGTCTATATAGGAGCAAGAACAATACGCAATAATAGAGGTACTGAAACACTAGGAGCATTGTTACTACATCAGAAATTTATTCTATTTAGCGATGACTAGCTACTGTAAGTTCTGTAAACATAGAAAAGCTTTAATAGAATGCATCTATGTAGGGTTGTCATCTTACAAAAATTCATCTTTATTGTTAAGCACCGTGCAAAATAGAGCAGTCGAGTGGCTCAAAGTTTCAATTCAGAACAGTTTCACAGGCTGGAAACTTTGTGTGACTTATATGCTGATGTAAGGAGTTCTCCCTTAAAAGGTCAGATTGTAGACAACATAAACATTCAGGAGACTACTCAATACATCAAGGATACCTATTTAAAATCAATAAACTATGCATCCCAGAGGCTATTCTTCGACGGAAAGTTAATATGGATGGTCATAGATAGTTCAGTCTTGATTCTATAGTCAAAGTTAAGACGAGACGTTTGTCAAATAGCAAAAAAAATGCTCCATTTGCTACACAGATAAAAATATAGGGAAAAGTATAGGCTTTATGCTCCGTTAACAATTCCAGACTCCGTTTGGGAAAACTTGAGCAATGATTTTGTGCTTGGTTTGCCTCGCACTAAGCATGTGCCAATTCAGTTATGATTTTCATGGCCCCTTTTCAAAAATGGCATATTGCCTGTAATTAGATGTTTGATGCAGTAAATATAAGTAAACTATTCTTCAATGAAATAGTTAGACTGCATGATATCTCAGGGAGTTTAATGTCAAACCATGATGTTAAATTCATCAGTTATTTTGGAAAGCATTATGGAAGCTTTTTTATAAAAACATTCGCCTAAGCTCATCAACATTTTGAATCTAATTTTAGGTAACATAATTCGTCGCATTGTTACCGAGAAATCTTAGAAATAAGATGAATGTCTAGTACAAGCAAAATTTGCATTCAACTTGATAGTGAATCGATTTACAGGTCGTTCCTCATTTAACATTGTCTATACAAAAGAATAAACCTTATGGTTGGCATCACCATCATTCCTAAGCCTAAAAGTAATAGTGCCACCAAGTAGGTAGAAGGCTTTAAATCCATGTTGAATGAAGTGAAGGAGAACCTTACCATATCCTCACAACATTACAAAATTACAATCCAATAAGAAGAGGAGATAAAAAATATTGGAAGTCGATGATCTTAGTGATGGCATGACTCCGCAAGGAAAGATTTCTACAATCACATATTAAATTGCAGCCCCAAAAGATTTGGATCTCTCCCCTTCTGAAGCAAATAAATAAAAAAGCATATGTGTTTTCTTTACCATCAAATTTCAATATCAATTCTACTTTCAATATTTTGAATTTTTACACATACAAAACTCCTGATGACACGCATCTTTTTGGACCAGAGTCCAATTCCTCTGTAGCAGAAGGGACCTGATGCAGACCATCTAGCTCTTCCTCAGTTCTTTCTTTCTTACCTTAGTATACCTGCTCATAAGTCTCTGTTTTCTTATATTAGGCATACTATTAGTATAATTACTTAGTCTGTGTGGGTTTATGCTACTATTAGCAATGTGGTCTCAATAGTTAGTTATGAGTATGCTTTTTATAGCCTGTCAGGGGCTATGGAGAGTGTTATTATTGATATTCTCATTTTATTGGAGATTACCTTTCATGCTTCTTCAGTATTGCTGTTTCTGCTTGTGGGTTTCTTTGTTTTCCTTAGGTGCTATATATCAATATTTACGTAAATCTTTCTTTACATTTTATGAAATAAAAGTGATGTTGACGACTCGATATCGAATCAATTCAATTCGTCTCTAGTTACCTTACAACAACAACAACAAAGCCTTAATCGCACTAAGTGGCGTCGGCTACATGAATCCTTCTTCTCCATTGCATCCTGTTTAGTGTCATATTTTCATTTAATTCTAATAAATTAAGATCATTCAATGTTGAAGTTATTCTAAAATTAAAAATAAATAAATAAGTTTAGCTAAAATTGGTTTTCATCTTATTTATTTATTTATTTTTTAGTTCAACTCAACTTACTGAAAGCTTGTCAAACATCACTCTTCCTCTCCTCCTCTCTTCTTTACAGTTAGCTCTCTTCCTCTCTTGTATCATGGAGGCATGATATGAACCATGTGTTGTATTTGTATATCGTGGGACACCTCCGAGTGATCATTGAGTGTTTGCCTCAATATTGTCTCTTCTACGTATCTTAGGTATACATAAATGCAATAGTACCTCAAAAATTATTTTTAACATGATTATTTTAAGTTTATCTTATCATCATAAATATTATCATTTGGTGCACTAGCAAGTGGTTATGTGCCTCATGTCTTCTAAACATTAGTTAGATTTTATCATAATTTTTATTTATTTGAAGATAAAAGTTTATAAGTATTTTATTCTTGATGCTTTGCAAACTCCATAAATACTTTATTAAATTCTTTTCAAGCATTTATGTCATGTTCCTATTTCATATATCTTGATAGTCGACAATTCGAGGATGAAGGCAACTCCAAAAATTGAGTGTGAGAGGAATAAAGAAGAGAAACTCAGATGGAGATGGCAAACAACAATTTAAAGATACCAATAACTCTAGCATTTAAGATGTGGGGGAAGATACATAGTAATAGCAAGAAGTTTGACCACATTTTTCGTTCTGATATGCTCCAAATTAAATTTCTTATTGAATAAAAGGCTACTAAATCTTGCTAACGAATTAACTATCTAATTAATACCTATCAATATCCTAATATAAGATAATAAGCGTCTCACATTCTTATTATCATTATCAACCCCTTCGAAAGAATCTTGCTCTCAAAGACGAGGAAGTCATAAAAAGAATGAGAAGGTAATTAATAAGCCTTCAACTATTTTTCATTGTTCGGCACAGAACTTGAGGCATGACATGAATTTTGAGGCAATTTTTGGGCAATTTTTTCAGCACAGATTGATGTATGATAAATTTTGAGGCAAAGATAATTCAGATCTCCTATTTTAGCAAACTTGCAATTAAACTAATTGGCTCGACGAGATGAACACAATGCATCAAAATTGGTATAATTTGAATCAATCAAGCCCAAATTGAACCATTAAGGCATTTTTGGATGCTTATGGTGAACAATTTAAAGGTCAAACAGATTCTAAATCTAATAAGCTCATAGTCGAATCGAGCATATTGATGAGTTTAATCCAATAAGCCTAAGGGGGTCTCTTTGGATTGTATAATAAGTGGTTCAGATTCTTTCTTTATTTGTAGAAAGGCCTTTACTGGACTCTATGTATAAATCCCTATGCCCCTTTTGAGTGGGACCTAAAACTTGAATCAGAGAAAGACCGGAGCTTGGAAGAGAAAGAATTGAACCCCTGTGTTCTACATCAAAGGTCAGTGAATGTCATCTGCTCGGGCAACCGCCGATCACCATCGACCACTGTCGGGTGACATCGACCACTGTCATTCACCACGTGAACCTTGTTGTGGAATCCCAAGTGAATTCACAACGTGTGTTGTGTACTCCTAGTGTACGTTATGGAACAACGAAGCACCTGGCAGAGCAGTACATCGCTCAGTACACTGTGTAGTGATGCACTTCCAAGTCAGTTTAATGGAGTTTCAGCAATTTGATCCCAATTATAATCACTCTCGACCATTGTGCAACAAATATTGTACCTTGAAATACTGCATAGTCCTTTCTCATTTGTGGGACAAAAACCTGTGTGTCTAATTACCAATTCACAGTGGATTGATCTGAGTAGGCTAGGTTCCATGGTTTTTTCCCTTTCTGGGTTTTTCACATAAAAACTTCTGGTATCTCTAACTATTACTTTTGTTATTTGAGTGTGTTAGATCCTTATGCAATTCTAAGAGGATAATTCATTACTCTACCACCATGAATTATCTAGCACACATCAATTTGGAATCATCTGTGGGAAAGACAATCCAACCACCGAAGAACTTGCAAAACTTGCTAAATGGGCACTAAGTTTAATACTCGAAACAACGGAGCATCCCTCTCCAACACCCATCATATCAAGTGATATTTATAGAGCCAAAGCTATCAGGCCTCTACATCTTCCCACCATGGAAGTTGTTTCCCTACTGACAAAGGCTCCTCAAGTCCCACTCCAAAAGATCGAGTACGCGAGAGGGAGGAGTCTCAACGAGAGATTCTCCTTGTCTTACATGGAGTTCAACAGTTGTTGTCCATGCATCCCAATCAAGCATACTTTCCATAGGCTCAACTACTAATGGGAAATGCTCTACTGAGCGTACTCGTACCCATCCTTATAGTGACATGACTCATCCTCCACTAGTCCATGATGCTGACCTCCTCAAAACTATAAGTTTTGGTAATCCGTCTCATGTAACTCACTTGGTATCACCCCATCTCACTACCGCTCCTTATGATGTCATCCATGATGAGCTACAATGCCCGGTTCGTGAATAGTTCCCTCTGAGAGATAGTGATTGCTTTTTTGATAATTACAACTTCCAAGAGTCTTCTCACTTAACTGTGACAGTCCTTCAACATCCCATCTTGGGGCAATTTAAGCTCCCTGACATTGATTCCTACGAAGGGGTAAGTAACATCTATGAGCATTTTTACCACTATTGAACCATCATGCATATTCGCGCATTAGATGTGCTTCTCTATCAAGTTTTCTCAACCACTCTAAAGTTTTAAGCTCCCACCTAGTTCTACTTTCCCCTAGGGGCACTATTAATATCTATAATGATCTTGCCAAATTATTTGTAGAGCTGTTCATAACAAACAGGAGGATCATCAAAGATTTATCCTATTTCTTTAGAATTTGTCAGAATAAGGGAGAGTCACTCAATGACTATTTCTGCAGGTTCTCCCTTGAAGGTTTTTAGATTACAGGAGTGGATTCAATGTTGCTGAGAGGGGTCTTCCTTGGGGGGCTCCTCACTGGACCTTTCTAGTCATCATTGATGCGGTAAATTATATGTTCATATATTGAACTTGTCCATCATGTCGAAGCTTAAATCACTACCGATGAAGCCATCAGTGCATATAAGGAGTAATTTGAGCAATTTAGAGACAAGCAAAAGAATAACATGAGGGAAGCCAATTAAACCTAAAAATGGATGAAGTCTCAACGACAGGGGATTCACGACCTCCTTCCTTGGTCTACAAACTAGCAATGTAAGCCTTGATCTGAGAAAAAGTACACTGTTTAACACGACACACATTAACGTTTTGGTGGCCATTAATTATGAAGAGACTGTCAAGTAGCCTCATAGTTTGAAACCAAGTTTGGGGAGCAAGTCATTTCTACTCGAGTCATGGTCACAACATCGAAGCATGCAAACAAGTGAAGCAAGAGATCGAAAGATTGGTTTGAAAGAAGTATTTGGGTCGGTTTGTGTAAAATAAATCATGCAACGCTGACAATGCTCTCACCGGTGGGGAGAATTCAAAAGCAGTATCATGAGAGTCACCAAAATTGTTGGAAAAATTCAAACAATTATTGGAGGCCAATTGCACTCACCTAAGCGAAACAGAAATACTAGACCAACTCGGAATACCGCTGGGGAAGTTACATCGGAGCTGGAAATAATTGAGAACATATCGACTATTGTCTTAGGAGCCATTACATTGTTGAAGAAGCTTCACCTCCAACCTAAGCGAAACAGAAAGACTAGACCAACCCAGAATACCGCTAGGGAAGTTACATTCGAGCTAGAACTAATCAAAAATATTGATTGTTGTCTTAAGAGCCATTATAGAGTTGAAGTAAACTTCTCCTCCAACCTAAGTGAAACAAAAAGACTATATCGACCTAGAATACTGCTGGGAGAGTTACATAAGAGCTGGAACTAATCGAGAAAATATCGACTGTTGTCTTGGGAGCCAATACGGAGTTAAAGAAGCTTCACCTCCAACCTAAGCAAAAGAGAAAGACTAGACCAACCCGGAATACCGCTGGGGAATTTACATCCGAGTGGGAATTAATCGAGAAAATATTGTATGTTGTCTTAGGAGCCATTACAGAGTTGAAGTAATCTTCTCCTCCAACATAAGAGAAACAGAAAGACTAGAACAACCTGGAATACAGCTAAGGAAGTTACATTTGAGCTGGAACTAATCGAGAGAGTATTGTTTGTTGTCTTATGAGTTATTACGGAGTTACAGAAGCTTCACCTCTAACCTAAGTGAAACAGAAAGACTAGACCAACCCGGAATACAACTGGGGAAGTTACATCCGAGATGGAACTAGTCGGACAAATATCATTTGCTATCTTAAGAGCCATTACGGAGTTGAAGAAGCTTCACCCAAACCTAAGCGAAACAGAAAGGCTAGACCGACTTGAAATACCGCTAGAGAAGTTACACTCAAGCTGGAAGTAGTCGCAAAAATATCGTCTATTGTCTTAGGAGCCATTACAAAGTTGAAGAAGCTTCACCTCCAACGTAAGAGAAACAGAAAGACTTTAGGGATTGTGGAAATTTTAAGAAATTTTTGGAAACTTTAGGATTTTACGGAAACTTTATAAATTGTGGAAACTTTAGGGAATTTATGGAAAATTTATGGATTTGCAGAATCTTTATGGAATTGTGGAAACTTTAGGGAATCGATTGAAACTTTAGGGATTTGCGGAATCTTTATGGTTTGGTGGAAACTTTAGGGAATTGATAGAATTATTAGGGATTTGTGAAATCTTTATGAATTGGTGAAAACTTTAGAAAATTGATGGAATCTTTAAGGATTTGCAGAATCTTTGTGGATTGGTTGAAACTTTTGGGAATTGATGGAATCTTTAGGGATTTGTGAAATCTTTATGGATTGGTGGAAACTTTAGGGAATCAACAGAATCTTTAGGGATTAGCAAAATCCTTATGGATTGATAGAAACGTTAGGGAATCGTTGGAAGCTTTAGGGATTTGTAAAACTTTATAGATTGGTGGAAACTTTAGGAACTCGATGGAAACTTTAGGGATTT
This sequence comes from Papilionanthe hookeriana x Papilionanthe teres, assembly GCA_022702705.1. Taxonomy (NCBI): domain Eukaryota; kingdom Viridiplantae; phylum Streptophyta; class Magnoliopsida; order Asparagales; family Orchidaceae; genus Papilionanthe; species Papilionanthe hookeriana x Papilionanthe teres. The sequence continues at coordinate 27,439,067 of CM040433.1, read as the reverse complement.
GCGAAATCTTTATTGATTGGTTAAAACTTTAGGGAATTGATGAAATCTGTAGAGATTGGTGAAATCTTTATGGATTGGTGGAAGCTTTAGGGAATTAGTGGAAACTTTTGGGATTTGCATAATCTTTATGGATTGGTGGAAACTTTAGGGATTTGCAGAATCTCTATGGATGGGTCGAAACTTTAGGGTATTTGTGAAACCTTTATGGATTTTGTGCAAATTTTGAATTTGGGAAAATTTATGGAGGTCATGAAATTCATGTAAATTTGTGGAATTTTATGAATAGTATAAGATTATGGATAACATTTATAGGAGGGAATTAGATTGAGATGGAATGTCGAGGGTCTCACATTCAACTCAAAAGTTGATTGAAGAAATGTCTATGTGGAAAGAAATGTGGTTCCATATTAATGGAACCAGCTAAACATCACCCACAAAGAGCAAAGGACTAACAAGAGTGTGGTTCTAGGTAGATAGAACCAACCAACCTCTTCCACGGGTAACATAGGATCCAAAACGTCTGTGGAAGGTAACTTCGGGCCAAGGAAAGAAATGATGTTGGTGATAGATCGAGAAGAATCAACTTGTTCGGGAAAAAATTTAGGCTTTGAATTTATTTATTTTTTTATTTTGATTGTTTTGATTATATTTGATTTGATGTTGATTTTGATTGTTTTGATTTTTATTTTTTGTTGTGCTTTGATGTGATCTTTGTTTATCTTTTGTTAGTTTTCTTTTATTGCATTGTTTTTAGTTAGGATTTGAATCCAGTCTCGGATAAGTGCGGCATCTGTGCTTCGAAAAACGAGATCATGTTTTTGAAACATCACGACGCATAGTATTTCTTTAGATATAGTCCATCAACTAGAAGCATATGTGAAAATAACACATTCTTATATTCTTTCAAGTACACATAAAAATGTGTTATTTCTAAGGACATCACAACTCGGAAGGTTGAAACTTTGTAGCTTCATTGTGGCAGTCGTTGCTTCTTTATCACTGATTTTGTGAAGAAATGTTTACATTGTCTTGAGAAATTGTTTTGACATTCTAAGAATTGATGTTGGAGTTGAATTTTCTAAGTATCGAAAGATATGACTTCAGGGTTGAAATTTCATTAATTGCTAATAACACAGTCCTTTCTTTAATTTTTTTTTTCTAGACCTAAGCAGATTTCAGAATTTTGACTATGTGATTAAAATATTTTTTTAGTTTCCAACAATATTTTTAAGTTGATTAATAGCCGATCAAAAGACATAAGACCACTTAACGCCTTCTTGAACATAATATCAGAAGAACTTCTTAAAAGAACTTTTTAAGTTTTATTAATTAGAGGGGAAATCATAAACCAATTTTTAATTTTATGCTCACCTCAAGCTTCTTTTCAAAGAGCTTCATTTCTTTCTGTTTTTTTATCTGAATCAAGCCTTTCACAATTTTTTAATCTCTTTTTTTTTCTTTCCACTGAGAATTAATATATTTGGCAAAGCACATTTTAAGGATTTTATACGTCTGAATTCAGACAACAATTTTTTATTTTATGCTCGCCCCAAACTTCTTCATAGGGAGACTCTCACATAATTTTTATCATCTTTCTTTTGCTCCCTTTGTTTTCTGAGAACTATTATATTTGGTGGAGCATATTTCTTTTAAAGACTTTAAATGTCCAAACTTCCCTAATTAATAATTCTCAAATACTTCTTAGTATGAATTTTGCAATATTATAATTCATTCAAAAGACATGACTCAATTATTTGCTAGAGAATTAAAAGACTCGTGATATCCCAAGTCAATTACTAGTATTTTAATCACACTACTTCATTCTGAAATTTATTTAGGACCCTGTCAGAGTTCTTTAAAGTGAAGGACCCAATTATCAGGACATTAATTTCATTTTCCTCTGAAATAAGCCTTATTAAAATACTAGAAATTTTATCATGAATCACCCTTTCTTGATTGTCTTTCTGGTGAGCTTTTAAAGTTTGAGCTAGTTTCTCCTTTTTCAAAAATTTCTTCTTCATTAGATGTAATGTTATCTGCAGAATTTGGACAACAAATCATCTTTCCTTTCCAAGTGAGATTTATGAACACTGAATGAACTCTGGACAACAAGTTCTTTTTCCTTTCCATATTTTACTTTGGTGGGAGGGTTGGGACCAACTAATAATGATCCTGCAAATATCTCTTTTCACCAACAGAAACTGTCAGAAGTTGAAACCTACAGTCCCTCAATAGGGAAGAGGTCTCAGAAAGTCTAACTTCCTTGCCAGTGATAGCCTCCTTTCAGAACTCGATGGTCTCTAAGGGTTTTTTTGCTCTTTTTCTAATGATAGGATTTCCTCTTTCTCATACTCGTCCTTGACCTTGACCTCGGATGTGAGTTATAAAAGAGTTTACACCCTCGGTGAGTTGCAACAAAAAGATTTTTTTAATTTAATTTTTATTTTGTTGCTTTTGATGTTTTCTCATATATCCTTTTCTTTCTGCATTAAATGTCCACATTACTTGAGTGCGCTTTCTTTTTTTGGCAGAGCACAGTAGAAAACAGCGAGAGAGATATCAATTGACTTCATTGTATGCTTCACGACAGTGGGCTCTTTTTCTTTGAGGACCATGTCCAATGACTGAAGTTCCTGAGCTGACATTAAATTGAACCCAACTGACGGTTATGCAACTTCTATGGTGTCTAACTTCATTATTGTGAAGGGTATATTTCCAAAAAGTACTCAGATTTCGCCAAAGCATGTTAGAGGCTTGACTACTAATCTCTACAATGTGGCACTTTAACTAGTAGGCAGGTTCAACAGTCCACAAATGAGGAGGTTAACTTAGAAGAGGACATTTCTTTAAAATTTGAAATTATCAAAGTTTCAGTTAAATTCAGTTCAATGCACCATACTAGTCGTGGAGATTTCTAGAGAGACCAAGCATTTTGTGAATCGCTTGTTGACAGGGCATTTCTTTGGAAACTTATCCAAGTGAATTTTCTTTTATTTTGTTTTATTTTGATTTTTGAGTTTTTTGAATTTGAAGTTTTTGTTTTGTTTTTTATTTGGAGTTTTATTTGTTTTTTTCTTTCTAGTTTGGTGTTTTTTTTACTTTGTTTTCGATTTTTTATTTTATATTAGCTGAGATATTTCAGGAGTAAAATTTAGCCTAACTTGTTAAAAACAACTTAGACTCAGAAGAGGAATGAAATGATTCTCAGCTGACAGTGATTTAATCACCATCCTGGGCTGGATTCGAGACAAGTCATGGCGGGGACTGATCTATAAAAAAATATACATATTTCTTTATGTCTTAATTCTTATCAATTAAGGATATTATGCTTTAATGAAATGTATTTTTTCTGTGTTTTTGGATATAGAAGATGTAAAAAGGTCCAAAAAGGAAAAAGGAGAAAAAAAGAGCAAAAATGGAGCAAAATACAAAAAGTATAAAAAATATGGCCTGGTGCCTAGGCGCCAGAAGTTGGCGCCTAAGCGCCAGACTCGATACGTAAACCGTCAAGTTTTTGACAACGTTTGAACGGTTATTTTGACGGAGTGAGCGGTTATCGGACATTCTGAAGACCGGCAGTTGTTCCTGATAATAGGACATGTGATACATTGCATTCGGACGCTCCAAAATGGTTTTAATCGCGAAGAGGTGCGAGCCAAAGTGAAGATGTGCGAAGAATCGGACGCGGTGTCGAGCGCCAGCGCCGACGTGACCTTCTAGAAGATTCATCGAATGTGGACATGTTTTGAAGAGGTGCCTCAAGGCAACCCATGAAGCCTATAAATAGGAGTCCATTTCTTCAGAAAAATGTGCCCCCCCCCCCCCATTGTAACCACTTCTCTTATCCACTTTAGGATATCTCATCCTTAGAGAGAGAAATTTAGGGCCACTTTTGTTTAGTTTAGTGAGTTTATTTTCAAGTTGTTGCATCTGGAGTTCATTACACTATAGAGTCAGTAGGAATCAGAAGATCTGTAGAAGGAATATTTGAGATAAGTATTTTATATTTGATTCAAAGTTTATTTATTATGTTTTGTTGTTTATATTCAATGTGTTCTGAGTAGTTAGTTACTTTCTTCCTTCAATTATGAAGAGATAAATAAAATAATAAAAGATTCGATGGAGAATTTAAATTCAAAATATTTTCAAAACATTGTGATGACATTAATACCTGATCTTACTTTACTTTTTAAATTGGTCATTTAAATTGTTAAAACCCGTTGAAGAGTTTTGAGACCTAGAAGGAGATAAACTCGTAACATGTAAGTGTCACATGAATCCTTGGGTAGTCGAAGGCCATGTGCGGGCTATTCAAGGTGAAGTGCAAATAAATAGGAAGATAAGATTTAAAGGGCGTAGAATTGATAAGTTTTTAGAGTGACGGACTAAATTCTTATAATTTGATTTATAGATTAGGAAAGGGTCACTAGTAGAGGCCGACCATAGCTACCTCGGACATTTAGTAGTGTGAGTCTAGATTAACCCATTCTACTAACAATACATCCGGACTCGATCGTCAGAATTAGCCTAATATTCTTTGCGCCTGGATCAAAGGGTAAAGAATAGGAATGCTTCTATTTGGCACAATACCATAAATCAAATTCTCCAACGAATATTAAATTATCTTAAAAATCTTAGATTAATTGAAGGGAAGAAAGTTGTTTATTTATATAGTTTTCACAAAATCATTATCTTATTATTGTTTTCTTTATTTGCATCTAGTACATTAATAGTAATTTATAGTTTGATTAAAAACACAAAAAGATTTTTGAAATATAATATTTAGAAATTTATTACTAAAATTTTTCCCCGTGGGATTGATACTGGGGTCTTTGTTTCAAAGCTCTATATTACTTGAAACGATACGTATACTTGCGTAGTACCAAAAAAGTATATAAAATATTTTCTTTTTAAAATTATATTTTGCTATATAAACATATATTTAAAAAGTTTTATTTGGTACACATCTATATAGCAAGTTATTCCGAGTCAAGTTTTTCGCGCTTCGCCGTAAATTAAATTTTCTAGCAAGTAGTAACAAATTCTTGTATTTGGAAGTACAAAAGTTGGGTCAGGGACCCGGTCCACACTGTCAGAGAACAATAAATGATTCTCCGCCGATGGCGTTTAAGCATCATCTCGGGCCGGAACAGAGACAAGTCGTGACGAGGACTCGGTCCACACCGCTAGAGGACGAGAAGTGATTCTCTGCCGACGAAATTCTGAGCGTTATCCCGGGCCAGAATCAAAGCAGGACATGGTGGGAACCCGATCCACACGGCCAGACAGAAAAAGTCATGACAAGGGCATGATCTACACTTCCAAACATTGTGTCGTAAACGGTAAATTTAGCTCTCCTATATAGTGCAACATCCGTGAGGATGAACATCCTCAAAAATACAGAAGGATCACAAGAGAGGCTAAAAAACACAAAAGAGTGTTGCAGCGCGTATCGCTATCCGGTACTGGCCACTTCCTCAAAGGAGTGGTAATACCGCTACGAGCAACTACAACAAAAGAAGTGCTACATGCACAACTCCTTTTCAAAGGAGGGCACGTAGCCAATGACTGGCAGGGACGTAGTCCACACAGCCAGGAGAGTATCGAAACGACTCAGTTTGAGCAGTCAGTGACAGCTGAACTGGAGTCGAAATAGGTATAGAAATCTATTATGGAGTATGTTTTTGAATATGTTGCAATTCATTTCTAGTTCTCCTGGCCCTTCTGCCTAATCGGAGGACAGGTGGATCCTCAGCTAAGCAGGGATAAAAAGAGTTAGGAATAGAAGTCACAACGGTGACGGTAGTGAAAAACTCACTGCTAAAAAAAGATCCACTTACCTCTAGTAGGGAGATCTGTGAGTGCACAGAGGGACGAGTCTGGAAAAGAAAGCCAGGTGCTGCAACATGTAGCTATTGGGTCCGACTTCTTATTTGCAGAAGAGGTGGGCCTGACATGAGTCACTGCAGTAAAAATGGCTTGATATGCACGTCTCTCTCCTTTTAAGAGAGAAGGCACAGAGCCGGTGTCTCTGAGGGAGTAGGGTTACGTAAAGTAATCTCAAAGGGGTGCCCAACGGAACCGAAGGTTATGACTTCCTCGGGAGCACAAAAAATGCTCGGGGAGAGGAAAGGGAGTTCTACCCGATGGTAGTGATCGTGTTCATCATCTTGCTCTTCCACATCGTAGAGCAAGGAGGGATAACGATCAAAATAGAGAGAGGTTAAGAAACTAATCACGAAGTACAACGACATTGGTGCATGCGATAATGCTGCACCTGAGTTATTAAGGGTGAGAGAAGGGAAATAATGCATCGAGTTGCTAACTATAACAACTGATGCATTGACTGAAAACTAAGGTCTTACAAAAAGCTCAACTAGTGACTTCGAGGACAAGAAACCAAGTCATGATAATACGAGAAAATTCGCTAGTATGAAGAGATAGACTCGAACCAACGGAGTCGTTAATTTTGTTTTCGCCTCGTTTTTTCTCTCTTTTATTTTTGAAAGGACTCGCTAGAAATTGTTTTCGCCTCATTTTTTCTCTCTTTTATTTTTGAAGGAGTCGACAGGTTGTCGATTGTCATATACTTCCTTTCTCCGTTTAAATATCTCTTTCAGGGCATATGAATGGCCTGAAGAAGAGAGGAACCAGAAAGACGTACGACAAAGAATACAAACAAAAGAAAAAGCAAAACGTGGACAGCCTCCATGTGATGAACCTCTCAAGGATAGTTCAAGTATGTCCGCCCAAATAAGGTTGGTCGGAGGCACCTTGGACCAATATCCGTAAAAGAATACCTACGTAAACTATCAAAAACAAGAGATTCAGGTAGATACCTGTTCTGGGGTCAAGAACACTCCCAAGGTGATGTGTTTCACTTGATTAATCAGATCTTAGGGGATACCCAAGAATACTCTCGATAAAAAATGTTTCGCTCGTATTATCATAGACCTGGGAAAATAGGATATCAAATGAAGGTTATTCCGTGTGGGAACGCCTATATGCTTCAAAGCTCTAGCTAAGTCATCAGACAGAGTGAGTCTCTCACATCCCAAGTAGGTAGCAGCTTATCGGCATATGATGCCCACGGAATAACTAATAATAATCTCAAAGGGGTAATCCCAACACGTCAAAGCACGTCAGCGCCATAAGGACAGAGGATAAATTGTTGTATCCTAAACAGTCTGTAGCTCATCAGTATCTGGCCGTCAAGATGATACCAACGAAGTCAAAAGAAGCGATCAGGCTCGACAGGGGTAGTCAAAGGAGGGTAGAAGTAGTACCTACAAAGATGAGGTGAGCAGTTTAGGGTACACATACCTGTCATCCCAAGTCACTAAGACTCTAAGTCCACAAGGCCATGAAGGTAGTTGACCCAACACGTCCTGAGATCCTCGGTCATCAATCCCTGAATTGCGGCATCCCCGGGGAACTACGGTAGCCTTAAGGTTAGAGGAAAGAAACTCTATCCTATGACTTTCGACTGCAGCTCCAACAAGTGGGTCTTATACCCGCCAAAGTGACAGAGATGCCTCAGGAAAGAAAGAGATAGGGAGGTTCAGCTACAAAGCTAGAAACGCTAAAAAAAAGACTTAAACCCCATCTGGATAGGGAGCCTTCTAGGACTTAGGCGCACTAGACAACCACCTAATTAGTAATCTATGTTGGGCCAGTCTGGTTGGAGAAGCACGGGGGCTTCTCCTCAGGACATGCAATATGAATGCAATTATTTAGAGCAATCTATAATTATTATGAAGGCCCTATTAATTTTGACTTGGGTGAGGGTCATGCTATGCAACTCGTTTTAAAACTGGCTCGAAGGGCATGCAAGAAGGTAAAATGCAAATGTTAAAATCTTGAATATTTTAATCTTAAATTTTGATTTTTCTTGAATGTTTTACTCAGTATTTTTTAAGTAGAAAATTTATAATTTTAAGGTCCTTTATAAGCCTAGATTATATTTTCAGTGAGACCCCAGATGCACACAATGAAAAGCAATCAGCATGCAGACATGCAAATGCATATATAGAAGTAAAACAAGCCAAACAAAATAATAAATAGGTCGATGCAGCTGGGTCAGCAACATACCCCAAAAAAAGAAGAGCGTTCGGACTTCGCATATACATGTCCAGTCTTGATTCTATACATCAATATGAAATGTAGAATTAAGATATGGGCACGAGCATTTTCTCCTGGTCCCTTCCACATGGTTCCCATGCCAGATGCCTAAGAACTCATGCTTGTATCTTATTTCTGCTACAGGACTCTCCTAGGAGTTTAAAAAGTACGTTGGAAAAGTAAAAGAAAAAAGAGACTTTACCTGCATGAAAACAAGAGTTAGTGGGGAATGGCATGTAACACATAGTCGTGCCTTATAAGTGGGGGAGTTAAATAAAACCTCAAAGAAAAATTGTCAGAAAACATTACATGCTCCCCCATAGCGGTACATGTGTGTGTGTGCATATAAGTAGGCATGATTCCTTGCAAAAGAACGCCCTAACACACTACTATACATATGCAACATGCAGACACACTAAAAAAAACACAAGAAAGGTGATGAGTGGCTAGCGCAAGAGCAAAAAAAAAAACATCACAGAAAAATAGTCAGAGGCGTCAAAAAGAACTACCAAGCATCCTAAACCCTAGCCTAACATGCCATCTAACAAGAAAGTGTCTTAACTAGCATCTAAGTGCGGGGCCAGTCTCCGGGTAAAGTATGACTTTGGCAGAGTCGCCTTGTCGGCCTCGTCCTAAAGATTCAAGGGGTCCAAAAGTTGTCACCCAAGGTGGATTTTAAAAAAGGGTATATACGGCCTAGTTTGCTACATGCGAAGTCTATAAAGTATAGTGGATATAATATGTAGAAAAATATATTCTTCTTTTAAATTTAAAATAAGGGTCGTTAATGCGGGCCCATAACATACAAAGTAACACGAGTTAGATCTCTTGGATCCTTATCACAGTCATACTTGTGTCAATCCCAATGACTTAATTCACATTGCTCACTAGGATCGATCCTGCAAGAAATGCTCACTAAAGCATCATGACTAACACAAGAGTCGCTCTCCTATCAATTCTGGCTTACTATCCATGCAAGCATACAAATGTAAATGCAAACAGTCAATGCACAAAAGTATTAGGTATGTCGTGGAGGCAGTGACCCAGAAGGGTGAGCGTGTCATTAAGGTGGTGACGAGTGGGTGTGTCGTGGAGACTGTGACCCAAATGATGAGTGTACGAAGGGACACTCGAAGTGCAACCCAAACAAATGATAGTGATCATGCAAAGTAACACATACAAGATGCAATGCATCATACAAGTAGGAAAACAGACACATGCAAATAAACATGCAAAACAATGCAAAAAGCATACAAGCATGCAAGTGATCGGTGGGTCAGGCCGGGAAGGCCGATTAAAACAAAGTACTCGGTTGACCGGGCCGAGGCGGCCAGTCAAACCAAAGCGAAATGCTGACCAGGTTGGGGCGGCCGGTCGAGTCGACGTGAAGTGTGGCAGGGCCGGGGAGACCGATCGAGGCAAATTGAGATGCCGACCGGGCCGATGCGGCCGGTCGGGGCAAAATGAGATGTCGACCGGGTCGGGGCGGCCGGTTGAACTAAAACAAAGTATCGGCAGAGCCAAGGCGGTCGGTGAATCCAAAGTGAAAGGCCGATCGGGCTAGGGCTGCCTCTCGTGGAACAAGTGACATGCAACATGCTTCAAGCAAGATATGTGATGCAATCTAAGGCAAGAAAACATGCTCGATAGCAAACCAAGCTCGTGCTAACGTCCTCACTTATGTACATAGGGTTTGAAGCTTGGATGTGTGGCATCGCCGCCTTCTGCTTCGGTGAGGCATGTGGGGAATTTCTCCTGGGATCTCTGAAGGGGAAACTCTCAACAACATTGTGAAATGGGTCAGCTACAAAGTTTTCCAACTTCACAACTCCTCAGGACTTTGAAAAGTGAGCTAGCTAGAAAACTTCTCTCATTTTGCAAAACCAAACTCCCAATTTCTCCAAGAAAAATTAAGGAATCCAAATCAAAAGGAGTAAGAGACTCCAACCCGTTGGGACTTATGCTAAGGTTCACAACAGGAACACTAGGCTCTATGAATGGTGTTTGGCCACGCATGAAAAATCCTAACCTAAAAGCTCGCTTTAGGAAAGCAAACAATCCAACACGTAGGCATGAGACCGCGCCAGCTCACGATGGCACAAGCATCGTGTGAGCGATCTAACTCGCACGTCTAGCGACACTAAACCCTAGGTCTAGCTAAAAATTAGATGACAAGGGTTCGAAGAAGGTTATACCATCGTGTTGGTTGCTCATCTTCCTGCAAATTCCAGGAAGATGGCTTTCCTTGCAAGGTAGAAGATGTCAACGCCTCTTCCACTTTGCGGTATCGTCAGTGTCTGTTGACGGTGAGGCTCTCTGGCAAAGTTTCTCTGCCCTAAATCTTACACATGAAGGAGGCAATGGCAGAAATTCTTGCTAACGGAGGCTTTACCAACGGACGTCTGACGGTTAGGCACTCCGACAAAGTTTCTCTGCCCTAAATCCTGCACATGAAGGAGGTAATGACAGAAAGTCTTGCTAACGGAGGCTTCACCGGAGGAGGAGGCTTCACCGGCAGAAGAGGAAGCTAAAAAGAGGGGTTACAGTCATGAAGGGCGGGAGGAGGTGCAAAGGCTCAGACTCCACTTGAGTGGAAACTAGGGATAACGGGAACTAAATCCCAGCACTGAGGAAGGACGTCAGGGAGTCGCCGTCGTGGCTTGAGGAGTCGGAGGAGGCACCGAAGTGGGGGAGAGCCTCCACGTGAGCTCTCTCTCGGGTATGAACCTCAGCTGGGCAAGAAGGCCGGTAGTGGGTAGTTCACTGGTGAGGAACGTCGGCCGGCGTGCTTTAGGTGTGACGAAGGAGATCAGGCAAATGTGGCACGACGATGGGGCTAGGGAATGCGATCTTCGACATGAAAATTAGAGGGAACTCTGGGAGCGGTGCTGGCGTGGAGGGTTGGCTGGCGGCGAGGTCGAGCTAGAGGCGCAACGTGGGAGGCAGCGCCAGCGAGGGAGGTAGGGTGTTTATTCCATCGAAGAACGCACGCATCCGCACGCATCTCCTTCTAATACCCATCTAGTACCCTCCAATACCCACCAATACTCACCTAATAGCCAATACCCAACATCCAATACACATCCATACACATTCATACCCATTCATACCCATCTATACCCATCCAGTACCCATCAGTACCCAAAAAAATCCGCACCCAACGCTGCGTACGTGCTCCGGATGGAATAATTCGCCGGGGGAGTGTGTGTCTAGGGCTATAATCAGGACTTTTCAGCGGAGAGATTCGTGAGGGAGAATAGGTTTTTTTTTAAGATTTTTTTTCTATTTTATATTTTTTAATATTTTTTATTTAAAATTCTTGATTTTCGTATTTCTACTTTGTGGACGAAACCATAGCAATATGACTGTCTTTCTCGGGTAAAATTGACGTTCTGCATGCGCTATCGCAGTCCGTTTTGTCATCTGGACAAATTCATCGACGATCGAGCCAATTTCAAGTATTAATTCACGCGTGATGTGGAGAATAATATTTGTCGGCCCAATCACCGATCTTCGCCTAAGTAATGACCAAGGTCAAACAAAATGCTCTCAACAGTGAGACACGCAACTCACACCAAATGGTTGCAAGTTCATGACAAAATGTGTCAAATTTCATTTTCTTTGGATTTTAGTTTTGTGATTGATTCTTTGAAAGTTTATTTTAATTTTGATCGAGGTGTATATGAATGTGTATGTGGTGCGTTATGGCGTATATGTAGGTCCCAATACTGGTCCTCTAGAAGAGTCAGTAGAGAAGTTCTACAACTTCATTCTAAGTGCTAGAGAATAATATTGACCTCACAGAAAATGAGGTCAACACATGCTGATATAAAAACACAGTCTTTCATCATCCCCTTGCTTGATATGTCACAATGCTAATGAGCACTTCCTCGAACTTCGAGCACTGGCGAACTGCGCTAGGAACATCCTTTTGTAATCAACTAAGGTCAATTACTCATGTGGGTAAGCTATTGAACCACCTAAGGGTAGACTCTCTCAACGTGGTGTAGAATAACCGACATTTCAATGCATCAAAAATTCTTAAGAGGCAGTCGACTAACTCAAATGAAAAAAAAATATGATCAGTTGGGTTGTTTGAACCCTTGTACACTTCTAGCACGAGATTCTTAAACTTCTCAGACTGTTCAACATCAGAGATTTACCATAAGAATGCAATCTCTAGCAGGTGGTGGGTCTCACAGTGCCCATTATGTTTTTGTTTATTGGTGTCGACCCAACACTATCTTGGTATTAAGAGTCTGCAAATCTTTCCAACTCTTGAGCTGCTCGGCGACCTTGGGGCTTAGGCTCCTCTTCTTGAGGGTTTTGTTCACGGGAAACTTGTTCCCATCCCCCAAGCACTACTCAGGTTAGTTTCGCAATTTGGTCTCTAACTCCTAAATCTGTTATTGAAAGACATCCTGAGTATGATCCACATTTTGTGCTCCCTTGTGTGTTTCTTCTTCACGCTGTGCTCTTCTTCTTTGCGCCATGAATCCATGCTCACCACACCTTTTAGGATGTTAAATCTGAATTTATCTTGTGGGTCATGTCAAAGAAATATAACATAAATGAGAGAAAGAAAGAGAGAGAATTAACAATAATTTAAAATGAGTGTATTGACCCTCAACTTTATTGGCTATGATTGCTTATTTGTATTCTTAAGGTGATCTCCAATTTTTAGAGGAGGCGTGTCCCATTAAATTACATAGAGAGCCCTATTTTAATAGGGACAACACAAGGCATTATAGGTTGTTGGCTTCGATGGAAGCAAAAGATATCTTGGAATCCTCGACTCGACAATCTAGTCGGTAGGGATGAGACGATTGATCTTGTCAATGGCCTATTTTGATAAAGACCATTCGACTGACGGATAACTCGGGTGTAGATCGGATGACACAATGACATCAGTCAGGCAAAGTTAGTCGGTCGACCCAATGACATCGGTCGAACATATGTGATTCATTTTACAAGAGATTGCTCGCTAATTTAGTTCTCATTAGGTTCACTGACTCCTCGATTCAATTGCTTTTGGTTGACAACTGTTGCCTGAGCTCCGCGTGACTCTGGGGGCCTCAATATGGCCCTATCACATCCTCTGGGCCTATCATATTCTTTTGAGATTCTTCGTAACAGGTTTTTCGTATACGTCTATATAGATAGATCAATAAGTATCAACATTAAAAACTACTAACGTTTAGTATTTTAATTTTTAGCCGTGTCATTGAATTTTATTACCAATACACACACACATATACATGGCCTTGAACCGATGACCTAATTGAAAGTCTATACTGTCAACCAACAAAATGGTTGCTTACACATTATAAATATTTTTATGAGCACTTATATACACACCACACAATGCTCAAGTATTTAATTATCTAACAGCTAAACTGTCATTTTTACTTTCATAATAATTAAATCTTTCGTATCACAAAAAAATATCATTATCACTAACTATTAAAAAAAAATTACAATTTATCACACATAAATAAGATGATATGTATGTAAAAAATCAATGCCTATATGTAAATGCATATAAATTGTGTGGCATATATATGTAAATATTCAAGTTTCTAATTATAATTGTTCTTTTCTTAGCATCAATATATCATAATTTTTGTTTATTTCTTTCAATATAATTGAGCCTCTTCTTTTGGTAGCCCAACTCTCGGCGCCGCCACATCTAACTCGCCTCAATCTCGTCCACTCAAAAATATTCTTTTTTTTATTTGGTTATAGTTGGCTTATGTATGGATTCTTTTCGTGGATATTGTTTTTCAAGATATTTCGATTCAACTCTATTTGGACGTATACTGTGAGCCTATTACATGAGGATTACCTTACATATACCTTTCATGTTTCTTTTTAAATTTATTTGTCTATTTTTTGTCCTGTGTACTTCTTTTTCGATTCTTCTCATCTACGAGCCATTTCTATCATCCTAGACGAAGATTTATTTAAAAAAGGGAACAAACATATATAATAGACAAGCTAGCGACTCCAAATTTTTATTAATAACCAAAAACAATGTTTGCCGTCACTGACTCACCTGATCCCTCCTCGACAGGGGCATTTCCCTTCCTCTGGATAGCGGCCCCGTGTGTTGCAAACTCATTTAGGATTTCAGCTCAAAAAAAAATCTTCAATGCGGCTACAAAGACGTCTAGACTCTTTCATGTCGTGACCTGATCCTTGGGGTATCGATAAAATTTCTTGGGGTCCTGAAGAAAAGCTACCGAAGAAAAGCTACTACATTCATCGAAGGCGCTTCCCAGAAATAATCTTTTTTTTTTTATTGCCTACAATATTTTAGCCATAGAGACAACCAAATACATGATGCATACTGCTTCTCAGTTGTGAGCCGACCACTTGTGAAAACGAGTTGGCCACTGATCATGAATCCTCATCTATCCTCTGGTGTAAGGTTTTGTCCGATTCCCCTATTATTGCATGGTTACCTTAGTAACAACAAGAGTTAAAAGGGCACGAGCCTTCCTTCGACCTCCATCAAAATTTCGTGCAGGTCTCTTTTTTGGATGGTTATCTAAAACCTCAGTTTTTTTATAGACGTTGACAACATTTTCTTCAGCAGTGATGTATTTATTGGCCATTTATAGTAATTCAGCCAGGCTCTAAGGTTATGCTAAGCTGACGTCAAATTGAAACCTTTCTTTTATTAACCCTTGGGTTAGAGCGAGGTGTGCCACTCCAGATTCTATGTTATGTACTTCCACAATCTCCCTCTAGAACCTGCTGATATAAAAACACAGGCTTTCATCATCCCCTTGTTTGATTTGCCACATTGCTTATGAGCACTTCTTCGTCCTTCGGGCACTGGCGAACTGCACCAGAAACATCCTTCTATAATCGAAAAAGGAGCCAATTACTCATGCAGATAAGCTATTAAAACACCTAAGGGCAGATTCTCTCAGCATGGAGTAGAATAACCGATATTTCAATGCATCAAAAATTCTTAGGATGTAGCCGACTAACTCAAATGAGGAAATATGATCATTTGGGTCGTTTCAACCCTTGTACACTTCTAACATGAGAATCTTTAACTTCTCAGACGATTCAGCATTAGTGATTTACCAGAAGAACGCATTCTTTAACTTGTGGTGGATCTCATCATGCCCATTCTGTTTTCTGTTTATTAGTGTCGACCAAACACTGTCTTGGTATTGAGAGTCTGAAAATCTTTCCAACCTCTGAGCTGCTCAACGACTTTGGGGCTCAGGCTCCCCTTTGTGAGGGTTTTGTTCCGGGAAAACTTGTTCCCCTCCCCCAAGCACTACTCAGGTTAGTATCGCAAACTGATCTTTTAACTCCTAAATCTTTTATTGATGACATCCCGAGTATGATCCGCATTTTTGTGTCTCCCATGTGTGTACCTTCTTCACGCTATGCTCTTCTTCTTGACGCCAAGACTCAATGCTCACTGCAGATTTTAGGATGTTGAATCTGGATTTATCTCGTTAGTCAGTGTAAGGAATAGAATATAAATGAGAGAAAGAAAGAGAGAGAATGAACAATAATTTAGAACGAGTATATTGACCCCTCCCAAACTTATTGGCTAAGATCATCTAATATGTATTCTCAAGGTGACCACCTATTTTTGGACGAAGGAGGCATGGCCCATTAAATTACATAGATACCCTTATTTTAATAGGGACAACACAGGGCATTACAAATAGTTGGCTTCGATGGGACTTAGAGATATCTTTGAATCCTCTACTTGACGTTCTAGTCGGTGGGGATGAGGCGGTTGATCTTGTCGATGGACTATTTTGGTTAGACCGTTCGGCCGACTGATAACGCGAGTGTAGATCAGACGACACAATAACATCAGTCGGGCATAGTTGGTAGGTCGCCCCAATGACATCTGTCGAACATACGTGATTCATTTTACAGAGAGATTGCCAACCAATTTAGTTCTTGGTAGATTCTCTGACTCCTCAATTCGACTGCTTTTGATTGGCAATTGTTGTCTAAGCTCTGCATGACTCGGCGGGCCTCAATATTGCCCTGCCACATGCTCTGGATCTGTCGTTTTCTTTTGAGTTCTTCTTGAACTTCTTAACATATATATATATATATATATATATATATATATATATATATATATATATATATATAAATATTGATGTTTTTTTATTTATAATTGTTTTTTCTTAAAATCAATATATCATTATTTTTGTTTATTTCTTTCAATATAATTGTGCCTGCCCTTTTGGTAGCCCAACCCTCGCCGCCGCCGCATCTGACCCGCCGCAATCTCGTCCACTCATCCGGCACGGAACCTAAACTAATCTTATAGAAAAGACAGATTAAACTTCTTAATCCCATTACTCAAAATGCGGAACGCTCCGCTCCCAATCCTAGATCTATTGTTCGTCGCCGCCGCCGCCGCCGCATCAGCAGGTCTGATGAGAGCCACTGCATCGCCGGCGGTGGCAGAGAGCTGTCCGATGAACCTGAGCTACGTCACCCACTTCCCATGGGATCGCACTTCATGCCAGCCGAACACCACCAACATGACCAGTTGCTGCATGACTCTGCTGAGCGTGTTGGCCATCGGTCTCTCTCAGCGCCTCCGCTCCACATCCCTCTTCCGTCTCCCCTCATTCGCCGCCTCTGCAGATTGCCTAGAGTCCTTCCAGTCCAAGCTTTCCGAGCTCTCTCTCCCCTCCACACTAGTCCCCACCTGCTTCCCTTCTCCGGAGCACTTCGTCATATCTCCGGACTACTGCGACGGCATCATGTCTCTCCGTGACTGGAAAAACAGACTTGGTAGCTCCACTGCCGTCGATACCGACTGCGCCTCCGACCTGCTCGACCTCACCAGGTGCGCCGCCTGCCTCTCCGCTGGCTTCCAGATTTCCTCCCGCTTGACTGCTCTCGACGGGAACACTTCCCACGCTACCAATTGCTTCTACCTCACCGCCACCTACGCCGCCGGAATCGCAAATAACTTCGGCCCCGAGGATCCCCGTGATTCCCTCTGCACCTTAGGTCTCTCGGTCCCCTCTCCTCCACATCCCGAATCATCCACCACATCACCCTCACACGCCGCCATTTACGCCTCCTCCTCTGCCGCCGCTGCCTTTCTTCTCGTCTCCATTACCCTTGTCCTCTATCTCTGGCGGTCCCGCCGACAGAGAACTAACAGGGCTGGTAACACCGCAGCCAACTCCATGGATAGCCAGCTTTCTTCTTCACGGCAACATACTCGCCCCAACATCGGCGCCATCTGGTACAAAATACAAGAGCTGGAAAAGTCCACAGGTTACTTCTCTCAACGCAACTTTATAGGCCGCGGGGGATTCGGAGTCGTCTACCGCGGCGTCCTATCCGACGGCAGCCTCGTCGCCGTGAAACACGTTCTCGAATCAGAGTTCCAGGGCGAAGATGAGTTCCGCAACGAGGTAGAGATTATCAGCAACCTCCGCCACCGCAATCTCGTCCCTCTTCGAGGCTGCTGTATCACCGACGCTGAAACCGAACTAGGAAGGCAGAGGTTCCTTGTCTACGACTACATGTCCAACGGCAGTCTCGACGAATACATCTTCCGCGATCTGCGCGGCGGCGTTAGCAAGCGCCCTCCACTCACCTGGCCGCAGAGGAAGAACATAATCCTCGACGTGGCCAAGGCCCTGGCTTATCTGCATTACGGAATAAAGCCGGCCATCTTCCACCGCGACATCAAGGCCACAAACATCCTCCTTGACGACGAGATGCGGGCGAGGGTATCGGACTTCGGACTTGCGCGGCAAAGCCGAGAGGGGCAGTCTCACCTAACTACTCGGGTAGCGGGTACTCACGGCTACCTTTCACCGGAGTACGCGCTGTACGGCCAGCTGACTGAAAAAAGCGACGTATACAGCTTTGGAATGGTGGTGCTGGAGATTATGAGCGGGCGGCGAGCGCTCGACATGGCGTCGCCATCCGGCATCGTGCTTATCACCGACTGGGCGTGGAAGCTCGTGAAGGGTGGGAGGGTTGAAGAGGTGTTCGACACGGAGCTTGTGAGCGGGGAGGGATGCGGGCCGAAGGGGATCATGGAGCGTTTTGTTCTTGTTGGAATCCTCTGCGCACATGTAATGGTGGCTTTTAGGCCAACTATTGAAGAGGCGCTGAGGATTCTGGAAGGGGATGTTGAAGTTCCGGCGATCCCCGACCGACCGATGCCGATCGGCCGTGGAGCTTACTACGGCGGGGAGGGGAGCACTTTCACCGCCTCGCCCACACTGAGTGGCTTCGTCGCCAATCCCGGAGAAATGCTCCGGGGAAACAATTTGTGAGATACTCGAGACATCAGCAAATTGTCATCTCTGCTATTTCTTGGTTGGAAAAAGATTTGTGACCATTAGAAATTCCGTTACTTTTTCATTCAAATTCAATATTCGTTCTCTCCGATTATTCGGGTTAAATGATTAATTTTGAGTCCGTACTTCAATAAAATAAAATTAAAATATATACAATTTATAAAATTGTTTGTATTTCGACTCTTTAATTTATCATTTTTTAAAAGGTGGGGCCACTGAAATATAATGATATATTATTGGAGCATGACTGACTCCCCATGTAAAATTTTTTCGAATTATTGGGCTGTTGGTACTTAGGGCTGTCAAAAAAGCTCTTTATTCACGAATAGTTCATGTTCGGTTCGCTAAGAAGTTCGTGTTTGGTTCGCCAAGAAATTTGTGTTCAATTCGTTCGATAAGCAAATGAGACGAACACGAATAATTTTTTTCGTTCGGTTTGTTAAACGAACCAAACACGAACAGAGATGTGTTCATTCGTGTTCGGTTCGTTCTTGTTCGAAATATAAAATAATTTAAAATAATTATAGTATTAATTATATTAATATAAATATTATAATATTATAATTAATATAGTATACTATATATATTAAAATAAAATCCTAAACAAAACCCTAAACGACTTATTTGGATTGCTTCATTGTGAGGAAGTATGGATTACTTGATGTGTACGGAATACCTGGTCAATTTGCTTCATTTTGAGGAAGTATGCTATCAAAGCTAGGGCTGTCAAAAAAGCTCGTTGTTCGCAAACAGTTCGTGTTCGGTTCGCCAGGAAGTTCGTGTTCGATTCGTTCGATAAGCAAACGAGAAGAACACGAATTTTTTTTTTTTTTGGTTTGTTAAACGAACCAAACACGAACAGTGATGTTCGAACACATTTCAAACATGAATATTAGCTCTGTTCGTTCGTGTTCGGTTCGTTTACACCCCTAGTTGGTACAGTGATAAATTTATTTAATTTTATTTATTCTCCGTTTTGTTCCAATAAGGGAGAGCGGCTCCATTTCGTTTTTTGGGTTAATTGGAGGGCTCAGTATGAACGACCAGACGTTCTATGTTTGGTTCATGCAACAACAATATTAGGAAATATTTATTCCCTTCCTGAAAGGAGCACTGGAGCGGAAGGTGAGGGTGCTTGGAGTTGTGGCTTGTGACTGTTTTATTATTTTTTTTCTTCTATTATGTTTTCCTAAAAACATACCGCCAAATTCTTTTATGTTTAGGTATCTAACACAAAAACATTAATTTTTACCTTTTTACCACCAATATTTTTAATTTCAAATAAAATATAGCAATTATTTAAATCTAACAATGTGATGTTGAATTTGAATTTGTACTGTGAGATATGCCCAAGAAATGAAGCGGTAAGAATTACGAGGGAGAGATAGAGAAAGAGAGGAAAAGTGAAGGAAAGAGTGCACAATTATTTGTCTTGCTTGTGTAAACTTGGGTATTTCTGGACTTTGCGACGTTTGTTATATATCAAAATTAGAGATTATAGGAGAGAAGGGGAGACTGACTTCTTACACGAGAAGGGTCTAGAGAGAAGAGTCCAAAATGTTTTAGTACATGATATAGTTTGTCTATTTATAGGAGACCGAGGGATAAGTTGTACAATTACATGTTTTACCCCTGCTCTAGAGGGGTTGTACAGGGTATTATGATCTTTTTGTCTGTCTGAACCTTGTGCTCGGCAAGCCCTTGGGTCGGCTGACTGAACTATTTTAGGGCGGCTTTCACCGGGCACACCGATCAGCTTTCGCTATGCCAAGCCAGTCGGATCTTGAGTAGAATGGCTGATTGACTTGCATGATTATTTTCTTTGGTGATCTCTTAAGGGATCCATTGAGAGAGCTTTACTTTCATAATTGTTGGATTGTTGATGATGTTAGACATTTGTCTGGTCATTGGCATGGATGTCTGTCGCTTGTTGGCCTAGTTGCTTCTTTGATAGTTTGACTGGCTTTTGATCGGTTGACAACCCTTTGGTCGATCTGCAACTCTTCGGTCGGCTAGCTATCAAATGTTTGGGTGATTTTCAGTTGATTGGATTTCATAAGGCCTTGTAGCTTTTAATGAGAGGGAGGACTCTCATCACATTACATTTGATCTGGACCATTAGATTGTCTCGAGAGTCATTTTGACACATTCTTGAGTGTATATATTAAATTCACCAACTTCTCATGCTTCTTGATAACAACAACTACGATAAGAATAAAATTATTGTTATGAACATTTATCATAGCTCGTCTAATAACGAGGAAAGATCTCCTTAAAATGATTAGTATTTTTTTATTTTCCTTCATATCTAGTACAATAAAATCCACATGTAAGATAAATTTATCCACTTTAACAAGCACATCTTCTATGACCCCCTTAGGATAAGTGATTGATCGATCAGCTAACTGAAAGATTATAGTAGTGGAAGAAATCTCTCCTAAGCCTAACCTTCTGAATATCAATAAGGGCATGAAGTTAATGTTAGCACCTAAATCACATAGAGCTTTTTCACAAAATATTTCTCCTATCGCACAAGAATTAGTAAAGCTACCAGGATTTTTAAATTTTTTAGGAAGCTTTTTCTAAATTCTTGCACTACATTCCTCACTCAGTGTTATAGTTTCATGATCACAAAAATTCATTTTCCTATTTAAGATATCCTTCATAAACTTTGGATGGGGTAGTGCGCTTAAGTCTTTGTGAAGCTTATTGAAAGGTTGGATTAAGGTTTTGAGCAAGTTGAAGTCGATGCCAAAAATTGCTTTGGATTTCAATGGCAAAATTAGAGCTTTATGGTGGCTTAATTGGCCTAAGGATGGTGGGGATGGTCTTCTGGTCAGGAGGGGTACTTTCGCTGCTGGGAGCAAGAGGACTAAGTGGTTGTGTAGGGAGTTTTTTGGTGTCTTAAGGGGCTCAATTCATGGTTATTTATAGCCATCAGAGGTTAGGGGAGGAGCTTGACTATGCATGGGGATCCCAGGTGGCTTCTCGGAGCATGTGAAGAAGATTTGAAAAAGATTTTGGTAGGGAGAAGGGAGCTTTTTCAATTTTCCAAGTGTTGGGCATGGTGGTGCCAATGAGGGTGAGGATGGCATAAGAGAGTGCTTGTGCTATTTGGAGAAGCCTTTTGGTGGGTGGCTAAGACCAGGTTTGGTCTGGTTTGACCCACCATGTGCTGGTTCAAAGAACCCTGACCTAGGCGCCATGTGTTGAATGGCATGGTTGGGTGTGTCAAATTTGTCATTTAGTGGCTTTTTTGTCAACCAAATGTTTTAGTGTGTCATGATTGTGTCACGGGTGACCCATGGAGGATGGGTCGTGGGAGAGATAGGTCATGAGCTTGGGTTTGGATTTAGGGCTAACCAAAGTGTTTTTAGGTTTAGGCCAAGAGCTTAAGCTTAATGGGCTTCCATAATTTAATTAAATAATTAGGTGAATTATGGAGGTTGATCTCATGATGCCAGTTTGACCCCTAAGTGGTTTGTCTTCACCACTTTGTCCGGGGTTTAATTTTGTGGAAATAGATTCAATTGGTCAAGAATTGATCAAAATTGGGTTGGACCTAATTTGGTTTGTTCACTCATAGTGCTTTCAAGTTTTTGGGACAAGTTGGTGTGTTGGAATTTCAAGTTGATGTTATGATTAATTGGAGTTGGTAAGTGACCCAAGGAAAAAAATGTTAAGTTTTTCATGCCTATTTAATACTGATTTTGATGATACTGTACTTTAAATAATGATATTTTTGGTTTTTTTCTACGAGTATGAAGATTTAAGGACAATGGAGCAAAAATATGCAAAAGGGAGCGAATTTGGAGCAAGAAGGGCTAAATTATGAAAATTTGACTTAGGGCGCCAACGGCGAGGTCGATGGCGCCGACGACGTGATTTTCCCGAGAGTTCATAATATATTTCAAGGGAGGCCGCCGACGGCGGAGGTCGAGGCCGCCGACAGTGGGGCCAGTTCAAGGCATTGTTTCTAGAAGGCCGCCGACGGTGGAGCTCGAGGCCGCCGACGACGGGATCGGCGGTTCTTTCACAAAATACGTCAAATGTGGACGATTTTCAAAGGGATGCTTGGAAAACACTTGGAGACTCTTCAACAACTTTAAAAAGAACAATTCTAGGCCGAAATTGTTGTTCTATTTGTTTCATCTAAAAGTCACTAAGAGTTCTTAACAAGTCTTTTAGGGATCTCATAAGAGTTTCTTAGTGTCAAATAGAGAGTCCACTAGTGTCCATTGTTATTATTTAATGAGTGCTATTTAGTGAGTTCATATAGAGATATTGGTGAGGAATTCTTCGAATGATTGTAAGAGTGGAAGGGAAGTGAGAGATCTCTTCTGCATTGTTGTTTTGAAGGAGAATTCCGCATACTGTAAAGAAAGGAAGAGATTCAAAGGAACTTTAAGGAGTTTTCTTGGGGAGGAATTTAAGATAAGTTGTGTTTATTTACTTTAGTCTGTTGAACTTTACTTTTATATATGAAATCCAAGTTTTATTGTATCCTCTCCATAAAATCTGAGTAGTTTTTCTGTCATTCTCCTAGTTTTGATATTTTTGTGAAATGATAAATAGAATTAGTGTGCCCTAAACATTTAAAAGAAGTTGTGACAATCTTTTACTTAG
Organism: Papilionanthe hookeriana x Papilionanthe teres; assembly: GCA_022702705.1. Lineage (NCBI taxonomy): Eukaryota > Viridiplantae > Streptophyta > Magnoliopsida > Asparagales > Orchidaceae > Papilionanthe > Papilionanthe hookeriana x Papilionanthe teres. The sequence goes on along the minus strand of CM040433.1, from coordinate 27,415,989 downwards.
ATCTTAATTTACTTTCAATCTGGCCAATTGAATTGTTAAAATATTTTGAGTTTAACAACTATAGTAAGGATTACATCCGAGATTCAGGGAGATCAAAATCCTTGGAAGCACGGTGCAAATAAATAGGAAAATAATATTCATCGGGCGTAGAATTGGAGATTTTAGATTGACAAACTAAAATCCTTAATTCGGTCATATCGTTTGGGTGTTGAAGTGTAGATGTTAGCCCTCAAGCGAGGGAACGTGGAAGCTCCGAAGTGAGAGCCGGTATCCTCCCAGCTTTAGCTACGGATTCAGTAACCAAGCATAGAATTAGTCAATGTTCTTTATGTCTGGACCAAAGGGTAAAGAATAGGTATGCTCCTACTTGGCACAACACCATCTTAAACTAATTCTAATTATATATTCACTTAAATATTTTAACAAAGGAGAAAGATTCTTGCTTATATATTTGAACTTCACTTTAGTAGAATTAGTTATCTGTTAGTAGAACTAGTTTAATTTAAACTTCATATTATTGTCGATTGCGTATTAGTGACAGATAGACAATTTCGATTTAGTTGTGATTCTGAATTGATTTCTATAATCCTAAGTCTGTAGCCTCTAAAATATTCCCTGTGGGATCAATATCCAGGACTCCACTAGAGCTCTGTATTACTTGAACGATACGTATACTTGCGTTTGAAATTGTGACTTTACAAAATTATTATAAATATATAAATCTGATGTCATAAATTCTTGCATAATAAAAAAGTCACGGTCAGTAAGACCTTAGGTGAGGCTAGGGATAAATTTAGATAAATCCCCCTTCCGATTAAAAAATTTATGCCATGGCAGTCCCTAGTGTCTATAGTGATGTTCATAGGGATTTGGGTTTCATAGGTGACCCAGGGCATTGGGGGTCAGCTGGGTCTCTCTCCAGGCCAAAATCCTAAACCAGCTCAACCAGGGGTTAAGGGTTTAAGCTTATCCTGATGAGGCCCAAGGGAACATAACCCTGGTTTGGGGGTTATATGTAAGTGAGTGGGTGAAACATCACAAAAGTGAGGTTAACAATATCATTTTAAATAGAATATGATAAGTAATCTAATGGTTTAAACTGTTTTAAAAAAGGTCTCTAGCTAATAATAAAATAATATAATCATTTAAAAACGATTAGGTGGTTACGAGGTGGTTAGGAGTTGGTTATGAGCAAAAAAATGATTTGTGGTCATTTGATAGAAAAAAATGCAAGGTATTTAATGATCCAAGGGATTTTGGCTAATTTAAGTTTCATGTGAAGATGCAATCAGTAAAAGTGGGCCCAATTCCTCATGAGAGAGAAAATAGTGAATTATAATTGAAAATTTTAATTTATTTTATGTTCCTAAATTGTGTATTTTTAATTTAAAATAACTTTGTTTGAAGTCCTAAGTTGAATTGAAGTCATTCTGAGGAAATTATGGTCAAATTATAGTTTTATTAACGAAATTATCATTTTTTCTCTACTCATTATCATCGGCTCAACGGGCCTCCAAACTAAGTTGGATTTAGTTACAAATAGACTCATTTGAAGGGTTTCGATAATACAAACGTAATGGTGAAGTTTGTTTTCAAAAATAATGACTCGATGAATAATTTTTATGTGGGGCCACTTTTAATGCATGGACACTCTAATCACATGATTTTAAGTAAAAAACAGTGTTCGATGACCACCAAATCGGTTGGCATGATTTTCATGTGATTATGAAGATCATGCAGCTTGTGTAATATAATTTGGATCACTAGATTGAACTGCAGAAAAAAAAAGATAATTTTAGGGTCTGTGATGATAATCTTCATGCATAAAAATTTGAATTGAAAAGTTTTGCGTAAAATTATTTTAAAATGTCGTCAAACTTTTTTGTATAATATTTATATGTGATAATAAGTCTCATGCAACTTTCAAAATGAAAAATTGAGTCCAACAAATCTCAGGAGAAAAAATTATAATCAAAGGGTTTCAGTGCTTAAGGTTATCTTTGAGTTTGATTAAAATTGATTGTATTTGAAGATTGTTTTGATTAAATTAGTTTTATTAAGTTAAAAATTCATTTTCTTAAATTAATTTTGCTCAAAACTAAGCTTAAGTGAAATCCACTTAAGCTTAAGCTAAGAAAATAGGATTCACTAAAATTGTGGTCAACAATACACAACCACACTGGCCTTTATTATTGTTGTTGTTGTTATCATTTTTAGTTTTTATTATGTGTTTAATCATCATATATGTAATAATGAGATTTATTTTCTGTGATTTTTTTGTGGTTTTTTGGTTCTAAAGACTGGTATTACACATTAGGCTCTTAGAACAAAACAAATTTCTTATCCAACATAATAATTAAAAATAAAAAAAATTTTAATAAAATAATTTGAATCAAATTAAACTAAATCCCTTTAGAAGAATAACTAATTAATAAAATTAAGTATAACCATTAAAAATAACTAACCAATTGTATTTTCATATCAATTCTTTTTCTCAATTAAGAGAATTAATAAATTTTTTCTACTTGGTAAAAGCTGTAAGATCGATTTTAAGTTAATGTGCCCATCTTTTTATTAAGCTCTTATGCATTTATGTAGCTTTTGGCAAATTTAAGCAAGTCAACTAAGGTTCTCATAAACTACAAATCAAGTTCATAGTTAACTTTTTTAGAGACCTTGAATAAGGAATACTTGAGTCACAATCAACTCTAGATCCTTCACTTCTAAATAATTTCTCAAAAGTCTTGTCATAGAATTTCTCTTGTCACAGAATTTCTCTGAGTCATTTTATTCTTAACTTATTACATCAAAACTTACAAGTTTATCTATGGTTGCAAAAGATAATTCATGATGGTGGATTCTAACTAAATAAATTGGTCAGTGAGACTAGTTTGACCTCCATATGTGGTCTAAGATTTTAAATCTACCCTCGATAATCTTCAAATAGAAAGCATTTGACAATTGTGGCATCCTTTCCTCAAGTTCCCTTTTAGATGATTAAAATGAGGGTCCTCTACTTTAGAATTTTGGTGATAGGTTTCATTGTAATAAACAGTACTGCTCATGACTTTCCTTACTTTATAAATAATAAAGACTTTAGATGATTACACCCAAGGAGTAGTTCTTGGAATATGCTCTAAAACTTCTTAAATTTTTAACTAAGTTTGTCCTTCATCTCAATCAGTTGTTTGTTGGTCACAAACTCTTGCTTCCTTATGTTGTCTAAAATCTTCTTTGTTGGTGCTTCTTTAACTTGTGTTTTAGAGACTTCTTTTGTAGATATATGTGCATCCACTTTGATCCTTAGCATAGAATAACAATTGTTGCGCCTTTTGAGAATATTAAATTCTAATTTATATGTTTGTAAGTTATACCGAAACATTAATTAATATGTGTTGAATTCTGATTTGTCCTTGAATAATACCCAAGTAGCAAAGTGTAAGACATGATAGAAAGAGAGAAGGAAGTGCACAATAATGAACAGTAATATGAATTCTTAATTCGTCCTTTCATAAGAAATGATCCCCTATTTATATAGGGGGGGTACAATTTATGAAGTTATATGTTTTCCCTTGCTTAAATAGAGGCATTATAGGATATTTTGAATATTTTACATATAGTCATTTGACTCGGCTACCCTATAACTCAGTTAGCTGAAATCAGTTGGTCTTGGCTCAGTAAGTCCAGTTTGTCTGACTATGTTGAATCGGGGTTGTCGGTTAGCCTTTGGTGGTCTTCGTGTAGGCAAGTTTTAACTCGAATAATTTGGTTTTGTCAGTCGGCTAATCTAGTCCGATTGTCAATTATTGATCTCTGGACAAGAAAGTTTTGTAGAAGGAGCAAGGCTAGGCTCCTGGGCACAGGGTGAATAAATATGAAGGAAAATAGAAAATTGAGAGAAATAGAAGAAAGGCAGTAGAGTGGAGCAAAACTTCAGTATAAGATTAATACTCTATTAAGTTCAAGCTAGTCTACACTAAATTTCATAAGATCACATAATTTAGGCTCTTTTTTTGAACTTCTATTTATAGCTAGTGATTAGAGCCTGATGCTACAGAAAATGCTATATAACTAATGTGTTGCATACATAAGAAGTATGGAACAAGGGCAATCCACTAAAAAAAATGCTTTTGGCACAATTACTTTGGCCTACTACAAAGGTTTAAACAACTAATAAATTTTAAATGGCAGTTTACGAACCTCCATATGAGTAATGTCTGCTCTTCATCACAAAGGGCCTTCGCAACAGTTTAAAACAACCGCTAAAAACCCGGTATATACAGAGGTTTAAATTGCCAATAAACTGCCAAATGATATGACAATTTAAAGCTCCAAAGGAGCATTGTTATTGCTCTCCACCACAAGGGGTTTTAAGAGAGTAAAAAACCACCATTAAAGACCAGTTACATATGACGGTTTAAACTGCCATTTTAAATAGCAGTTCAGGCCAACATTTGAATTGGCAGTATAAACCACCAAATGATATAGTGGTTCAAAACGGCATTTTAACAAGAAATAATAATAATAATAAAGGGCGTGCTGCTATTATTTTTTTCTTAATTTAAATAAAAAATTATCTACGTAGAACATAAAAATTCTGGCTAAGTTCATTCTTATCATTCTATCAAAAACTGGGGTACACAAAAAGAAAAAACCATGTTTCATTTGTGGATAAAAACTGTAGAAATTGTAGCTTGCAAACTATCCAATTATCACAAAAACAGATGTTATTTCTACTCCTGAACTTGGCTTATACCATTCAGCTACACCATTAAGGCTTTGTATGACCAATAACATTAGAAAACCTAGAACCAAGGAGATCAATATGTAAGGGTGCTTCCAAATACCAATATACAGGTATCATCTTCAGTAAATTCTTTAGCAGAAAATAGTTTACTGTCGGTAAAACTGGCCTTGCCCCACACTCCTGAGTTATCTTCCATTGTCTGGAAGTTCAGGGTTCACTAGTAGCACAAAATATACAATTTTTATAAATATGTAAGGGTGGATGTATCAAGTGGAACTTAGAACTCACTCGAAACTAGCATTCAGTTTTCAAGCAAGTCACAATTGATTAGAATCATTTCAAGTCAAAGTCCGAAGTTTCATTCTCCTATCAGTAACCTTTGAGCCTAGTATGCCCACTTGAGACTTGATTCTAGGTAGCATGAAATTATACAAACCTGATTCTACTCGGCAATCAAGGATATATGTGCGCGTGTGCGTGCGTGTGTGTGTGTTGTCATTTGTGTGTGTGTGAGCGCGCGCGCATGCACGCGTATGTATGTATGTATATGTGTGTAGTCACTTACTAATATAATGCCGTTCTTATTAAAACAAGAATTTTAAGTGAAGAAATTCTTGTATCTAATGCCTAGTTTCAAATCATTGACTTCGTTCAACAGAGATAAGTTTTACACTGAGTCATCTCGGCTCAAACATTTACTCAATTTTAATTTAAACTAAACTAGAATAAATTTAATTTGATTAAGCTCAAAACACTCGAACTTAACTCGATGCCATATCTATGAAAATCAAAATAGATTGGAATATACCTCCCATTTCCGACAAGTCTCTTCCTCGATAAGGGTGAGGACTTCAGAGATCAAGTTCCACAAATAAGGTGCATGTATCTATATCATGGAGCTGTGAAATTGAGGTAAGAGGTAATTTCATGAAGAGAAAAAAATATTTAATGCAGAATGAATACTGTCAATAGTTATTGCATGTTAGAAGCTTTGTTCTTATTGTTGATATACCACGTAAAGTTGAATTGAAGGGGAGTGGAAGAAGTCCTCTGAAGCCTTTATGTAATGAGTAAGAAATCATAATAATCTCATTGTGCAGAATATTATAAGGTTGATATTACTTAATCACAAAATCTAGCAAGTATCACCTGGACCGGTATCTTCATGATGTTCTAAATGCTTATAGAACATCAGAGGGCCAGAATATCCATGCAACAATGATGTGCGACTATGGGATACACACAAAATAAGGCCCGGAAAGACTGGCTAAGAACCTTAGCAGCCTGTTTTAGTCGGTCAAAACAGGATTCGTAGTTGTGATATATGATCTATAAGATTTCAATGAAAAATTTGAGAAACTGATTTATGAGGAATTCTAATCACCTTAACAATGAGGGACTCTTCAGTTGAAAACCAATCACCAAAAATATCAGGAAAACTATCAATTACGCTGTAGATGCAACAAATATAAGTGTGTATATTGGATATGGAACGTGAGAGAAGAAATAGGTATATGGTCAAGAACAAATTTACCAAATTCCTGCATACATTTCAGAAACTATTGCTGGCAACGGACCTTATCTACAAATGATATATAGTTGACTTCGAGGCCATAACGTGTAGATAAACTCTAACATATATACAGGGATTACTACAACATGGAATATAAGATGCTGATAAAACTAATTTTCCTGTAAAGTTTCATTTTAGCCAATTGATTAGAGACACAAGAAGTAAAATATGATCCATTATGTTTATCAAACTATCTTCAGGGACATATTCATAACATGAAAACATATTAAAATGATCAAAAACTTTTAAAATGAGAAATCTTGCCAATATAAACTTTCCTAGAACTTTTGTATCCACTTTGCATATTTAAAAACAAAAGAACCATTGAATATCAGAAATATATATATATTGAAAACCTTTTCGACATGCATCTATGAACCGTAAAGTAAAACTTAGCCGTAGCATGGTGCATGGTCAGTTATGTACATGCTACAGGCACAACATATAAATTTATAACAAACCAACATACACCATACACTACCACGCTAAAAGACATAAATGTACAAGAGTTTCAGATACATCATCATCATTATGCTTAATTTGTCCTGACTATTTAGGATAAGGCAGATACATGCATAATAGAAGATTAATCATCTAGTGAGTACAAACAGTTCTCTTGGGTGGACTTAATTAACAATAAAAGCTACATTATTAGTTATTTGTTATTAGCATTTCATGTTTAATGTCTAACTTTTAGTTTCATGATATAACATATTGTTGCCTGTTGACGGTATCAATTTTCTTCAGAAACAACCTTAGCTAATGAACTCAAGAGTCGGCATTTTGATATGTGATGAAAGCATGTTAAGAAAATTTATCAACATACACAAAGAAATGGGGTTTGCAATGTTAAAAAGCTAGATGTTTAGATCACCATGAAAGAGATAAAATACCATTTTTCTTTGTGCGGCTGCAAAGACATAAATGCCAACCAAATATATATAGGTGAAACCACAACTAGAAGATCTGGGGTATATTTTTCCCATGTAATGGGCATAAATGCCACAAAAAGAAGTCATAACAAAGGAAAAGTTAAAATTGATATGGCACTTTCAAGACCATATAAATGACTCTCCCCACCACACAAAACATTATACTTCAACAGATTGAAGATCGATGATGTCCATTTTCCATAGTAATAATAGTCAGCATAAACTGAAATAGCCTAGGAGAGAAAAACACTGTATAGAATTACTGGATTGAAAACATAATTATCTTATGTGACAAAATGGACAAAATAATCAAAGATGTTGATTTAAAGTTTATAAGCTTTAGTGGCGAGACTTACAAGAACACAAATAGAAGTTATCAAACCTGTCAGAAAAAACTTCTTTAAAACCCCCATTGATTAATGAACATATAGTAACAGGAAGAAAAACCGAAATTGAGAAGGGCCAGCCAATGAGAACTCCGGCTGCAGCTACAGAAACCGCTGAAGCATATTTCTCAAGAAGGAGCAGAGCAGATGACAGTGTAACAGCATACAAGGAGAATGTACATGGTAGGAAACCTGAAGAAACATACGCATACAACCATTAGGGATCAGATAAGTCAAGAAAACAATAAGCAAAGTATATCTGCATACAAAAACACTGCTATTTGGACAAATAAAAAAGAAAACATGAAAGAAACGAATGAAGATACCGAGGATTGCCAACTTGGAAAGAAGCATAAAGAGAGAACTAAGTCAAGGTAAGAAATTTACTTGTGCTTGAAAAGAAACCACCGCTGGTTAAGCATAGCATTGGAAGTGCATATGTTGCAAATCATTTGCCATACTTCCTTCGAAAAGCAACTACCAGAACAGTCTCTGTTGAAGAAAATTGGGCTGCGGAACAAGCACTTGGAGTGCTTCAAAGAATTGGACAGCCTTCCTTGTGACTGAAGGACTCGATTGTCCAATAAAACCTGCAGTTTGAGGAATTCCGTCGACACCTTGCTGTTCTTCTTGAATTTCTGCGGCTGAATATCACCTGCTAGCTGCAGCGTTTGGAATTCCCACGGATGCCTATAGCTTGGAAGAACCGAAGGACAGAACACCACTCTGTAGGACTGCCGAACTGTTCCTGTTCAGCCAATTAAAAGGAATGCCGATTCCTTACAGGTTGCAGTTAAAACACCTGTTGCTGGACAGCCAAAGGGGGAGGAAAAAACCACTGCAGCAAGCAAGAAACTGAGAAAAGAAAACAGAAAACTGCAGAAAATGAAATGCAACACAAGAACACAAGAATTACGTGTGGTTCGGTCCATAGGACCTGCATCCACGGGAGGAAAGTCAGCCATCAAATTTACTAAGGCAATAAGGAAGATGTACATAGCTTTTACATAGGGAGATGAGCCCTCATCTTGCCAAGCTCTCTCTCTCAAAACAACTTGATACAAGATCTCCAAGATTTTCTCTCTTCACTCACTACAAGCCATCCTCTTCTTTCCCTAGCAAACTGAATTTTTCCTTTTATTGGTACCCTCTCTACTAGGGCTGTCAAAACGGCTCGTTGTTCGCGAACAACTCGTGTTCGGCTCGTTAAGAAGCTCGTGTTGGCTCGTTCGCTAAGTTAACAAGCTTTAAAGAGCCGAACACGAACAAAGATTTGTTCGTTTGTGTTCGGCTCGTTTTGGCTCGAAATACTATTCCTATCTACACACATATATCTACATACATACATATATTAATGAGTAGTATTTTTAAAAAATTTAAAAGATTTATAATCAATTAAAATTATTAATTAAGTAAATATACTAAAAAGTATTAAATTAGATTAAAATGATGTTTTAAAATAAACTATAATTCCTAAATCTTGCCTCAATTCTTAACATCTTATGGTTATGTGATTAGGATTGTCAAAATGATTATTTGTTCGTGAACAGCTCGTGTTCGGCTAGTTAAGCAAACGAGCCGAACACGAACACACTTTTTGGGCTCTAAATATAAACGAGCCGAACACGAGCTAAGCCTTGGCTCGCTTGTGTTCGGCTCGTTTACACTCTACTCTCTACAAGCCTCACTCATTATTTATAACATAATGAGCATTTCCATGTAGACCCGATTCACCAATTGGAAGCTTTTATCCTTCTTTAACAACTGTTGGAAGATTTACAAAAGTGTCATTGCCTTAGCTTGCTAATTGTGAGTCATAATAACAATTTTCTGCCTTGAAACTGAATTACAAAGCTCTATAATAGAGATTCCCTCCATCTAGCCCCGAGGGGGCCTTAACCCATGCTAGACAGTATCTGAACTTGGTTGTAGGTAGCACATTGGTGAGCATGTCAGCTGGGTTCTCTTCAGTAGGTATCTTCTCGACAACTATTGAACCCTTAGCGACGACATCCCTCATAAAATGAAGCTTCACGTCTATATGCTTAGACTTTTCATGAAAGACCTGGTTTCTGGTTAGGTGAAGTGTGCTTTGATTATTGCAGAACACAGTTACAACCTTCTAACATATGCCAAGCTCTTCAGTCATGCCCTTTCGCCACATAGCCTCCTTAATTGCTTTTATCACTGTAATGCATTCAACCTCTGTTGTTGAGAGAGCCACAACGGATTGAAGGTTGGACTTCCAGCTGACTGTAGTACCGAAGACAAATGAAGATGAATCCAGTCAGCGACTTCCTGGTGTCAATGCTTCCTGCATAATCAAAGTCCACATAACCGACTACCTTTTCATCTTTGTTCTCCTGCTTCTTAAAGAGCAACCTCAAATCAGCATTATCTCTTAAGTATCTCATGATCCATTTAAGTGCTTCCCAGTGAGTCTGTCTTGGATTTGTCATGAACCTGCTTACGATACTGACGGGGTAAGCCAAATCTGGTCTGCTGCAAACTATCTCATACATAATGCTACCAACCCACTCGCGTAGGGGACACCCTCCATGTAGATTTTCTCATCTTCACTCTCAGGTGCTTGAGAGTTCGACAATCTGAAGTATTGACCAATTGGTGTTGTAACCTGCTTGGCCTCATGCATGTTGAACTTTGCTAGAACCTTCTGAATGTATGACTTATGAGACAGGAACAAGTTGCCCTTCTTTCTTTCTTTTGTAATTTCCATCCCTAGGATCTTTGTAGCAGGTCTTAGGTCCTTCATGTCAAATTTAGAGTTGAGCATACCTTTGATCTTCTGGATTTTCTCCTTGCATCTGTTGGCTACTAACATATTATCCACGTATAGGAGCATATAAGTACTTATATAACCATCTTGCTTCTTCATGTATACACAACTGTCGTAGCTGCTTCTAACAGAACAAATCCTCAGCATAAACTCATCAAATCTTTTATACCATTGTCTAGAGCTCTATTTCTGTTCGTACAAAGATTTCTTCAGCAAGCAGACTTTATCATTGGTTTTAGGTGTGCTATACCCATCTAGTTTATCCATGAAGTTGGTTTCTTCCAATTCTCGTTGTAAAAACGTAGTTTTAACATCTAGCTGCTCTAATTCCAAATAAAATTGAGTCGCTGGTGCTAAAACTATCTTGATCGAGTAGTGTTTTACCACGGGCAAGAAGATTTCATTGAAGTCAATTCCTTCAACCTGAGTGAATCCCTTTGCAATGAGTCTGGCTTTGTACCTGACCATTTCGATACCTGGCATGCCTTCCTTCTTCTTAACGGTCCACTTACAATCAACTGCATGTTGGTTCTTTGGTCGGTCCACAAGTTCCCAGGTTTTGTTCTTCATCAGAGAAACTATTTTCACATCCATTGCATCTACCCACTTATGTCTTTCCTTACTCTTTAGAGCTTCCTTGTAGTTATTCAGATTTGCTTCTTCTATCTCTTCTGCGAAGCTCAATGCATAGGAGATCAAATCTGCATCACCATATCTCTCTAGCGGTCTTATGGTTCTCCTTTGTCTATCTCTCACCAAACTGTAGTCATCTGATCTGCTTTCTAGTTTTGTTTCTTGTTGGTCTTCTATCAGTACATCTTGGTTGTTCCCATCAGCCCTTTGATCCGTCACGGTTTGCTGTTATTGCAGCTCCACCTCAATTGGAGTATTCTCTTTAGTAGCACTGTTCCTGGTAACATAGCTTTGCAGGTTCTTCATTTTAGACTCATCGAATACTACATCTCTATTGATGATATGCACTTCTGTTGATCTAGACGCTACACTTTGTAACCTTTGGTTCTAGATGGGTAGCCGATGAAAATGCACTTCAAAGCTCTTGCTTCCAGCTTATATGTAATACATCCAAAAAATTTGAGATTATCATAGTTACCTGGTTTCCCGTTCCACATCTCTAAAGGAGACTTCATTCCAATAGTTGTTAATGGACATCTGTTGATAAGATAGTAGGCGGTTGACACAGCTTCATCCCAGAAAGTTTTGGGTAGACCGGCGTTTAGTAGCATGCACCTCACTCTCTCTATGAGAGTCTTATTCATTCTTTCAGCTAATCCATTTTTTTGAGGGGTGTAATGAACTATCTTGTGCCTTGTAATGTCATTCTTCCTGCATAACTCATTGAACTGCTCTGAATAAAATTCCAAGCCATTATCAGTTCTCAAGTGCCTCAGTTTTGTTTCCATTATTTTTCAGTGAGAGTTAACCAGTCCTTGAACCATTGAAAAGATTTATCTTTTGTTTTTAGGATAAAGACCCATACCTTTTTGGTGTAATCATCTATGATGGATATGAAGTACCTTCCTCCTCCATGATTTTGAGTTCTAGTTGGACCCCATAGATCACTATGTAAGTGTGTTCCAGTAGAGAACTTCACGCTGGTAGCTTTCCCTAACACATTGTTCATACCAGTTTACTGACTTGACCTCCACATAACAAGTTCTGTTTAGACAGTTCTTGTAAGTCTATTTCACTTACATGCCCCAGTCTCCTGTGCTATAGTGTAGTCTTGTCAGGTTCTGATTGAGCTGCATTAAAGAAGTTACCAATCAAAGTTCTTCCAACCTGGGAGTAAAGCCCATTTTTTCTGACTCCTTTCATGACGATGAGAGAACCTTTAGTTACTCTGATACAGCCATTTTTTGTCTTGAACAAGTATCCACTTAACTTCAGCGTACCTAAGGAAATCAAATTTCTTTTGAGTTCAGGAACGTACCCGACATGTTGCAGTATTCATTCAGGTCTATCAAACATCTTTATTCTGATTGTCTCATTGTCGATTACCCTACAAGCTTTATCATCTACAATTAGTACGGACTCACCATTTGCCAGTTGCAGTGTCTCGAACTAGTCTTTATGAGGGTACATGTGGAAAGAGCACCCTGAGTCAAGGATCCACTCTTTGTTGGATTCTGATTCGGTGATCACCAGGGCTTCAGCTGAATCATAGTCATCCGAGGCTATGCTTGCTTCTCCAGAATCTTTAGGCTTCTCTTAAAAATTTTTCTTCCTATCCGGACTGTTCTTCTTGAAGTGACCTTATGACAATGGTCTTTGAGGACTGACCTCTGCCCTACTTTTTGGATCTCGATCTGCTCTGACAATTTCTAGAATCTTTCTTGTCTGATCTTCCTCTAACGGTAAGACTGTCTCCACTGATTTCCTCATTCCTGTCGTGTTTCTTTTGAAGTTAATTAATTCTAATCAACGATTGAACCTCTTCTAGAGAAGTTGTTTGCACCCTTCCATAGAGCATCACATCTTTGAAATGCTCGTAGCTCTTGGGAATGGAGTTTAACAACAAAAGTGCTTTGTCCTCGCCATCCATCTTGACATCGATATTTTCTAGATCATCAATAATCTTATTAAACTCGTCAATTTGCTCTGAGACTGAGTTATCTTCATGCATTTTGAAAGAGTACAGGCGTTGCTTTAAGAAGAGCCTATTAGCCAAAGATTTCATCATATAAATTAGTTCAAGTTTGGCCCAAAGTGCTTGCGTCGTTGTCTCCCTCGACACTTCCCTCAGAACTTTGTCACCCAAAGCTCAAGATTATCAAGTTGTGAGCCCTGTCCAGGATGTCATTCTTCTCTTTCTAACGGTCATGTCGGCCGACAATGCTGTCGGCCCTTGCAAAGATTCTGCAACACCTTGCTGAACAAACAGAGCTCTTATCTTAACTCTCCACAGGCCGAAATCATTGTTTCTGCTGAATTTCTCGATCTCAAATTTGGCGGAGCCCATTGTCTTGGCTAGGGTTCCCACAGGCGGCGCCAATTATTAAAGAAATTGGGCTGTCGAACAAGCACTTATGGTGCTTCAAAGAACTGGACAGCCTTCCATGTGACTGAAGGACTGGATTGTCTAATAAAACCTGTAGTATGAGGCATTTCGCAGAACACTTGCTGTTCTTCTTAAATTTCTGCTGCTAAATATCACCTACTGGCTATAGTGTTTGGAATTCCCATGGATGCCGGTAGCTTGGAACAACCGAAGAACAGAACAGCACCCTGTAGGACTGCCGAACTCCTCCTGTTCAGCCAATTACAATTAATGTCGATTCCTTACAGGTTGCAGTTAAAACATATGTTGCTGGACAGCCAAAGGGGGAGGAAAAAACCACCGCAGCAAGCAAGAAATGGGGAAAAGAAAACGGAAAACTGCAGAAAATGAAATGCAACACAAGAGCACAGGAATTCTGTGGTTCGGTCCATAGGACCTACATCCACGAGAGGGAAATCAGTCATCAAATTTACTAAGACAATAAGGAAGATGTACATAAATTTTACATAGGGAGATGAGCCCTCATCTTGCCAAGATCTCTCTCTCAAAATAACTTGATAAAAGATCTCCAAAATTTTCTCTCCTCGCTCTCTACAAGCCATCCTCTTCTTTCTCTAACAAACTAAATTTTTTTCTTTTTTGGTACCCTCTATATAAGCCTCCCTCATCCGGTTCACCAATTCGAAGCTTATATCCTTCTTTAAAAGCTGTTGGAAGATTTACAAAAGTGTCATTGTCTTAATTTACTAATTGTGAGTCATAATAACAGTCTCAGTAATTGTTGAGATAAGGCTAATAAAAAGTCTCACTTTGTACAAAACTGAGATTTCAGCAGCATGAAAGATGAGAGCAAGCAAGTAGCAAGAAAAAAATATATTATTTAGTGATCATTTATTAAAGAAGATAAATCCAAATAGCAAACCTTTTCATCCTTATTGTTAGGTATAACTCATATCTAGGGAGTTAGAGTTTCTTGGTGAAGAGCTGTGACTACTGGTGAAAAGGAGTGTCTCTTGGAAGTTAGTGGGTTGGGGGGAGCGAGGGCGTGTTTGTAATTTATCCTTGGGTTTTATCTATAAATAGATGTGTAAACCTATGAGTATGTAACTCCTCTGAAATAGTGCATTCGCCGGCTCGCTCCCGAGGACGTAGGCAATTCTTTGTCGAACCTCGTTAAATCTCTGTGTTCTTCTTCTGGTTTTGTGTCTATTCTTGTTTTTCGTTCCGTTATTTTCATAATAATTGGTATCAGAGCCTCGTTCGAGGGCACAGGAGGAGAACGACGCGGGAAATCGAAGAAGAAGAAGAAGATTTTGCTTGGAAGTTCTAAGAATTGCAGAGTTCTGTGGCAATTTGTGTGGCGAACGAGACAGGAACAGAGGATCAATTATTCTTCTTCACACGCGAACAGGAGAAGCGCGAGATTTTGTGCTGGTTTAGGAAGGATTCGCGAACAGTACTTCTTCCTCGTGCGTGAAAAGGAAGGATTTGTGTGGTTCTGCTGTTCGCGAAGTTCCGAGTGCAGGGAGCAGATTCGCGAAGGAGTCCGGTTCGCCGAAAGTCAGTCGACGCCGGGAAGGACGGTGGCTGGGCGGTTCGCGGGTACAGGGATTCCGGAGGAGTTCGGGACTGGTGCGAGGGAAACGTGCGATAGGGAGGTCACGCAGAGGCGTTCCACGCGACAGGCGTTTGGCTCCGGGCCCGAGGACAGCGATTCGAGCAAATCAGTTCGGCGGCGGCGCAAGGCCGGCGGTGCTCGGCAGTTCACGTCTATAGGGAAGTGCACGAGCGGTTGCATTTGTGGACAGGGAAGAAACTGGGAAGAGGAATAAGGAATCAGAGAATCTTTCATTTCTACTAGAGGAATATTCCCTCAAATTTTCTTCAGTTGGCTGGGGTGGCAATTGCTTAATCCCAGGCTTAGAGCTTAATCCCAGGTTTGGCTGAATGCTAAGGAGGGAGAGGAAATCAGGCTGTAGAATATTTTTCGCTGCTGCAGAGAAGGAATATTAATTCCTTAGAGGAGTTCGACCGGCTCAATAATCCGCGAGAAACAGAGGCTGTCCACCGCGAACAGGAGCCTTGTTTTGCGGGAAATTGAGGTGTTCAACCAGTTAAATTCGTCGGTTCGTCGCAGGAGATTTTGCGACAGGTGGAGTTCGGCATGGTGCAGGTGGCGAGCAGACACGATTATTTCATGAACAGGAGTTTCGTGAAGGTATTCCTCGAACAAGTGTGAAGGGATTCATGGCTCGTGGAAACAACAATTGGCCGAGGTATGCGGTACGAACAGGTTTTGTGCTTCATGTGGAAAGTTTGATTTACGAATCACAGGAGAATCGCGGGATAGTTGCTGCATTTGACAGAGAAAATTTCATGTTTTTTTGAATTTATTTGCGGAGTATTTTCTTTTGTTTTTCGAAGCAAGGCAGGAGAATATGGTGCAGGATTAAATTCGGATGGCAATGTCTGGTGCAAAATTTGAGATAGTAAAGTTCGATGGAACCGGGAACTTCGGATTGTGGCAAATAAGGGTAAAAGATTTGTTGACACAACAGGGAATTTTAAAGGCTTTGCGGGCTACGAAACCTGATAATATAGAAGATGAAGATTGGGAAGAGTTACAACTTCGAGCGGCAGGTACCATACGTTTATGTCTGGCAGATGAGATTATGTATCATGTTATGAATGCGAAATCTCCGGGAGAAGTATGGAAGAAATTGGAATCTCGGTTTATGTCCGAATCTCGACGAATAAATTGTATACGAAGCGAAAGGTTGTATGGAGTGAAGATGCGAGCGAGTCTCGATTTGTCGCGGCACTTGAATGTCTTCAATCAAATAATCACGGATCTGGCACGTCTTAATGTGAATATTGAGGATGAAGACTGAGCAATGATTTTTTATGTTTGTTGCCTACTTCTTATGAACATCTGGTGACTACTCTTACATATGGGAAAAAAACAATTAAAATTGATGAGATTACTGCAGCATTGTTGGCTCACAACCAGCAGAAGCAGAATGCAAAGGAAAGCTCTAATGATAATTGTTTATATGTTAAGGGTAATCAGGATCGTGAAAGTAAGGAGGAGAAGGAGAATTCTGGAAGGCAAAATTTCAAGACAAAGCCTAAAGGCAAGAAGATTCGTTGCTTTAAGTGCAAGGAACTAGGACATATGAGGAGAGATTGTCCAATGCTCAAGAAGGAGACTTGTAATGTATCTTCCAGGGCTGCGAATATGGTGCAGAGTGATACAGATTACAGTGATAGTGATGCACTTTCAGTTACAACAACTCAGTTAAAGGATGGGTGGATTCTTGATTCAGTATGTTCTCATCACATAACACCGAACAGGGAGTGGTTTTCTTCATACAGGTTATCTGATTCTGGTTCAGTCTATTTGGGTGATAATAGACGGTGCAATATCACTGGTACTGGTAAAGTCAGAATTCAAATGTATGATGGCACTGTCAGAACATTATGTGATGTCAGGCATGTTCCAGAGTTGAAAAAGAATTTGATTTCCTTGGACACTCTACACAGAATTGGTTTCATTCATAAGGCAGATGAGGATAGGGAAACCATCAGAATTGTTAAGGGTGCAATCGGCGTGATGAAAGGGAAGATCATCGTAGGTAACATCTATAAACTGTTGGGGAGTACAGTTGCAGGTGGAGCTCACTCTGTTGGAACATATGATGGAAATTCAGCAGGATCTTTCACCAGCCAGGTTAGATGGTTTGGTTGCCCAACTCACTGGTGTAAGAAACTCCATGATCTATTTCTCCTAAAGGGCTGGATATCCGCAAGGTGGAGGTTTTTCTCTGAAGATGCTGGATATTCACAAAGGTGGAGATTGTTAGATGTATTTCTCCTAAGGGGCTGAATATTTGCTAAAGTGGAGATTTGTTTAGTAGGCACATATACCGGATGAAGCATTTCTCCTAAGGTGCTTGATATTCGCCAAGGTGAAGAATTGTTAGGTATGGCTCATATCTAGGGAGTTGGAGTTTCTTGGTGAAGAGGTGTGACTCCTGGTGAAAAGGAGTGTCTCTTTGAAGTTAGTGGGTTGGGGGGAGTGAGGGCGTGTTTGTAATTTATCCTTGGGCTTTATCTATAAATGGATGTGTAAACCTATGGGTATGTAACTCCTCTGAAATAGTGCATTCGCGGCTCGCTCCCGAGGACGTAGGCAATTCTTTGCCGAACCTCATTAAATCTCTGTGTTCTTCTTCTGGTTTTGTGTCGATTCTTGTTTTTCGTTCCGTTATTTTCATAACACTTGTAAAACTAGGAATTTGGTCCAGCTTACGCCTGTGAATTAGGAGCTATAGATATGACATCAGCGCAAACTCAGAGCTACAACACAATGATATGGTGACTTTAACAACTTGTAGACTTCCAGAAGTAAAGAAAAAAATAAAAGCATACATGTTTGGAGTATAAAAATCTTATCCTCATGTTTAGAAATAGAGTTACAAGCGATAAGGCCAAACATGTGAAAATTAAATCTATTTCCATTTGAAATTAAGTGTCTAATACTAATAAAAAAATAAAATTCAAATATAATATCATAAAAAAATGATTCGAATTAATAAAATCACTATAATAAAATAAAGGCCCTTAGCCACTATTAAAATGTCAATACTTGAAATTAAAGCTAATACTAGATTCATAGACATGCTAACACCAACCACCAAAGTTTGCTCCATCATCCAAACACCAAAGTCACAACTTGTGTTCAAGGGACAGTATGAGGAGGGTAAGGACTACAAACAATTGAATTCTTCTCAAGAAAAGATGTGTTACAACCAGTAGAATTTTCTTTAAATAAACGATATTTCCCTGTTAAAAACTGTTTCTAATCTAAAATGTAGCATTCCTAAAACATATACGCTAGAAAAGTTAAATTTGGATTAATGAAAACTTCAGATGGTATAGAACTAAAAGTAAATGAAGAAGCTTGGAATTCCATCAGTAATCTCACTTCAGGAAAGAAGCTTCAAGCATGAAGTCGACTCATATAAAATTTCATATGACACCTAAAGCAAAGGCAAACATTATATGCACTATTAGAAATATGTTTATAGAAATAAATAACGCAAAAACCAAATCTAATAATAATAATCCTTATGCTAAATATTACATCTTAATAAAAATGTCATGCATCATATATATTTTTTTTCAATATAAGAGAAGTTACATTGAAAACTAAATAAGAAAGATAAAATATTGTCATAATTCTAAAATATCAGTGTCGTGAATATAAGCATACAACTTCTTCTCAGGAAAGTGTTAATCAGATTCTTGGAAGTAAAAAAAAAAATATAACAAATTTTAATAGTTAATGCTAATAATTAGAATTTTATTACTTGAAATCTCACGTATCAAAATGTGAACCACTAGATGGTCGGTGTTGTGGCTGAAGTTGTTGCATAAAACTTCAAATCCAGCATGAAATAATACAACATCTCGCATTCCATCACGCACAGAAAAAAACTCTCACAACTCAGCTCAGCTCTCACGGACGGCGACTGCTCTTCAAATATTGTGACCCAAGCAAAACTATTACTTCTACTAGTCTCACCTACGGTGGTAATACTATGTGGAAATAATCAACTAGGAGTGACATTAAGACATTGTGTCCTTACTCTCTGAGGATTCTCAGGGCTCATAATCAACGTAAAAACTCTCTCGTTCGCCTCAACATTTTCATGTTCGGATGTCAAACTCTCATCAGTCAGAAGAACACAAGCTTGAGTCAATAACATATAACAAATACTTAGTCAAAAATAAGAATATTCTAAATTTAATAATTCGAATAAAAACTTTAGCAATACCCATTTCAACCGAGCACCCTATGATTAGAACCATCTTAATGCATCCGACTAACTCTCCGTAATTACAATCTATCCTAAATGGACTTAAGAAGTACAACAAAAAAGTGATTAATTACTACTAGTTCAAGAAAAAAAAAATTATAAACAAAATTATATCATCTCTATCTATTTTCTAATAGAACTGACTCGACCTATAGTGTGAGAGTATGAAAATTGACAAATTTTAGTATAATTAATTAAGTAATACATCTCTACGATGCAAACCTGATCAATTGGTTGTGAGCACTGTGTCACCACCAGCTGACACCATTATAGTGCATCTACTCCTATTTGCATGTTTACTAAAATTTCGTAAAGTGGTCTACTATACCAATATCATGCCTTCAGGGAACTTTTATTAGTACGCCACTTAACTCCAAATGATTGGAGAACTCACCATTGTACATAACCAAGAGTTTCAAACTTTGACTGTAAAGAGAGAAATAAATTATTAAAAAATTAATATCAATAGTAAAATGTTGTACTATTGGTTGACAAATATTTATATTATCTCCACTTCAGCTAACGTTTTCTTTTTTAAATGACTCCATTCTTTTTTAAATGACGCTATCATTGACTCTGTAGCAATAACTCTAATATATGAAACTAGTAGTATAAATTCTTAGAGGTCATAAGAAATATCATTATCATTTGCCTTGGTATGAATTCGTTTACCAATGGCCAAATTTTGAATATCCACATAAGTAGTACGCCCCCTACATCTCTCTAACATGTCTGATTATCTACAAGTTCAATTTAATGATGAAGTTAAACATATTTACAAATTAGAAAACCCATTAAAACAAACAAGTTACAACAAATGTTGAATAAAAAAATAAAATAACAAAATAAAAATAGACATACTTACAAGCCAAACTCCCTCATCGTGATGAGGAACATGTTGTCTGATACCCTGGATCTTGTGTATCATTGAAGTCATGTTCCACAGAGTCAGGATCGATGGGTGTAGATTGGGTATTCAATGATCTGCTACTCTCATAGATGTTAGAATCACTCATTGATGTAACTATTTTAGCCCTCTTTAGTAAACATTCATTAGTCATTTCTATAATATTAAAAATTATTTGCATACTATATATTTTTAAAGGTTAGAACAATGTAGAAAGAATAATTCTAACTAAAATACATGAAAATGTGAATAAATGAAGCAAAATTACATAAATATTGTGTACAAGAAAAAAAATCCTCAGAAGTTATTTTCAATGTTACAAATACTCTTAAAACACGCATCTAATATTGCAAACTTTAATCGAGTATACATGAAAATATTTAATAAATAATTAAAAACTGTATATGCAAAAAATATAACCTTGTCATTCATGTGACCAATCTATCTTATTTGTTCATTAGTACACTGTAATCAAACACATCTCTTGGTTTAACTCTTACAACAAAATTCAAATTTTTGTTCTTGGAATCTGGAATAAAGAAAACTAGCTCCACTTGAGAGGAGAAAACAAATGGATCTTACTTTAACTTCTCTTATGTATGTATTAAACATGAGAAATTAATCAAATTTAATTCAAATCAATCTTTTTAAATTATAGTGGTATTTATGTTTGCCTGATCATATTTCAATAATAGAACTTGAAATAAATTAAAGTAATTGATATCAACAATGTCATTCAATCGGTCATAATAATTAAAATCACCAACTTCCGCAATATTAACAACGCCATAATTTTGATATCTCTTTTTAACATCGTATGTTTTGATGTAAACTTTATAGTTATTTATAAAATGTCCTTTATATTTTTGAGCAACCCATATTAGGGTGCATGTGCCCTAGTTTTCTTGGATATTAAAGAATCATTAGCACATGTTGTTTGCAAGGAACATGGATGTTATTATAAAACTACATTAATCAGTTCTTTATGTTTCAATGAAACATATATTTTGTTTGAATTCTTCATGAAATTTTTCATTCAAAAGCTTCTCATTGTCTGAGGAATCCAAACTTATGCATGTATATCTCTTTTGTTAGCCGCATTCAATAAAATCTTCCTTGTAAGAGGTGATATCATCACAAAGTCGAAGAACATATCTATGAACTTGAATAATGGATATATCATCTAGAGAAAATAATGTAATCTAGCACAATCAAATTCCTCTATTTAAAAATTTATGATGTATTTGTTCTTCATCAAATAACCTTGCATATATTTGAGTTCTTTGAAACCCCTTCATATATCTAGAGCAAAAATGTACTCTCCTCTGCTATATATCCCTTTGCAGTTAACTCCTCAGGTTTTATTTTATTTTTAATGTATCTTAAAGTGTTGAGAAGAACATATGTGTGTTAATAGCTCAAAGATATTTAAAATTAAGTTTAAAGTAAATATAATAATTCCTTTCGAATGAATACATTGATCTATAATGCACAGGTCCACCAAATTTAACTTCTTTGATTAAGTAAGCAAATAAGTGAACCATGATTGTCAAGAATGAGGAGAGAATTTTTTTTTCTTTTACATAAAATCAATACAATGTTCTTCTGATGTTTATCTAACTCATTTGAATTGATTATTTTAGCACATTTCAATTTCAAAATTTATGATATCTCAATAACAACACCGATAGTTTTTCCTGATTATATACATGATTTAAGTAAAATTGATAATGAGAATGTGAAAATCATGACTTCTTAAACATGTAATTCTACAATCACCGATGTTAACTGATCTAGATATATTTGATGCATATCCTTTGAGTATTTTCATATTCTTATGGACTTTACAGAACATGTGTTTCTCTTTTTTTTGTCATTGTGAAGTATGTCAATGGTAAATAATAGCAAACATTTTTTGAAAAATATATATTGTAATTCTTACTTTATGCCAATATCAATCAAATCTTGTCGAGATTAACAATTATCTTGTAATCTCTCAAGACCTAATATAGTATATATAAACCTATCAGAAATATTTTTCTCTATATGCATAACATCTAAGTTCTGTGGTAAAATATTATACTCCCAATAAGGCAAAGTGAAAAAAATATTTTTTTTCTTCCATTTCAAAACATTATTCAATTCTTCTCCCATCAAACTAAAATGTTTTCTTTTATGCTTTCTTTGAGATTTTTTTATAAGTTTGCCAAAATTATACTACAAAGACTCAAGTTGTAGTGAAATTTAACTTCCATCAAGTCTTTAAGGTGTAAGTTCTCTGTATTATCAAAATCGTACTTTTGTCGATGAAATAATTGTCCTGAAAATAACCAACATAGATGACACATAAAAGAAAATTTCTTACTCTTATACAACTATAATAATTCAATATTTTCAGCACAGCATATGAAGCTAATATTCCTTAGTACTCCACTCAGATAGTATTTCCTATGCGGGAAAGTCATTAATACTCCACTTTAAATTTGCACGCAATTTAAAATATTGACCTACTGCAGCATCATAACAAGAAACTCCTTGCCATAATTCGAGCAATTCATTTATTAATGATTGTCGTTATGCATCGATATCATTACCTGGACTCTTCTCCCCTAATACTATTGTAGATAAAAAAAAATATGTTTCATCCAAATCCAATTATGTAAATTATAAGTAACCAAAAGCATAGAATAAATGATTCATGTATGTAGAACTCCTAAGCTTGAATGGGTTAAATTCATCGGAGGCCAAACCAAGACAAACATTTCTTGCATCTGAAACAAAATTAGGAAATTTTAAGTCAAATGATTTTCATGCTTCACCATCACTTAGATGAGATGGTTTGATGACATAGCAAACCATCTTTATTACTATGTCTATAATGTCACAACATGTCCTCAGCTAATTTATTTTTGTTTTTAATAATATTTGCAATCTAAGAATTAAAATAAAATATAATACAATGGTATCCATTTTCTTATCAACTTGTTTTCCTTTTATTATTTTACTATTCTAATTATTAACCCTTCGTGTTGAACCACAAATGTGACAAACGTCATGATCTGATTTATCTCTCCAGGATAACATGCAATCATTGAGGCATGCATCGATCTTTGTGTATCCAAGACCAACTGATGTCATAATTTTTTCACATCATATGTATTCTTAGGAAGGAAAACTTATTCAAAAAAAGCATTAACTAGTAATTATCACAATATATCAAGTGATTTTGCAGTCCAAAAAATAAGACATTAATAAATGATATAAGTGTAGCACAAAAGATAACTTAGAGAATGATTTGCACCCATGATATAATGGCACATCTGCATCTTCAATTCTTTTCAAGAATTTATCATTATCATTTTGGTGGATCTACGCTGTGATTTGTAGGATCAACTCCTAAATTTATCTTAACATCATTTGTTTCAACTATATCTCTTAATAACCCTTCTATGTCATCTTTGTTATGTTGCTCTATCTGAATTGGCACTTGATTTGTATCTTTTTTGAAACTAAATACTTTATTTTGTCCAACTTCACTAATAGAAAGATGTTGTTCTTCATGTCTATTCCATACAACATATCCAAAAAAAATCCTTATATCATGTGAATGTTCACAACATTGAAACTATAGAAGTATATATAATAATTTATGTACATATTTTTCACAACATTGAAACTATAGAAGTAAAAATTTCTAGTGAGAAAAAAAGTATAAATTTAATTAAGGACAATGACACCGTTCTATAGATTGCATTCACATCATTTAAAGCAAATAAAGCAAAAGAAAAAAAAATTGTAATTTCTCGCAAAACACTCCAGGTACATTAATTATAATAAAAGGCCATTTCCATATAGAAACTCACATATAGAGGTGCTATGTACGTAAAAATTAAAGTTTTTGTGTTGAAATATGATTACATGAACAATTGAGTGGTATGTATGTAAATCTTCCTTGAATATCTTGAATGAAGTCCCTAAAAATGCAATTCAAAATCATTGTAGAGAACAACCCATGCAATCATCTAGTAGAAAAGGGTGTAAGAATGAACTAAATACCACATAAAAAGAAGGAAATATTACAAATTCATACAAGTAAGAGGTCACATCCAAATATGTGAGGCCTAAGTTGGGATAATAAGTAGATTTTCATCAACATACTCCAAAATTAAGTGTGCTAGAGTAATAAGCGGATGGGTGACCTTCTGGAAAGTTACAACAAGAATATTAAAAAACACGAGATTCAACCAAATATTACATAGGTTGAGGCAAACTTCACAATACCTTATATACTGCTTTGTGTGATGGTTATTAATATTAAAAGATTTGGGGGCACTTACATACCTACTATCCAATTCCAATGTATACATATCTAACACCTAAACTTTAGGTTTTACATTTATACAATCAATTTCCTTAATATCACATAAAAATAACACATTTTTAACTTTTAAAAAAGAAATGCAGCTTTACATGCATAGGTAAGGTGGCATGTACGTAAAAATTGAAATATAGGCGTTAGATATGCAAATACATAGTCGTATCGAGTGGCATGTATGTAAATCTTCCAAAATGATCTATTAAATGCTACAAATTTGAAAATATTAGTATTTCTTATACGAAAATAACTGAAAAATTAGGGGATTTTGCTCGCCGGTAACGAACGAGAAAACCTGAAGAATTGGCTCACTGACAAGGAACATGAAAAGTTTATGAAGAGGTGCTCACCAATGACAAATGGAAAAACATGCATGTATAGTAGGTGATCAATTGATAGACTCACACAAAGTTTAATAATTTTATGACTATGCAATGATGAAGCACGACATGCATGTAACAAATAACTACAATATACCGAGATTTCATGCTATTGTGTTCTCTTATGGCTAGGGCTGGCAATTTGGCTCGTTGTTCGCGAACAGCTCGTGTTCGGCTCGTTAAGTAGCTCGTGTTCGGCTCGTTCGTTAAGCCTAACGAGCCGAACACGAACAAATTTTTAAGCTCGAAATGTTAACGAGCCGAACACAAACAATCTGTTTGTTCGCTCGTGTTCGGCTCGAATTGGCTCAAAATAAAAAAAATAATCATATAATTATTTATATAATAATTTATTATATATATTATTATATATTAATATATTATATATATTTATATTTAAGTTTAAATCATAACTCGCTTCGTGGTAGCGTGGTTATGCTTGCTTGTTTTCATTCATTTGGTCAGGGTTCGAATCCGGCGCTAGACATATATTTTTTCGATTAATTTTAACGAGCCGATTTCGAGCCGAACACGAGCCGAACACGAACAAGCCATTTCGAACACGAGCCGAACACGAACACACCTTTCACGAGCCATCTCGAACACGAGCCGAACACGAGCCGAGCTAATTTCGAACGAGCCGAACACGAGCCAAGCCTGAGCTCGCTCAAGCTCGGCTCGTTTACAGCCCTACTTATGGCAATAAAAAGAGCAACAATAAGTGTGGATCATTTTTCTTATAATCCTATAATGTTAAATATTGGAGTGTTCTCTTGGTTTGCCAGTCAGCTTATGCAAGTAGAGGTCATCAACTCGATCTGTATCGATCATTATTAGTTTTATAATTTTACGCAAGTAGAGTGCTATTAATATCAATTCTGAAATAGTTGTCATCATTGTGTTTGACATTATCATCATTACTTTTCGTAACGAACTTATGAGCATCAACTCGAACATTTGTCCGGTTACATAACAGCTAGCTACACAAGCATGCATATTTCATTATCTTCTTTTAGCTTTTTATTACATGCCCTCCTAGGAAATTTAATAATAATTTTGCATGTCGCCTTAATACTTCTTGGTCAATATGGCCTTCATATCACTTGCCTAAACATGTACTTTATTCTAAACTTAATTCCTTAATACGAATAATAAACACAATCTTTATATATCATATTTAACGAGTATTTGCTTTACACTTAAAAACATGTCAGTATGTAAGATTGATTTAAGTGCATGCTTCTCTTTGAATAACACGATTTTAACTTAACGAGAGAAGCCCTTTTGCATGTAGTCAAATTATGCTTCATGTTATATTAGAATAATATATAATGTAATACTTGATCAATCATAAGACAAGGGGAATCACCAAGTCTGTGAGAAAAATAAAAACACGAAACTCTAATTCAAAATAAAAAAAGAAAATAAAAAATGATCACTATATCATAATAAGTAATATAAACATAACCAAAATAAACAAAAAACCAAAAGAAACACATGTGGTTATCTTATTTTGGGGATGTCGCCTCACGTGAGAGTGAAGATATTAGATTTTTTTTATATATTTTATTTTATTTGAGCATTCTCTGTGATACAATTAGCATCAAATTTTGATGTCACGCATGTGCGATGTCCATGTGAATAACTCGAGACTATTTACTGTTCATTCATAACATCACGTAGCTCAAGACATCCATCAAGACCCTCTAGAGCACATTTGGGGCACAAAATCAAGGTCTACGATATATCATCCTTGCCCAGGAGAGTCCACCATTTGCTAGCGTCGATTGTGTCTAGTGTCCATTCTAATGTTTTAAAACCTTGCTCCGTCTATTCAGAGCCCCATGTGATCAAAGGAATCCATCAAACCTTCCCGTGGGTGTTTCCGGGATGATTAAGGTTTAGAACGTTGTACCCGCACGGTAATTTGTGGCACCTGTTAGTTCTGAAATTCTTATGTAATGTCTAAAAAAATACTTATCTTTGAGTTTATGGGACTATATTTTAGTCATATTTAGTCTCTCATGACTTTTAGATCGAAAAAATCCTTCATTGGACGCTTCCAATGAAAACAAGGGTTTCTAGGGCTAGACCAATGTCTAGGTGCCAGCCCCGGGCGCCTAGTTACCAGACATAGACATCCAGGCGCCCAAGACAACCTTCATGATGCTCAAAATCGTGCTGGTAGAAACCCGATGCCAGCCCCCTGACACATAGGCGGCAGGCCCATTTCCACTTGTCTTCTTTAGGGATGGCTTACACATCAAGCCTACCTCGTGTGTCTTTCTCTCTAGCAAGAAAAATTCTCCCTCACTTATTTTGTGTGTCTTACATACATATCACCGCACTAATGATGCATTCATCATGGGTATATGCCATCATATACTTGTAACAAATGTTCGATATCTTGTGCTTGCTCCCATCTTGACAGAGCGATCACAATGCACTACACCACTTTGCATTTGCATGTGCATTTATGGTTTTCTTGACGATGAAACTGGCTAGTTAACTTAGTGACCTTCTGCTGGTCACAACGCGACAACTAGTATTTCTTGCAAGGATGTCTCGGTGGGCAATACTAACCATCATACCATAGCTAGCACATGTGCATTGTGCTAAGGTTCTAAGGGATCTAATGATGCCACTTAAGTTTTTCCCTTTTTATGGACTATTTTGAAGTATAAAAACTTATATTTTTATTACTTATATGCATCATATTCTCAAAATCTACTTTGAAATTATTTTCATCCCTACCTTAGACCATCTGTAAGGTCAATGTTTTAAAATTTAAGTTTTACAAAACCTTGATTTAGTGGCATCTCTTAGAACCATTGGATCCTTGGGATGCGGTTGGGGATGGCAACCCCATCAAAAATACACCAGGATTTTTTCATATTCCTAGACCACACACACATAGCTGTTGTGACTAGGATACTGTATGTTAGATGGTGTGCTAGACTAGGACTAGGGCAATAGGTAGTCATTATCGATGTACTATAGTTCTCTACTAGTTTGGTTGCATTAATCATGCATTAATTTTTTTTGCTACTTTGTTTATTTAATGGGTGTGAGACGAGTGCACTAGTATATTCGGGTGGTCTTATTGCAGGGAACCATGTACAACAAGGAGGAGCTGTAGTGATTTAACTAACCACAGTTTCTGCTACTTAGCTCTCCTCCAATTAGGCATGGCTCATGACTTTGCATGTTGGTAGCTTTATACTAACCTTAATTTCATGCAAGTTGAGATTTTTTTTCTTTTTACTTTCCTCATGTGCTTATTAGAGTCCTTAGGAGAGTCAAGTAAAAGAAATAAGTTACGATCACGAGTTCCAAGGTTCCAGATATGTAGTACCACATGATGAAGACCAAGAACTATTTTGTGTTCCATACATTTCTTCTAAATCTCTTTTATGTGTAGAATTAAGATTAGGTATGTGATCCCAACTCCGCGTACCGTGCGTAATTTCAATTTCTATAACAAGTATATTATATATTCTTTTAATCGCAGAGTTACTAATCAACGCAAGTATACATATCGTTCAAGTAATACAAGGCTCTTGTGGAGTCCTGGATATCGATCCCACGGGGAATATTTTAGAGGCTACAGACTTAGGATTATAGAAATCAATTCAAAATCACAACTAAATCGAAATTGCATATCTGTCACTAATACGTAATCGAAAATACTATGAAGTTTAAATTAAACTAGTACTACTAACAGATAACTAATTCTACTAAAGTGAAGTTTAAATATATATAAGCAATAATCTTTCTCCTTTGTTAAGATAATTAAGTGAATAGATAATTAGAATTAGTTTAAAATTGAGTTGTGTCAAATAGGAGCTTACCTTTTCTTTACCCTTTGGTCCAGGCATAAAGAACATTGACAAATCCTATGCTTGGTTACTGAATCTGCGGCTAGGCTGGGAGGATACCGACTCTCACTTCGGAGCTCCCACGTTCCCCTCGCCTGAGGGCTAACATTTACATTTCAACACCCAAATGATAGGAACGAATTGAGGATTTTAGTCTGTCACTCTAAAATCTTCAATTCTACGCTCAATGAATATTATTTCCCTATTTATTTGCACCCTACTTCCAAGGATTTTGATCTCCCTGAATCTCAGATGTAATCTTAACCATAGCTGTCAAACTCAACAGATTTTAACTTTTCAATTGTCCAGATTGAAAGTAAATGATAAATTAAGTAAAAGATTATCAGAACTTCTTTTAAACTTTTATGACACACTAATTTATATTATCATTTCACAAAAATATCAAAACAAGGAGAAAGACAGAACAACTACTCAGAATTCATGGAGAGGATGCAATAAAACTTGGATTTCATACATAAAAGTAAAGTTCTACAAACTAAAGTAAATAAACACAACTTATCTTAAATTCCTCCTCAAGCAAACTCCTTGAAGTTCTTCTGAATCTCTTTCTTTACAGTATTCTGAATTCTCATTCGAAACGGCAATGCAGAAGAGATCTCTCACTTCCCTTCCACTCTTACAATCCTTCGAAGAATTCCTCTCGATATTTCTCTTTGAACTCATTATTTAACACTCACTACTAACAATGGACACTAATGGACTCTCTAATTGAATATTATGTATCTATTAGAAGACTATAATAGAACTTTTTACAGACTCTTAGTGACTTTTAGAGGACTCCAAAAGGACATTTTTTTGGCCTAAAATGGTTCTTTTTAAAGTTGTTGAAGAGTCTCCAAGGTTTTCCAAGCATCCCTTCGAAAATCGTCCATATTCAACGTATTTTGTGAAAGAACCGCTGATCCCACCGTCGGCGGCCTCGAGCTCCGCCGTCGGCGGCCTTCTAGAAACACTGCTTTGAACTGGCTCCGCTGTCGGCGGCCTCGACCTCCGCCATTGGCGGCCTCCCTTGAAATATGAACTCTCGGGAAAATAACACCGTTGGCGCCATCGACCTCGCCGTCGGCGCCTTAAGTCAACTTTTCATAATTTAGCCCTTTTTGCTCCAAATTTGCTCCTTTTTGCATATTTTCGCTTCATTATCCTTAAATCTTCATATCTGCAGAAAAATACCAAACATACCCTTCTTTAAAGTGCAATATCATCAAAATCAGTGTAAAATAGGCATGAAATTTTTAACATTTTTTCCTTGGGGGGTCAAAATCCCCCAAACTTAACTATTACTTATCCTCAAGTAATCTTTAGTACTACATAAAAGTTATGATTTATTGTGGTAAAGTTTTAATTCAGAAATACTATAATTTTGATTTAAATAAATATTATAACAAGAATTTTTAGAAAGATTTTAAAGTAATTAGATTAATTCTGCAGGTATAAGGCTATCTAGTCATCAAGTCTAAGAGTTCTAGTCTTCTATTCATTTCAAGAATGACTACATGTTGCAATATCAATTTACTTAGAATATTTAGAAGATAGAAATTTAATGAGAATTCTATTAAGTAAAGAAACTAGTCATAAATATAAGTTCAGAAATGATTTTAGTTTTCCATTTAGGTTAATCCAAGTGAAGCCAACTTTTGATAAGACATTTCCTCAAGCTTCTCCTCACTTACTTTTTCTTTCTTTTAGATTGTTTTTCAATCCTATATATTTTTCTTTTCTTTTCAGGGATTGTTTTTCAATCCTTTTCTTTTTCTTTCTTTTACTTTTTCAGGTGAGGATTACTATATCTGGATAGCCTGTTAATAATTTTAAACTTTACTCTTCTTTTCCTAAATTTGAAACTTTCAAACATTCTTTACCTTATATTACTTCATAGATTTTACATCATTGAATCCTAATCTTTTTTTTCTCAACTAAATTCCTAAGATTCTTAATATTTCAAAATATAGTTTTCTTTACTTTAAATAGTTAACTATAGTCTTATCCTTTTATACTAAATATTTTAATCTACAAAATTAATTTTTCATTACTAAAAATATTTCCTTGAATTTTCTATAATATTTAGATAAAATCTAAACATAGTTATCTGAATTAAATTTTATCACAAAAATCATATTATAATTTTTGAAAATATGTTATTTGAGAACATATAATAGTTAATATTTTTCTCCCCTTCCCCAAACTTAAAGTTTTTCTATCATAGAAATAATACAGGGTGGAAAGAAAATTTCTAAATATAAAATTCATAACTTTGCACTTAGGCATTTTTGTCTTTTTGAAATTTTGCAGGTTCTTCTCAAAATTTCTAACTTCAACTGACCTGTAATATTAAAAACCTTTCTACATATATAATAGTTTAGCAAATTTTGAAATTTTAAAACAAGTATTTAAAAC
Source organism: Papilionanthe hookeriana x Papilionanthe teres (assembly GCA_022702705.1). Classification (NCBI taxonomy): domain Eukaryota; kingdom Viridiplantae; phylum Streptophyta; class Magnoliopsida; order Asparagales; family Orchidaceae; genus Papilionanthe; species Papilionanthe hookeriana x Papilionanthe teres. The sequence goes on along the minus strand of CM040433.1, from coordinate 27,384,695 downwards.
TAAACATTAAACAACAACAAACTAACTACACTACATAGGACATATGCTTTACTAATGGGTTTCATCAGATACACTCATTCCTCATCATCTCTTGCTTCAACTCCAGCTAATTGACAAAGTGCATAAATTAGGTCAGGATGCTCTAAATATCTACTTGTCTCGCTCTTTGTAGTGACCATAATGTTCTTATAAATTATTCTCCCCACATTAATGCTTCTGTTGTTCTGAATACAGAAATTCAAAACAGCTTTATCTCTTGAGACTTCATTATGATGGTAGGTGGGTAGCAGAGTCGAACAAATGAAATAATGTCATGTCTTAGCAGTGGCATTCATCATGAACAGTGGAAAGTTAATCCGTTCATGATTTTTAATTTTTCAAACTCCTTTCCCATCAGTGAGAAAGTCGATAAAATTGTTCAACGGACCCTCCATTGTTTTAAATTTTTCATACTCGCTAGAAAAATAATCGTGAAGCTCTTAAAAAGTGTTAATGTTGTTAGCATTAAAGTCGATAGAGAATCCTCTTACTTGGACAAGTTCATCCTCGAGTTGAGTCATATTGGAGTAGAACTCTCTCAACACTTCGATAGCAGCTCTATTTGTTGTGTAGCAAAAGTTCTCCCATCCTCTCTCTTGATAACTCGTTCCACTTCTCCTCCAGGATTTTCAAAAACTCGATCTTGGATGCTCTTCTTACTTTGAACGATTGAAGTATACCTTGATTGTGCTTTTGCGTTTATAAATCGAGTCTCATCGTGTTTAAGTCTTCTCTTTTGTCGTGGAGTCATTGTTTGATCTATTAAAATCATAAAAATCTAAACTAATCTCCAAAATAATAATACAATGGCTTCTAAAGGGGGTTTAAAGCAATCTAAATCAAATTTCATAATTTCCTTCCGAGTCTTTTCTCCACATTTTCAAATTTCCCAAAATTTCTTAAAGTGGAAGAAATTCATGGTGAAAATCAAAAAAATTTTACATAGGAGTGAAGCTCTTACCAAGGGAAGATGAAATCCAGTATTAGAATTTGTTGAAATCGCTCCAAATCCGAGATCTATCAAGTCCTGGGTCGACTTTTCGGGTAAAACAAGGAAGGAGACGATGAATAGTGACATTTGACCAGTCAAAATCGCGGTTAAAAGGTAATATTCGCGATCTCGCAGTCGGCGGGGTCGTGCGCGCCGTCGACGGGATTTTCAAAAATTGATCATTTTTCAAATTTTTGCTATTTCAATCAATTTTAAGCCTCGTCGTCATCCGTTTGATCATTTTAATCATATAGTTTAGTGATTAAGTATGTATTAACACAAATAAGCATACACACAACAAAACTTCACATTTATATATTAAATCCAACTGTTTACAACACACAATACATAACACTCATAAACAGGTATTTTCTCAACCTAAATCCATCTGATCAGAGTCGCAATCCAAACCACAACACTCAAAACACTGAAAACAAACATTTCAATCATTATCTCATATATACTGAGATTAAAAAGCAAACTACAAAAGCAAGCACACAAAAAAAGTTCAAATCAAACATAACATAAAGAAACAGATAAGCAAATTAATTCTACTACTCTTCAGAATCTGTATTGGTTTCTCCTCTGATATCACCCATTGCTTGAACATGGACAAACAGGTTATAAAAAGGTCTGAATGGGAATTCTTCAGTTGAATTTTCATCAATCCATCCCATCTTCTTCATTAAGCGTATCAGACTCGCTTCAAATTGCCCAGTGTGATCAAAATGCTCCTTCATCCTCCAATTGATATGATCAAAGAAATCAGACATATTGTTAACTGTACTCATTAAATTTTGTACCTACTTCTCCAGATTCTTGATTCAGTGTAAGATTATTGGTGTCTTGTCCGCTACTAGAGGTTGAATAGGAACAGAATTATGTGATGCTTGATCCATGATCACGCCCGTGTCCTCCTCATCATTGGCTGGGACATACGAGTTGAGTCTAAAGGTTTCTAGGGTAACAGTATTTTCTCCTAAATCTCGTTCGAAACTTGAAACAAACTACATATTTAAAAGATTTTTGAAGGATGTCCTAGCCCTTGAGATGATCCTTGAACAATCATGCCAAACACAGACTTCATAATTATTGATCCAATATCAAAGGGCCATCGAATGCAGTAGTTCAAAATTATGCTTTCTTTCGTGACTTTGCCGATTTTCATCGTCGGCAATAACTTTGCAGATATTAAAAAGTGTTAATTCTTTGAAACGGGATTTAAAAATGTTGCAAAAAAAATAGTGACAGACAAGAACATTCTCAAGCATATATAACTCATTAATTCTTCCATAATTGAATGTTATCAACCTACCTCGCACATAGACGCTTCCTTAGTTGATTCCATGTAAATTGGCGTAAAATTTCTTAACCACTGGAACGACTACTGCGACAGTAGTATAGCAAAACACTTCTCATCTTCGTCGCACAATCATTTGTTTACTTGATGACGAAGAATTACTCAATCCTCTATTGACGAATTTTCTTTCCTTGATTAGCCTTCTCTTGGGCATCACCTTGTTGAAAAGTTGTTGCGCCTCGGCACTAACAAATTTTCTCATGTTGTAAACTTGAAATCTAGGGTAATCTACTGAATTGGAGGCCATTAGAGAGGAATTGAAAGGGGTTTCCATTCATTTTGAGGAGTTGGAGTGCTTAGGAATTGTCCATAGGAGTTTATAAGGGATGAATTCGCTAAAAACCGCCAAAATCCGCCATTACCAACTCAAAAAACTGCTCACTCGCCGATCCCACTATCGGCAGCCTCGAAGACGCCATCAGCGAGCATTGTGCAATTAAATTCCAGGGCTCTCGGGAAAAACCTGCCGTCCGCGGCGCCGAGCACACTGTCGGCGCCCTAGGCAAAAATTTTGCACATTACGCCGTGGTCAAATACGTTCCAAATTTTCTCTATGGATCCAAATTCTTGATAATCAAAGGTCAAATACAAGTAGTAAAATTCAATATTACTACAAACTCAAACAAACACACAAAAATTAAAGATAATTATTGGTCGTCTCCCATAAAGCGCTTAGTTTAACGTCGTCAGCCCGACCTATTCAGGTGTTATTCAGATTGACTGAGCATTAAAACCTCTTTATAATTTGGTCTTTTACCCTCAAAATATGGTTTTAATCTATGTTCATTCACTTTAAATATATTCCCAGTTTTCTGATCTTCAATTTCAACAGCTCCATAAGTGTAAACCTGAGTCATAGTAAAGGGTCATAAACAACGAGACTTTAATTTCCCAGGAACTAATTTCAACCTTATATTGTAAAGCAATACTTCTTGTCTTGGTTCAAAGTTCTTCTGGTTAATCTTCTGATCATGTATTAACTTCAATTTTTTCTTATAAATGCTGTCGTTATCATAAGAATTATTTCTTAATTATTCTAATTCATTCAATTGCAACAATCTCTTCTCACCAGCATTTTTCAAATTATAGTTGAATTATTTAATCGCCCAATATGTTTTATGTTCTAACTCTACTGGTAAGTGATAAGTTTTTCCATATATAAGCCTGTAAGGAGTCATACCAATAGGAGTTTTATAAGCAGTCTTGTATGCCCGTCAATGCGATATCAGGTCTCGTAGACCAATCTACTCTACTTAGGATTTACGATCTTTTCTAAACTTTGTTTAATCTCGCGATTAGAAACTTCGCTAAACCATCGATTTGAGGATGATAGGCGGTAGAGAATCTATGAACAATATTAAATTTTTACGCGATCTTTGAATGTATTTATTTTAAAATGGGATCCTCCGTCGGTGATAATCACTCTCGGCATTCCGTATCTTGTGAAAATGTTTTTCATTAAGAAGCTTGAAACACTTTTAGCATCACAACGAGGTAAAGCTTGTGCTTCAATCCACTTTGATACATAATCAACTGCAATTAAAATATATAAGTTCCCAAATGAAGGAATAAATGGTCCCATGAAATCTAATCCCCAAACATAAAAAATTTCCACTTCTAACATAAAATTCAGAGGCATTTCATTTCTTCTAGATATATTACCAACTCGCTGGCATCCATCACAAGTTTTGATATATCTGTAAACATCTCTAAAAAGAATAGACCAATAAAATCCAGCTTACAAAATTTTATGCGCAGTTTTATCAATGACAAAATGTCCTCTAAATTCAGAATTGTGGCATTTCTGAATAATTTGTTCAGTTTCTTCATATGACACACATCTCCTAATAATAAGATCATTACATTGCTTATATAAATATGGTTTATCCCAAAAATATGTTTTTGCATCATGAATGAATTTTTTCTGTTGCTGTGAAGTTAGCATAGGTGGCAAAATATTGCTTACTATATAGTTAACAATATCAGCAAACCAAGGTATTTTCCACTCATTTATATTATAAAGTTTTTCATCCGTGAAACTGTCTGTAATTTCATTGTCGGTATCAGATGTTTCATGATATTCCAGTCTCGATAAATGATCAGCAATTTGATTGTCAGTTCCTTTTTTATCAATCACCACAAAATTTAATTCTTGCATTAAAAGTACCCATCTAATTAATCTAGGTTTAGTATCCTTCATTTGCATCAGATATTTAATAGCGAGTGATCGGTATGTACTGATACATTTAGTTCCGATTAAATATGATCTAAATTTGTCAAAAGCATACACTGATAGCCGGTAACTCTTTTTCGATAACTTGTATAGTTAATTTGAACATCGTTAAGAGTTCTACTAGCATAGTATATAACTTTAACAATTTTATAATATCTTTGACCAAGAACAGCTCAAATAGCATAATCGCTAGCATCGCACATTAGTTCAAATGGTTTCTCCCAATCAGGTGAAACCTATTACAGGTGCTGCGGTTAGTTTTTCCTTTAATATTTTAAAGGCATTCAAGCAGTCTTCGAAAAATTCAAATTTTTTGTCTTTTTCTAAAAGTTGACATAGAGGTTTGTTAATTTTTGAAAAATCTTTAATATAGCGCCTGTAGAAACCAGCATGTCCAAGAAAACTTCTTACCCCTCTCACTATAGTAGGAGGTAGTAATTTAGTTATTACTTGAATTTTTGCAGGGTCTACTTCCATGCCATTTTCTGAAATTTTACGCCCTAATACAATTCCTCCTGCAACCATAAATTAACATTTCTCCCAATTTAGAACTAAGTTAGTTCTTTCGCATAGCTCCAAAACTTTTTCAAGATGATTTAAGCATGCGACAAATGATGTTCCAAACACAGAGAAATTATCAATAAATACTTCTATTCCATTATCAATTAACTTGCTAAAAATAGACATCATACATCTCTGGAATGTTGCAGGTGCATTACATAGTCCGAAAGGCATTATTCGAAAAGCAAAAGTTCAATAAGGACTAGTAAATGTTGTTTTTTCTTGATCCTCAGGAGCAATAGGTATTTGATGGTAACCGGTATATCCATCTAGAAAGTAGTAATACTTGTGTCCAACAAGTCTATCCAACATTTGGTCTAGAAAAGGAAGAAGAAAGTGATCTTTTCGGGTGGCGGCATTTAATTTTAGATAATCAATACAAATACGTCAACCAGAAACTTGTTTGATAGGTATTAATTCATTATTTTCATTTGCTTCGACGGTTACTCCTCCTTTCTTAGGAACACAATGAATTGGACTTACCCAAGTACTATCCGAAATAGGATATATAATTCCAGCATCCAACCATTTTAAAATCTCTTTTTTACTACATCTTTCATAATAGGGTTCAGTCTCCTTTGTGGATCAATTCTTGGTTTATATTCTTCATTTAATAAAATTTTGTGCATACAAATCAAAGGACTAATTCCTTTAATATCAGCTAAAGTCCATTCAAAAGCTTTTTTATATTTTTTAATGTATCCATTAATTTTTGTTCTTGAATTTCATTTAAGTCTAAGGATACAATTACTTATAATGTTGAAAACTCTCCTAAAAATACATATTTCAATTGATTTGGAAGATTTTTTAATTCAAGTTCAGGGGGTTTTACAACAGATGGAATTAATGTTTCATTTTCTGGTGTTGTTGAATTGAGCGTTTCAAATTTCTCATGAATATAATCAGCTTCTTCGCTTTCATTATCTTTTTCTATGTCTTCTTTTTCCTCAGTATTTTCCTTGAAAATATTCTTTTTTTCAGATAATCACATATATCCATTCTGAAACATTCATCATCTTTTTCTATTGAAGGATATTTCATTGACTTTGAGATGTTAAAGGTTACTTCTTGATCATTTACTCTCATTGTTTATTCTCCTTTTTGAACATCTATCATTGCTCTTCCTGTAGCTAGGAATGGTCTTCCTAGAATGATTGAAATTTCTTTATCTTCTCCCATATCTAAAATGATAAAGTCCACAAAAAAATAAACTTATCAACTTTGACCAGAACATCTTCTACAACTCCTTTAGGATGTGTAATAGATCGATCAGCTAAATGTAGAGTTACAGAAGTTGGTGTAATCTCTCCAATTACTACCCTTTTAAAAGTTGATAGAGGCATCAAATTTATGCTAGCTCCCAAATCACATAATGCTCATCCATAAAATTTTTCACCAATAGCACACGGGATAGTGAAACTACTAAGTTCTTTAATTTTCTTAGAAAGCTTTCTTTGAATTATAGCACTATACTCTTCACTGAGTGCAACAGTCTCATGATCTAGTAACTTCCTCTTTTTGTTGAGTATATCCTTCATAAATTTAACATAATCAGGCATTTGTTCCAAGAATTTAGTAAATCTTTTTCCTTTATCTTGTTGCTTTAGTGTCTAAGGAAATGGTGGTGGAGGTTTTTAAACAGTAATTTTCATAGGTTTTAGAGGAAAATCAGGATATAAACTTTTGTTTTCTCCTTCAATTTCTTCTTTTTCCTTTTCAACTACAGCTTCTTTTTGAACTTTTGTTTCCAACTCTTTTCCACTTCTCAATTGAATAGCCTTAATTTGTTCTTTTCCTTGATCTTTAGGATTTACTTCAACATTGCTAGGTAAAGTTCCAACAGGTCTATTGCTTAATGCAGTAGCAATTTTCCCCAATTGGTTTTCTATGTTTTTAATAGCAGCTCTTTGACTTTGTAATTGATTACCCATATTCAAAACTAATTCTTTCATAGATAACATCTTCTCCTTAAATTGTGAATTATTATAAAAACCTGGTGGATTAGAGGTGTATAATTAGAATTACCCTGGTTGTTTATATTTCCTAATGGGTTTACATGATTGTTGCCCCACTGAGGATCAACATGATTTGCATTACCTTAGTTATTCCAATTAAATTTTGGATGATTTTTCTAACCTGGATTATAACAGTTTGAATAAGGCTTATTTTGTCTATTATTTATTAAATTTATAGTTTCATATGAAGATTGAGCATCTACAATTTATCCTAATGAATTTTCTTCTAACACTGGAGGTGTTTGAGAATAATTCATTCCGTATTGATCTATTTTCTTTGAAAAAGCAGCAATTTTAGAAATTATCATAGTTAAAGCATCAAAATCATGAACACTGACTACTCTCTTAGGATTTACCCTTTCAGCATGTCATTGAAAATTATTGGTTATCATTTCTTCTATTAACGCATAGGCTTCTTCAAAAGGTTTAGACATTAGTGATCCACCAGCAGCAGCGTTAATAATAGATCTAAGAGATCCTAATAATCCATTATAAAATGTTTGAATAATTAACCAATCTGGTAATGCATTATGTGGACATTTCCTAAGAAGTTCTTTAAATCTTTCCCAAGATTCATATATCGATTCTCCCTCATACTGACTGAAAGATGTAATATCATTTCTAAGCTTAGCAGTCTTAGATGGTGGAAAATATTTCGATAAGAATTTTTGTGAAAGTTCTTCCTAAGTTCTAATAGATCTAGGTGCTAACGAATTTAATCAAGCCTTAGCCTTATCCTTTAGTGAAAAAGGAAAAGTCTAAGTCTGACAGCATCATAAGACACTCTGTCGTACTTAAAAGTAGCACAAAGTTCTAAGAAACTTGCTAGATATAAATTAGAATCTTCATTTGAAGTTCCACCAAATTGATTGTTTTGTACCATTTGGATAATTTCAGGTTTAATCTCAAATGAATTAGCGACTACATCAGGATTTTGGATAGTTAAGCGAATTTTTCATCTAATGTAGGGTTAGCGTAATCTCTTAGTGGTCTAGATTGATGTTCATTTTCTATTCTTTAGTTGTTTATGTTGTTTTCCATTGTTTCAGAATTTATAGGTTCTTTTCTTAGTTTTCTAATTCTCCTAACAGTGCATTCTAATTCTGAATCGTATGGTATAAGATTTTCAGAACTAAATTTACGCATACAATCGAAATCAGTACACAGCAAAAACAGTTAACTAAATAAGTTGCAATTCTATTAAAAAGTTTTCTAACAATCTTAAATCGTCAGTTACTCTAATTATATTATATTCAATTCTATTCAATTATTTTCCATTATATTCAATTATATTTAATTCAATTATAGTCCCCGGCAACGGCGCCAAAAACTTGATTCCAACTCCGCGTACCGTGCGTAATTTCAATTTCTGTAACAAGTATATTATATATTCTTTTAATCGCAGAGTTACTAATCAACGCAAGTATACTTATCGTTCAAGTAATACAAGGCTCTAGTGGAGTCCTGGATATCAATCCCACATGGAATATTTTAAAGGCTACAGACTTAAGATTATAGAAATCAATTCAGAATCACAACTAAATCGAAATTGTCTATCTGTCACTAATACGCAATTGATAATACTATGAAGTTTAAATTAAACTAGTTCTACTAACAGATAACTAATTCTACTAAAGTGAAGTTCAAATATATATAAGCAAGAATCTTTGTCCTTTGTTAAGATATTTAAGTGAATAGATAATTAGAATTAGTTTAAAATTGTATTGTGCCAAATAAGAGCATATCTATTTTTTACCCTTTGGTCCAGGCATAAAGAACATTGACTAATCCTATGTTTGGTTACTGAATCTGCGACTAGGCTGGGAAGATATCAGCTCTCACTTCAAAGCTCCCACGTTCCACTCGCTTGAGAGTTAACATCTACACTTCAGCATCCAAACGATAGGACCGAATTGAGGATTTTAGCCTGTCACTCTAAAATCTCCAATTATACGCCCAATGAATATTATTTCCCTATTTATTTGCACTCTACTTCCAAGGACTTTGAACTCCCTGAATCTCGGATGTAATCTTAACTATAGTTGTCAAACTCAACAGATTTTAACTTTTCAATTGGCCGGATTAAAAGTAAATGATGAATTAAGTAAAAGATTATCACAACTTCTTTTAAACTTTTATGGCACACTAATTTAAATTATCATTTCACAAAAATATCAAAACAAGGAGAAAGACAGAACAACTATTCAGAATTCATGGAGAGGATGCAATAAAACTTGGATTTCATATATAAAATTAAAATTCTACAAACTAAAGTAAATAAACACAACTTATCTTAAATTCCTCCCCAAGCAAACTCCTTGAAGTTCCTCTGAATCTCTTCCTTTATTTACAGTGTTTTAAATTCTCCTTCGAAACGACAATGCAAAAGAGATCTCTTACTTCCCTTCCACTCTTAGAATCCTTCGAAGAATTTCTCTTGATATCTCTCTTTGAACTCACTATTTAACACTCACTACTAACAATGGACACTAGCGGACTCTTTAATTGAACACTAAGTATCTATTAGAAGAGTCTAATATAACTTTTTACAAACTCTTAGTGAATTTTAGAGGATTCCAAAAGGACATTTTTTCGGCCTAAAATGGTTCTTTTTAAAGTTGTTGAAGAGTCTCCAGGGTTTTCCAAGCATCCCTTCGAAAATCGTCCATATTCGACATATTTTATGAAAGATCCGCCGATCCTGCCATCGGAGGCCTCGAGCTCCGCCGTTGGCGGCCTTCTAGAAACACTGCTTTGAACTGGCTCCACTGTCGGCGGCCTGGACCTCCGCCGTCGGTGACCTCACTTGAAATATATTCTGAACTCTCGGGAAAATCATGTCGTCGGTGCCATCGACCTCGTCGTCGGTGCCATCGACCTCGTCGTCGGCGCCTTAAGTCAACTTTTCATAATTTATCCCTTTTTGCTACAAATTCGCTCCTTTTTGCATATTTTCACTTCATTGTCCTTAAATCTTCATACCTGCAGAAAAATACCAAAAATACCCTTATTTAAAGTGTAATATCATCAAAATCAGTGTAAAATAGGCATGAAATGCTTAACATTTTTTCTTTTGGGTCAGTATGCATATGTGTTTCCTTGCCACCCTTTTCCATTTTGGAATATGTTATCGAACCAGAAGTGCTCAACCTTTTATTATTTCAAATTTGAATTGCTTTACTTTCTTGTTTTCTTACATGTGCTTGACGGTTATGCCACTTTTTACTTATGGATTGTATGGAATCACGTGAATCACTTAGGTTCTCCAGGACATATAAATTTATAAATCTTTTCTACAAAATCCTAATAAAAGATTGATATTAGTCAAAATTCAGGATTGAACAATTTAGAATTTTTAAAACATGTCTTTACTTTTCTGCATGTCTTCAAACTGGATTATAATTGATTGCATAGCATGACAAAAACCCAATTCATAATTAATAAAGCCTCCACGCTTAGTACTAGATAAGTGCATCATTTGCATGTCCAGATGAAAAGTCTCCATGTATCTCCAACCCGACTGACCATCATAAATTTCCTTTTAGGTGGGTTTTAAGTACGTTTTGGGTGTTAGAAGCTTCCTGACCCATATAGAGAGTAAGTCCTTTGTTAAGATTGATTTTAGCTTTGTAGCTGGACCTCCCATCTCTTTTTCACAGGCAGGTATAATTCTCACCTCTGCTCTTCTTACCAATATAGGGTCATAGGATTAGAGTTTCATTCTCTTGACCATAGAGCTACTGAGGTCCCCATGGATAACTCAATTCACCGATTTCGGACAAGGGGGTCTCCGCTTGTATTGGGTCGACTACTTGCACAACCAGGTAGACTTGGGATCCCTCAAAATCTCTCCCAAAGTCTCATCTTTCAGCCCTCAAGCCTTCTTTGATACAGAACTCCCTTCAAGAAGCCCTAAGATTTGATTTTATAGCAAGAATCATGGTTTAGGTCATCAAATTTCCTACCTAAAGTATTTTCCATCATTAGCATAGTCGGCGTGGTCACGCCGCTAGACAACCTGGGTCGGTGTGGCACGCCCGAATGTAGTGTAGTCACACTGCCTGTTGCGTCATATGGGGTAGTCAGCCATTTATGGCGTGGTCACGCCAATCATGATCGAAAAGTATGGTCACGCCGTTTCAGGCACTTTTCCGCTGAATTTTCTTGTTCCAACTTATTCGTATTAAATTCTCGCATCCTCACAACATGAACAAAAAACATTTCTCAAGCATAAATCTGTGACAAATAAATAAAATTAACTTGTAAAATACTGGAAAAATTGCAGGAATATTCACATAAAATTGATGCATGTCACATATCTAAACCTAAACTCTATTTTTTTTACATTTATACCACCAAAATCTTCCATATCATATAAATATATACTCTTTCTAAAAAGTGTAATACAAGTTCTCATGCATAGATAAAATGACATGTTATAATTGAATTTTAGGTGTTAGATATTTAAATACATAGAAATTGAATGTTATGTAGATCTTATCTTTTCTCATTTTAAAATATATTTATGATTTATTAGGGCTCCGGTTGAACCTCAGTTCAACCTTTGAACCATGAATCTCTCCTACAACCGGTTGAATGTCCGGTCCGATTTTCAGAACCCTTGAAATTCTCTGCGTTATTTGTGATATTACCCTTAATTTTTTCCTTTTCTTAGTGAAAATGACTTTTAAAATTCACATTAGTAATAACATCTACTTTAAGTAACTTAATACTACTAGCAATGAGAAAAACATGTATGTATTAATGAAGATACAAATCAAAATGATTATTTACTTTAAAGAAAGTGTAGTTGTATTTCATTTTTGTAACTATGTGAGTTGGCCTACCTGATAAGAAGCTGTGATTATTATAGTAATTACCCAAAATTATTGATTTCAAACTTTGATATATATATATTGTAGAAAAATTTTTCAAGAGCAATTAATCATTTTTCATTCTTTAATTAACATCTTATTAAATTAGCACAAACAAACACAAAAAACAAAGACTTCCACCAAGAAAAAAAATTTACGAGTGAACAACAACAAAGTAAACAAAGAGTACACAAATAGAACTTATGGGGACGAAAATCAAAGGCCACAAATTTATATCCTTTTAGATTGCTAATTTTTTTAGTTTCTAAAACTCTATTAAAAAATTAAAAAAACTTTTAGGTTTTATTCAAGTTATTCGAAATCAAGATATACAATTGGGTTTTTCTTGCTTTTTAATATATATATATATATATATATGGACACACACGTCAAACGTGACCTGTTGGTAGAGCCGCCTCTTTGAAAGTCGTAAGTTTCCTCAGGTCATGAGTTCGAATCCTCTTCTGTCTAGTTTGCCTGTAGTGAGAGAGTTCGATTGAATAGTTAAGCACATGAGGGTGACTGGGACTTAAATAATAGCCTCTAGCCATTCTTTTAATATATATATATATATATATATATATATATATATATATATATATATATATATATATATATATATATTGTGGATATATATTTCGGTAGGTCCTCTGATTACTATTTAAAACTAAATTACATATACATATATTTCTAATATTCTTAAATAATATCAATTTAAGAGAATCTTGCATTATTCTTTTGATGACTGTTTCCTAATCTTGATAAAATAAAAAAAAGTTTATGTAAAGTAACTCTTTCCATATTGATGCGTGCTAGAAAATTCGCGACGGTAGAGTAGCAAATTATCGTCTTAGACATTGTACGAGATTTCAGCGCGCACACGGATGAAAGGAACAAGCGATTGACTCCGAAGTTTTTACGTGGAAAACCCGTAAAGGGAAAAACCACGGGCGCAGCAGGTTGCGAGAATCGCACTTATTGATTGACGTTTACGAAATCTCGTCCGCGGACGGGAAAAAGTAATTATATGATATAGATTACAACATCGACTGACGGTGTATGATTGATGGTAGTGGTCGACGATCGACGGTGGTCCACGGCGATCGACAGTGGTCCACGACCTTCAGCGGTGGTCGGCGATGCATCGGCGGTGGGCGACGGCGGTCGGCGAGGATGCGAGGCTGCTCTTCTTCTCAAGTCTTCAGACTCTCTCTCTTTTGGTCCTCTCCCTCTCATGTGAGAGTTGGAGTCTATTTATAGGCTTCTGGGTGCAATTAATGCAGTCATTTTGATCGGACGGTTCAGAAAGCTCCTCTCGATCAGACGGTGTTTAAGGGGCATTTGATGACCTTAATGATGTCGGAATTGAGTGATCTTGGGCTCGTTGGATTCGTCTTGTCGAGACGCTCGATTCAAGTATGAGCTTGCTAGTGTCAGCATCCATTTGACCTTCCAAAGTGTCTGAAAAACTTTTAAAAATGGTTTAATGACTCGATCAGGACTTGATTTGACTCGGATTGGACTAATCTTGATATCATTGGGTCTGTTTCATCGAGCCGGTCGGTTTGATTATAATTTTGTTGAAATCGGAGCTCTGAATGATTTTTTATCAAGATTTGAATGTTTCATTGCTTAAAGATTGCATCGAGATTTGTGTATCATGCTTTGAGATTTGTGCGATGATAAAAAATATTTGATGGCGTATCGAGTTGCTTTTTCTATTTTCGGGCGAGATCATTTTTATCGTCCGAAAATATCAAAATACTGGAACGCGTGTGTGAGTGTATAGATATATAACTTCATATATATATATATATATATATATAGTCTGTCATATTTACTATTAGTATAATAAAATACCATCTTTATGCAAGAAAACAGTTTAGCCTAGTGGCTGCGTCCTGGATAGAGTTGTGAGGGGCGGGAGTTCGAACCTCCCCCCTCTCTCCCAACTCTAAAGCAGAATAAAATTTATTTTTAGCGGGCCAGGCTGGTAATTAGAGTGGAATAAAACGATTTAGGAAGAGCATGAGAGAGGAGGAAAGTCTATAATGATAAAATTATGATCTGTTTAAGCTTACAAAGGACGCTCATTTAAGAGGTAAGAGTATAACTACTATGAAGTTATAAACTAGTTTAAATTCCAGTCATTAAAAGTTAAGAAGTTACAATATACATCTTGTTATATTTATATAGTTATATGTATTAAAGTAAAGAATATGAAAGGATAAAAATAAAGAATATGAAAAGTTTTTTTTTTTTGTATTTAAGATTTTAATTAATTTCACATATAAATGCAGAATTTGAAGGGTCAAAAATGAAAAGTTTTTATTTATTATTATTATTTTTTTTTAATGCTTTCTTCATCTCAAGTCTATAAATAGAAGTACATGGATGAGAGGAAAAAATCGCGAGTGAGGAGAAGAAGAAAGTCGTTCTGCGTTGCGGAGAAGAGTTACGGCAAAGATTTGCGGCGAAGAGTTGAGGTGAAGAGTTGCAGCGAAGAGTTGCGCTGCAGAGTTTGCGGTGCAGAATTGTAGCAAAGTGTTGCGGTGCAGAGTTGCAGAAAAGTGTTGCGGCAAAGTGTTGCGGCAAAGTGTTCCGGCAAAGTTTTGCGGCAAACCGTTGGGGCGACAAAGCCTCACGACGGGGCATTGCGACGAAGCCTCACGACGGGGCAACGCGGCGGGGTGTTGCGGTGGCGCGTTGCAGCGAGTGTTGCGGCGGAGTGTCGGAGCGACGACGACGCAGCGACATGTGGTGGTGGCGCGGTGGCGCAGAACGTTGCGATGAGACGTTAGGGCGACGCGTTGCTGCGGGCCGTGTCGCATTGCAGTGGTGCGTCACGGTGATGCATCGTAGTGATACGTTGGGGCGACGCGTTGCGATGGAGCGTCGCGGCGGAGTGTTGCGAAGGCGCGTCAGGGTGGCGTGGCTTAATACAACAACGTGTAGCTGTGGCTCGTTGCGACGTGTCGTTTCAGCGACGTGTTGTCGCGGAATGTCGCATTGCGGCGGGGCGTCAAGGCGGGGCGTTATATTGCGGTGACGCATTGTGGCGAAGTGTTGCAGATCGTGTACTTGATCGTTGCGTGATTCTGAGGAGATTTTTGTGCCACTCTTGCACGTTATAAAGGTGATGAAAAAGATCGTTGTATTTTTCCCATCGCGCTTTCAGGGGAAGATTTCTTGCTTATGTGGTAACGACGATATACGGTGCTCTCCCAATGATTATCAGAAGTACTTAGAGTTTTGGGGAGGCGATGTTGACTCTACTCGAAGATGAGCGGATTTGTTGTGGCCCTTGTGCAATTATATGTTGATATTTGTAACATTTTTAATCATCTGATGTGACATTTGTAGATGATGACAATGTATTTCTTTACGTTTTCCACGGTTGTTGTGGCTTATCAATCAAACGAAAGTCTTTTTGTGGTTCATGTTTTTCGAGATTGTGCCCTCTCAGGCTTATGCCTTAATGGAGCTTGAACCGGTATCTTCTGAGGCTCGTAGCACTTCGAGGTCTTTGAGTGTACTCCGCACCTTTCGAGGCTTGTAGCCTGCTGAGGTTTTGAGTGTACCGTGCGCTTCGAGGCTTGTATTCTTCGAGGTCTTTGAGTGTACTGCATGCGCCTTCGAGGCTTGTAGCCTTCTGAGGTCTTTGAGTATACCTGTGCCTTCTGAGACTTATAGCCTTCTGAGGTCTTTGAGTGGAGACCCTGTCAACCACTTGCTCTCATGGAGTCTTTCTAGTGAGGACCATGTCCACTACTAGCTTCCCATCGAGACTTGCCTCTGGGCTCGTCTTCCAGGGGCATGGTAGCATCTCATTGAGTCTTGCCTCTTGGGCTTGACTTTTAGGAGTACCGTATCTTCCCGTCGAGTCTTGCCTCTTGGGCTCGACTTCTAGGAGTATAGCACCTCTTTTCATCGAGAGGACTTTTTCTCATTCGATAATTCCAACGATTCTGTTCTGGTTTCCCTCACATTGTTCTTGTAAGTAGCGACCCAGATGTCCTTGGCGTATCAGACGTTCAATTTCTTCCTTTAATTGAAAACATTTTTCTGTTGAATGTCCCTTTGCACGATGGAAATGACAATATTGTAGATCGGTCTCCACCATTTGGATTTCTTAATGGCTTTGGCCACTTGACAGTATCTTCATCCTTGATGGCCATTAAGATGTTAACACGAGATGTGTTGAGTGGCATGTATTCTTTTTCTGATCGTTGCTCATGATTCCCCTGTGGTTTAAACTTTTTTTGCTGTGAAATTTTGGCATCCTCAACGTTATTCTTACGCTTGCCCCCCAATCGCTCAAATTGTTCCTTGTGAGCAATGATGGCTTCATCTGCAGAGATTTGTGCCTCAACACGGTGCACAAGGTCGGCATAAGAATGAACTCGTCTCTCGCATAAGTGATGAGTAGAAGGGTCCCGGCGGAGTCCCCCAAGAAAGACTCCCCTAAGCAACTCTGGATCTACTCTTGGAATTTGACGGGCTTCAGTAGAAAACCTGCGGAAGTAGTCTTTGAGTGATTCTCCTTCACTTTGACGAATTCCTGAGAGATGAGATGAATCCTTGATGATCCTTCGATTTGCTATGAATCGTTCCACAAATAGTTTGGCAAGCTTGTTAAAGGTGTTTACTGATGCCCCCGAGAGAGTAAAACCGGGTCCGAGCTTGTCCCTTAAGAGTAGCGAGGGAACACTTAACATAGAAGCGCGTCAGAGGCACGTTGAATGTGCATGATGGTTCTATAATGATCAATATGTTCATAGGGATCAGTTATCCCTTCATATGCATCAATGTTCGGCAGCTTGAAGCCAGTTGGAATGGGGTGTTGGAGGACTGCATTCGCTAAGGGAGAAGATTCCTTGATGTTATGATGAGTGTGGAAGCGATCTTTTTTCTCAATGGGGAACTCTTCTCGGGCGAGGCGACGTAATTCGTTACAGATGACATTATTTGGAATGGTAGCGAGATGTGGCGGTGCTAGGTGAACTGCATGAGATGGATGGGTGGAACTTGCGATGTCTAAGAGTTCGACATCACGACACAGTACGGGAAGTGTTCCTTCTTGGGGAGGGGGGCTGGTACGACTTCTTCCGGGCATGTTTCTCATAGGACGCTGATTCAATGGTGGACGATTTTCATTCATCGACGGTTGTTGGGTCCTACGTAAAAATTGTAAGATCTGCAGTTGAGCTTCCTCCATTCTTCGCATGCGTTCTTCCATAGAAGGACACGAAACCCCCTTGTTGGCAGGATAGCGTGTTCCGGGACGGGAAGATGAAGAAATATATCGCCCTCGACTACGTGACGCATTCCTGGAACGATGGGTGTTGGAGCGAGTCGCTCCGTTGTCCCGAATATTATTCCTGTTTTCCATGTAGGAAAATTGAACAAGTACTTCAGTGATGGAAATGAGAGTTTCCCACAGACGGCGCCAAACTGATGTGTGCTAGAAAATTCGCGCCGGTAGAGTAACAAATTATTGTCTTAGCTTTGTATGAGATTTCAGCACGCACACAGATGAAAAGGGAACAAGCAGTGACTCCAGAAGTTTTTACGTGGAAAACCCGTAAAGGGAAAAACCAGGGGCCTGGCCCAGTTGCGAGAATCCACTATTGATTGACGTACAGAAATCCCTCATCCCACAGACGGGAAAGGGTAATTATATGATATAGATTACAACGTCGATTGACGGTGTATGATTGATGGTAGTGGTCGACGATCGACGGTGGTCCACAGCGATCGACAGTGGTTCACGACCTTCAGCGGTGGTCGACGGCTATCGGCGGTGGGCGACGGCGGTCGGCTAGGATGCAGAGCTGCTCCTTCTTCTCAAGTCTTCAGACTCTCTCTCTTTTGGTCATCTCCCTCTCATGTGAGAGTTGGAGTCGTTATGAGGCTTCGGGTGCGATTAATGCGATCGTTTTGTTCGGACGGTTCGAAAGCTCTCCTCGATCAGACGGTGTTTAAGGGGCATTTGATGGCCTTAATGATGTCGGAATTGAGTGGTCTTGGGCTCTTTGGATTCGTCTTGTCGAGACGCTCGATTCAAGTATGAGCTTGCTAGTGTCGGCATCCACTTGACCTTCCAATGTGTCCGAAAAACTTCTAAAAATGGTTTAATGACTTGACACGAGCTTGATTTGACTCGGATTGGACTAATCTTGATATCATTAGGTCTATTTCATCGAGCCGAGTCGGTTTGATTATAAAGTTTGCTGAAATCGGAGCTCCGAATGATTTTTTATCAAGATTTGAATGTTTTTTGCTCAAAAGATTGCATCGAGATTTGTGTCATGCTTTGAGATTTGTGCCGATGATCAAAAATATTTGATAGCGTATCACATATTAATGTGCTTGCATTGATCTTGAAAATGTTCTAAGCATATACAAATACATTTATTACATGTTTTACTCAACAATTGTGATACAGTTCTCTCCTTTGCAAAAAAAATCTGCCATATATTGTGCAGTTCCACTCCTTTCGTATGTGGTCATTAAGGCAACAAAAATTGAAAACATGTAATGAATAACTACACCGTGGTTTAATGAGAAATAAAAAGCAGAAGAAAGTCAAGAAATAAGCATGCTTGATACAACAAAAATAAAGAAACTATGGCTCTATTTGTGCGCAAGCTACAGGCTGTTTATTCTGCAATTGCTATATGGAAAACCTCATTGTAGATAGCTAGTATCATGTTATTACATTCGTGTGAAAACAGTATGAGAACAACTTTATTTTGAAAAATGAGCATTCTGCCCCAATACAACAAAATTCTTTAAAAAAAAAAAAATATAAAATAATTTTTTTATTAAACAATTTTTTTAAAATAATAAATTTACATTAATTAATAATTAAATAGTTTTAATAATTAAGAAAACTTATATTTTTATAAAATAATTAAAAATATAAAAATATATTTAGTGATTAATTAATTAATCACTAAATAATAATACATATAAATTCATCTAATTATGAATAATTTAAAAATATATGAATTAATCATTAATTATTAATAAATTAAATCAACAAAATTAAAACTATTAACAAAATTAATCCATCTCCTCCCTTCAATTTTTGCCTAAAGACATGGCTGGCGGTACAGTCGCGATCAGAGCAAGCTGGGAAGGCAACAGGGAAGGAGCAGCGGAGGCATTTGCTTCGTGCGAACAGGGAAGGAGAAGTAGAGGATCGCTAGAGCTGCAGGGTACAGTCGCATGCTTACTGTAGAGATGGCGAGACAGCGACGAAGAAGAAGTCGAGACGGGAAAGATTGCTAGGGCTGCGGAGTCCTACATGACGAAGAAGAGTCTCGGGACGGAACGCTGGGGCTTCTTGCGCAAGGGCAATTACGAATATTAGCGAGGCCAAAGCTGGGGCCGCGGGGTCGATCCCGCGGTCGGCTTTTCCCTCGCTTTAGCATTGAACGACAGCGAAGTGGGGAGCCAAACACAAAATTTTTACGGCTTGGGGCAGCACCGTGTGCAAAAAGCAGGCCCAAACGAATCCTATATCTCTACGGTTAAACGGTCAGGTTCGACGGCCCAGAGGCTGGGGATAAGTTTATCATGAACCGGATTGGTGAGTTCTTGCTCAAGTACTCCATATATATTCTCATTTCTAAGTTTCTTATCAGCATATATTTCAACTTTTCAATTTATAACTTTAATAAAACAAAAAATTTATAATAATAATAATAATAATTGAAGATATTTTAAAAAGTATAAAATTATACCCTCCCAAAAAAAAAATTATTTATCTCCAATAACAACAATTAAAATTTTGGCAGTCATGATCTACCAAAAAATTCAAACTATTGACCTATTATAAAAATTATTGGACTAACGTATCCTCCCAGAGAATTTAAATATAAAAATATTTATAATTAGTTTTATCCCAACGTTTCCTTCTTTTAAACCATATTGAATTATATCATACAACAGGTGGCTTCTAAATAATCTTTTTTTTAATGTCAAATAAGCCCCTTAAACTACGCTAATACGTAGTAGATTAAACCAAACTTACTTTAATCTTTGATGTTACAACTTAGTCTTCTCGAGTTTACTGAAGCGAGTAACGTATAAATCATGCTGGATGCTGTCAGTCGTATAGGTACTGAAGAGCCCGGAATGAGTACTTACTCAGGTTACAAGCGGCTTATATGCTTATAAATGGAAGGCAAAGGAGATGAAATAATGCATCTCCTCAACTAGAAAGGAAGGGGAGAGAGAAACACAGAGAGAGAACATTTATGGAGTCTAATAATGCAGATGGGAGAGAGACAAGAGGAGAGACTGCTCCGGGTAAGGGAAGTAATAGAGTGACTTCAATAGAACTATCTACAGTCACTAAGGAAGACAAGGTGAAAAGCACTAGTAAAGATATGCAAGAATTCTCTCCCTCTTCAATACTTAAATATCTGTTTCTGTAGCTGAAATTTTACTGCTATCTATAGGCACCTGCATGGAAGCAGTTTTTGAAGCACTTGGGACCTGGCTTTCTTGTTTCATTGGCTTATTTAGACCCCGGAAACTGTAATTAACCTTTCGATATCTTTATATGATTTAATACTATTTTTCATTTTAACTAAGATTATTGGATTTTGTGGGACTCTGCTGCAGTGGAAACTGATTTGCAGGCAGGGGCTAATCATAGATATGAGGTAAGCGATCATTTATCTTTTTTAAAGAAAAAATTTTTAATTGGAAATGGGGAGCTAACCCAGAGAGCTATATGCATGCAGCTATTGTGGGTTATTTTGATTGGGCTAGTCTTCGCGCTTATAATTCAATCACTGGCTGCAAATCTTGGAGTGTCTACAGGTAACAATATGGAACATCTTACGTAGCAAAAGATAAATGTTTAATATATTCTCTTTTTGAAGTATTTGATAAATATGTAAGAAAAAAAAATAGTCGCTGTACAATTTGCAATCTAAGTCAAGTTCATATTTAGAATTGATAATTAAGACTTCAATCTATAGCTCTACTGTTCCATTTATTTTCACTTTATACTGATTTATTTTTAAAATCAACTTAATATTATTATTATTGTAATAAACTAAGCAGTTCCTTAATTTTTCTTCACTTAAGATGCCAATTATATATCTCTAATTATGCAGGAAAGCATCTGGCTGAACTGTGCAAGGCTGAGTATCCTTTGTTTGTCAAATACAGCTTATGGCTACTCGCAGAGGCTGCAGTAATTGCTGCAGATATCCCCGAGGGTGATTATAATCATTCCTATTTATATAATTATACAGTAATTGCTGCAGATAATTATGTATATATTTTATATAAACGTGCAGTAATTGGCACTGCGTTCGCGCTTAATATATTGTTCAACATACCGGTGTGGACCGGGGTTCTGATTACTGGATGTAGCACACTTCTGCTGATTGGATTGCAGAGATATGGGGTGGGTGTGATCTAACTAATGATCCATAGAACATGTAATATTAGAAAAAAAATATTTTTTTATTAATTGTAATTTGTAAATGTAAATCACAGGTGCGAAAGCTGGAGCTTCTGATATCTATGCTGGTGTTTATCTTGGCTGGTTGCTATTTTGGTGAATTGAGCTACGTGAAGCCTCCGGCTTCGGAGGTTATTAAGGGGCTTTTCGTGCCTAGGCTTAAAGGAACCGGTGCCACCGCTGATGCTATTGCTCTTCTCGGAGCCCTTGTTATGCCGTGAGAAATCTATTAAATAATATAAAAATTTGCTGATTTACGATGCGTTTGGGCCAGCTTCTGCACGCTTGTTTGAAAATACGGACCGTAGAGCTCGACCTGCATTCCGCGTTTTGTATAAAAAACCAACTGCGTTTTCGGACATTTTGAAAACGTCGCTGCAGCGGATAAGCTGCCCCAAAACACACCTCAATTCAGCTCAAGTTTTGGGAAAAATATTACATCCGGACTACGCACGTAGAGTTAGATGCGGAGACCAATACATGCAAGACACGTGGAATTCCGCAATAACGCGCAATCACACGGGAATAACACGAAAGAATATTCCTCGTATTACTCCACGGTTAGCGCTGTTTTGGGCGGAATAATACGGGGAATAACGCGAAATAACACGGAAAATATTCTTCATGTTATTCCCGTGTTATTCCTCGTTATTGTGGTGGTGTTACGTTATTGTGGTGGTATTGTAACACCACCACAATAACACATCAGTACTACGCGGAATAACACGGGAATAACGCGGAATAACACGGGAGAATATTTCCGATGTTACAATACTACCGCAATAACACATGAATAACGCGGAATAACACGGGAAATATTCCCCGAGTTATTCCACCCAAAACAGCGTTAACCACGGAGTAACACGAGGAATATTCCTTCGTATTATTCCCTTATTATTGCGCGTTATTGCGGGATTCCACATATCTCGCATGGATTGACCTCTGCACCTAACTCTACGTGCGTAGTCCGGATGTAATATTTTGCCCAAATTTTGGGCAGACCATTGACTGATATGTTTTATGAACTAATTGTGAATGACAGGCATAATTTATTTCTTCATTCTGCGTTGGTGCTCTCTAGAAAGATTCCATCCTCTGTGAATGGAATAAATGTGAGTGACAACAAGCATTACCCTTATTTTTTTGTAATTTTTGAAATATTAAGCAATTTATAGGAATTTATTTATCTTATATAATGTTAACATGTAGCAGAAATCAAACAGTGTTAAGAGTTTACTTTTGTCAATTTTCCCAACCAAAATAAGTGTTGATAAACAACAATTATAATGATTGTGAAAGCTACTAATAATTTATTTTCATACGTATGTGTCAGAGTGCGTGCAGGTATTTCTTGATGGAGAGCGGCTTAGCACTATTTATTGCGCTACTTATCAACATTGCTGTTGTTTCTGTTTCGGGAACTGTATGTTATGCAAATAATCTCTCTTCACAAGAAGTTGATCAATGTGGCAATCTAACCCTAGACTCCGCTTCCTTCTTACTCAAGGTTCAAACTGCTCTCTCTCTCTCTCTCTCTCTATTTGAAATTTGGGGTGTTTAATACAAACATTGTATATTACTATTCATTTAGAGGAAAAAATTACGAAAAAAATTGTGTATTTTTCGGATATAGAGTTGCATCCGGACAACGGCCGGTATTAACGGATCACGGCTGAGAAGAGAAAAAGAAGCCGTTATGATCAGTGCATCACGGCCATTGTCTGGACGACAACATATGCAATTATTCTTCCATTTTGGGAGAGCAAACTTTTTATTTCATCGGGGAGCTCCTCAAACTTCTTAAGGTCATATGAGATAATTTTTTTTATTTCTTTATATTTTATTTATATTTTAATATGAATTAAATATTTATAATATCTTAAATATAAGTTGATTTTATTTTTATTGCGTCACATTTAACTTGGATCAAAAGAAAATGCCGTCGACTTAAGTATGGGGTCGGCTCACTGCGGGCTTGTGTTTGCTAGAGGTGATGGTGGGGCAAAGCCAGCATAATGCAAGTGGTTGCACCACGGTCAATAGTATATATTTTAAAGCCATTTTTTTCTGTGCTTCGTCCACACATAAGTACGACGAATAGCGGAACGCCACTTGTAAAGTGGGCCCGCCTCCATACCCTCTACCAATCAAAGTGTATGGAGGCGGGGCCCACTTTATAAGTGGCGCCCCGCCATTGACGTCCTTATGTGCGGACGATGCACAGAAAAAAAGCTCTATTTTAAAAACTTCTAATTTGTAAGTCAATTAATGTTATATTAGAATATGTCTTAACTTTCATCTTCTATCGTGTAGCTTTTTAATATATGATTTCATTTAATATAATGTATTTACCCTTTATTTAAAATTCGAAATAATTGTAACTATTTAATATTATTGCATGGACAGAACGTCTTAGGCAAATCAAGCTCCACAATCTACGCAATCGCCTTACTAGCCTCTGGTCAAAGCTCTGCAATAACTGGAACGTACGCAGGACAGTACATCATGCAGGTAATTATTTAAAATAATTTAACAAATAGATTATTCTACTCGTAGCAGAAATGTTCAAAATGAAAAATAATAAACTAGCCCACGCGGGCACTGTTTGCCTGTTTAAAAATCATACTTTACCAATATATATATTTAAAAAGAATAGAGCTCTCAATCATCATGTATCTAATTATTAGGACTGTCAAAAAAGCTCGTTGTTCGCGAACAGTTCGTGTTCGATTCATCAAGTAGTTCGTGTTCGATTCGTTCGATAAGTAAACGAGACCAACACAAATAAATTTTTTTCGTTTGGTTGGTTAAATGAATCAAACACTAACAGTGATGCGTTTCGTGTTCCAATCGTTGTTGTTTGAAATATAAAATAATTTAAAATAATTATATATATAAATTTATGATATTTTAAAAAATTAAAATTTAAAAATTATAATATATAATAAATTAACAATAATAATATATTAATATATTATATTAGTAATATAATAATATAGATATTATATATTTATATAATATAAGTTATATAATTAATATAATATATTATTTATATATATTAATATTAGGCCTGTTAAGTTGGCTCGTCATTCGCGAACAGCTCGTGTTCAGCTCTTGTTTGACTCGTTTGTTAAGAAACGAACACGAACAGTGACTTCATGAACAATTTCAAACAGGAGCTTATTTCAAAAGGTGATTTGAGCTCGTGACCTGAATGAACTTATGCAAAACACTCTACCAACAGTCAGCACTAATGTAATAATAATAATATATATATATATATATATATATATATATATATATATATATATATATTAAAAAAATAAATAAGTAAATAAAAGAATTGAAAACTAATTAAATATGATTAAAAAATGGTTAAAATGCAGGGATTTTTGGACTTGAAAATGAGAAGGTGGGTAAGAAATCTGATGACACGATCAATCGCCATTATTCCCAGCCTCATCGTCTCCGTCATCGGTGGATCCTCCGGTGCAGGAAAGTTAATCATCATTGCATCGGTAAATACCTTTATCCAATTGGCTAAATTCAATACTTGAACTGAAATAAAATGATGGAAGTAATTATATTAGCCATTGATTAAATTAAGTTCTGCAGATGATACTGTCGTTTGAGTTGCCATTTGCTCTGATCCCTCTTCTCAAATTTAGCAGCAGCCGAACAAAGATGGGTCCGCACAAGAACTCCATCTACGTCAGTATTTCCATCCCATGCTGTGTTTATATTTCTCATATATATAAGAAACCAATGAGATTTATATGAAAATAAATTAATCCCTGCAGATCATTATTGTATCATGGATTCTCGGTGCAGGCATCATTGGGATCAATATATATTATCTAAGCACTGGCTTCGTTGATTGGCTAATCCACAGCAGTTTACCGAAGGCTGCTACTGTATTTATTGGAATTCTGGTGTTCCCTTTGATGGCTGTCTACATTGTATCCGTTATTTATTTAGTTTTCAGGAAAGATAAAGTTGTCACTTTTGTGGATAACTCAGACTCCATTGATATGCAAATGGAGAAGGGATTGCCTAAGTCCAGTGGCAACAGAGAAGGTGGAACTGTGCCTTATAGAGAGGATCTTGCTGATATTCCTTTTGCAGAGTAAGGGGAGATGCATATTGTGGGAAAGAAGATAGTAAAATCATGATGTATGTGATTTTATGTACATTAGTGAGGAAATGTATTTTCTTAGTGTTATTAAGTTAAGGAGTTTTATGTTTTGTTATTCATGTATTCCGCTAAATTGTGAACAATGGTTCAAACATCAAATCAGAATAGCAAAAGGTTCACCGTCTAAAAGTTTTGACTAGGCTTGAACTTGTTGAAATCGCACTATAGGAAATTTGTAAATTAGCATCAGAATTTATATCGGATTTTATTTCGATGCGAACTTTGAATCGGATTTCATCTGTTTATCGTTCAACACAACCAAACATTTTAAAATTGGACGCAAAGAAATATTTTGGATTTAACGTCTGATTTTGTGTCTGCCATTAAATAACTTAATAGTGTCGGCCAATAAGTAACTTAATAGCATCAGTCATTTCTTAATAGTGACGGTCATGTATGATGTAAAATTAGACTCAAATGCCCTAATATGTCTTCCTCACACGACTGGACCTCATTTCTCCCTAAATCCATTTTGGTCTCATAAGGGACGGCGAAACTGGCTACTCCCACACGAATTTGGGGAAATCAAGCGACTCTAACAACTTCGAGCGACTCTGGCAATATTTCCACTGACCAAATCGTGTCTCTGCAAAGTAAACTCCTATCCAAGCTATAGGTAATAGTCTCCCCTGATGAAATTTGGGATTTTAAATTTTTAGTTTTATGTAAAATTGATGTTTCAGTGTTAGATCTGTAATGCATATTGTTGATGTGGTTGTTATGTGAAATGTCATTTTTTTTTTGTGAATATGTGAAATTTAAAGTTTAGGTGTTAGATATATAATGCATATTAATTGTATGGTGTTAATGTTGAAAATGAAGTTTATGACATATATTCATTAGCCTATAAAAGAGAAGCATAAAATTAAATTAGAATTTGCAAATAAAAACTCTTAGGTTGATGAGTGACTTTAGACTTAAAGTCAAAATTTGAAAAAAAAAATTAATCCGTGAAAGAGTTGATTTTGCCCTGGTGGTAGAAAGAATTAAAGAGAGTCGGCTTAGATGTGGTTGGAAAATATTAGGGAGAGTTGGTGTTTCATCGGCTTTAGGCATGTTTATAAAAAATGATCTTAATCTATTGATTAAATGAAAATATGGCACTAAATAAGACAAAATGGAGGAAAAAAATTCCTATAGTCAGCCATCCTTCACGGGAAAAAGACTTTCTTGCTTTGTCATCTTAAACGTCGATCATCTAATAATCCAAAATAGGATAGTAGATGTTATAGATATGACTTCTTTTAAGAAAGATAAAAGTAGACCTAAAAGACCAAGACACGTTGTCCAAAAGATGATCTAAATCCATTCCAAGAGAGATACAAATGATTGTATATGCTCTAGATGATCTCCGTGATTCTTGTCACAGACAACTTATGGAGGATGAATCTTGAGAAGAAAATTTTTTTACATAAAAAATATCAAGAATGAACAGTGAACGTAATCTAATGTTAAAGATATCATATGAGTCTCCCTCTAACATAATATGTACCATTGCAAGGTAGGAAGTCAGATTAGTGCATAAGTGGGTGCAAAAAATATAACTGTAGTAGGTGGGACTGCAACTAATAGTCGATACTTAAGTGTGGCAGCAGATGTGGTTGTAGGTGTGGCAGTAGGTGTTGAAATATGCATCCAAACGACAATGCATACCCAACAGAATCAATCACCACAAAAGGCGAAAAAAAAATCACAAGATAGTCATTTCACATTATTATGGCATGAATGATACACCACTATCACTAAAGAGTCACTTAGGATAAGAGAACCTATAGCTTCTAATAGGGCACCAAACAATCATAGTTAAGGCTCAATGACTCATGCCAAAAATGAGAAAAAAAATTTGATTTGATAAAAGTAGTTATAGCAAAAATAAAATTTATTCAAAGCCATACTATCATGATCCAATTCTCGTCGCTCTTCAGATTATGATCTTCTGAGTAAATCACTAAACGGTGGAACCGTGATATCTTGATAGGGTATGTCATTCATCTACCAACCCTTGTCTCGCATACTATGCAACAAAAGGAAAATAAACTTGTGAATGCCAATTTAATAAAATGAGCACAATGAAATGCAAAATCAAACAATCTTTCCAAAGGAGTGCTTAAATAATAAAATAAATATTTAAAATTTGGATTTGTCGAATTTACTCAATCCTACCTAACTTAAATCCTAGTTGCGACCCAAGAACCCTAAATCTTGTCAATCAATGGATTTAGAAAATCTAAAACAAGTGACGAAGAAGAATGGTACAAATAGACTTTCCTTCCTCAATGTTTTTTGGTAGGAGCAGAGTGGAAAGATGAAAAATATGGCAGTTTTGATGGAAAATATGGCAATTTTGGTGGTCTATGTAAGCCATGATCCCGTCGTTGCCTTCCAAACTTGCTCTAATGGTGATTATATCATAAAGGTTCATTCACGAAGGTGAGGGTTTTGAGCAAACTTAGGAGGGGGAGCGAGGGTGTGGGGGAGATAAGCGTGAGCTTAGGCAGAGAGGGAGAGAACAGATGCGAGGGCTTTGGGTAGAGAGGGGAGATGGGAAGAGCTAGCACTAGAGAAAAGAAATGAGTTATGATGCACAGGATTTGATTTTTAAGTCCTATACGTCAGATTTTTATCGAATGTTCATCGAATAAATTTGACACATTAAGCAACCACAGTGGTAATTATTATTTGTAGTGTTTATTTTGTCATATTTGTGTTAGCAGTAGTTTGATGCTTTCAAAAAAAGTATTTACATTTACTAATTAGACGCCAATTCTATGCAAAATCCATCACAATTTAGCTTTAGGTTTCAATGTTTTTAGTATACCGTTTGTGTGTCAAATTATTTGTCGTGAAGTAGATCAAACTCAGCCAAAAATAATGAAATCCAGTCTTCATCGCTCATCAAATGAAAATTTGTTGCTAAATATTTGCGTCAAAAAAATCAAACACAAATATCAGACCCTTGTCAGTCATTAAAGTTTCTTCCGAATTTGTTTTAGGTTTAAAATATAGTTTTATAAAATGGGGTTTTGGTTTAATTTAATATATATATAAAATTGTAAGTAATATTCTAATTTTTGCATATAAGCGATATTTTAGATAATCAAGCACTTTACCATAAGACATGTATCTATCCCGAAGAATAGATGTGTTGTTTGGCGGTTGACCGCAACTTTATATATTAAGCAAGAATTTATGAAGTCGAATTTATATATATTTAGAATGATTTAATAAAGTCACAAATTCAACGCAAGTATACGTATCGTATCAAGTAATACAGGGCTCTAATGGAGTCCTGGTTATCAATCTCATAGGGAGGTGAACGTTCTTTAAATCAGATAATATAACACTAAAATCCAATACCCAATGTCACAATTACGTAAGTGTACTACCACTAGTTAATGCAAAGTATAATAAAGCTACTACAATTACTTCTAATTATTGAACTATATTAACTAACAAACACACTAACTTATGTGATTTATAAGATAC
Source organism: Papilionanthe hookeriana x Papilionanthe teres (assembly GCA_022702705.1). NCBI lineage: Eukaryota > Viridiplantae > Streptophyta > Magnoliopsida > Asparagales > Orchidaceae > Papilionanthe > Papilionanthe hookeriana x Papilionanthe teres. Next base: position 27,355,451 of record CM040433.1, on the reverse strand, counting down.
TTCTATATGAAAAGTATCTTTCTCCTTGCATAAAGATTATTATTTGTGGATGATGAAGAATGGTAATTATTTGTGTTGTGCCAAATAGGAGCATATTTGCTTCTTTACCTTTAAAAGAGTACCCCCTCTTCCAAGCAGGTAAAGAACATTGTCATATCTTAAGTTTAGTTACTAAATCTAAGGCTAGGCTGGGAGGATACCGGCTCTCACTTCGGAGCTCCCACTCACCCTTCACCCGAAGGCTAACCATAGGCTTTAGTTACCAATCTTAAAGCCAAATTGGGGATCTCATTCTGTCAGCATGAAACCTCCAATTTGAAGTCCATCAAAACTCATTTCCCTTTTTATTTGCACTTAATCCCCATGAACTACGCAATTCATTCACGGACATTAAATGGTTTCTTCATTCTTGTTGTAGAACATTCAATTCTTTTGGAATTAATGTTCCTCAACATATTTTAACAATTCAATTGGCCGGATTGAAAAGTAAATTAAGTTCCAAATTAAAGAAACATCACAACTTTTATAACACTTAAAGGGCACATCATTTCCACATCACCACATCATAATTACTTTATGCAAGAAGAAAGGCAAGGAGACTACTCACTAACCATGGAGAAGATATAAAAACACATGAATTTTATATATAAAAGAAGAGTCACAGAAACTACAATAGTAAATACAACTTATCTCTTTCTCTTCCCCAAGCAAATTCCTTCAAAGTCCCCTTGATTCTTTTTATCTTCCTTGCAACACTTGATTCTCTCCTTGGAACAAAGATGAAAAAGCAATCTCTCACTTTACTCCCTTTTCTTCCCTCCTTAGAGAAGAATCTCTCTTAAAATCACAAACCCTAACTCTTTCTCACACTTTCCTCACACTCTCTACAGCAATTCTCTTCTCTTCCTCCTCTCTATTTTCGTCTTGGACACTTAATTTAATGTTAGAAACGAATTCCCTAAGAGTTTCTTCAAGCTCCTCTTCAAAAATCCGCCAAAACTTTTGAATTCGAAGTGAACCGACATAGGGCGCCAGCGACGCCTGATAGTGGCATCGGTGGCGCCCGATCCTGCCAATTAATTCTGGAGTCTCTGGAATAGGGTGTCGGCGACGCCATGGCTGTTTTCCTCCAAATTGCTCCATTTTACTCCAAATTAGTTCCTTTTTGCATCTTTTCGCTCCAATCACCTATAATCATCATACATGCAACAAATCATGAAAAATATCTTCCTTCAAAGTGCAATATGACCAAAAATAGGTAAAAACATATAGCTAAAAGAGTATATATTTTTGGTGCATCAAAATCCCCCAAACTTAAACTATTACTTGTCTTCAAGTAATCCTTTTACTACATAAAAATATAACTCTAGGCAATGTACTTTTCAATTGTAAGAGACCAAAATTTTTCATTCAAAAGAATATAGTGTTTAGATTTTCAGAAAAAGTTTAGCAACTCAGGTCAACAGTACAGATATAAGAATATTCAGTACTTAAGTCTAAGAGTTCTAGTCTTCTATTTATTTCAAGATGAATCATAATTTGTTATATTAAGAGTGCTTTAAAGGACTATGTGAAAAAGGAGTTCATGCAAACTTTATTAGAATGTAGGCTATTACCTTAAACATAAATTCAGAAATGAAATCAAGCTCTCCCTTTAAGGTGATTCAAGTGAAGTCAATTTTTTATTAGGCATCTCCTCAAGCTTCTCCTCATAACAATTTTCTTTTCTTTTTTTTTCTTTTTTTTCTTTTTCTTTTCTTTTTCTTTTTCTTTTTTTTTCTGAGGATTACTATATCTGGATAGCCTTTAATGATTTTGAACTTCACTCTCCTCTTTATAAAGTTCAAACTTAAGTCATCTCTTTACTTTATAGTTAAGTACAAGCTTTATTATTCATCATAAAGTTACAATCTCTTCTTAACACACAATACTTTAAATCCCTTTAGTATTTCAAAAATACAGTTTTCTTTACTTTAAATAGTTGATTATAATCAAATCCTTTCATACCAAATATCTTACCTCTATAAAATTAACTTTTATCACTAAAAAATTTCATCCTTTCCTTCCATAATATTCAACTGAATTAAAAAGTTTTAGTTATCTTATAATGAAGTTCAGCTGCCAAAAGTTATGCTAATAATTTTTGAAAATATAATAATTGAGAACAAATAAAAGTTTAGCATTTCTCTATCCTCCCCAAAACTTACATTTTTCAATAAATTTGAAATAGTTGAGAGTAAAAGAAAACTAACCTTTATGTGCTGAGATTTTGAAATCTTCATAATTTACACAGTATTAATCAAAATTTACGACTAGCAAGCATGAAACAATTAGTAGCAGTGATATAAAAATTTTAAATATTTGCATGGGTAAAGAGAAATAAACATTAAACAACTAAATATTCAATAGAACACTATAACATAAATCAAATTATCACACCACATAACAGTACAACTAATAGTTCAACATAAAAAATAAATGACACTACATACATAGTACAACACAGGGTTATACATCACATGAAAAGTAAATGTCCACTACATCACATCAAACAACTCAACTGACTAAGAACAATAGAAATAAAACAAACAAGCTATATACCAGTCTCCATCACCAGGATCAGCAGCAGGGTCATCAACAGGGTCAGAAGGTCCAGGCTTGTACGGTGTATAACTAGGGCAAGAAGGAAATGTCACATCGGACTCCCCCCTTATAAATCTGACCTGAGCATCGTAATAAGCCATATCAAACTCAACTCTTCTCTGTAAATAGTCTTCATTCACATCACTTTGGGCCTCAAATACATCCATCCTATGATGCATCCTATCCATATTATCACTCTGCAATCTCAACTGCTGCATGATATCAGATAGTGTCGGGGGCTCAGAAGTAGATGGAACATCATAACTCGTGGTAGGAATATCAGTACTCCTACTTTCCTCTCTTGGACCCACATGAGCCTCATAAGTATGAATAATGGTCTTCGTAATCGGCCTCAAAGGTATTTTCACTTCCTCAGAACTATTATACTCCACTCCAGACTAAACACAAAGTGCATGAATCAGGGCAGGATGTCTTAATCCACCAGTGGTTTCTCCTTTAGCAATAGAGTGAATGCTCTTAAAAATAATGGCTCCAATATTAATCTTCTTCATATTCTGGATGCAATAATTTAAAATAGCTCGATCCCTAGTAACTTCACTGTGATGATAAGAAGGTAATAGTCTTGCAGAAATGAAATAATGTCATGCTTTAGAAGCAACATTTAAAGTAGAAGCAGGGAAGTTAATCATCTGTCTCTGATTCATCTTCCATTCCCCTCTTCCATCGGTCAAATACGTGATTACATTCATCAAATTCCCCTCACTGGTATCAAAATTTTCAAATTCACAAACAAAAGGTTCTCGAATTTGATAAAATGCATTGATACGTTGTGGGGTGAACTCAACCAGTTTCCCTCGGACTAGCACATATTCCGTTTCAGACCAGAGCACGTTAGCATAAAATTCTCGGACTACTCCCAAAACAGCATTAGCAGAAAAGTAACAGAAATGTTCCCAATTTCGCTCAGAAATCAACTGTTCTATAGATCCACCAGGATTTTCAAACGCTCGATCCTGAATACACTTCTTGTTTTGCAATTGAGAGTTGAAGTGAAACTGAGCCTTAATATTAACAAATCTTTCATCATCCCAATCAAATTTTCGCTTCCCCTTACTCGTTCTAGGAGCCATGTGGATTTCTAAATATTGTAAAAATGTACCAATAAATCTCAAATCCACAATGTATTAACTCTAAACATTAATCTAAACAAGTAAGAATAAATTCTACCATATGAAACTTCACTTTTTCTCAAAAATCTCCAAAAATATCATCCAACAATGTGAGAGTTTCACATGGCGAAAATCCAAAAATTTTAGGTTAAAGTAAAGCTCTTACCAAGAGAAGTGCGAGATCCGGCCTCGTAAATCCTTGAAATCCTCTCTAATCCGAGATCTAACAGGCCCTAAAGCTTAAAAATCGCGAATATGGAGGTGGGAGACGAAAGAAATGGCAGAAAAATGGGTCCCAGGCTACTTTCGCGAATTTTTAAGTGTCCCGGGCTATTTTCGGTGTTTAGGGACCGGCGGCGCCCAATCTGGTGCCAGGGGTGCTCTATTCAAAATAACAGCCCATTTCTCTGGATTTGGGCACCGGCGGAGCCAGTCCAAAATTCTATTGGGTTCAAAAATTTTTGTCTCAAATTCAATCGTTTCAACCTCTGCATTCCTATTTAACACATCAACAAGCATCTATTTCATCTCACAAACATTAAATAGCATTAATTTACACAAACAACACATCACATTACTTTCATATATATAAAATCCATGATACAACGATTACACACATATGTTAATCAAATAGAAGCAACACTCCTTAGATCCTTAGTGTTGCAAGTACTCTACGATAGCAAACACTAATTCCTAAGTACACATAAGAAATCAAAGCAAAGTCCAAACACACCCTACTAAAACAAAGCAAAGAAAACAACATAGCAATCAAAGCAAACACTTAAACATAACAAAACAGCATATATAATCTACTAATTACTCCTCATCAGTCTCAGAAGTCTCATCCTCTCTAATGTCTCCCATTGATTGACGATGAACGAACAAATTGTAGAATGGACGATATGGGAATCCATCAGATGAATCTTCAGCCACCACAGCATTCTTCTTCAACAGATTAACCAAACCCAACTCAATTCGACCAGTATGATCAAATTGCTCTTTCATCCTTCAATCAATGTGATCAAATAAATCAGAAATATTATTAATATCATTCATAATATTTTGTACCTCATTTTCCAACTTCTTTATCTTCTTTAATATCACCCTCGAACTTTCACAATAGTAAGGCTGAATAGGTTGTGAACTCTCAGTGGGCTGATCAGCAAGCACATCCATGTCTCCTTCATCACCTACTGCACGGTAGTCATAAAGATCAGTGGGATCAATAGGTCTCCAGGGTAGAAGAACTTTTTCCCAACTCTCATATGGCACTTGTGATTGACTACGTAACAGAAATATGGTGGACGGGTGTCCAAGCCCATATTTAGATCCATGCACAATCAATCCCAATACAGATTTAGTAAAGATTGATCCAATATCCACTGGCCTTCCAGTTTGTATGCAGAAATTCAGAATAACACTTTCTTTTGTTACCTTACTTATCTTCGTAGTAGGAATTAATTTTGCCGAAATAAAGTAATGCCACTGCTTTGATACCGGATTCAAGGATGAAGAAGAGAAACTGATATGTCCATTATCCCTTACTTCCCATTCTTCATTCTCATCCGTCAAATAACGATAGATGTCATTCATATCATTGCTCATCGCATTAAAATTTGCATAATGACAAATAGGTACACTTTCTATCATGAAGAGATCATTTATCCTCGCAGGAGTGAATGGTACATACCTTCCTCGCACAAAAACACATCCTTGGTTGATCCCATGCAGATTTGTATAAAATTCTTTCACAACCGGAACAACCACTGCGGCGGTAGTGTAGCATAACACTTCCCAACGTCTTTGCTTCACTATCTCTTCAACTCTTGTAGTCGGAATCTCTAAACCTCGATTCACAAAGCCTCTTTCCTTGATAATCCTTCTCTTCATCATCACTTTATGGAATAAACGTTGCGCCTCGAAACTAACGAACTTCCATCGATTGTAGATGCGAGATCTAGAGAGTTCAATGGAGTGGGAATCCATGGGATGCGAATTGAGAAAGGGAGTTTTCGTTTCTCTGGTGGTTATGGATTTAAAATGGAGTTTTTGGGTGTTTTAAGGAAGAAAATCCCGCTCAAAACCGCCAAAAACTGCATTTTAAAATGTAAAAACCGTCACCCAGAATTTGGGCGCCGGTGGCGCTCGATAGGGCGCCGGCGGCGCTCAAACTAGAAATTCGGCTGTTATAAAAAAATAGGGCGCCGGCGGCGCCAGTGGTAAAAATTTTCACCGAACTTCGTTTGGCTCGAAATACTTCATTTTCACAATACGATCCAATATATTATTATTTTTTAACTTATTTAGGGAAAATTAGGATTTTTTAATATTAAACTAAAAGTACAAACAACAATAAGCAAGCAAACTCAACATACAAATACACATATGGGTTGCCTCCCACAAAGCGCTTGGTTTAATTTCGTCAGCCCTACAAACCATTCAATTAACTAGGATGACTTAGCAATAAAACCTCTTTGAAATCAGGTAAAGACCCTCCAAAGTAAGGTTTTAAACGATGCGCATTAACCTTGAAAATATTTCCAGTTTTAGGATCCTCAATATTAACAGCTTCGAAAGAATGAACTTTTGCTACAGTAAAAGGTCCTATCCATCTGGACTTAAGTTTTCCCAGAAATAATTTCAATCTCGTATTATATAATAAAACTCTTTGTCCCAGTTCAAATCGTTTTTTCAATATCTTCTGATCATGCCACAATTTCATTTGCTCTTTATAAATCCTGTCGTTATGATATGATTCATTTCTAATTTCTTCCAACTCATTTAATTGCATAAATCTTTTTTCTCCCGCATTTCTCAAATTAAAATTCAACTCCTTAATCGCCCAATATGCTTTATGCTCCAATTCAACTGGCAAATGACAAGTTTTGCCAAACACTAATCTATAAGGAGACATTCCAATAGGGGTCTTAAAAGCAGTCCTATAAGCCCATAATGCGGTGTCTAATCTAGCAGACCAATATAATTTATGAATATTCACTGTTTTCTCCAAAATTCTTTTAATTTTCCGATTCGATACTTCTGCTAATCCACTAGTCTGGAGATGATAAGCAGTAGAGATTCTATGAATAATGTTATATTTTCCAGTTAATCTCTTAATTTGATTGTTTCTGAAATGGGATCCACCATCAGTTATAATCACTCTCGGCATTCCATATCTTGTAAATATATTTTTCTTTAAAAAATTTAGAAACACTCCGAGCATCACATCTTGGTAAAGTAACAGCTTCAATCCATTTTGAAACATAATCAACAGTGACCAATATATATAAATTTTGAAATGAAGGTGCAAATGGTCCCATAAAATCTAATCCACATACATCAAAAATTTCAACTTCCAAATTGTAATTCAGAGGCATTTCGTTTCTTCTAGAAATATTACCTACTCTTTGACATCGATCACAAAATTTAACATATTTATAAACATCACGAAAAAGAGTGGACCAACAAAATCCAGATTGTAAAATCTTATAAGTCGTTTTATCAACACCAAAATGACCTCCAAATTCGAATCATGACATCTCCGAATGATTGGATTAATTTCTTCATGTGGCACACATCTTCTAATAATCAGATCCTTACACTGTTTATATAAATAGGGCTCATCCCAAAAATAAAATTTAGCATCATATTTAAACTTTTTTTGTTGTTGCCTTGTTAAATCTGATAGTATAATATCACTTACAACATAATTCACAATATCGGCATACCCAGGCAAATTCTTTTCCATAAGAATATACAATTGTTCATCAGGAAAAGTTTCTGCAACTTCCTTCTCAAATTCAGAAAATCTATCATATTCTATTCTTGACAAATGATCAGCAATTTGATTATCAAACACTTTCCTATTAACTAGCTTAAAATTAAATTCTTGCGAAAGGAGTATCCATCTAATCAATCTAGGTTTAGCATCCTTCTTTTACATTAAATACTTGATAGCTGAATGATCAGAATGCACTATACTTTTAGTTCCTATTAAATAAGGTCTAAACTTATCGAAAGCAAATACTATAGCTAATAACTCTCTTTCAGTAGTGGTATAATTAATTTGAGTATCATTAAGAGTTTGACTAGCATAGTAAATAACTTTGAAAGTTTTATCATACATTTGCCCCAACGTAACTCCAATAGCATAATCACTAGCATCACACATTAATTCAAAGAGTTTCTCCCAATCAGGTGAAATAATTATAGGAGCAGTGATTAATTTTTCTTTAAGTAATTCAAAAGCACACAAATATTCATCATTAAAATCAAACTTCCTATCATTTTCTAGAAGTTGGCACAAAGGTTTAGTAATTTTAGAAAAATTTTTAATATAACGCCTTTAAAATCCAGCATGTCCTAAGAAACTCCGCACCTCTCTCACAGTAGTGGTTGGTGGTAATTTCTCAATCACTCAAATTTTAGCAGGGTCGACCTCCATACCATATTCAGAAATTTTATGCACAAGCACTATTCCTCCTGCAACCATAAATTGACACTTTTCCCAGTTCAAAACTAAATTTGTTTTCTCATAGAGTTCCAAAACTTTTGTTAAGTTTTTCAAACAAATATCAAATGAAGTTCCAAACACAGAAAAATCATCCATGAAAACTTCTATTTCATTATCTATTATAATACTAAAGATAGACATCATACATCTTTGAAAAGTTGCAGGTGCGTTACACAATCCAAAAGGCATTCTTCGAAAAGCAAATGTTCCATAAGGGCTAGTAAATGTTGTCTTTTCTTGATCCTCAGGAGCAATAGGTATTTGATGATAACCAGTATATCCATCCAAAAAGCAATAGTACTTGTGTCCAGCAAGTCTATCCAACATTTTATCGAGAAAAGGTAGTGGAAAGTGATCTTTTCGGGTGGCAACATTTAGTTTTCTATAATCAATACAAATTCGCCATCTATTAACTTGTCTATTAGGTAAAATTTCATTCCTTTCATCCACTTCCACAGTCACTCCGCCTTTCTTCGGTACACAATGAATTGGACTTACCCAAAAACTATCTGAAATAGGATAAATAATTCCATTATCAAGCCACTTTAAAATCTCCTTCTTAACTACTTCTTTCATTATAGGATTTAATCTCCTTTGCGGATCAATTTTAGTTTTATATTCTTCATTTAATAAAATTCTATGCATACAGATCAAAGGACTGATTCCTTTGATATCTACCAAAGTCCATCCAAAAGCTCTTTTGTATCTTTTTAAGATTTCCAATAATTTTTGTTCTTGATATTCGATTAATTCCAAAGATACAAAAGCTGGTAAGGTAGATGATTCTCCTAAGAACATATACTTTAAATGTTTAGGGAGAATTTTCATCTCAAGTTCAGGAGGTTTAACAATAGATGAAATTAAACTTTTATCTCCACTTTCCATGGTATCTAACACTTCATATTTCTCCTGAATATACTCCAATTTCTTATTCTTCTCATTATCTGAATCTGTTTCATTTTCCGTTTCATCTTCAATTATATTTTCATACTCCACTTTCTTTTCAAACATCTCTTTAAAATAATCATTTCTCAAATATTCACATACTTCCATCCTAAAACATTCATTATCTTTTGCAACCGTAGGATACTTCATAGACTTCAAAATATTAAAGGTCACCTCTTGATCATTAACTCTCATAGTTAATTCCCTTTTGAACATCAATTACGACTCTTCCAAGTAGCTAGGAATGGTCTTCCTAAAATAATTGGAATATCTTTATCTTCCTCCATATCAAGCATAATAAAATCCACAGGAAAGATAAATTTATCCACTTTTACTAACACATCTTCTACCACTCCCTTAGGATAAGTAATAGAACGATCAGCTAATTGAGGAGTTACAGATGTAGGAGAAATTTCTTCAATTCCCAATCTTTTGAAAGTTGATAAAGGCATAAGATTAATACTAGCTCCCAGATCACATAAGGCTCTTCCAAAAAACTTTTCACTTATAGCACGTGGGATAGTGAAACTACCAGGATCTTTAAGTTTTTCAGGAAGCTTTTTCTGAATTATTGCACTACACTCTCCGCTAAGTGCAATAGTCTCATGATCCGTGAACTTTCTCTTCTCTTTAAGAATATCCTTCATAAATTTCATATAATCAGGCATCTGTTCTAATGCTTCAACAAAAGGTATATTTATTGTTAACTTCTTAAGTATTTCCAAAAATTTTCCAAATCTATTATCCCTATTCTTCTGCTTCAATCTTTGAGGGAAAGGAGGAGGTGGTTTCTCAACAGTAATCTTCATTGGTTCAAGCGGATATTCCAGGTCTGCATAAATCTTATTTGAACCTTTTTCAATATTCACCTTCTCCTTCTCTTCTTCAACTTCTTTCTGCATTCTAGTTTCTAATTCTTTTCCACTCCTTAATTGAATAGCCTTAAGTTGCTCTTTGTTTTGATCTTTTGGATTGATCTCCACATTACTAGGAAGCGTTCTAGAAGGTCTATTATTATGCGCAGTGAAAATATGTCCCAATTGACTTTCAATATTTTTGATCGCAACACCTTGAACTTGTAATTGGTTAACCATATTCAAAATCATTTCATCTATAGACAACTTCTTATCCTTAAACTGTGGGTTATTACTAAATCCAGGAGGATAAGATTTTCTAAAGTTAGTATTTCCTTGGTTGGTTGAGTTTCCAACTGGGTTTATAGAATTGTGTCCCCATTGTGGGTTCACATTAGCATTATTATTATTCCAATTGAAATTTGAGTGATTCTTCCAACCATAGTTATAGTAATTCGAATAAGGGTTATTAGGTCAATTAATCACGTTCAAAGTTTCATAAGGTGTTTGAGATTCAGTTATCTACCCAAATGAATTTTCCTCTAACACTGAGGGTGGTTGAGAATAATTCATTCCATATTGATCTATTTTCTTAGAAAGTGTTGCTATTTGAGAAACTATCATAGTCATCATGTCAGAATCATGAACACTAGCTACTCTTTTAGGATTTACCCGTTCAGAGGGCCATTGAAAAATATTAGTAGCCATCTCTTCAATTAATGAATATGCTTCATCAAAAGGTTTTGACATTAACGATCCACCAGCAGCAACATCAATAATTGACCTTAATGATCCCACTAATTTGTTATAGAAAGTTTGAATTATTAACCAATCTGGCAAAGCATGAAGTGGACACTTCCTAAGAAGATCTTTAAACCTCTCCCAAGCTTCATATATTGACTCTCCTTCAAACTGACCAAAAGATGTGATATCATTTCTTAATTTAGCAGTTTTCGATGGAGGGAAATATTTCGATAGAAACTTTGAGAAAGTTCTCCCCAAGTTCGAATAGATCCAAGTGCTAACGAGTTTAACCATGCTTTAGCCTTATCCCTTAAGGAAAAAGGAAAAATTCTAAGTCTGACAGCATCACTTGACACTCCGTCATACTTAAAAGTAGCACACAGTTCTAAAAAACTAGCGAGATGTAAATTTGGGTCTTCATTAGGTGTTCCTCCGAATTGATTATTTTGTACCATTTAGATAATAGCAGGTTTAAGTTGAAACGAATTAGCAGCAACATCAGGATTTTGAATAGTTATATGAATTTCATCTGCTGTTGGGTTAGCATAATCTCTTAAAGGTCTTAGCAAATTTCCAGCATTAGTATTCTGATTCTCTTGATTATTTGCCATTTCATAGTAATTTTCAGTTTGTTTTTGTTGTTTTCTAATTTTTCTAATAATACGCTCCAACTCTGAATCGTAAGGTATCAAACCTACAGATCCACTACTACGCATATAAAATCACACTACAAAGTAAAGGTTTTCAGTTACTATAATATCTATAAATAAATACCGTTTATCTACCTCCCCGGCAACGACGCCAAAAACTTGACCGCGACTTTATATATTAAGCAAGAATTTATGAAGTTGAATTTATATATATTTAGAATGATTTAGTAAAGTCACAAATTCAACGCAAGCATACGTATCGTATCAAGTAATACAAGGCTCTAATGGAGTCCTGGTTATCGATCCCACAGGGAGGTGAACGTTCTTTAAATCAGATAATATAGCACTAAAATCCAATACCTAATGTAACAATTACGTAAGTGTACTACCACTAGTTAATGCAAAGTATAATAAAGTTACTACAATTACTTCTAATTACTGAACTATATTAACTAACAAACACACTAACTTATGTGATTTTATAAGATACTTCTATATGAAAAGTGTATTTCTTCCTGCATAAAGATTATTATGTGTGGATGATGAAGAATGGTAAGTATTTGTATTGTGCCAAATAGGAGCATTTTTGCTTCTTTACCTTTAAAAGAGTACCCCCTCTTCCAAGTAGGTAAAGAATATTGCCATATCTTAAGTTTAGTTACTAAATCTAAGGCTAGGCTGGGAGGATACCGGCTCTCACTTCGGAGCTCCCACTCACCCTTCACCCGAAGGCTAACCATAGACTTTAGTTACCAATATTAAGACCAAATTGGGGATCCCATTCTGTCACCATGAAACCTCCAATTTGAAGTCCATCAAAACTCATTTCCCTATTTATTTTCACTTAATCCCCATGAACTACGCAATTCATTCACATACATTAAATGGTTTCTTCATTCTTGTTGTAGAACATTCAATTCTTTGGGAATTAATGTTTAATGTTCCTCAACATATTTTAACAATTAAATTGGCCGGATTGAAAAGTAAATTAAGTTCCAAATTTAAGAAACATCACAACTTTTATAACACTTAAAGGGCACATCATTTCCACATCACCACATCATAATTACTTCATGCAAGAAGAAAGGCAAGGGAGACTACTCACTAACCATGGAGAAGATATAAAAACACATGGATTTTATATATAAAAGAAGAGTCATAGAAACTACAATAGTAAATACAACTTATCTCTTTCTCTTCCCTAAGCAAATTCCTTCAAAGTCCCCTTGATTCCTTTTCTCTTCCTTGCAACACTTGATTCTCTCCTTGGAACAAAGATGAAGAAGCAATCTCTCACTTTACTCCCTCTTCTCCCCTACTTAGAGAAGAATCTCTCTTAAAATCACAAACCCTAACTCTCTCTCACACTTTCCTCACACTCTCTACAGCAATTCTCTTCTCTTCCTCCTCTCTATTTTCATCTTGGACACTTAATTTAATGTTAGGAACGAATTCCCCAAGAGTTTTTTCAAGCACCTCTTCAAAATCTGCCAAAACTTTTGAATTCGAAGTGAACCGACATAGGGCGCCGGCGGTGCCCTATCGTGCCAATTAATTGCGAGTCTCTGGAATAGGGCGCCGGCGGCGCCAGGGCTGTTTTCCTCCAAATTGCTCCATTTTGCTCCAACTTTGTTCCTTTTTGCATCTTTTTGCTCCAATCACCTATAATCATCATACATGCAACAAATCATAAAAAATACATTCCTTTAAAATGCAATATCACCAAAAATAGGTAAAAACATATAGCTAAAAGAGTATATATTTTTGGTGCATCAGCGGTAAGACTTGATCAAATAAATTAAAGAATTTATGACATCCGTTTAATCTTCGAACCATTGTTGATCGACAATTTCCCCTATCTAATTTGAAGGAATCAGATTGGTTTTATATTTATCTGGAGTCTTTAAGTTTCCTATAAGGGTAAGCCCCTATAGTTAATTAAATCTTAGATAACCGAAGTCACCTAAAAAAACTCTTGATATAGATCGGGAAATATTGTAATCATGACTTCCAAAGGTTAAGGTTCTTCAAGAAAATGTGGTAGTAGGAAATCCACCTCGATGTTTTCCCGAACTATCCTATGGTTTGGCTTCAAATTGAGAAATTTATTTGATGTTTCATCTTGTCAATTTTATTATTTAGGACTTATATTCACCTGAAACTGATCATGTGAATAGCCTGGAAGATAGAAGGGTTTATGTCATACCCAATGACAGCCTCGGAATCCTAAAATGAGTTAGGGCTTATGTTGCACAATGTGGTTATGCAAATGCCTAAAGAGATAAAGTGAGGGTTTATGCTGCACTAAGCAAGCTACCTCGAAGTCCTATGCCTTGTTGTTTTAATTTCTAAGGATTTTTGTTGTTGAAGATGGCCGTGCTGCCCACCTTGCATGCTCCGAGCTCCTCTTCGTAGCAGGTTCAGTTTAAAAAAGTGTCAATTGTAAGAAAAGAGAAGTATCATATTTTGATCATATTTAAATTGAGATGTTTTAATATTTTATTAGGGAAATATTAAAGTTGATTATAGCGACACCGGTTAAGATCCCACGGTTCCATCATCCCGGCACCACTATTTTCTTCGGATTTACTTAGTCCATATGAATTTACTAAACTCAACTTAATGAGTTCCATACTTTCATTCAAACTGTGGGAAATCTCGTTAACAACCGTAGGTTGTATCCTCCGAGGTATTCCCGATCATCCGATAGAGACATTTTAATTTAATTGCAATTGTAATTTTTATTTTTTTTGTGATTAACTTTTGAGTTAATATTTTGACTGTTGTGACAGTGAATTTTATCTTGTTTTGATTTTTAATTTTGATTTTTGATTTTGGTTTTGTGGTTATCTTAGAAGTTTTAGTTTTCATGCAGGGTGACATCGTTATTTAACATGCAAGCTTATAAGCAAGAAAAAGTAAGGAAAGTGCAGGAAAAGAAAGCGTTGTAAACTTGTAAAAGTATACTTGGCGAGTCTTCTCGTTCCTCCATCTGAGACTTTAGTATTTTGGCAATAAACATTTATATTTTGTAGAAAAGTAAAATCCCATGGATAGGTTCGTCACAGACCTACAAAACCCTATGTCATAACTTGGTGGGTCATATTCATTTATTTAAGAGATTTCTTCGTTTAATAAATATGATAGGTCCAGTTGTTCTATAAGGTGTCAAAAAGATTTGTGAAACGGGCCTAGAAGGTACCTAGACATTTCACAATCCTTTTGAGCTTCCTTGTGTTCATTTGAGCTTATCATAATTATTAAATGTTTCATCTGTTTCATATCCTTGTGCTCAGTGAGCCAATGTTTTAATCATCCCGAAATGTGGGATAGTTATCATTTGATGTTTTACTTAGGGATTATGTAAGTAAGAGCCTTTAAGGGCAAACTTGATTTATGAAAGAATATAATAAATTTTGATGGGCTTGTAGTGTTTCACCAGTGGTTTTAGATTAGCAGTGTTTCCTTCTCTATTCCTCATTAGTCAAATTTTTAATTAAGCCTAGCTCACTACTAAACCCTTAAGGTTTTAGTGGATATATTTAATAAATTTTGAAAAGGAAGTTAAGTTTTCATGATTATGATTCTTATCAAAATATCAAATTATCATTCAAATAGGGCTGTTAAATTAATGGGACACCAACTTCCAAAATCATCCCCTAATCTTAAAGATATTTTAATTTAGTCTTTTTAATCTCTTTTAAATCATAATGATTAATTAAATTATAAATTTTATATTTTAATGTGACAAAAATGAGGTGGGTTTCTACCATTTATCTCTTTATATTTCAATCATCCAATCATAATAATTAAGATAATTTATTTAACTTTTCCCACTTTAATTAAGTCTAAATATTAATTAAGATTAAATTCTTAAAAATTATACTTTTGCCCCTAAAGGCCTTATCACCTCATAATTCATTAATTTAACTCAAATGACTTTAAAATTTTTATGTGACTCCACTTATGGGTTAATTAAAACATCAGAGGAGAAAATGTGACTTTTCAAATTTCAATTTAATTTATATATTTATTTAAATGCAAAAATAAGGATTTTCAATGAAAATTCAATAACTTGTCCAAAACAAAAACTTTGACATTGAAAGTTTTATTGGAGGTGGACCTAGACCAAAGGACCACTTGGACCAAATTTCATGATTTCTTTGAGATTTAATTTTATTATTAGAATTATTATAATTTCTAGAGTATTAATTAGGATAAAATATTATTTAAGTTGAATATTAAGTTTTGTATTTTTCTTAAATCCATTTGAGATCAGGAAATCTAGTGAACCAAAATTCATATTTTTCTGATTTTCCTTTTAATTGTTACAATTATTTTAATGAAAACTTAAGAAAAATCCATTTTAGCCTTTAAAATTGATTTTAACCATTTAAAAATTAATATCTTTCCTTAAAAAATTAGGAAAAATATCTCAATTGTTCCTAAATGCTTATGAGACAATTTAGAACAGTTCCAACCATTTTATTAATTTTTTTCATTTTTGTGAATTTTTAATTATTTAAATATTAAAAAAATGCTCAAGAATGAAAATTTTATTTTTTAAAGACTCTCTGATCACAAAGAACTCCCAAAATTAATTTGGTAATTTATTGAGGTATATTTTAATTATTATAATTATTTAATTCCCAAAGATGTGATTTAATTTGAAAAATTCATTTAGGTATTTAAATTAACTTCAATTGATTTGAGATTTTTATGGAGAGTCTTTCTAACCTTAAATTACAATGGAGAATGATTTTTAGGTCATATACATTTTTAGTTTGTTCAAATTAATTCCACTTCAATTTTAGTTTAAAATTATAATCAGGTGCATTCTCAAAGATTTAGCTCAATTCAAAATTTTCCTAGGGTTCTCTGGTCACAAGTAATCTAACAAAATTTATCATGCATTTTATTTATTAATATTTTATTTATTATAATTATTTTACCAAAATAGATACAATAACTTGAAAAAATAGAGATCTCTATCTAGAGGTCTCCTCTGACTTTGAAAAAATTAGAGAAGATCCCCTAAGACAGAGGCAACAACATACCAAAATATCAAACTATGGTGAAATGTCTAAGTGCATGGAGAATCAAAAGACTCGAGACAATATTTAATTAATTAAAAATTAAACATACATAAAATAAACTTCAAACCATTTTCACATTATTCTTCTCTGTTCACTGAGAACTAGAGTATTTTTCTTTTATTTTTATGATTTTTTACACCAAGTTATGGATTTTTAAAGTTCACTGATTTAAATAATTCAAAAATAACCCTAATTTCCTACTTCTTCAGCGCGGTGTCGTGTCATCCTTAGCCACTACGAAAGACCACGCGACACGCTCCTAGTCAACACTGCCATCTGACTGGACGTCCACGCGGCCGTGCTTTATGTATCTGATCTTCGTCCGACTCCATCCTGGCCGTCCAAGCATTACACACGCAATCAAACGACGCTCCTTCATCGTCTTAGACTGGTCTGTCCCGAGAGCCATCCACCTTCTAGACCTAAGAATTCGAGTTATACTCAACCAAATCATATGGGTTTTGTTCCTAGAACTTCACTGACCTAGAAGAACCTATCCATATGATTTATACAGTATGAAATACGGTCTACACATGTATAAGATCAAAACTAGCTCAGGATGAAGAATGAGTTCAATGTCTTTGTCTGAGAGGGGAGGCCTCAATCAGAAGGTTGTGGCAGCTTTAATTGGTCCCAACTAAACTCGAGATGGAGCCTTGTGCTGTGGTGAAATTTATGGACATGAATTTGATCAAGGCCAATTTCAGGTGTTGATCACAGTCTGGTGCGGAGGCTCTCTGTGATGGGGCTTTGATGAGGGATCTTCTTGTTCCAATGCTGTGAAGGTGTGGGTGCAATTAATTTGAGTTTGGTGCACTGTGGAGCTATGGTGAAGTTTGTTCTGGTTCTGGCTGAGATTTTAGTGGAGAAATTGCTCTCAGGCAGGGGGAACCAGAGGGGGAAATGGCTGGAATGAGCTCAGGGAGGTCTGGAGAAGCTCTGGTGAGGTTTTGGCAGATTTTCCTTAGAAAATTTTCAGCACCTGGAATTTGTTCGTGAAGGGTGGCTTTTATAGCCGTGTCAAATTGGTTGAGCTCAAGGCTTGGCTTTGGGTTCTTTAGGCCGCTTAGGGTGAGGGCTGAGCAGTGACATTGATCACTGAGGGGATGTCTCACTGACAAAGCTCAATTTTGAGTTTCAAGGGGTATGGGGGCGCTCTGCCTGAGTCATTCCGACGGCTAGGGCAGCTGAAAAGGACAGAGAAGGTGGTTGGCAAGCTGATGGGAGGTAAACGAGGAATTAATGAGGTTAATTACCTCCCATGATGGGTGGCTTGCTTGGAGTAATGAGTGAAGCCAAAAGGTGAGGGAGAGTTGACCTTGGTGAAGGACCTTTGGTTCATGGCTCAATGGACTTGGGTCTAGTGGGTTTTAGCTGGTCTTTGGGATCCTAAGGTGGGCTGTGGTGGAGCCAACTTGGTCAATTTGATTCAATTTAAGTGACATTGGGTCATGGGTTCAATTTAGGTCACATTAGGTTTAGGTTGGGCTAGGTTTGGTTTGAGCTTGGGTTAGACCCAATTTATTGTTTGAAGTGATGTATTTGATTGTCATAAAGTGTTTAGAAGATGATTGGAGTGGTTTTTAATAGGTTTGGGGGTTCAATTTGGCTTAATTTGGGATTTTGGTCAATTTAGGGCAAGTTGGGTTAGCTTGGGCTTAGGCTAGGCTAGGGTTGGGTCCAAGGCCAATTGAAGGTTCCAAATGGTCTAGGGGGATGTTATAAAGGCTTCCCAAGATTAATTGGGTGGAAATTTAGGGTTAAGACACTCAATTTAGGGAATTTTGGGCATGTGGCATGTTTGGGTCAAAATTTAGGAAATTTGGCTCAAATGGGTTTGGGTGAGGCTTAAGCTCAAATCGGGGGCTATTGATGGTTCAATATTATTTAAGGAAGTGTTATGAAGAGTTTACAACATTGATTGGGAGAGATTTGATTGTCATTGAGTCAATTTGGAGGATTTTCGTCACTTAGGCAAAATTGGGTGTTTTGGATTTTAAGTGAAATTGAATTTAAATGTGAGTCAAATTGAGCTTAGATTTGGTTTATATTGAGGCTAAAGATGTTGAATTAAAGTTTGGAATTGAAATTGGGTAATATTGGGGTCAATTGGGTGGACATTGGGTTTAATTTGGGCACTTTTGGGTTAAATGGGTCAAATTGGGCTAAATTGGTCAAATTGGGCCATGTGGTAGTTGAGAGAAATGAAATTGGGAATATTGGCAAGGTTTTGGAAATTTTTAGGAATTTTTGAAATTTTTGGATTTTGGGGCTAAGAGGGACATTTTGGTAATTTTGCAAATTTTAAGGCTATTTTGGAAATTTTGGTAAATTTGGGTAATTTTGGTCAATTTGAGTGGTAGGGAATATTTTAAAGTAGTTTTTTTAGAAAAATGAGTAATTTGGGTAATTTTGGAAATTTTGTCGGATTTTAGGGTTTTAGGGTTTTAGGGGTATTTTGGGTAGATTTAGGAGCAATGGGTCAAAAATTTAAATTTTGAAAAAAATAGAAATTTTGGAAAAAATTGAGGTTGATTAAAGGTGAGTAGTATGAAATTGTTTAGATTGAGGTATGGACCAAGAGTAACCCTCATTTGGTCCTTTGTGTGTTGGTACTAACCAAATCTTAGCTTGGGGCTAAGAGGTTGGGAAAACCACACACATGAGTTTCCAAAGAGTTAGAAGGCCAAGGTGGGATTTGCTTTGTTTAGGGTTGTGAGTGTGAAGTGTGTGTAAGCCCCAAACCTCCCAAGAAAAATCTTAAGGTCTAACCACCTATAGGAGACTTCCCCTAGGCTTCCTTATGTTTGTTCTCTTCCTCTCAAAAGCGGAAGGTTAGGCCTTAAGCATATGAAAACTCCCGGTGAAGTGAGAAAAGTTTGAATTTCTAAGGGGGAGATTTCCAAGAATAATCTTCTAAGAAAGTCACCAGAAGAGTCCTATGGCTAGACCCTAGGCTTATTCTAAAGAGAGACTAGACCTCAACCAAAAGTGAGGTCAACAACTCTAATTACAACATCCTATATAGTGAATTTCTAAAGTTTCATAATTATCAAATTATTTAAACTTTATCATTTACTCTTATTGTACCTATCAAACAAGCTCACACATAAAAGCTAACGAAATAGACTGGAGAGCATTTATGAAGGAAACATGGTTTCCACAAGAAAATTAAATAAATGAATCACAAGGTATCAGACTGGATGCCATTAACAAGTTGCATAAACTAAAAGCCACATTATATATAAAACTTCCTTTTAGTAATATTTTGAACATTTTAGAAGTCCCCTTTTGTTTAGTTTTTTCATCATATTCCCACTCATATGCCCAAGATGTATCTGATTGCTTCATCTTTTGAAATGGAAGAAGTAATCACTACTGCATTAACTACCATAGTAGAGTCCTGCAAGAGATACAGTCCAGCAGTCTTCTTTTGTCTCTTCATCGTAATAAGGGATCCTTTGTCGACCTTCAAAACTCTACATTCACCAAACTACTTGTATCCTTTAGCATCAAGAGGACAAAGAGATTAGAATCCTTTGTACATCTAGAATAGGTTTTACATCTCCAAATGTTCTGATGACTCCATCAAGCATATTGATTCTAATAGTTATGACACTAATTATCTTACAAGGAGCATTATCACACATTAACATGGCACCCTTTAACACAATTTCATATGTTGAAAACTAATCTCTCTTAGGATACATATGAAACAAGAAAGCTTAATCAATAATCCAAAAATCATAAGGTTCTCCCCCGGAGACAACTAGGATTTCACCATCATTAATAGCTCTTCAAAAAAACACTAGCATCATTAAAACAAACTGATTGTTTGTCTTTCTAATTTGAAGTTACTTTCTTATTTTATTATGTAATTGTAACATTTAGATTTAAGGTGTCCCTTTTTCTTATATTAATTGCATGTCTTAACCTTATTTATGGATTTTGATCTACTCTTTGTATCAGCAACATTACTCCTATCTTGAATTATAACTCAAACAACAAGGCTTGCTCCTTGGGAATTGGTTCGTCCACAAGTTACTTCATATTCCCCTTAGAAAAAAGAATATCATATACTTCATCTAAAGTAAATGTCTCTCGCTCATACAAAAAGGATATATCTAAATGGTGTATGCAATGATGGGCAGTGAAGAGCACAATAAAAGATTAATACCAAATCTTTTTCATCATACTTCTTACATGGCTTCTAAATTGGAGGCTATTTTTTTAAAGACAGTTAAGTAATCTATAATATATGTGTCTTCTATAATTCTATGAGAGTGCAGATGCTGCTTCAAGTGCAACTCACTGATCAGACTTTCATATGCATAATTGTCTAATTTGACCCACAACACAATAGTGGTGTTCTCCTTCGAAATATCTTGCAAAATTTAAGTTGATAGGTGAAGATGCATATGAGAAAGAGCCTTTCGATCTTTACATTGCTTCTTCTCATGCATCCATGATGAGGGTATCTTTTGGAACCCAAGTAATGCGTCATCTTGATCCATTTGTTCTAAGATTGCCTGCATATTTACCTGTAAAAGACAAAATCTGGTCTTTTGATTTAAAAGAGGAATGTCGTACTTTACCGTTGTCATCGTCAAAATCAAAATTAATTTTTGTACCACTTGTTATAACTTGATATTTAATCGATGTAATAAATGATTAAAAAAACTAAAGAAGGAATACACAAATGAAGGGAAAACCATGGGCAAAGAAGGGAAAATCACTATATCAAATAAGAGATTACAAGTGAAGAGTGCTTTGTACAAAATAGAAGATGAATATTTAAAGTTTTAGCAAAGCTCATTTGAAAGAAATAATTAAAAGAGAACCAATAAAGTAATATCACGCAAATTACAATCTAAAGGCTATTATAAACTTGATCTAAAGGTCGAAACTTTCAATTCTTCTGCTCACAATTTTCCTCTAAAATCTCAATTCTTATATATATATATATATATATGTATGTATGTATATATAGTCCAATATACAACCTTTTCATAAGTGCTCCGACCCCAATTCTTATTTATAAATAAGGGATTCAAGTTAAAAACTAGGGTTATGTAACAATGTGTATTCTAGCCCAAATTAAGTCAAGTGCATGTCCCCACTATTCATTTAGGTTGTAGAGAATTTTCTCCCCCATTCTCCCTCTAGCATCAAGTCTCCGCAAGCCAATGGTGATGTACATCGCCCAACTCATATTTAAAAGACCTCAAAGTACTGAAACAATTGAACTGAGGCCATATATCTAACTCAACTAAGTTGGCATGTTCCACACAATTGCTCTAGAAGAATTGTTAATTCTTAGAAAAATGAAAAAATTACCATTCTCCCATCAGATTCTTATCAGTTTATGATCTTAGAATAAGAGTTGTAAATTCAAGTCTTTTCTCTATAATTTTGTTTACGGTCATGATGAATAATAGTCCAGCAGCTGTCCACTGTGTTCTCAAGTCCAGTCCATCAATATCTCTTCACCGACAGATCAAACATACTTTGATGACATAGCATGCCTTGCCAATAAGATAATTTCAGCACAGGAAAACAATTCTTCATTATTTTGCATTTGAATAAGGACAAGGAGCAATCTGGCTTTCCCCTCTACAATTTAATTCTGCATGGCAAACTCACATGATACAGAAACGAAACTTCATCTGACAGTGACAAGTTCAGTTTTTGTATTATGCCAACTTCTTCACTGGCTGCATGATTGTTAGGTTGTTTCTATAGCGAATACTTCAAGCTGGTATCACATCTTATTGATTTTTCATACAGAAAGGAACCATTGATCAATAATACAAGGCTTTCAGAGGGGGAATAAAATGCGGAATAAGTATTAGATAAAGTGAGTTGGCGGTCAAGAATGGATGTTCTGCAACTTCTCCTCCACATCTCTACTCACAATAAGATACTTGTGGACTGCATTGCATCAGAAAGAATAATACAGAGGGTCTGTACTTCTATAATGGAGAGTTCTAATCATTTCAAAGCAGGTGCTTGATTTTTGAATGTTGAAAGCTTACATTATGCATGAAAATTGATGGGTGTGGAGATTTGTGCAAAGAAAAACAGAAAATGACTGCATAAGTTATTTTAAAATGTCACCGCAACAAATAAACTGTCCCAAATAGACTTGTAATGTTACGACTGAATTTAATAGTTTCGCTTTTCATAATAATGTTATTAATTCTAAATATTGTTCCTTATCATTGGTGACCCTCTTAACATCAATCTCAAGACAAATGAGGGGAGTTGAATTGTTCCTTCTATAATTTTTTTTCCTAAGGAATTTCTTACATGTCTTACGTCAATCGGAATGCAGTATTGTTAAATTATAGATAAACGAGCCACCATTTGAATTTCATTTCTATATTTCTCCTGGCTGAAATGAGACAGTATCCTCTCAGTAATGGAATATTATTCTATCAGGATACCAGACGTAAATTTTGTATACAGAGTTCAGTGAGCACTTGCCACGTGGCAAGTGGGCCCCACCCCTCTTAAAAACTTACCCAACTAGTGTATTGCAGTGGGGCCCACTTGCCACATGACAAGTGCTCACTGGACTCCGGACCCAAATTTGAGTCTGATGTCTTGATGGAATGAGCGCTCCTGAGCCACAATGGCAGCAAAACATCGTATAATTTATTGCACCTCATCTCTTAGATGGTCGTGATTTAGAGTAATAGATGGTTCGGCATGCTGCAAAACTCTATGTTATAAGAGTTTGATCCATTGAATCATTTCCTTCCATTTCTACATATAAAACAGGGTTGTTAACTATTCAGTATCAAGCCCAGCTGGATTCGGCTCCAAATCGGCTCAAAAAAATTCAATTCAAAATTACATCTCATAGCTCAGCTCTTTTATTTCGATCTGATGTCGATCCGAACCAAAATTCGAATCAATTTTCAAGTGATTAGCAATTTTCAAGCTAAATTCAGAACCCTGCCTATAAAAAGGGTATAATTTGTTAGATTTTTAAAATAAAAATGTTAATTAAAACCAGTATTTCAATGTATTCCACTTTTGTATACCTTTTGAAATATGCTATCAATCTTCTACTAGTTCTGCTATCTCATATAGATGTGAACATTTAGCTTAATCATGGTTGGATCTTCACTCCACATCTTCTGCAATAAATTTAAATTAAAGGCTAAGGTAGTACATCGAATTATTTGCTTGAATTTTGAATTTTAAAACAACATCTTAAATAATAAAGATTTTTAAAAGATGATAAATTATTTTAAATGATGATCAGAGAAACATTAAAGATGCTAAATAATATAAATTTATATAATTATAGAGAATTCTTAGTTATTATGTGTGTAATTACAAAATAATTGCTCAGTCTCAAAATTGAAAATAAAAATTTTATAAATTAAAATAAATTAAAATTATGTTTAATTATAATATTTATCATAAATTTAAGAAAAATTGATTTTCAACTCATTTAAAATATTAAAAATTTGAGATTATGTAAAATTTCTATTTTGTTCTCTTGGGAGACTATATATAAGAGATACTTTGGTGGATTAGAGGTGGAGACACACACACACACACACACACACACACACACACACACACACACACACACAGAGATATATATATATATATATATATATATATATATATATATATATATATATATATATATATATATATATTTTTTTTTTTTTTTTTTTTTTTTTTTTGGTACTGCTAGAAGTTCAAACGCCTTCTCTCAGAGTCGCTGTCGCCAATCAACTTACAACGAAAGAAAGTGCAAATTTAAACCTCTCTAAAAGCTTGAGGCCATACAAATCTATAACATTTCCAAGTATTTGTAAAGTTTTTTAAGTACTAATTGTCAAATTTAGAAGATTGCACTTAATTAAAATTATTAAGTTATGAATTGATTTGCTATATTTTAATTAGATCAAATAGTTAGATCTTTGATTTACCTTTTAATTTTTTTACAAAGATAGAAGTTTTCTTTAGGAAGATATAAGTTAGCTACAAACTTGACTTTTGAGTCATTTTAGACCCTTCAATGAGAAGCATAAGTTGTATGGGCTTTCTCTAACTATGAAGGATATTATTTTAACATAGTAAGATTAAAATAGTGGAATCATATCATTGGAGATATTGGGGAGAACATAGGTAAGTGTCAAATCTTGTAAAAATTGTTATGTGCTTTATTCATTATTATAAATTTTAAAATCAACTTTCTTATAAAATAAAATCTAACTTTTCCATTCATTTATATTTCTAAAGAGTGGGTATCTACTTTATGGAAACAATATTATCTCAGGGGTCATTATTCCTATTTCCGCGGTTATAGGTTTGCATTTTTACCCAATATAGGAAGCTGCATATGTTAATAAGTGGTTATACATTGGCGGTCCTTATGAACTTATTGCTCTACACTTTTGACTTGGTGTGACTTGTTACATCTTATCTTCATATTTATCATTCATTACTTTCATTCTAAATTGTTTTTTGTTTTTATTATTTGAAAACAAAAATCAATTTTTTGTATTTTTGAACTTTTAATAATATCTCTACGAAAAAGATGTTTAAAAAAATGATCTAATCGTTTGAATATTTTTTGCAAAGTCTATAAATAATACATCCCCTAGTTGAATCATAACGACTCATTTCGATTTGACCCAATCTTCAGGTAATATACGTATAAATTTGCGTCTGATTCTCCCTGAAATATAATCTAGAATTAGACTTTTCTTGTTTTGTTTTGGATGAAAAGTGGATTAGATCTTTACGCATATCCAGTTATTTCTTTATTATCTCATTATTGTTTTTTTTATTTCTTATTTGTTTTAATTTAGTCTAAATAAGAGTCTAAAAAGAAAATTATTTTGAGGAGGTTTCATATTATGGATAAATCCATATGTATTAGATTATTCAGAAAATCGATAGATTCCTCCTTTCTTGTCGCCTCATATTCAAAATATTGATATAATAGTGAATATTATGTTAGGAACGACAGACATTATGAATTAGTCAATATATTAAATTATTCAAAAACATTATAATAAAAAAGAAATATAATAAAGTGGTTTGAAACATCGGATCAAAGTCTTGCTCTAAGAGTTAAGAACTCAGCGAGACTTACCCGATTGAGTTCTTGCTCTTTCATGTCTACAGCATAATCCGGTTCATATTATTATTACAGTATTACAAGATGAAGCCAATCCAAAATAGGAGTTGTAAAAGAAATGCCTATTTAATGGATCACAGGAATACCAGTTATAGTACCTATCAACCAAAGAAGAATCCTTCCAATAGTAGTCATTACTAGGAAGACGACTCCTAATCTGAACTCATTCTAATCATAACGGTGGTCGTTCTCTTTTTTCTTTTTTAGAAAGGTCAAAAAGATTTATACTCCACGCTGAATAACGAAGACTCGGATTTGAGTTTAGTAGAAAAAGCCCTTTATCTAATTTGAACCGATGACTTACACTTTACCATGTTGTCACTCTACCACTAAGTTAAAAGGTCCTTTATTTTCATTCAGGAATTAGGCATCTTCATCTTCCATATGAGTCTATTACATATATATCATAATGGAACAATCAGTTTGATTTCTATAAGAAGTGGATCAGAATCCTATTTGATAAAAAAGAAAAAAAATCCATTAAATTGTTTCAAAGTCAACCCTACTTGCTTTGTTGACTTTTCCATCACAAAAAGATTCAATTGACTTAAATTTTATTTATTTACACACACACACACACACTAATACTAGTACTATTTAATACTATTTATATATTTCTAATTTGTAGACTAGACTTTTTCTACTTTTAGTAGTAAAAGTAATACTACTTTATTTTTCTTTCTTTTTAACTTGACTTAATTGAATTTTCTTTAAATTCCTTCAATATGAATAGAATTTTCATTATTGAAACATTGAAAATTGAAATGTAATTTCCGTTCGGTTAGCTAAAAGGCTATCAATCGGCCTAGATCTAACGGTCGGGTTTTCAAGGAAAATTTAGAGGGGGAAATCTTATTGTCAAGCTAAATTGAGTTGTCAAACAGAGGATGTACCGCTGTAATTCGACAGGTACACTTTAGACAAGGCACCTTCTTAGAAAGTCAGAGAGATGTTTCGCGATGGACCCATGGCCATTTTATGATGAGCTTCGAAATTAGTTAGGAGAGCTAGTTGTGAACGGCTGCCTCCCGAATTGAGCTTCTTTTATCTTTAGTTAGGATGTCCTTTCGTTCAATAGACTCAGAGTTCCGACCGAAGGAAATGAAACTTGATGTTTTCATCTTTTGACTATATATAGTGTCATTTAATTTTTATCAGTGGAACTCGTTAAACTTTATCCTTCTTGTCTTCCATTCCACTAGATTTCCTCGATATTCATTTTAAGACGTTTCATTTACAATTGATAGAAGAAGTCCATATCTTGTTTCAAAATTAAGGTGTGAAATGAGTAAAACTTGATGTTTGGAATGCTCCTGCTACGAAAAATTATTCCGTCCGGACTCCAGACACAATTCGCATCTGGAGGCAAATGGCGGGGCACCACGTTTCACGTGAGTCCCGCCGCCATACACTCTAATTGGTCAGAGTGTATTGTAGCGAGACCTACAAGACACATGACGCCCCGCCATTTAGCTCGAGTCCGAACGGAATAATTTTTCTCCATATCTCCCATTTTTTTGAGCGCGCTGCTAGGAACTAGCTTGAGCAACGCAAACTCCTAAATCCGCCCCCTTTCCCAAAGCACAATATCCACTTCTCAACCACGTTACCTTCGCTCCACCGTCTCCACCGGCAAGGAATCCTCGCCCCAAACTCCGCCACAATGCTCCATAAAACCGGCCAACTCTCCTTCATCCCCCGTTAAACAACAAAAGCCAAAAAAAATGGAAGACAACGTCTGCAAAGTCCTGATCAATAAGCAAGTTTCCTCCAAAGCCCCCAATGCCGCAAACTCCTCCTTCTCAGATCACGACGACGATACCCTCGAGCCCAGCACTAACGAATCCCACCTCCTCTACATCCTCAATCTCATACTCAGCGGCACCGCCCGCCTCAACATCCTCCTCCCCACCGCCACCATCCTCGCCTTCTCAATCTTCACCCCTCTGCTCACCAACGACGGCGACTGCTCTTCCCAAAACCGCATCTTGATGGCTTCCTTCGTCCTTCTCTGCGCAGCTTCCTGCGCATTCTTTGCTATCACTGACAGCTTCCGTTCGAACTCCGGACGTCTTTACTTCGGCGTGGCAACGCTGCGAGGGATATGGGCCTTTAATGCGAGGAGAAAGGGTCCGATTGAGCCGGCGAGATACAGGCTGAGATGGGGAGATTTGTTCCACGCGCTGCTGTCTGTTGTGGCGTTGGTGATATTCGCGGGGTCGCAGAGGGATGTGGTGGAGTGCTATTACCCGGGAGTGAAGAAGAAGGTGATCAACTCCGTGCCGTTGGTGGCGGGGTTCGTGATCAGCGTGTTGTTTGTGGTCTTTCCGTCGAGGAGAAAAGGGATTGGGCATCCTTTTTTATTGCTCGGCGGCTCCGTTTGGTCCAGTTGAAGGAAGTAATGCGATATTTCTAATGTTATGTAAGAGGATTTAGAAGCATGCTTGTTAATATGAGACTTTTGGTGTTAGCCTATCTAAACTAAAGCTTTAATAAAAAATATCCTGAGCCAATTTTTTTTTCCCATTAAAAAGAAGGCTGAAAACAGAAACCCTGCATTATGGCTGTCTAAACGGCTCTTTGTTCGTGAACAGCTCGCGTTCGACTCGTTAAGAAGTTTATGTTCGGCTCGTTCGCTAAATTAAAGAGCTGAACAAGAAGAAAGATTGATTCGTTCGTGTTCGGCTCGAAATACTATTAATCAATTATATCTATCTATCTATCTATCTAGCTATATATATATTTTTTATTTTTTATTATTTTTTTTTCAAAGGAAACCGATATTTGGCAGATGCGCCACAACTCATGATGAGGTCTGACATCATGTGTCTGTAATTCAACTCCCCACGCACCACGGGGGGTTCGAACCCTCGCCAGAGAGGACTTACAGTGACCTCGCCATCAACTGAACATAGAATGCGGCACATCTAGCTATATATATATATATATATATATATATATATATATTGATGAATAGTATTTTTAAAAAAATTAATTGACTACAAAACTCCAAAGATTTATAACCAATTAAAAGTATTAAGAAAATAGAATAAAAATTATTAAATTAGATTCAAATAATGTTTTTATTTAAAAAATAATTTTTAAATTTTACCCCAACTCTTAACATCTTATGGTTATGAGATTAGGGTTGTCAAAACGACTCTTTGTTCGTGCTCGTGTTCAGCTATCTAAGCGAACAAGCCGAACACAAACACTTTTAGAGCTCGAAATAAAATGAGCTCGGCTAGTTTACACCCCTACCCTGCATGCAATATTTTGTTTATTTTCGTCAGCATCAAATATTTCTATTGCCAATATCACAAGAAAAGGTAGCATATATAACTAACACAAAGGACTGTAAGGGTATTTATAACTTGTCAAGATCTCTTAAACAAGTGCACCATGAAAATATTAACAGACATCATCACTTTGCACTTACGCCATAATGAGACAAAAGTCGAGTTTATCCAACTAGCTGAAGCAGACTCTCAAAGCAACTTGCAGAAATGAACTCAAATTGTTTATTAATCAAACGTTGAACATTTGAATTTATGAGAAGCTAGCCTAAAAACAGGCAGTGACCAGAACATAACACTAAAATAGTGAGCTAAGCAGTTGTCCTACCTAAAGAAATCTGTTTTATTGTCGTCATCATCAAATTGTTATCCAGCCCACATCATAACAAAAATAAAGCACATAAGTTCACCTATTGGAATTGACCACTATTACATGCCGTTGAGTTTTAAAGATATTCTGTGAAGGGGAATTTTTAAAGATATTCCAGCCTCACATTAGAGCCCAGCAGTATTTTCGCATTTTCGATAAAACATCATTTTGCCTATCCGAATTGTTTTGTGAATGCCTATTAATGGGTAAAGGACCTATGAAATTATCTACAAATACAACTTTCTAAGACCTACATAAATTATAGGTGGTCAGATATACCTAACCAAAGCAAATTAACTGCAAACGGGTTTCAATGGCTTACCATGGCCTCTCAAACCAGTGCAAAATGGAAATATTTACAGAATTCATCAATGCAGATTAGTACTGGAATGTGAGAGGAAGAAGCGAAAGTCAGGATGATCCACATTCAGACGCTGAAGCCAATTCTCAGCAGCTTGCAGTAAAGAACTTGCTGATTGTCGCTCATTTATATTGTTAGTATTCCAAATTGAGCCTTTGAATTTATAAGAAGCTAGTCCAAAAACAGGTAGTGATAACGTAGCTGATGTATGGCTGAAGTTATTGAAATCCTTGACACTACTGATGCCATTCACCTCAGAATGTCCATTACATGAATCTGCCACAACATAGAAAGTGTATATTGAAGGCAAAACTATGAAGCAATGCAGGATTATAAAATTTACTCCGAAGTTTGGAATTTCGATTATAGCAGCAGATTCGCAGAACATGGTGACCAAGGAGATTACATACACTTTAGTGGGGTAGACAATGAATGGTAAGTCAGGAAGCAAGCATCCAAATCCCGTAGCGTTGGTCCTGTAGGTATCCTGTATATTGGATACCTGCACCGCATTGAAGCGTTACATGAAAGCTTGTCAAAATTGATTTTTAGACAAATATTAAAACTCAATAAATTGAGAAGGCATTGCATCAAACCATATTGAGAAAAAATAATCTAAGTTATAAGCGTTAGATATCGAATCAGAGGATATTTTTAACAGGAAATCAAAGCTTACCAGGCAACAGAGATCCAGCTGGATGGATGCAAATCAAAGCTCCTGTACGTCTTTAGAAGAGGATATTTGTTCGCAAGTAGTGAAATCTGCAATAGTATTGCATACTTAATGTCAGACTGAAGACATATGTTGATAGCTAATATAGGTCAATTGAAGCTGCACTTGCCTTCTCAGCTAAGGGTTCTCTTCCATATGGTGGATCACGCTCCAGATACTCGAATACTGGTACAAGTGTCTGACTGCAAACCCCATTTTCCTTGTCAGAAAGGCCATCCTGGTCTTCGTGACTAGACGTGATTGAAGAATCCCTTCTCTTTCTAATAGCTCGATCAGCCTCACTCTCACTGCTGGCATCACTGCCGGCATCCTGGTACGTTCCCCCATTGAATTTGTCACCAGGTATACTGTATGTGAGTGGATCAGTTTAAATTCAATTTCATATAAAAAAGAACTGTTGTACCATGAACTTCTTATAAATAACGATGTAGGATGTTGTTGTGTCTAGGGTTTCCAAAAAACATCAAGAATGTAATGCAAATTAAGATTTGATCAACTAAGCAACAAACAAGTAATGCTCCTAAGAAAACAAGGTATATTAGTCTTAGAACTATTATTTACTGCTTTTGTATTAAACTGAAATTGACTGAAAGCAGACTGAACTAAAAAGACTGACCATATAATAGAAATTAACAGCAACAAATTTAATGGCAGCGAGTCATGCGAATAAGTGAAATTTCATCATAAAGAAGTTAATTTTCATACAATAACAACAATAATAACAACAAGCCTTTATCCCACTATATTGGGACAGCTACTTGAATCTTGTTTTTCCATTGCATCCTATTGAGTTGTCATATTTTCATTTGATTTTAATAGAATAACATTATTTTTTATACAGTACGCCCAATTTTGTTAGGTCTACCTCTGCCTTTCTTAACATAAGACAAATCTAAAAAATCTACTCCCCTAACAAGGTCATCAGATTGTCGGTGTTTTATGTGACCAAATCATCTAAGATGACTTTCTCTAATA
Organism: Papilionanthe hookeriana x Papilionanthe teres; assembly: GCA_022702705.1. Taxonomy (NCBI): domain Eukaryota; kingdom Viridiplantae; phylum Streptophyta; class Magnoliopsida; order Asparagales; family Orchidaceae; genus Papilionanthe; species Papilionanthe hookeriana x Papilionanthe teres. The sequence continues at coordinate 27,323,969 of CM040433.1, read as the reverse complement.
TTGTCTGCCACTAAAGCTACACCAACCCTATCACGGATATGTTTAATTTGCATTTTATCTAAGTGTCAAGCCAGTCATCCACCGAAGCATTCTCATCTCTGCAAAAACTTAACTTTGTTTTATGCTTCTCTTTTAAAGGCCAACATTTTGTGCCATAAATGATTGCAGGTCTCATCATCTTATAAATTTTCTTTTCAGTTCAAGCGATACTTTTCTATCACGCAATAGGTCAGATGCATTCTTCCATTTCAACCAACCAACTTGAATTCTACTAATAACATCTAGAACTACTACGAAAATTACATTACATTTATTCAGTTTTAGATCTATTCAAATAAGGACCTTTAAATTCCAATGTAGACCTCCATAATTTAAGTATTTTCTGAACTCTTTTCACTAGTCACATCCACAAGAAGGATATCATCAAGGAAAAGCATAAACCAAGATACATCCTCCTATAAATGTCCAGTAAGAGCATCCATAACTAAAGAAAAAAGATTTGGCTTAAAATTGATCCTTGATTTAGTCCAACTGAAATAGAAAAATACTTGGCCAATCCTCCAGTTTGAACACAAGTAACAGTTATAGTATACATATCTTTATTGACTAGAATATAATTTATATCAACGCATTTTTTCTATAGAACTCTCCAAAAGACTTCTCTTGAAACCTTATCCCAAGCTTTTATAAATTAATAAAAATCACATGTAAATCCTCCTTATTCTCTTTGAACCTCTCCATCAAACCTCCTAATAAATGTATCGCTTCCATAGTAGACCAGCCCGATAACAATCTAAACTAATTATGAGAAATCATTGTATCACGTCTTAACCTATGTTCAGTTACCCTCTCTCATAATTTCCAAGTATTACATATCAACTTAATTCCACTATAATTTGCACGCTCTTGTGCATCCCCTTTATTCTTAAAAAATGGGGGCCAAAATACTCTTCCTCCACTCCTCAAACATCTCTTCAGTTCTTAAAATAATATAAAGAGTTTAGTAAGCCAAGAAACTCTCAAATCTTCTAAATATTTCCACTTCAATTGGGATATCATCAGGTCCTACTGATTTTACACCTTTGATTTTTTTTAAAGCCTCCTCAACTAAAGAAGTTAGTTATCATATAAAAATAATAATAATAATTTGTAGTAGATTTAATAAAAATAGATAGTGCTTCAGACAGATAACAAGAAGAAAAAAAAAATTAAAAAAATAAAAAAAAGAAAGAATATGAAAGAAAGAAAGGCTGGGAAACCCACAAGAAAGTATCATACTGGTATATGGAGATTGAATTCCAGAGATTGGATCAAGTCTCACTTGATCATGAGTTACAATCCTGAAAGGAGAAATTTGATTCGCACATCAAAATATTAAGCCATTGAATTATTTTTATAAATATTCAGGATATAATAATTTTTAGACATTATCAAGCACTAACTAAAACAGATATACCACCCACAAAATACCACCAATGAAGTTGCAAGTAACTATAGTCACTAAAAACATAAAACTAGAAGTTCAAAACCACAAGGATGAACACTAGTCTTGCTATAATCCTTCAATCAAAGAAATTCAGTTGCAAGGAATTAGAAAATACCATTAAAGTCCCGCATCCAAAGAAATCCAAGTACAGAAAATCCATATGCATTATAACACCCAAAACAAAATATTCATAGCCCACGAGATCCAAGGGGCAAGAAAAATATTAGAGCAACCACAACGAAGAAAACCAAACTCCAACATGGATGGAGAATAAAATAGATCAGTCAGCTTACGAATAGAATAGCATCATAAGAATGTCAATTCATACTCTACCATTACTGTTAATTAACTGCGACAAAAATTCAAAAATCAAACTTTAAAATTTAAATTTCAAAATGGTGATAGTAATGAAAACACTTTGCGACCAGGAATATAAAGACTTTAAAATGTACAAGAAAATTAGTCAGCCTGAAAAATTTAGTTTGGAGGAATTGTTTAGTTGATGTTCTTTTTAAGGAACTAATCCAAAAATGTTTAATTTCTTGTAGATATATCCATGAATCATGTGTCGGCTAACCGTCCATACAACAAGGTATCTTTAGTATTCACCATTAGTAACGGAAATGTTTCATTACTAAGTACAATTTCAAAATAAATTAATACTATTGATTGAAGGTGTTTTGTATGTGAAACCAAGAGTTAGCAAAAAATTAGATCCCAAGGTATTGGCTCGTGATTGGTGGTAAAAAAATTCAAATAAAATATTGAATAAAAAATTTCAGGGAATTCTAATTTTCCTGCGTTCCTCCTAATTCATTGCATATTTTAATATGGTTTTATCTTGTAGTTAATTTCTTGATAGTTTTACTGTAGGAAAACATTCAACATTTAACAATATCATAACATTATAATCTTCTCTAGATTCCAAATATATTATATCATCATTTCCAATCTTATAAATATTATCTTCCTTCCAATAATTTCATATGAATCATAATAGTACAAATTCATAAGGTTTGGATTTAGTACGTTGACTAAATCCACAATTCCTTCCGCTGAGACCTAGTTATTATTTCAAAAGGACTCGTACTAGTAGATCTATCGAAAAATAAAAATATATAAATTCAAATAAATTCAACTTGCTTATAGTAGTAGATATATTGAAAAATAAATATATATAAATGCTACTATGAGTAAATATTAAATCCCAACTACATGTATGCTCACTTGTAAAACTTCAAAATAAATCACCTAACCTTTTAATAACTACTAAGTTTATCTATCAATGAGTGATAAGAAATTTACCACATCAATTGAGTTTCCAACAATCCTCACAGAGTAGTTAATAAATAACTAATGAGTTTTACATACTTGTCCGATACGATAGCATAAGTTACTAAAAATTTAATATATTCAATGAAACATAATTTAGCTACTTTTAATGTTATTTGGTGTTATGTGACAATAAATATTGTCTCATTTTGAAATTAAAAAAAAAAGATCAACTACCTCCAAGATATACAATCATGTTTCCAAAATGTGTAGTAGCCCTAGGCTCCTAGCATAAGTCTATAATAGTGCTCCCAAGATTTAGGTGTATGTAGGGAGTATATATGTGTGTGTATGTGTGTGTGTGTGTGTGTAGATATATATATATATATATATATATATATATATATATATATATATATATATATATATAACCCTTGGCTATTTTGCAAATTATATATATAGAGATACTATATGCATTACATTTCTATTTACAGTTCATCAGTATATAGTGATGTTGCTTAAATTCAAATCATTGAAGATATGTATACTAGAACGGTTAATTGTGTTTGAATAGAAGGATGATTGACCAAGTATTTTCCTATTTCAGTTGGATTACATCAGGAATCGGCTTTAAGCCCATATATTTTTGCTTTAGTTATAGATGATCTTACTAGACATTTACAAGAGAAGGTAGCGGTGTATGCTTTTCGCTAATGATATCATTCATATGGATAAGAGTAGATAGAGTTCAGACAAACATGAATTATGGAGGTCACCTATAGTCTCAAGGCTTTCGTTTGAGTAGATCTAAAATACATGGAATGTAATTTTAGTTGTACTAGATCTAGTGACGGGTCCGTAATAATGGGTGATCAAGTCATTAAAAAAAGTGAATATTTTAGAAATCTCATATTTATTGTTCAAATTGATGCTGATATAAATGGAGATGTAATTAGTAGATGGTTGAAGTGGAAGAACGAGTCATTTCTATTGTGTGATAGAATAGTGGAAGAATGTATCCTTTATTTTTAATGTCATTTGGTGTTATGTTACGATAAATAGTCTCATTTTATAAGATGGTGGTGAGATCTGTAATGCTTTATAGCATAGAATGTCGGCCTATAAAAGCGAAGAATAAAATTAAGATAAGTGTTGTTGAGATGAGAATGCTCAGGTGGACGAGTGGTTCTACACTTAGAGACAAAATGAGAAACAAATTTATTAGTGGAAGGTTTGGAGTAACTCCAATAGCAGTCATAATTAGAGAGAGTCACTTTAGATGGTTTGGTCATATTAAACGTTACCATTGGATGACCCAATTACCAGAGTAGTAGTTTTAGATTTGAATTATGTTAAGAAAGGTAGAGGTAGATCTAAAAAGACTTTGGCATGTTTTTAGAGCCCACACTACAGCAAAACATCCAAAGCGTCAAGACTTTTAGAGCCCACAATCATATCTCTCATTAAGGCCAATCAAACATCGATCTCTTTTACCTAGCATCATCTCACTCTCTCCCTCTCTCTCTATCGTACTTGAAAACGCCATAAGACGGGATTGAGATGTTATTGTAAAGAAAGGAGAATAGAGGAAGAAGAAGAAGAAGAAAAAGAAGAAAAGGGAACTAAGGCAAGAAAAGTGAAAGAAAAAGAGGATCAAGTGAGCCATCTAAGGAAATGGGCAAGCTTGATAAGCTAGGAATACTTTCTAAATTATTTACTTTCATAAATATTCCTCAAGAATTATTTCTCAAAATTTTTTGTAAAGACAAAAAAAAATCTCCTTAATTCTTTGATGGAGCACTTGATTAAGTAGAGCGGAATCAGCCTACTTAATTACAAAGATACATTATCTACATAAAACCATACACTTTTCAATAAAACCATCAAGGCAATCTAAGAATCAATAATACAATCATGACCATATTTATATGCTTAGCCAAGAAGCCCATTCATTGTAGACCAAGAGGGCATTCAATAGATAACCCTCCATTCAAGATCATTTTAGGTATCAAAACAAGTTCATGATTACCGTGAGCATATAAAAAAGATGTAAACAAATGAAAAGTGACAAATCAATAGCACATTAAAGCTACTAAACCGATTAGCGTGCAAGTAGAGGTATTGAAAGTAGGCTAAGCAAATTAAAAAAATCAAATAATCAATTTAAGAAAAAAATGATCTCTAAGAACTCATGCACAAACCAAAAGCAGAGAAATATTGCAAATACTAGCAAAGGGCACCCTGTACGAGGAAAATGTCCTAAAAAAAAGACTAGCATCTGTCACCACCAACAACAAAGTGCTTTTCCCACTAAGTGGGATTGGCTACATGAATCATTTTTCTTCATTGTGTCCTATTGAGTGTTATATTTCATTTAATTCTAATATATTAAGATTATATCTTTATACAACATGTCTAAGTCTTTTTAGGTCTACCTCTACCTTTCTTATCAAAAGTCATGTCTAAAACATTACTCTCCTAACAAGATAATCAGATGGTCGATGTTTAATGTGACCAATTCATTTAAGACGACTCTGTCTAATCTTGTCTGCCACAGGAGAAACATTAGCCCTTTTGACAGATACATTCATTTTGCATTTTATTTCCAAGTGTAAAGCCACTCATCCACCTAAGCATTTTCATCTCAGCAACACTTAACTTAGTTTTATGCTTCCCTTTTATAGACCAACATTTTGCACCATAAAGCATTGTAGGTCTCACCAGGATCTTAATAAAATTTCCTTTAAGCCTAGTTGGTACTTTTCTATCACACAATAGGAATAGGCCTGATGCATTCCTCCATTTCAACCATCCAACTTGAATTCTACTAATAACATCCACATCTACATCAACATCACTTAGAATAACAGAACCAAGATATCTAAAACAATCCTCCTTTTAATGAATTGATCACTCATTGTTACAACGATGCCACTAAATCTACTACTCCTACGAAAGTTACATTCCATATATTCAGTTTTAGATCAACACAAACGAAAGCCTTTAGATTCTAAAGTTGACCTCCATAATTGAAGTTATTCATAAAATCTTTCTCTAGTCGTCTCTACCAGAAGGATATCATAAGCAAAAAAGCATACACCAAGGTGCATCCTCCTGTAAATGTCTTGTAAGGACATCCATAACTAAAGCAAAAGGATATGGGTTTAAAGCCAATCCCTGATGTAATCAAGCCAAAATAGGAAAATCCTTGGTCAACCCTCATTCTGTTCGAACACAAGTAATAGCTCTAGTATACATATATTTAATGACTTGGAAAAAAAAAGTAATATTAAAACCTCGTTTCTATAACTCTCCAAAGTATTTCTCTTGGTATTTTATCATAAGCTTTTTCTAAATCAACACAAATCGTATGTAGATTCTCGTTACGCTCATCAGACTTCTCCATCAAAACTCTCAATATATGTATAGCTTCCATAGTAGACTTTTCTGACATAAATACAAACCGGTTTTGAGAAACATTTGTATCATGTCTTAATCTATGTTCAATTACTCTCTCCCATGATTTTAATGTATGACACATTAACTTAGTTCCTCTATAATTTGCACAGTCATTTGCATCCTCTTTATTCTTACAAATATGGATCAAAATAGTCTTTGTCCACTCCTCGGACATTTTTAAATTTGAAAAATAATATTTAAAAGTTTAGTATGCCGATAAATTCCTAAATCCCCTGAGCATTCCACACTTATATTTGGGATACCATCAGGTCCTATTGATTTCCCACCCTTCATTTTCTTTAAAGCTTCCTCAACTTTTATTTTACGAATGTGATAGTAAAAAAGCTTTATTATCATTATCTATATTAAGATCAGTAAAATTGATCTTATTTTCAAAATCTTCATTAATAATTTATCAAAATAACTCACCCGCCTATGTTGAATATCGTCATCTAAGGAAAGCTATTTTATTTCCATCCTTAATACACTTTACTTGAACTAAAACTTCATTTACTTATCACTTTATTTGGCTAGTCTACACATATATCATTCACCCTCTTTGGTATCTAATATTTCATAAAGATTATTAAAAATACAATTTTTAGCATCACAAATTATTCTCTTAGACTCTCTACGACCAACTTATATTTTTCTCAATTCACTAAACGTTTACCTTTAAACCAACTTTAAAGCAAAACTTCTTAGATTTTATCACTTTTTGTATATTATTATTCCGCTGCCAACTAAATTTTATTTATAAAAGTTTTTCCTTACTCCCCGCGACTACCTTATATTTTTCTCAATTTTCTAAACTTTTACATTCAAACCAACTTTTAAAGCAAAACTTCTAAGATTTTATCTTTTTTGTATATTATTATTTCGCAACCAACTATTTTATTTATATAAATAAATATTCATTTACTTGTCTTTTTATTTGGCTAGTTTACGCATATATCATTCACCCTCTTTGGTATCTAATCTTTTATAAAGATTATTAAAAATAAAATTATCACAAATTATTTTCTTAGACTAACTACGACTACCTTAAATTTTTCTCAATTCTCTCAACTTTTACATTCAAACCAAATTTTAAAGCAAAACTTCTTAGATTTTATCTATTTTTTGTACATTGTTATTCCGCTACCAACTATTCTTATTTATAAAAGTTTTTCTTTTTGATTCTCTAAGTATATCTTTTGCAAATTACTTAATAGTGCTTGTTACTCTATCTAAGATTGCATTAGCTTCTTTAAGAACATCCCAAATCTTAGGATCTTAAGTTCACTCATAAAAAAATTGTATTTGTGTCTTTTAAGTGTCATCATCTAATTTTATGACAATATTTCGTTGTATTTTTTATCTTCCAACCGTTCATCTTAAATTTCAAAATCAATAATCGATGTTGAGTACTTAAATTTTTACCTGAAATAAACTTACAATCTCGACGGTCTCTTTTTTCCATGAGAAAATAAACAATTTGTGTTTTATTTGATTCATTCTTTTAAGTGATAATATATTCATATCTTTTCCTAAATATAATATTAACAATAATAAAATCATAAGATAAAATAAAATATAATATGATATCTAGCATTGGATCTAAATTTGTCTGTATAGCACCAAGACCTTTTTAATAGGCATGATTCAAAATTAAGAGAGTTAGAGTGATCCAAAAAGAAAATTTCTAAGACCTTGAATTATAGTCCGAAAGTACAAAATTGCTGTGACAAGACAATGTGGTAAGCTTATCCTCCCACCTCCTATTTATAGGTTTAAAGTTCAATGTTGTAACAATAGTTTAAAAACATAAAAAAAAATACATAAAAAACTTTAATGAAGCAAGCTGTGAAGTGGACAAATCTAGTTGACTGACAATTGTCGAAACCTTTGATTGCTATTGGGACAAGTTCTCTTAGCGAGTTGCAATTTCCTTAGAATTTTCATATCGGCAAGGTAGTAACATTGGACGAGTTCCCCACATTTTCGTTAAAGTTCTTTAGGTCAATATACAATTTAGTTTCTAAAAATCTAGAGACGAGTAGAATCTTCTATCAAAACCTTTATAACAAGTGAAAGTAAAGGAACTGGTGATTTTTAGAAACTAGACAAGTATCGAGATCATTTTAAATTGATAACCAATTGAATCCTTTTCAAGCTTAAATGAGGAATTGATTAACCTAACCCAGGTGAATATTGGTGTGTACTAAGTACTTAATTCTTGTCTTTTTTGAAAAGCCAATAAAAAAATTACATAAATCAAACTTGCCCAAAGTTTACTGGCGTGTTGAATTTGATTAATCACGTCTACATAAAAGTAAACAAAACATATTTGCTCATGGGATTTATTTCATGGTTCTCCTACATTTGTTATTTTCATCCATTTATATCATAGTTTGTTCTCTATAAAAAAACATCAGGAAATCAACTATTCGGAAATGACTGCCATACTATTGAGAAGGCATGAAAAAGGTAAAACACGATTTACACGTTATGGCTAAGATGTTATTACCAAATTTGCCTCCACGAAAAGTAAAGATAGAGCCTAGAGAAGGGACCAAAAAAGGTATTGATTAGGGTATTTTAGTTGATCCTATGGCTACTGCTAATCTCTCCAAATATGAGGAGATAAAACTTCAGAATGATATTAGGAAAGAAGTAATTAAAAATATTCATATGGACGCCATATAGAATATTTTTTCTAAGAATGATGTTGCTACCTTAGCCAAAGAAGCTAAGATGCCTGCCACTATCTGAAGATATTGTGGATAAACATATGATAAACAAGCTTCTAGGCACAGTTCAAGAGGCAAGAAAAGATAGGATGTCTTCTCTTGAAAGATATACAGCTAATTCATTAGGCTTTTCTAGGTTCAGCAAAGGTCTTACTGGCCATCCATATATTCATCATGGTTTTATTGAAATGATCATTTCTATATCATCATCCCAATAGGAAAGCCCCAGTACTCATGCTAGCCCATCATTCAAGGTGTTTGGGACAAATCATATATTATTTCTAAATAAGCCAAATTTATCGGAGTTAGCTCCTCAAGCAAGTCACACTTTCTTAGTCAAATATATATCTTTGTGAAGGCAGGTTAAACTTGTCAAGAAACTATACTTCCGTATTAAGAGGTAGCATATTCACCTGGATAATCTTTTGCATTTAGACATATCGAGTTTGTTCACATACACAGAATAAGTATATCAACATTAATTGGGTATATTCTAGAGTAGTCCTAAGAGGTTAATGTGCGGTGGGGTGGATGGTTAATGTGCGGTGATGGTAGATGGTGATGATATGGTGCGGTGTTGAAGATGTTTTTGCTTCGTCCATTTTTTTTTATACATCTTACAGAAGTTTATGTTGTTTAGTTCTTTGCAAGTTGGTTGTTGTAATGGGCAAGACAAAAGAAATCAGTTTGTCTGTTACCAGATATAAAGATATGCATTAATATAATGTGAGCTCTGTGTTAAGGAGCTTTAATTGAGAAATAGGCCAATCATCTATTTTAACAAAAGAAGGTTAACAAAATATAATAAAAAAATTTAAAGAAAATATAGAAACAGAATACGATAGAATACAATTTAAAAACAAAGTTACAAAATGGCTGAAAAATATGGAAAGAGATAAAGCGGGAATCGACATGCTTGGGTTGCGATCCTAAAGTGAACCACCGATGCTTCTGAAGAATGGTGGACCAAGAGATTGGATGTGAGAATGTTTAAAATGCAAATCAATTAAATTTTTTAAGTTTTCATTGATCAATTTTAGTTTTAATTGATTTGTAGGTTGTGTCAGCTGCGAAAAAATTTAAGTTCAAGATAAGTTGGATTGTATGTTCAGTGGAGTGATGGCCACCGGTGATCAAGCTTGGGCACCAAGCAAGAGAGGGCACGAAGGCACATCTAAGCATTTAGAAGCAACCAATCAGCTGAGTTCAATGAGGGGTCCAAGTCCAACCACAACCTAAATGAAGTAGAATCTACTAGTCGATCCAAACGTCTAAGGGAAGAGAAAAAGAAAAAATATGGTGTTGCTTTCATTAGAAGTCAGGTCTCCCAATTAGTGGCTTCATACACCAGTTACCTTAGCAGTCCACAAGCGATTTCCATTCAACAGGTTATGAGAATTCTGGAAGATACTCGAAAAATTGATGAGGACATGTTGTTTTACTTATTCTCCATTGAGTTGTTAGAAGATCCGACTAGGGGAGAGTTTATTATGTCGATCAAACCTGAATGTAGTACTAATTACTTTATTACTACTACAATCAGGATGCGTAAATTTCATTTTATCTTATAACCATCTTAATGTGGAATTTTATTTGTGGACATTATCTATGCTACTTTTATTATGTTTGAATTTTCAATTTTTTATCAATTAGAACATCTTTAATGCAATTCTTTACGTTCAATATAGTTCTTTATAAGTTAGTATTGTTATATGTGCTAGCTGAATAAACAATGACTATCATGGATTGAAAAAGACGCAAGATAAAGGTTACAACTACATTATGTTTAATGTAAGAATATTACAGCTCATATGGTGCTCGCTCTCCTTACATAACATCTACGTACATAGGCAATAAGTGGGCTGGAGAGTTGCTTATGGTTCACCTCACAAGGTTTAACATGTTCCGTGAGATAGTGTATTTTTATTGATCTATTAAAAGAATTGCACATCAATCATGATCTTCATGGCTCATTCAGGATGACTTCAAGAGGTGTTTTGGTAAAACCTTCTATATTTTATCACAAAATGAGTCCATGAGAGGTGTCATGGAGCGATTCTAACACTCATCCGAAACAATCAGCGGATATTTTTAAGTTGGGTTAAATGCTCTGATCAACTTATCATCAGAAGTTATCGTACCCGAAAACTCCACATTCCTAAGCACACTTGTACAGATTTCACAGAGCCAGCGTTATCTGTCATATTTTAAGGTAGTTTCATATGTGCATCTTTTTCTAAATTTTACTTGATCAAAGTATCTCTAATATCTTTGTTAAATGTTTTAGGATTGTGTCAGAGCAATTGATGGAACACATATGGATGCATGTTTGCCCAACAGTGAAAAGATTGCATATATTGAATAAAGTAGTTCACAAACACAAAATGAGACGGTAGTATATGATTTTAATATGTGTTTCACATTTATAATGGTTGGATGGGAAAACAGTGCACACGACACCTATTATCAATTTTTCTACAGGAACTCAAAAGTATGACTCTCTGAAGCAACCTCCAAGTTAGCTTGAATATGAACAAATAAAATACTAATATCTTGTGCAATACTAATGATTAATATTACATCAGGAAAACATTATTTGGTCGGCGCTGAATATCCATTATAAAAAGGGTATTTCAAATCTTTTTCCTGATACCAAATATCATATTTCTGATTTCGAAATAGCTAGCAATGTCACTCGGGATAGGAAGAGATGTTTAACAAGAGACACTCATTCTTATGCGGTGTCATTGAAAAGACATTTGAAGTTCGGAAGAAAAAATGAGTCACACTGCGCGATATGTCGACACATTTATTTCCTAAACAAATGCAAATTGTGGTTGCCGCAATGAATTTCTACAACTATATTCGCGGTATCCTTTGCGCAACGACATTGACTTCAATAAAGCTAATGAATATCATTTACATGTTCCTGTTGAAGCATATAAGTATCGCCTAGGACAATTTTCATCACGGGTTGAAAGTGGTTTGCCTGAGATGCACCCAGGATGGAGGTGCATGGGAGATGATAGAGTTGAGAGAGCAATTTACAGATGTTATCATTGGTGGATGAAGTTTCTCTTTATTGCTACTTCATTTGTAATATGTTGTGAAACATTTACTGTTTTGGTGGCTGAACTTTCTCTTTGTTGCTACTTCATTTGTAATGTGTTGAGAAAAATTTACTGTTTATTATATCAATGTTCTATGCAATGATGCATATTTTGAATCTCAATTTTATTTTCAGTTCTTTTGCATGTATTATTTCCCACCTGGATAACTGATGAGACAACCGTAGATATAATATATAATCTAAATTTTTATTGTATCTTTTATTTTTTTGTTTTAGAGATCTATGATGAGATATTTGGCCTTAAGAGTTCTTCTGGATGACCTATATTTTGTTATTAGTTCTTGAAATCCTAATGAAGACGACTAAGTTCCTCTCCTTTTTCAATTTTATGGCATTTGAGGTTTCTGGATAGCTTTTTTCGGTGATATGCATATGTGACACATACGAGCTCGGTATTACGTGGTCTAAAAGCAACTAGGAACTCTTTTTTTATAAGGTATGTTGTCATCCTGTAATGACACATTCATTGGTTTCTAATATGTTCTCTGAGACCTCACTGTTCATAAAACTTAAATTAATTACTTTTACAAATTTTTTTTCATTGATCTTGCATTTAAGGGTTTGTGTTTTGTTGTTAGAAGAAGTATAGAAAGATGCGACTTCTTTAGATGAGCGAATGGGTTAGAGGATTCTTACCACCGATATTGATCCGACATAGAAAGTTTCTTTAGAACGAATTATCTCATTACATAAACTACGTACATTTTAAAAACAATATTATCATATTATTAATTGTTATTTTAATAGTCATTTTTAAATTTTAATTGTCGTAATACTCACTGTTTATTGAGGTGTCCATTTTTTTTTCTAATGTTCAAATTAGATATTTGTTTTTAAGTATAAAATGCTAGCAGAATTAGTTCTGTTACAAACAAAATTATAGCACAAGAATAGAAATAACATTTGTTTAGAAACAGTTCACAGCTATTTCAAAACTGCAAAAAACAAATAGTCGGTCTGATTCGGTGCAACAGCTTCCTACCACAGCTGCTGCGCAGCATCTTTTAAATAAGCTGCAGCTACCCCCAAATAGACCCTAGATGTTCGGGTCCTTCTAAATACTTGGATCTTATAAATGAATGATGAATCATAGTTAATCATCCATATCTCATAATGTTCAACAAGCAATTACAAATATAGATGCTTCATTTTAAAGACAGGACGATAAAACCATTAAATATCAGATGATGAGCAACTATAACATGCCAACCTCATCAATGACTATTCAATATATGATTATAATTAACAAGTTGTAAACATAATTCATATGACTGATTCAAAAGCCAAAAATAGCATGTCATCTCAACAGCCTTTTTCAAAATTTTTTTATCTAGATATATGTAAAATCATAGTCTCATCAAAAATAATATTTTTGATAAATTTAAGGAAAATATATTTTGAAAAATTTTATATTCATACTAGTCATTCATTATATATATATATATATATATATATATATATATATATATATATATATTGAAAATAATAATTAAAACATATTTTCAAAATATTCTCTCAACCCAAAAAGTTAAGGCAACATGACTTGGTTTATTTAAAACTTCGAGACAAGGACAACCATGGTGATTTTATCCTAATCATATGAGAAGACCCTATGGGCACACTAACTATGAGCCACAAAATTTTGTCATAAGGACAACTAAAGAAAGTTATGAAGACTTAAACCTCATAGCAAGAGAAATTTATATTGAAGGCGCCAAAAAAACCACCGATGGAAGGGATTTCGGCCATCAATACTTAATCCAAGAGAATACAATCTCCAAAAGCCAAAAAAAGCTTAATGTTTATAAGTTCATTATACCTAGAAAAAAATTCAAATTGCAAACGATAAGGTGCACAGTGGTTTGAAAAATCTCCACTTGATTTCGAGGAGTGATTGGTGATTCTCCGGAGGGAGAAACAAAAAGTACTTGCTAACTACCCATTTGAAACTTGAATTTCAAATTACACCACAAACTTACAAACACGTTAAAAGCTAAAAATATTTAAATTAGAATTTTATAAATACCAAAAAATTTTAAATTCAATTCCTAAAATGTATCTTGGCTTTTGACATTATAATTTGTCCATTCTTCACTTGATATGTCACATCAACATGCCCCTCTTTAGCCAAAGTTGGTTGAGATTAGCTTGCCTTGATGCTTTTGCTCCAATTATCTTGAGAATAGCAAATACGACTCCTACAATATGGATTGCCCGTGGCAAAAAAGAATTTTCCTCCATAAGCAACTTATCAATACCAAAACTTAGTTTAAATTTGTCTGATAAATTAAGTATTTACTCATGTTGCGAAGATAGAATAGAAAAAATTGTTCAGAAAACCTAATCTATAAATTCATAACATAGGCTTAAAGTAGGGTATTACAATGTTTTACAACTAAACCCCTAGACTTCTTAAATTTTCTCTTTTTACCAATAAAGTCCTAGATAATATCCAATTCTCAACACTCCCCCATCAAGATGGGCAAAGATATCCACTAAGCCCATCTTGTCACATAACCTAGAAAAATCTAAAGAACTAAGTCTTAGTGAGGCAATTAGGCACTAGCTCTCCAATGACTACATGACTTAGCTCCAATAGCATGTTATTCAGCTTTTCCTTGATGAAGAATCTATCAATCTCCACATGTTGGGTTCTATCTTGTTGCACCGGTTTGTTGGCAATGCTAATTGCTAACTTGTTGTCACACCACAACTTCATTTGAGTTCCTTAGTCCACCTTGTGCTTGACCAACAAGGCTCTCAGCCACATCATCTCGACAACTCCTAATGACATGGCCCTGTACTCTGCTACTGTTGTTGATCTCGCTACTACAAACTGTTACTTGCCCTTCCAAGAGACCAAGTTACCCCATACGAAACATGTAATATCCTGAGGTATATCATCTACCATCTACACAACCCGCCCAATCAGCCTCACAAAAGCCGTCAATGTTTACATGTTCATTCTTTATGAAGGTCAAACCCTTCCCAGTTGCACTCTTCAGGTACATTCGAATCTCATACACTACATCCATATGGCCCTTCTTTGGATCATGCATGTAATGACTCACTACGCTCATTGTAAAAAGTTATCGGGTCAAGTGTGACACAGATAGATCAAACGGGCCACCAATTTTTGGTCCCTCTCACAATCAACTAGTTCTCCTACTCTGCACTCAGCTTGGTCTTTTGGTCAATTGGAGAGACTGCAGGTTTACAACAAAACATGTTTGTTTCCATGAGAAGATCAAGTACATACTTTCTTTGGAACAATAACACCCCCTCAGGTTTACGGGTCACATCGATCCCAAGAAAGTATCTAAGTTTTTTACGATCATTGATCTCAAATTCATTGTCCAATCTTACCATTAATTGGGCAAATCTCTGTCTCATCATCACTGGTGACAATGACGTCATCAACATACACATCAAGTACAATGGTGTGACATTCATGTTGTCGAAAGAACAGCGTATGATCTGCATTGATTTACTGATATCTCATTTCCAACATAGCTTTTTTTAACTTGTAAAACCAGACTCAAGGAGATTGCTTCAAGTCATACAATGATTTTGTGAGCCTACACACCTTGTCAAAAGTACGGCATACCAATCCTGGTGTTATCTCTATATATACCTCATCCAGTAACTCACCATGAAGAAATGTATTTTTCATATCAAGTTTGTGTAACTTCCACCCATCATTCATTGTTAGAGAAACAGTGTCCCAAGTGTGCTCATCTTTGCTACTGGGGATTTCATCATAGTCAATGCCACTCTTTCGCCACCAATTGTGTTTTGTACCGCTCCACCTTCTCTTTTGCAGTTTCCTTTACTGTGAAGATCCACTTGCACCCACTTGTGTTTTTCCCGCTGGAAGTAGCATTATCTCTCATGTTTGGTGTTTATCGAGAGCCTCAAACACTTCATGCATTGTCGTTTTCCACTTGAGATCCTCCTTAGCAATCTGCCAACACTGGGATATAGAGAGTGTCCAAATATACAATGAATTCTCCATATAAAGATGATATGTTATAATATGAAATAAAGTTAGCAATGTTATGTTCCTACCCATAATTGTTGGGAGGATGTCACACATTGCTGCTATAAATTCCTCCTTAAAGTTGTGGGTTTAAAAAAAGAGGGAGGAGGAATCATATCATCTGGGGATACTGAATCGGAGGTGGATGGTATGTGTGTCTCAAGAGTTGGGGAAGACCGAGACAAGAGACTCGCTAATACAAGTGACACTGTAGACACTATTATCTTATTTTGCTTCATTCTGTGTAAACACTCAGCTCACATTTAGCCTAAATCTCACCACCTTTGAGTTCAATCTCCTCATTTTTCGGTTATTCATCTGATTCATCCTTCATCACAAGACAAGGCATTGTTCCCACCTATACTACTCTCTCACCATTGCTACTTACCCCCCTTGTCTCACATCTCAAATATCTGGTGAGTCGCTTGATGGCGGTGTCGTTGTCGTGTCAAAGAACTTCTGGATGTCGATGTCGATTTGGAGTCGTCACTCTGTTTATCTATAATATTGCCCTAATTTTCAATAAATCTTATTTCTGTATATCCTATAAAAGAATACTTAGATAATAAAAAAATTGAAGAAAATAAGGGCTAATAATATAGAAAACAGTAGAAAAAGATATGTCGGTGATAATCCTTAAAATGAAAATTCTAGAATTATCTTATCCTAGAAATTCTATATAAGGATAATGAAATTTTAGTAACCAGAGATTTCTAGATATAATATCTATTCTGAGTTCTGTAAATCTCCTATAGAAGCAAGCTCATATAGTTAATTAGATCTTAGTCAATTTATAATTGTCTAAAAAAACTTCTGATTAATGTTAATCACTTGTTTTATGAAGAGCTTTTAAGGAAAGATGTACCAACTATCAATCATAAATGTCATTTTGTCTTGTCAATTTTGTTTTGTCGTTTTTTATTTTGTCATGTCATTCTGATGTTATTTGGTTGGAGATGTTAATTTTATCATTTTGTTATGTTTCATTTTGTTTTGATTTTACGGCTATCCTAAAAATTTTCAGGTTTTATGTTTATACTAAAAGTTTCAGGTTTTCATTTTGTTTTTGTCATTTTTGTTTTATCAATTTTGATGTCATAATTTTGTTGTTGTCTTGTCTATGTCGTCCTGTAAAATAAAGTTGGCACACCCTATAACATGGAAAGAAAATCTAAAGTCAAACTTATATTCATCCTGCAAAGGAAAATAATTTAATTTTATTTCATAAATCTTTTTATTTAGTTATATTTTTAGATAAACCGGTCAAGATGTCACTGGCTCCGTCGCCCTAGGGTCATCAGGGGTCTTAATCTACTTAGTCTGAAAGTTATTTAAACCAGGACCGGAAGACTTCTGTCAGCAACCAGGATTACGTCGTCCAAGAAATCTTTGTAGATCAAGAACACCGGGGTTCAAGTTACATTTGGTGATGTTTGTTCATTAAAATTTCATTTAAGTTTTAATGTCTTTTTTCGATTTTAGGTTGGAAATTTTTAGGATGTTTATGATTTCTTAAGATTTTTATGTCATTTTATGTCTTTGATTAATGTCAAAAATCATATCAGATAAAAAATATCTTAGATTCTTTGTCATTTGGATCTAATGATTTCTAATATGAATTAGATTCTTAAATTTTGATATTTTTTAAACTCAAAGATTCGAGTTTTGAAAATTTGTATTCGATATTGTTTGAATCCAAAGTCTTAGACTTGGGGATAAAGATCCATTGTTGGTTGGATCTAAAGATTTCTGAGTTTAATCTGATTAGATTTGAGAAATCGGATTTAATGTCTAATTAGATCTAGAAATTTAGCTTTAATGTTTTTTTTTTAACCTAAAATTTTAAATCCAATATCATTAAGTCATTTGGTTACAAAGAAATTAAATTTGAGTCTAATATGGGTTAGACTTAAATATAAGTCAGACTTTAGGATTTTAGATCCAATGTCATTTAGATCTAAAAAAGAGTATTAGACTTAGATAAAATCTAACATAAGTTAGACTTTATAATTTTAGATTCGATGTCATTTGATTCTAAAAAGAGGTTTTAAGTATAATATGGATTAGACTTATATAAAATCTAACATAAGTTAGACTTTATATTTTTAGATTTGATGTTATTCGAATCTAAAAAAAAATATTAAGTCTAACAGAAATTAGACCCAGAATATTAGATTCAATGTTGTTTAAATCTAAATAGTTTAATTTTAATCTTAAATTCAATTTAAATTAATCTTGAATTTAATTGAATTAGGTTCAGTATGAGTTGAACCTAATATTTGAATTCAGTTTGATTTAAGTCAATTTTTTTGGAATTTAGTTTTTGGTTTGAGTTGAATTTAATGTTGAATTAAGTTCGATTTGGGTCAAACTTAAGATTGAGTTAAGTTCGATTTAAACCAAACTTTCGATTTAGGTCGAACTTAATGTTGAATTTGATTTGAATCAAACTTATTTTTGTCAAGATAAGTTCAATTTAGATCGAACTTAATGTTGAATTAAGTTCAATTTGGATCGAACTTAATGTTATGTCAAGATAAGTTTGATTTAGGTCGAACTTAATGTTGAATTTAGTTTGATTCGAGTTGAACTTAATGTTGAGTTAAGTTTGATTTAATATTTTTGTCAGGATAAGTTTGATTTAGGTCGAACTAAATGTTGAATTAAGTTTGATTTGAATCAAACTTAATATTTTTGTCAAAATAAGTTCTTTTGTCAAAATAAGTTCAATTTAGATTGAACTTAATGTTGAATTAAGTTCGATTTCGGTCGAAATTAATATTGAGTTAAGTTTGATTTAAATCAAACTTAATATCTTTGTCAAAATAAGTTCAATTTAGATTGAACTTAATGTTGAACTAAGTTCGATTTGGGTCGAACTTAATATTGAATTAAGTTTAATTTAGGTCAAACTTGTTGTTTTGTCAAGTTAAATTCAAGTTAGGTTGAACTTAAATTTATGATTGATTTAAGTTTAATATGGGTTGAACTCAAGTTTGATTTAAGTTTGAGTTAAGTTAGGTTCAAGTTAGGTTGAACCTAGATTTAAGGTTGACTTAAGTTCAATATGGGTTGAACTCAAGTTTGATTTAAGTTTGAGTTAAGTTAGGTTCAAGTTAGGTTGAACCTAGACTTAAGTACTGTTTAAGGCATTACGAACTATCCAGAACTATCCAAATAAAGCGAACTTATTCGATAAATTTCATTGATGAGCAGCTGATCTGGATAAGTTGTCTGTCTGTTTGGTTTGAGCGTTGGAAAAACAGCTAATTCCGAATAAATGACCATTCTACATCTGTATTGGATATGTACTTAAAAATAAAATTTTAGTTTGAGATAATTAATGCACAAGAATTGTGAGCTAAAGCAAAAGTAATAATACAAATGATTTTATGTTGCTAATTCATTTTTACACCCCTAAAGCAACAGTAATAATACAAATGATTTTCTGTGAGCTAAAGCAACAGAAATAAATACAAATAATTAATTAATTAGCTAAAGCAACAGTAGGGGATTTCCGAAGAAGAAGACCGAAGGAGCGGAGCGAAGGAGACCGAAGTACCTGCGGTGCGAAGGAGAGGAACGAGCGAGCAATGCGGTGCGAAGGAGACGAACGAGACGAACGAGACAGAAGAGGGTCGCACGTCCGAAGAAGAAGAAGGAAGACGAACGAGACGGCATCGAGAGCGAACGAGCCAGCGAGGGTGCGAAGTGTAATAAGCCGAACGAAAACATGAACCGCGGGGGTCATCCCGCGGTTCGCTTCTTTCACAAAATGAAAACGCCCGTTTTCGAATAATCTACTAATAAGTGTAAAACAAACGTCATGGCGGCGTTTTTCAAAACGCCCCCGCTGAAATAAGCTGTCCCAAACGAGCCCTTAAGGTTGACTTAAGTTCAATATGGGTTGAACTCAAGTTTGATTTAAGTTTGAATTAAGTTAGGTTCAAGTTAGGTTGAACCTAGACTTAAAGTTGACTTAAGTTCAATATGGGTTGAACTCAAGTTTGATTTATGTTTGAGTTAAGTTAGGTTCAAGTTAGGTTGAATTTAGACTTAGGTTGATTTAAGTTCAAATTAAGTTAGGTTCAAGTTCGGTTGAACATAGACTTAAGGTTGACTTAAGTTCAATATAGGTTGAACTCAAGTTTGATTTAAGTTTGGATTAAGTTATATTCAAGTTAAGTTGAACCTAGACTTAAGGTTGACATAAGTTCAATATTGGTTGAACTCAAGTTTGAATTAAGTTTCAGTTATTTTAAGATTGAATTTTCTTAATTAAGATTGGTTTATAATTAATTAAACCTATTTTGGATAAGGTTTAATTGATTAATTAGACTTAATTAGAGTTGAGTCTAATTGGTTTAGGATTAATTAAACATAATTTGGGTAAGGTTTAATTGATTAATTAGACTTAATTAGGGTTAAGTCTAATTGGTTTAGGGTTAATTAAACCTAATTTGGGTAAGGTTTAATTGATTAATTAGACTTAATTTGAGTTAAGTCTAATTGGTTTAAGGTTAATTAAACCTAATTTGGGTAAGGTTTAATCGATTAATTAGACTTAATTAGGGTCAAGTCTAAATGGTTTATGGTTAATTAAACCTAATTTAGATAAGATTTAATTGATTAATTGGACTTAATTAGGGTTGAGTCCAATTTAGAAGTTTAAACTTAATTAGGTTTTATTAAGTTAAACCTAATGTAATTAAAGTCTAACTTGGTTTAATTAAGTCTAATTAATGTCTTAGACCTAATTAGGGTTTGTTAAGTTAAACCTAATGTGATTAAGGTCTAACTTGGTTTAATTAGGTCTAATTGGTGTCTTAGACCTAATTGGAGTTTATTAAGTTAAACATAATGTGATTAAGGCCTAACTTGGTTTAATTAGGTCTAATTGGTGTCTTGGACCTAATTAGAGTTTTTTAAGTTAAACATAATGTGATTAAGGTCTAACTTGGTTTAATTAGGTCTAATTGGTGTCTTGGACCTAATTAGAGTTTATTAAATTAAACCTAATGTGATTAAGGTCTAACTTGGTTTAATTAGGTCTAAGTGGTGTCTTAGACCTAATTAGGGTTTATTAAGTTAAATCTAATGTGATTAAGGTCTAATTTGTTTTAATTAGTTCTAATTGGTATCTTAGACCTAATTGGGGTTTATTAAGTTAAACCTAATGTGATTAAGGTCTAACTTGGTTTAATTAGGTCTAATTTGTGTCTTAGACCTAATTGGGGTTTTGACTTTGGGTTTATGGGGTTAAACCTATTAGTCTTAAGAAAGTAAGTAAACCCTATGGGAATTAGGGTTCAATTTTACTCTGGATCTAACTAGACCTAAGGCTTTAAGATTTGGTTAACCCTAGATGTCTTTTTAGGTTTAGGATTTTAATTAAGTTTAATATGTTTTTAAACTTAGTTAAAATTTGATTTTTGAGATTAAACCTATTGTCATGAGGTTTAAAGGGGTTAATTAAGTTTAGTGTATCTTTAAACTTAATTAAAGTTGATTTTTGATATTAAACATATTATCATAAGGTTTAATGGGTTAATTAAGTTTAATGTATCCTTTAAACTTAATTAGGTTGGTATCATTTAAGATTTGTTCATTTTCTTTTTAAGTTTGATTTAATTAGGCTTAATTTGTCTTTAAGCTTGATTAAGGGTTTGATTAAAATGATGATTAAGCCTAATTTGTCAACCTTAGACATAATTAGAGTTTGTAATAAGTCTATTGTGAGCTAGACTCACTTTAAACTTAGACTATTATGAAAAATATGCTAAGTAATAAAAGGTGATTTTCAGGATTTTAAATTTTTTAATTAAAAATGAATTTTTAAATCCTAAATTTTGAAATATCATTTAAAATTGTTTAATGACTTAAAAATCATTGTCTTAGAGTTGTTGTCTGTCATCCCTAAAATTTCTAGCCATCTTCAATTTTATTTTCCTTAATTTCTAATTTTTATAATTATTTTTAGAAATAATTACAAAGTGTCTTAGAAATTAGAAAATATCACCCTAGAGAATTCTTCTGTTCTTAGAAAAATCAGGAGATGTGTCATATCATGAGAAGATGATTTGGTGAAAATTTCATAATTTTTGGAGTTACAATTAATTTTTAATAATTAAATTACTCCAGAGAGTGATTAATTAATTAAAAATCAAATATAATAAAAAATTAACAATTTTGACTCCACATTATTCTCCTCTTTCTCCTCTTTTCAAGAGTATTTTTATTTTATTTTTGTGATTTTTATTTAAAAAGATATAAGTTTTTTATTTTTTTAAGGTTTCACTGGATTTAGTTAAATCCAAATGATCCCTAAAAGCCCTAGAGGAGACGCGTGTCCTCGTACGTGTGAAAACGCGTCTAATCCCCTACGGAGGTCCGAACAGTGGATCATTGGGGATTTAATCGCGGTTGTTAGTTATAAAAACACAGGATCAGACGGTGGAAGGTCATCTCCCTCATTTCTCCTGATCTCGCAGACCGTCCATGATCTAGGGACAATATCTCGCTCGATTCTTGATGAAATCGAGCGAGATTTGTTCCTACACGATCTTTGTGAGGAGATGAACACATCCATACGGCTATGTAAAGGTTTTGAATTAATTTGTTTCACAAAGCATGGATGTCGAAAGGCAAATGCCCAAAATTCCATACCTTGGCCACAGTTGCTTTAAACTCTATTTGATTGGTTTGGCAGCTTTGTTTGACGCTAGGAAATCTTTCCCTCAACCCAATTTGAGCTTAAATCATGTCTATATAGGTTCTCAACCAAAGGGTGGCTCGGCTTAGGTCTAGTTCACCTACCAGTTGGTTAGAACCTATTTGGATGGCTCAATTTGATTGCAATCGTCTTTGTTCGGTTCCTAGAGGAGTTTAGGATAGTCAATTTGGAGTTCTATAGGGTTTGGTTTTGAAATTGCAAAGCGTCATGTTTAGGCCATTTTTGTTGCTCTCGGGTTCACTCAATTGGGTTGATTGGGCTGGTTTTATGGCTCGATTTTGGTAGGGCTCACTTGTTTATATCCTAAGCTGAAGAATTGGTGTTGAAAGTTTCTAGTTTTGAGCACTTTATGGAGCTTTAGAATTTCATCTTCCTCACCTAAATTTGGGCTCTCGGGTTAGCCTACTTTAAGTAGCTAGATGGGTTTGGAAGCCTGTTTGTGGTTAGGTTATGGGTTGACCTAATTGATGAAGTCCAAGCAAAGTTTTTGTCGTTGGAAGCTAGAGGATTTGGGCATAGGTTAGCTAGTTATGGGTCACTTCTTCCTCTTCTTTTTGTACTTGGGCTCACCCCATTTTATAGCCATGGCAAGGTCATGGCTAAGGTAGGAATCATCTGAGGGAGTTGCCAAGTATGTCATTAATGTTTTATGATAGAATGGTGGTTGTTAAGGCAATTTAAAATTAAAAATTTGGAAGGTTTACCCATGGTTAAATCTTCTTGCTAATTTTATATTATGTTGTGATAAACTTTACCATGGTTTTAAGG
Source organism: Papilionanthe hookeriana x Papilionanthe teres (assembly GCA_022702705.1). Lineage (NCBI taxonomy): Eukaryota > Viridiplantae > Streptophyta > Magnoliopsida > Asparagales > Orchidaceae > Papilionanthe > Papilionanthe hookeriana x Papilionanthe teres. Next base: position 27,300,350 of record CM040433.1, on the reverse strand, counting down.
GATGGTTTGGTTAACCCTTTTTTATTATTGGATGAAAGGGGAGGTGATTGGCGACTCACTCATTCATTCCTTTATGTGTATGAAGAGAATTATGACACTTAAGTTGGTCATCTCATCATGTTTATGATGATTTTTAACTAAGGTGAAGGATGGTTTTAAATGATGTATTTTATCATTAGAGAATCCTTGAAATTATCCCAATCCTTTTGTTCATGGTTAGCCAACTCACCCCATGCAAGTGGATGAGTCATAGCTAGGGTTTGGGAAGGAATGACACTTCATTTCTTCTCATGATTAAAATATCATCATGAGTGTAATCATGGTTAAAAATATTAAATTATAAATCACTAATGGGTTAACTTATTTTTATGGGTCATATGGATTGTGTCTAACCTATATGAGGTCATCAATGATGTCATAAAGAGTTTGAAATTTTTGAAAACCAGTTATTATGTCATAATTGGTGTCATGGGTCAAAATTTTATTTTATGCCCTTTTTATTTTAATTTCCATTTTAATTAATTATGTCATTAATTAAAAATATTGGAAATTATTTTATTAACCAATTAATTAATCAAAATAATTTCAAATTAATTATTTGATTAATTTGGTGTCATTTTTTTGTTTAAAATTGAATTTTATCTTATTTTATGGTTTTTAATTATATTTTCATTTTAATTAATTATTTAATTAATTAAAATATTAAAAATTATATTATTAACCAATTAATCAAAATAATTTTGGAATAATTATTTGATTAATTTATATTATTTCTGGTTCAAAATTGAGTATTTTGACCAAATTTGATGAATGTTGACTAGGTTTGACCAATATTAACTTAGGTTGACCCAAGTTGACTTGGGTTAATCAATTCTAGTCCAAGAATGTTCAATGTGACTCTCTCAACCTTGTCATGGTTGATTTGGTCACAAAATTAGTGGTTTTGTCATTTTGGGGTCTAAATTGGTCATGTTGACCAAATTTAGGGTTTTGGTCAACCCAAAGGTCAATGTGGTGACCTTTGAATTAATATTTTGTTTGGTTTGATCAATATTTATCTTTAGAGTCAATTTTGTGGTTAAGGATAACATAGATCATCCATTTTGACCATTTTTAACATTTTTAGTTCATGAATTGACCAATGGGGTTAATGTGATTGTCTTTATGTCAATTTTGGCTAAATTTGAAATTTAGTTAAAAACTGATTAATAAAGTCAATACAACATTCTTTAGATCAAGATTTAATCATTTTAACGTAATTTGTCTTTTTAGGTCATAGGGTGACCAATGATGTCAATGTAGTGGTGTTTAGGTCATATGTTTGATTTGTCATTGTTGACCTATGTTGATCATAATTGATTACTTTAGGTTCAAAGTTAACCTCAGATGATTTATTTAACATTGTCATGCTTAACTTTATCATAAAGTCATTGATTTTTGTCATCAGACCTAGATTTGACTAGGGTTGGTAATGTCAAATTGATTTGGTATTGTCAACTGATCAAATGTGCATATTTAATCAGTTTAATGTTTGAGATGTCTTGATGGTTGACTGGGTCAATTATGAGTCAATATGGAGGTCATTATGTCAGAAATTGACTGTCTTATCCAACTTTTGGCCTTTTAAACTGAAATTAACCAGGTTAATCAAACTTGTTTATTTAGATTAAGAAAATTAATCATTTCAGATTTTGTCATTACTGATTTGATTAATTTAATTTGTCATTAAAATTTAAGTCAAAAAGACTTTATCAAGGTTTCATTCTAGGTCTTAGAATTTGTTGTCCTTTGTCAAGCCTTACGAGATCAATGCAGGTAGACTTCCTTTTTAATGTGTCTGATGAGTGACCCTCACTAAAGTGAGGTCAACATCGCTGACAGGCGAGGTTACCTCCTGGGTGCAGTACTGTTCGAATTCTCTAAATAACATATTCATACTCACAGACAATCTCAACTCTACTGAGCTCCAATAAACATACCCTTCTGGGTAGTAGATAAACCACGAATATATATTTCACAACTTTGGGATCACATTTCCCTACCAATATTATGTTATCTTTCACAAAACATACACAGTCAAACACCATCAATGAAAGGATTCTGTTATTATCTCTTTTCAACATATGACAAGAAGACTTCTAATCCAACACCCTCGAGGGCATCCTATTGATCAATTGAGCGGTTGCTAAAATTGTTTGCCTCCATAAGTGCCTTGGGACATTCAATACAATCATCATTCTTCAGGTTACTTCTAGGAGATGCATATTCTTTTTATATGCTACTTCGTTTTGAGTCGATGTGTATGAAAATGTGATTTGATGTTGTATTACTTCGGCTGACAAAGTATTCTCCAAAAGTTTTGTTGGTATACAATATCTCATTATCACATCTCAATATCTTTACTATTGCATTATATTGCAAATAAACACATCACCTTTATTTTTCATCAAATATAACAAACACGAGAAAAATAATCGATAAATGTCATAAAATATCGATAATCATTCATATAACCTGTAGAGCAAGATCCCCAAATATCAAAATGTATAAAGTCAAAATCACTAAAACTATTATTCACATATTTGATAAAAGAGCTCTTAGTAAGCTTGTCAAGCTCACTAACCCATAAATATACATTTCACGGTTTTGGGATCCAGTTTCCCTACTAATTATATGTTATCCTTCACAAAACAGGCATAGTCAAACACCTTTAATGGATCTCGTTATTATCTCCTTTCAACATTCGACAACGAGACTTTTAATCAAATACCTTAAGGGCATTCTACTGATCAATTAAGAAGCTGCCAAAGCTACTTGCCCACATAAATGCTTTGGGATATTCATATCAATCATCATACTTCAGGTTACTTCTGGGAGATCCCCGTTCCTCCTCTCCGCCACTCTGTCACTCTGTTTTGAGCTGGTATATCTGGACATGTGGTTTGATGTTATATCTCTTGGATTGACAAGTATTCTCCAAATGTTTTGTCGGTATACTATATTTCATTATCAGACCTCAATACCTTCACTATTGTATCATATTGAGTTGGAATTGTCTTGTGGAAATATTTAATGCAGACAAACACATCACCCTTATTTTTCATCAAATATAACAAAGTAACACGAGAAAAGTAATCGATAAAAGTCACGAAAGATCGAAAACTATTCATAGAACTTGTAAAGCAATGTCCCAAAACATCAACATGTATCAAGTCAAAGTTAACAGAACTCTTATTCCCAACTAATACAAGAGCTCCTAGTAAGCTCGTCACAAACAAAATGTTTTTTATTTGTCTTTTCATACAAAGAATGATACAACCAATTTAATAAACTAAAATAGGAGTGTCTCATGCATCTGTGATGTGCAACAACACATCTTCTACACTCCACCCAGATTCTTTTATGCTAGCACTCTACCATGGATGTCGATGCTGAGTTCATCCCCTCCCAATACAAATATCAGAGTCCACTTCGTCGTGTTCTAGTCCCTTTTCGCTTAGAAGATCCCTTAAATATAACACATTTTTTTTGAAGAATATGACAATAATGGATAAAAGATTCACTGGAAAAGAAACATGCAAAACATTGAACAAAGTCATATAATTTGTACCGCTCACTGTACCCTTACCAACTACAACTTTTGTTGTACCATTAGTAGTTTGGATGCTCTCTGCTGCAGCTAGAGAAATATTAGAAGAAAACTCTCTAGCAGTACTTATCACATGTCGATATGTACAAGAATCTACTATCCATTCTGATGATTATATGGTGAAAATAGATGCAAGAGCATATGTATCACAAATACCATTGTCAAAGTGAGCATAACTGACAATGTTACCCTTTGATGATAACTGATTGTAAGTATCCTCAGTCACATCTCCTATTGTTTTCTGCTTCCTCTTAAACAAATCAAAACACTCACGATTCTCATTAGTACAAACCATACATGTCTCTCCCTCTACCTTTGCTATAATCAGATTTGCTCGATAGCTCCATTTTCAACCTTTTCAACTACCACGACCTCCAACTTGTCCACAGCCACCTGTCTCTTCCTTCTTAGATGGCTAAGAACAGGTCTTGTTCAGATGCCCTACTTCACCACATTTGTAGCACTTGCAAATCTCCCCATGGACATTTATCAAACCTGAGCTTGAGACAATCAAAGCTGGTCGTGCACCCGAAAGTCCACTTAGATCAATGTGTAGCTTCATGTGACCCTCCTTTATCATCGCAGCAATGGCCTCATCTAGTGAAGGGTTAGTTGCCTTAGCTAGGAAGACTAATTTCTTTTGATAAAGTTCAAGTTCAGATGAGTCAAAAAATGCATAGTTCTCATATGTGTAAAGATCTTCCCTTTCTTGCACTTCGGATCGTCACAGCTCAACATCGGTGAGAAGTGATCAAGGTCTGACCACAGTCGCTCAAGTTCTATAGCGTATTCCTGAATCAATCTATCACCCTGTATCACTATTTCTATCTCATGTCGATTCTGAAACACCCATATATGATTCTCAGACCTAGCATAGGTCCTCTTCAGTCTTGTTCAGATGTTATTCACCTTTGGAATGCCATTCACTGACAAGGCAATCGATGGAACCATCGAGTTGAGAAACCAGGTATAAAGTAAGGCATGTTTCGTTCTCCACTCATCCTCCTTAGCACTGTCATCTTATGTCTCAGCCTTGACTCCCATCAGATATCCCACTAATTTCTTCCCTACTATAGCACCTCAATCTGACGCAACAAACTCAGATATGTGGCTGGTCTATCAAGCTTCAAATCCACAGCTAGGCGATCTAACTTCACTTGTGTCGAAGTAATGCTGAGGTGGTTGCTCGCATCGAGACGTTAGGTCATTGTATGAGTCCGACCAAGGCCTTCAGAACTTCAGGATCTAACTTTCCAAGAAACTCCAATCCTTTAACTCTAGCACAATTTTCATCTCTTAACATCCTTTGCGTTTGCGAGTTGTGATCACATCATGGTTCTCTAGAACTTGCATTGGAGGTCACAATGCTATTCTCGACTCGTCACCATGCTGGAAGCCGCGGTTCGCGTTCTCTAAAAGTCGCGATCTTGCTAATACAAGATCACATCGCAAATCACAATCATGTTATCGCTGCAAGTCACAATTCACGATCTCATGGGATCACAGTGCATATCGCCATCTTTTTACCACCTCGAAGTCAGATTTGCGATCTGTGGAAGTTGCAATCATGTTACTACAGGATCGCTGCGAAGAAGGACCTCCTTTACAATGCAGAAGGCCAGCAAATGTTGAGCAATTGCAAGAATTCACGGCAAGAAATCGTATTGCTACTTTCAGATGAAACTAGGAGCCACCCGCAAAATAGCCCCTTCTGAGTGTTTTGGATTCGATTAGGCCGCTGGAGATTTCTCGTCTTCCTACTGCCGCTCGATCCAGCTTCTATTCATGCGACCTATGGATAGCTAGGTATCTGATAGCAATAGAAAAAATTGTTCAGAAAACCTAATATGTACCTTCATAGCATGAGCTTAAATAAAGTATTACAATGTTCTATAGCCAAAACCTAGACTTCTTCAATTTTCCCTTTTTACTAATAGAGCCCTAAATAAGATCTTTAAGGCACATGTCAGACTTCATTGGATCCCATACATAATGATCAGCTCACAAAGATGTTCAGATCAAAAGATGTACTATTTATCATAAACTACATCTGTGAACCCTGCAAATGAAATAATAAGTGAAAGTTGACCTCTCTTACCTTGTGGTTCCAAATATTGGGCTTGCAATTTTTAGCATTCAAAGGCTCTAAAGTGATACATCAGGCTCTTGTCTCATTAGCCAAAAGAGTCTATGGATTCTTCAATGATTTATCGATACTAGCAATTTGTGTCACGAATCTTCACCTAAAGTCATTTAAGAGAACTGGATCAAATTTCATGTATTAAAAATGAAGATGGGGGATTTTGGACTAGGGTGATTTTCACAGAAAATGCATTGGTAAGTTGAGGTCGATGCTTCAAAATTGAAACAAAAAAGCTTTTCAGGAAACTTTCATCTGCGAAAAGATATCATCTATAATTGAAGTAGATGAAATGGCTCTAAGTCTAGGTTAATGTTGATGAATTAGAGTTATTAGATCCTTGCTCTTAATGAAACTCAACATGAGAAGCGGTACAAGGACTTGGGAGGCATTTGCACTTTTGTGCTTTTCACAGAAAATGCATTGGTAAGTTCAGGTCAATGCTTCAAATTTGAAAAAGGAAACTTTAGAAGAACTCACCTATAATTGAGATAGATGAAATGGCTCTGAGTATTGGTTAATTTAGACAAATTAGAGTTATTCGATCCTTCCTCTTAATGAAACTAAACATGAGGAGCAGTTCAAGGATCTCCTAAATCATGCTCTTCAAGCACTATTCCATTAATTGAGCAACCCAACAATTACTCTTTTTTTTATTATTATTACATATAAAATCTCTTTCATTAAAGTGTCGATTTAACTTTTATCCTTAGTATCACTCATGTTCATTGCACTTTTTTAGATCTTAAATTCAAATATGTCCATAGGTGACACTAAGACCATACTAACAAAAACAGTTTAAAACTGAAAAAGATAAGAAGGGAGAGAAAGGACTAGAAAGACACTGAATCTTCTAAATTTCAATCATAGAAAATAAAACCTTAACCAAATCCAATAATCTACTTCAACATTACAAAAAAAAATTTCAAAGAACCACTATACTCAGTTATATGCAAAATCACCCGCAAAAAAATAAATATAATATAGCAAGCGGTATTTTCTCTTGCCACAAAGGGAGGTAAATTGATTGAATTACCACAAAAATTTTAAATGATTTGCTCTGATCGGGCTTTTAAATTGGTAAATGAAAGTGCGTACTCATCTTAGAAACAAGGGATCCAAATCATTCATTACCGTACAAAAATCATTTGACGTAATTTAAACTTTCTATACTCATATAGATGCAGCATGTAGCCACCTATCATCTGATTACTCCTATCACATATAACCAGTAAAGAATAAGAATAGAAAACCATGGTCCTTAACCAAATCGTCAAAGATGCAGATCTCAAATTTCAAAGTCAGTGGGTATGGTATGACATCTTAGGTATTACAACACCAACAAAACCTTAATCCCACTAATTGTGGTCGGCTACAAGAAACCTTTTTCTCCATTGTGTCCTATTTAGGGTCATACTTTCATTTAATTCTAATAAATTAAAATCATTTTTTATACAATAAGCCCAAGTCTTCCTAGGTCTACCTCTGCCCTTATTAACATAAGTCGAATCTAAAACATCTACTCTCCTAATCGGATCATCAGATGGTCAACGTTTAATGTGACCAAACCATCTAAGGCGACTCTCTCTAATTGTGTCCGTCACTGGAGCTACACCAACCCTATCACGTATATATTCATTTCACATTTTGTCTCTAAGTGTAAAGCCACTCATCCACCTAATCCTTCTCATCTCGGCAACACTTAACTTAGTATTATGCTTCTCTTTTAAAGGCCAACATTCAGCACCATAGAGCATTGCAGGTCGCACTAACATCTTATAAAATTTTTCTTTCAGTCTAAGCAATACTTTTCTATCACACAATAGGCCTGAAGCATTCCTCCACTTCAACCAACCAACTTGAATTCCAACATTCACATCTCCATCTATATCACCACCGCTTTGAACAATAGATCTCAGATATCTAAATCGTTCACACCTTTTAATAATTTGATCACCCAAAGTTACACTTTTGTCACTAGAGCTACTATTACTAAAATTACATCCCATGTATTCAGTTTTAGTTCTACTCAAACGAAGGCCTTTAGACTCTAATGTAGACCTCCATAATTCAAGTTTTTCCTGTGCTTTTTCTCTCGTTTTATCCACGAGAAGGATATCATCAGCAAAAAGCATACACCAAGGTACATCCTCTTGTAAATGTCCAGTAAGACCATCCATAACTAAAGCAAAACAATATGGGCTTAAAGGCGATCCCTGATGTAAACCAATCAGAAATAGGAAAATATGTGATCAATCCTCCTTCAGTTCAAACACAAGTAACAGCTCTAGTATACATATCTTTAATGACTTGAATATAAGTAATATCAACACTTTTTTCTCAAGAACTCTCCAAATGACATCTCTGGGAACCTTATCATATGCTTTTTCTAAATCAATAAAAATCAAATGTAGATCCTCCTTATTTTCTCTGTACTTCTCCATCAAACCTCTCAATAAATGTATAACTTCCATAGTAGACCTACCCAGCATAAACCAAATTAATTATGAGAAATCTTGATAATACGTCTTAACATTGTTCAATTACCCTCTCCCATAATTTTAAAGTATCATAAATCAGTTTAATTCCTCTAAAATTTGCACACTTTTGCGTCCCCTCTATTCTTAAAAATGGAGACCAAAATACTCTTCCTCCACTCCCCAGGCATCTTTTTTATTTTTAAAATAATATTAAAATTTTTAGTAAGCTAAGAAACTCCCAAATCATATAAATATTTCTACACTTCAATTGGGATATCACCAGGTCCAACATACTTTCCACCATTGGTTTTCTTTAAAGCCTCTAACTTCTTTTTTACTAATGTGATGATAAAAATGAAACGTTTTATTATTATTAACGATATTAAGATCACTAAGGTCAATCGTATTTTCAGAAACTTCATTAAAAAGCTTATCAAAATAACTCACCCGCCAATATTGAATATCTTTTTCTAAGAAAAACACTTTTTGATTTTCATCTTTAATGCACTTTACTTGAGTTAAATATTTACTTTTCTTTCTCTTTGTTTGGCTAATTTATACGTATATTTTCCACCCTCCTTAGCATCTAATATGTCATAAAGATCACTAAAAGCAGAATTTTTAGCGTCACAAATTATTCTTTTAGACTCTCTGTGAGCAGTTCTATAATTTTTTCAGTTCTCTAAACTTTTACATTTAAACTAATTTTTATAACATAACTTCTTATATTTTATCTTTTCATGTACATTATTATTCCACCACTAACTATTTTTATTTATAGAAACTTTTTTTTTATTCTTCAAATATAACTTTTGTCACTTGTCTAATAGTACTTGTTATTTTTTCCCACATAGCATTTGCTTCTTCATGAGCATCACAAATTTTTAAATATTGAATTTTAATCATAAAAATAATTTTATTTTCCTTCTAAATGCCCCCATCTAATTCTACGATGTTGATTCTTAATATTCTTTATTTTGGAACTCTTCATCTTAGAATCTAGAACCAATAATCGAAGTTGGGTACTTAAATCCTCACTAGAATGACGTTACAATCCTTGCAATCACGACGATCTTTTCTTATCATAAGAAAATAATCAATTTGTATTTTATTAGATCTATTTTTATAAGTAATAAGATGCTCATCTCTTTTCTTGAATAAAATATTAGTAATAACAAAATCATACGCTAAAGCAAAATCCAATATGGCTCTACTTTCTTCATTAATCGCTCCATAACAGTAACCACCATGAATATTTATGAAATCTTCTATCACTCTACCGACATGTTCATTTAAATCTTCTCTAATAAAAATTTTTTCCTCAAGAGGTATCAAGTGTATTAAGTCTTCTAATTCATTCTAGAATTTATCTTTAGAGTCTATATTTAAACCTACTTAAGGAGCATAAACACTTATAATATTAAAAATTTTAGTATCAATAATAATCTTAATTGCTATAATTTTATCTCCAACTTTATTAATTTTTACAACGTTATATTTCAAACTCTTATCTATAATTACACATATACCATTTCTAGGACGACTCTTACCAAAATACCAAAGTTTGAAACCTAAGTTATCAATCTTCAAAGCTTTTTCTCCAACCCATTTAGTTTCTTGAATACATAAGATAATTATTTTTCTATGAATCATAATATGAACTAATTTCATTAATTTACCATTGAGAGTACATTATTCAAAGATCTTCTAATACTAGTATGATGTACTAACCTTTTTACCCGCATCCGTCCGTAATGTGGGAACCCTTATTCGACACTACACCCGGGAGCCGGTGTAGCGGCCCTTACACACTTTCCACTGTATTTAGGCTATACAGCGTGTCGCTTCCAGTGGACACTCTAGCACTTACACAATAATCAAAAGGATTCATGTCATGATATTTTCGACAAGTTTTACGCTGGTTATCGACTACTTAACGAAACCCTCCACTTTTCACATCCGGGCTTGAGACTGGGCAGTGTTTAAATTACAAAGAAAAAAACATAATTGTCTCCCTAATAATCACGATTTTAGATTCAAAACGCTAGAAAATTAGACTAGATCCCTCTCCACTTTAAAAAAAAATAAAGCCGAATAAACAAAGATAGCGAACAAATGACGTTATTGCACAGGACCACTCCCACTTTAAAAAATGACATTGAAAAAATTATAATTAGAAAGAATGAAAAATCTTTTCAATCAAAAACAAGTGTTAATTTACCAAATATGCCTAAATGTGACTCTTATAGTTATTATGCATGGACAACAAGGTGCTTTACAAAGCCCTATTGTTTCCCCTTTAGCAGAGTCTTGAAATGTACACTTAAAACTCTCACCAACAACAAGACAAATCATACTATCCCTGACATAGGGGCTAGGCGGGACCTTGGACCGGTTTGGTCCAGGTTGAGGGAGGGGCAGCATGCCCTCTCAAAGCTTAGGGTTGCCGCCCAATTGGAGTAGGGCCCACTCCTAATAGTAGCAGGCTTATTTAAGTGTCTCTTTGATATTTAGGCATTCATTTTTTATTAATTTGAGTTGGTAGAGTTGTCGGCTCCTCTTTTCCTTTCTAAAGTTGTATCTCAAGGGTCCAAATGTGCTCTGGTTGTATCTCGTTTCTAGGTGGAGTATTTCCCTTTTAACCATTCCCCACTCTCTGTGGCATCAATTCATTTCACCCTAGTCACTTTCCCACTTGCTGCCACATTGTTAAATCCCTTCGTCTGTTGTTAAACGTACCCCTTAGCACCACCTACATCCTAGATCTAACCCTAATTATAGTATTGTGTTGTCTTTTTTGCAATTTTGTATTTCCCTACTGTTTGATATAATTTGACTTTTGAATTTTGTAATAATACTTATTTTCCCTTTAGTGTTTGTTAAATTCTGGTATCATTTAGTGCAGCCACAGTTCCATTCTGCGGTGACATAAACTCATCAAACATAGCAAAATATTGACCTAACCCTTTTATTTTATTTTTGCACCATAAATCAACCCCATATGCCCTCTCTCACCTCCCAAATTTAAACCTTAGTCATGTCATTGAAGAGACAAATGTTGAAAGGCAATTGGAATCTTATCATGGAAGATATGCAATGAAAATCTACTGTCTTTAACGAAGACTTATTGAAATTGAGTAAAAGACCCATCGAGAGATCACTATTGTGATAATGGAATTCAAAAAGGAGGGACAGAGAAAAATCTAAATCTCTTCTATAAAAATGACTCCAATGAAGAGGAGGATAGGCCACATCACTTTGGGTTTCAGTATCAAAGGAGGCCGAAGGATGGAGTGACATTTGGAGGACATGAATTCAAGGGTATAAAGGTAGACTTATCGGAGTTTGAAAAGAGTATGAATAGGTGGGTGAAGTTTGTTGCCATAAAGCTGAAGAGAATACCTCTTTGTGGTGAGAGAATATGAATAGAATGAGACAAAGAGAATGTCGGAATAAAATCACTATTTGGGAGAAGATGAAGAAGGAGATGCAGAGGAAATATCTGCCCCATACTACCGCCGGGACATCTCTTTGAGACTACATCACTTACATCAAAGAGAGTTGTCACTAGAGAAATTCATAGTGTAGTTTGAGTAGTTCGCGCTAAAATGTGAGCTAAGGAAGGCAGAGAAAGATACCATAGCCAGGTATTTGGGATGGATGAAGTTAGCCATTAGCCATGTCATTCAATTGCAACATTACTGATCATTGACTGATGTTCAGACATTCTCCCAAAAGAATGAGAAACAATAGAAGCATATCAGGACCTCGTTGTAGTTCAGAAAGTTAGCCACAATAAGAGCCAGTAGGAGTACATCTGAGAAAGATGTGAAACGGTCCAGAAATATGATAAAGTTATCAGAGTAGAAAGAAGCCTAAAGAAGCTTATACATAACACATAGCCCACAAGGAAGTGTTTCAGATGTCTTATGTTAGGATACATCGCCTCCAGTTGCTCTACTACCAAAGTTGTCTCTTTCAATAACAGGGAGCAGTAGAAGAAATAGGCAGTTGTAGACATAAAGAATTGTGAGGATATGCAGGAGTATCAACTTCTAGCTGATGAGAGCACGATGCCTGTGGTTTGACGAGTCCTTCAAACTTCGGCTACGAGATAACAGTAGTAGCTTCGCCACAACATCTTTTATACTAGTGACACTATGAAGTGAAAGGTGTGTAGCCTTATAATAAAGGAAGGTGAATGCAAAAATGTGGTGTCTGCACATATGGTAGATAAGTTGAGTCTCACTACTAAAAAATATTCCCAATCAAAGGGTTGAGGATAGTTTTCATGACTAAGTTAGCTGAATAAGGTGAACAGGGTTAGCATTGACATAAGAAGTCTCAAAGGGTTGAGGATAGTTTTCATGACTAAGTATAGTGTAACGTTGTAATTATAGACGTCTGTCACATTCTATTGGGTAGACCGTGACAATTTGATCACAAAGCTTGGTATGAAGAGCTAAAGAACACTTGCTAATTCATCAAGGATGAAAAGCATATAATTCTTCTACCTTCAACTGAGTCTAAGGTTATAGATGCTCTTGCCATGAAAGAGAATCCAATGAGATCAATTTTGGTGATGTTAGAGGGCACAGAGATAGAAGATCTAATATCATATATAGGACAGCAACTACGAAGAGACTATCATGACATCCTAACTGAAAGTTTACCGCTAAGGCTGTTACTGTTAGGGGAGGTCCGGTTTATCTTCACCTCATAGAATAATGAGTCATCCTTGAGCTACTTTGGAGGATTCTGCAGAGTACATTGACACAAAGTTCCAATTCAGTTCAGCACTGTGCCAACAGATAGTTGAACAGATAAAAATGGCTACTCATGATTCGAAAAACCTTCTCAGGTATTTTGTGAGACAGGGCATTCGACAGTGACACCCAGGTGCTTCTAGAGACGCAATCGAAGGATCTCCAATCCTGAAAGGTTATGACAGCTTCGCCGCTTACAACGTGACCGACCAGATGTCATATCATGAGTGAAAAGTTTCAATATCTAAGATCAAAGCTCCAGCAACCCCAACAAAATTAATGTGGGACAAAGGCAAAACCCAAGGCCAGTTCAGCCTAGGTTGAGGGAGAGTTGGTTGTCCGCTCTCTAGGCCTAGGGTTGCTGCTCAATGGGAGTGGAGCTCACTCCTAATAGTAGCAGGTCTATTTAAGTGCTTATTTGATGTTTAGGGTTTCGTTTTTTATTCATTTGAGTTTGTAGAGCCAGGTTCCTCTTTTCCCCTTTTAGGGTTGTATCTAAGGCATCTGAGTGGTACTTCAGATGTATCTTATTCCTGAGGCGATGTGTACCCCTTTCTACCCTTCCCACACTTTCTCTGGCATCGATTCCCTTCAACCTCATCACTTTCAAATTTGCTACCACTTTGCAAATCCCTTTTTATGTGTTAAACAACCCCCTCAAAACCACCCACACTCAAGATCCAACCATAGTTCTAGTGTTGTGTTGTTGTTTTATTGCAATTTTAGATTTCTCTATTATTTGTTGTAATTTGTAATTTTGATTGCAGTAATAATATTTGTATTCTCTTGAGTGTTTGTAAGATTCAGGTATCAATAAACAGAACCATCAAGATATCATTCTTTTCAGAGTATAAATAAATAAAAAGACTAGCCTAGCACAAAATTCTGCCCGTGCAAAACATGAGACAACAACAATGGATAGCAAAAAAAATTAAGTCTCGCTAATCCATTAAATTATCCAGTTCATGCTAAAACATTTTGTTGTGAATTAATCCTTACGAACTGCCCGATACTTTACTTTAAATAGAACTAAACATCTCACAAATTTCAAAGGAGTAAAGTAGCATGGATCTGTCCGCATGCAGTGCAACAAGATGCACTTCTAGCAATAGAATGTCGAACATTTGAAAAATATGCAAATTGTAAAATGCAAGAGCATGCCAATCATACCTTGATCTCCATGTAGTCCTGGAGTCGTCGAGGTAGAGCTGGATACCGGACAAAGAAGGAACATAATACTGTACAACACAGTCGCCACCATTCAAGACCAACGGCACTCCTGCACCATAAGCACTCCATTCCTTGAACGAATCCCATAAATCCCCGAGATTGAAGTAGGGACACATTTCCACCCCCTCATATTTCCTCCAACCCCTCTTGCTCGTCTGCCAGAAACCGATCTTCCCAATTACCGATACAATCACTAATAGAAAGGGTTGATTAAAGGAGCTCATTCACATTTTCGATAATTTTCATCCAAGCTACATTCATACCTTGGAAAAATACCGAGCGTGAACCACAGGGGTCGTGGCCTCCAAAAAGCGATCCATGTTCGCGACTGCAGGAGTCGCCCTCGGAGTAGGAGAAGGAGAAGGAGAGTTCGACGATGAAGAGGAGGAAGAAGACACAGAAGGTTTCGAGGAATCATCCGACTCCTCTCTGACCTCGTAAACATCCTTATCGACGACGGGAGCCATCTGAATGGGCGGAGAGGCAGGCTTAGCTTTCGAATTGGCGGTAGTCTGCAACCACTGCTGCTGCTGTCGCTCCAGCTCGAGTTGTCTCCTCACAGCAGGCGGATTGTAGAAGCGATCGACGCCGAGGCGACGGCCGGAGGATGAGCTGCTGGAGATGACCATGTTAGGCGAGCGAGCAGACAAACAGCGGCGAGCTGGACGGGTGTCGAAGAGCGATAGGAGATCGGACTGATAGCAAACTAGGGATTTGGCTTTCGATTTTGGCCGGATAAAAAAGATATATTGTGGGGCCCATGCACGACGCGCTTTCTTTTATCATTGGTTGATGTTCGCCGCCGAACCAAATTCCACAGCTAGATTGAAATTTTCAAGGAATGTGAGGGGATTCGCGGGGAAAGATGGCATGCAGCATGACCGAGCCCATATGACGTGGAGCCTCTTCAACTAAAAGGATTTTATCAGAGATAATTACAAGCGGACCTAGTGAAATATTAATATTTATAAATTAATCATTTAAATGATTTAGGGTCTGTTTGATTCATCTGCAGCTTTTCGATTTGTACTGCAATGATTGCATTCGTAAAAGCAATTATGCGAGTAAATTTATTGTCTACTTAATTCAAGTACTGCAGCTGATTTCTTGAAAAAATGACCAGACTGCCCATGTCTGTTAAAACTGTTTGAAATTTATGTTTGTAAGTTAAATGAATACATAAAAAATTTAAAAAATTATGTTTTATTTATTCAAACGAAATTAATTGATTTTTATATATCTGTTTATTTTAGAAGTATGAAAAGATGTGAAGTATACAGAATTAAAAATAATATTGAATGAAGGATTACTAATATGTTTTGCCCTCCAAAGCACCCTACAGGTAAATATGCATGTAGCAAAGCACCCTACCCAGGCTTAGGTGTTATGTATTATAGGTAAATAATATAAGGATTACAGGTAAATATGCATGTTTTAGGTGATATGTATTGCAAAGCATCTACTCAGGCTTAGTATAAATAAACAGATGCAGCAAGCCCTCCAAACTTCTCCCAATTCCAGTAACATAAAAAGAAAATCGGGAGAATCTCCTAGTGAAATTCCTTAATAACAACCAGCTCAGAAATCGAAGCATTGAAATTCCATAATTCCTTAATTTCTAATCACAACTAGTATGATATTCCTTAAGCCACGAAGCATTGAAACGATTTAAACCCAAACTTGTGAGTAACACCAACTCATAAAAATCTTGCTTTATAAAAAGACCCAAACATCACAAACAAGCCAAAACCTGAGAGACAGCAGGGCTCGAACAAGTTCAGAAATCGAGATACAACAGGGCTCAAACCAGCCGTTTGGGTATATACATCACCTGCTACTTCAACTTGACATGAATTTTCTTTAATGTAGCCAACAACTTGCATTATTCAACTTCAACTTGACATGAATTTTTTATTTTTTTTTCATTTAAGCTGATTGAAACAAGATCCAAATATATCTTGATTTGAGTCAATTTTTTATATAAGATCTAATACTAACACCACTAATAATAGTTAAATGATAGAAAGAACCAAATAACGTGGCATCATGTTTGAGGAGCATCATATTAACACCACTAATAATAGTTAAAAATTGAGGTATGTATGTAATATGTTATTGGCCTACCACAAACACCCTAATATTCACTTCCAAACAGTGAACTACATAAAAATTGAGAAGTTTGTATGTAATTTGTAATCGGTCTACCACAAGCACCACCAAATTTAAGTTCAAGAAGTGAAGTACATAAAAACTAAGCGGCGGGTATGTACTTTGTAAATGGCCTACCACAAGCACCACCACAAGCCCCACAAAGACAATGATAGCACATAATTCTATAATAATGAAAATTGTAAGTGAAAATAACGACAAATTGTGAAGGCTAATTGTACAAAATAAACCAACAAATCATTAGTTGAATATCATTGGAATGAAAGACTCATAATACACTAACCAAATCTCAAGAACCATATGAGGTATGCATCAAATAATCTTAACAATTGACCTCACAGTTGGTGTCTGCTCATGCCTGCCATGATATTCATTGGTGTTGATTATTATGTAATTAATTTCAAAGAATGGATGTGCATAAAAATTCATGCCCACGTTTACAGCAATTCCATAGAGCAGCTACAAGGGGGAATCTTTCAATTGATGAAATAGCATAATAACAGATCAAGCTTAAAACAGAACCAGACCAACAAAATTTCACAGATGGAGATGGAAGAAATGAGAAAGAAGAAAAAAGAGTCATCTGTGGTGCGAAGGAAAAACTAAAGTACCTGTAAAAAAATTTTCATTTTTTTCTCCTTGAGCCTAAGCAAATGTAATCACACTACATAGACAACCATAGCATATAAAAGCACAAACAATTCCTCTACACAGAGCCATTTCTCAACATTGCATAACAATCTTTTTCCCACAGAAAAGCCAAACAGAAGCATAAGTAGATCGGGCAGAAAAAGGGGGAAGAGATGGAGAAGAGGAAGAGAAACCATAATATTTTGCCTTTAACTTCAACGAAAAACAGATCCAACTATTCCAAATCAAAGAAAGATCAAAAGATCGACATGGAAGGGACGAGAAAGAGAGAAGGAGAGGGGGACAGAGCCTCGAGAGAGAATGATAGTTAGATCGAAGATAGGTTACCTCAGATTCGAACGTTTCTCAGTCGAGGAAGAAGAAGAACAGTCGGCTCGCGAGAAGGTTTAGGGCAGAGAAGGAGTTCGGGGAGCGCAGCAGAGCGAGGGCAACGACAGGAAAAAACCCTCAAAGCCGACTGAAAGTCGGGGCCGCGGGGTTTATCCGGCGGTCCGCTTTCACACCGCTTCACGGCAATCGACCGCGAATCCACTGTTTCCCGTCCCCGCTTTACCGCAAATTCGCGGTGCGTTAAAGCGCCGCACAACGAATTTCCCGTACCAAACGGGCCCTTAGGATTTGTTTCGGGTAGCTGCAGCTTATTGAATAATCTGCTAATAAGTTGATAAGAATAATCCGGTGATAAGTTAGGTGCGGTGGCTATTAATTTAAAAAAAAAAAAATTCAAATCGCAGCCAGAAAGCTGTCACCGCATCTAGATAGGTGGGGTGTGAAAACGCTGTTTTTCAGTTTTTTGAAAACCAAGAAGCTGTCAAAATGCAGCTTACCCAAACAGATCTAGTGTGTTTTCAAAACGTCACCGCACCAAATAAGCTGCCCAAAATGAACTACCAAATCAATATAGTTATGCGTGTCACAATTAAATTATTGACGATTTGATAAAAATGAAAAATATGAGTTATGATTTTATCGTAAATTTTAACATTTAAGTGGGAATTAAAAAAAAAAAAGAGTGAAATATGGTGGTTGATTTGTAAACATCAAGTTTGGGTGGTCTGTATGTAATTGGCCTTAATTATTAACTATTTATTGTTAATTGGGATGACGGGTAGGGTTTTCTCCGAGATTACAAAGAATTCTTTTTTTCTTTTATTTGTCATTATGAGTTTTTTTCAGGTTTAGGGGCTTTGCCCATTCTTTTTATTAATGGAGTCTTCTTTCTCCCCATTTCATTCTTCTTGTACCCAATCTACTTCTGCTCTTTGTGCCGGCTTTAAGCTGGAAATAGTTAGTTTCTCCCAAGCTATTTATTTCGTCAGGTTTTGATCTATATTATGTGTCTTGTGCGGATAGTAAGGTTGTTTTCACTAATGAGAAAGTTGATGTTGGATCTAAACAATGGGACTCGCGTTGGTTGGTTATGTATTAATCAAGAGATCTTTTTTATGTGAATCTCCTTCAGCCGATTGGTAAGATATGGAAATTAAAATGTTTTGTTGAGTTTCTTTCTTTAACTGAAGGTTTCATTTTCAAATTCACTTGTCTGGGGAAGTTTGAGATGGTTCTTTCTTGTAGCTCCTGGTTTATTGGAGGTAAACCATTTATTTTTTAAAAATGGACTATTGATTTTCGGCCAATTCATGAGGATTTTAAAGTGGTTCTGATAAGACTTAATTTGTCAGATCTTTTCATTGTTGTGTTAGTCATACAGTGACATTTCTAAAATTACTAGCAAGATTGGTATCCCTCTACGATGGATGTTTTGATAACTAAGGGATCAAGGCTGTCGTTTGCTAGAGTTAATGTTCAAGTAAGCATTGACTCTCCAATTCTATTACTATTGTTTTTAAGAACAAATAATTTATTATTCCTATGATCTTTGAATGGAAACCTTTGTCATGCAGTGGTTGTTCTACTCTCTATCATCATCCATCAAGCAGTCCTGAAATTTCTTTCCTACTTTAAGAGGAATGGATCGTAGTAGGATGAATGCGACTAGTAATTTTAGGAATAGAAATAAATCTATTAGTATTATTTGATCTTCTCATGTTCTAATAATATTTTTAATTCTTTTATTCCTTCAGATCTTAATGTTCTTGCACCTATTTTATCGGGTACTAATGAGTCTTCTACTGATTTGACTCTCACTTCTAATAATATTATTAATATTGAGGTCTCATCTATTGTAAGTGTCAATTCTTTATTATAACCGAATTTAAATCTTTTTTATATTGTTTCAATACTGGAACATATTAGAAATATGAATAACTGTCTCTCAAACATTGATTCTTTCTAATAATATTTCTTCTCGGGATATTATTAATGGTGAAAATTTGGATGTTAATGCTGCTAATGTTAATCCTTTACAAAGGAGTGATATCGAAGTTAATAGTTTTTCCATTATTAATGTTGATTTTGTCTCATCAAGATTTTCTAATAAGCTTAAATATGTTTATCTGCATACTGCTTTTACTTCTAATGTTTTTGTTATAAGTAAGACAGATAAATCTAAATGATCTATTATTCTTGATTATTACCTACTTTTGATTGTTATTGTGTTTCTTTTGAAATTGGCTACTTGAAATGTCTGTGGATTTGATAGTGAAAACCGTCTTGTAAATTGTATAAGTATTTTTAAAGATTTTAGATTTGATCTTATTTATCTTTTAGAGACAGTTAAACTCTTCTCTTATTTATGACCATATTACTTTAAGTAAATGAAGACAATATTCAAAATTTTGGCATTGTTGATATTGGTAGGATTTGAATTAAATATAATAATGATATTTTGCATCTTTCGGTTATTGATGGGTTGCTCAATATATTCATTGTCACGTTTTTATCTCTTCTTTCTATTTATTTATGATAGTAATATATATTGATAATAGTGCAAATACAAGGAAAATTTATCAAATTCTATTGTTCATATAGTTGATACTATGACTCTTTTTGGATTATCCTTTGTGACTTTAATCATATTTTTAGAATTGATGAAAAATGGGAGGGGTTCCTCCTTTGCTCTTTAATCTTTACAATTTCAATAGTTGCATTTCTAACTTTGGTCTTATTGAATTACAGAATTATGGCTATTCCTTTAGTTGGTATGATAACCAATTGAGTAATTCTATCAGATGTCTTCTTAATATACCTTTTTGTAATCCTAATTGGATGTATTTTTTTCGCATTCATGTTATAGAGTTTTAATTGCTTACTCTTCTGATCATCATCCTATTTTGATTTATTTAGAAAACTATTACAAAATACATTGTAGATTTATTTATAAGAATTATTGGTGCTTTTGCCTTAATTTATTTAATATTGTGAATATTGCTTCGAAGATTCCTATTAATGGAGTTCCTACTTTTTCTATCTGTGATAAACTTCTTAATGTTAAAATTACTTTTAAGATTTGACATTGGAATTTTTCTATCGTTGTATCTAAGCACGGTGTTGATCAAGAGATCAACAAAATAAGATTATGGGACAGTTGAAAAATTCTCTTTTTTCTAATGTTCCTTTGGATCAGTCTTCTTTAGTTCATAAGAATATCTCTAATGCAACTTACTCTAATTACAAGTGAGTTAAGAAAAGAGCTAAATACTCATGGTTATCTAAAAGAAAGGACATTCTTAAATTCTTATATCAAAAAATAAAAATTCGATATAATTCTATTTTCATTATGAAAGTTTTGGTTATTAGGGAATTATATTCAAAATCATGAAGATATTGTTAATAATGATCTTTTTTTTAATTATATTTTTTCTATTACTTATTATGTCCATGAAAATAATGACTTTATTGACTCGATTTTTTTGATGAAAATATTAAGGAAACTTTATTTTCTATTGCTCTAATAAAGCTGGTCGACCAGATGATTTTAATTCATTTTTTTTAAGATGTTAGAGTTGTTGTTGGTCAAGACTATATCTCTACTATTAAATGTTTTTTTCATTACTTCTAAACTTCTCCATAGAGTGAAGCAATATGTCATTATGCTTGTACCTAAATGTAATAATGATAATTTATTTTTTGACTATCGTCTCATATCTTTATATAATACTTTTTATATAGATATTTTATTCAATTGTTCGATAGACTTAAAAATTTTCAACTTAAAATTATTCATTTTTCTAAAGTTATTTTTATTAGCGGTCGTGATATCGCTGAAAATATTATTTTAGCTGATGAACTTTTTTATAGTTTTAATTATTGTAATAATTTAAAGAATTTTTGTGTTAAAATTAATATTCATAAAATTTTTGATAAAATTGATAGAGATTTATTATTTAAAAGATTACTTAGGATTGATGTTACTAATAAATTTATTAATGAGATTTTAGCCACATGACACTTAAAAAAATACATATTTACCTATCCAACTTCTAAACTTTATTATTTACTAAACTACCTTTCAAAACGTAATTCCCCTTTTTTTTCTACCAGTCTGTCCCTCCTCGTCTATTCATCATTACGAGATTTCTTCTCCCTCCCCTTTCAACCAGGAGATATTATTAGTATACGGATACCGCATGTAAATTTGCATGCGGTGTCCAATTAGACTATCGAAATATATTTTTTTATTATTATTTTTTTATTATTAGAGTGGCCACTTTAATTTTTTCACGGTCCTCATCGTAATTTTTTTTCATCTGGAGCCCTAAAAACACGGGAAAAATCGGCGATATGCACCATCATGAAAAATTATTTCATACCGACAACGTATGCAGCGCTGCATACGGAATTCACAAATAACCAGCGAATAACTCATAATAATTCTGTGAATAATATTAAAATAAAATTGCGGGAGTATTAAAAAGTTATTACAGCATTATTTCAACAATAATTTTCTGTTAATAACTTCATAATAAAAAATATAAAAGTAAAACCGCGGAGGCAAGTCACCGAAATACACGGTTTGGGGTTTGGGATGCGCTGCGTAGGTTGTAAGTATGGAATAATTTTCCCACCAACAGGGGACGAAGAGACAAGCTTCAGAAAATTGTTCGGCACCACAAAGCTTCGGAAAATCGATTGACACCACAAAGCTCATCTTCTTCCCAAGCTTATCCTGCCAAAACCCCAAGTTTCTTTCGGCTACTTCTCCCTCCGAGATATCTTCGACGCGCACTCCATCACCGGAGTCGGGACAGTTAAATTACTCCCTTTCCAGCACTCTTCTTCGGGCTCCTTCCTCTGGTCTCCTCCTCCGTCTCCTCCTCCGTCGGGCACTCCTCATTGAAGCACTTAGCTTGAGACTTATTTCCTGAAATTTATTATTTTACTTTGTTGCAGGTTTTTTTTATGTTCGCTGAAGAATCATCATTCATAACCCAAAGCGCGGCCAACTTAAGTCAATTCAAGTCATTGCATCAAATATAGCTATGCAGTTACACCCCTTTTTTAGTGGAATTTATGTACATTTCTCACCCCTAAAATTTTAGAAATATTCAAATAACTTCTAAACTTTAGCTTTTACATATATACAACTCTTACATATCATCTATTGTCCATGAAAGCAGTTTTTCAGTCAAAGGAGCATTGTATTGGTAACAATTTCTTCTCACTTTGGATCTAAGATCATGATTATAAACATGAGAAAGTTATTATGAGGTTAAGGAAATATGTTTCACTCAAGATTTATCAAAAGACCAATTGACTATCACTAAGCCCTTGTAGGTGGGTTTCGATTTAGGGTTTTGTGTGTCCTGCTGTTAATATTTTAATTTCTTATTCATTTTTTAAAGCAGTTGGCTATGTTCTTTTATGAAAATTAAACAATTGAAGTACATGCACCTTGTCAATTGATATCATAATTGTATTGGATTGAAGTGAAAAATTGTTAAAGAAATATAGTAGTAGAAATTGAAGTTTAGATGTTAGGAATTGAGTGGTCTTCATGTATTTTTTTGAAAAATTATTATGTATAGATTTGGCAATGACAAAAAGCTTAATTGTAATACATGTGGAGAACTGTAGTTGTGTCGCTTTTCATCTTTTGTGCACATATTTATATCGCAGACATTATTTGCTTACACAACCACTCTTACTTCATTCCAAGCACAAATAACATATATTCAAAGACAATTTATTTGATTACATTACAACTTTTTTGAATTGAATTTAATGGACGTGAATAAAAGCTACTTCATTACTTGTAAATTTGGTGGATATTGGATTGAAGTGAAAAGTTAAAATAGAAGTATGAGGGTGGGAATCAAAAGACTGTTAAACTAGAGTGACAAAATTAACTTTTTTGTACTTAGAGAAGAGGCCGAAAAGTTTTGTCCATGGATAAGAGGTCAAGATTTTGAATTCCACTATCATGTGTGCAATACTTCACCTAAGATCAACAATACAATCATAATTGATGTTGATATAATGGAAATGATCACTCATTCTAACGTCGGAAGTAAGGGAGAGGTGGTGATTGTACAACAAAGTAGTAATGAAGATTTATTGTTTTCGCTTAGTAGAGGGATTGAGGATAATAATCAGTTGTTGGAGTTCTGTCATCCAACATTCTACGGTGAAGGCAATTGTGGTACTGCATTTGATGTTATTAATGATGAATTCTTCGTATGTGATAGTGGAGACAACAAATCTATATCAATTGGCTCACTTTTCCGGATTTTACCACTCTCAAGCAAGTCCTTTGCATGAGGCAATTTTGAATAATTTACACTAAAGATTAAAGCTAGTGACAAAAACTTTATTATAGCCATTTGTGCACATCGAGGATGTCCATGGAGGGTTCGTGCATTAGTGTGTTCAAATGGTCATTTATTCAAAGCGAAGAGATTAGTTGCCACTCATTTATGCCCTGAAATTATCATAGTAGGAAATAAGGCTCTAAACTTAACTGGGTAGCCCATGAGATATAGGATTTTGTAACAAAACAAATCAAACATACCTCCACATCTCATCAAAAATAACTTGAAAACCACTCTTGGGCTATCATTACCATAAATAAAATTATAAGGTTCAAGGTAACAAGCAAGAGACATTATATTTGGCTCAACATTTCATAACTATAGTTGGGTGTCTACTCTTAAATCAGAGCTTATTAACAAAAACCCGGGTTCTCACATAACATTCACTTGTGACAATCATGATAACAACCTTAAAAGATTTTATGTGAGCTTTAAAGTTTGTAGTGATGGTTTTCTTGTTGGTTGTAAATATTTAATTGTACTTGACGCATGCCACCTTAAATCGAAATATTTAGGAGCACTTCTATCTGTGATATCTCTTGATGGAAAAATGGACTTTTTCTTATTGTCTTTGCTATTGTGGAATCTGAATAAAAAGTTGTGGGAATGGTCTTTAAGAAATATTTTACAAATCATTGGTGGTTTCATAAGTCATTTGGCTTTCATTTTGGACGTGGAGAAAGGATTAGGCGAAGCTATTAAATTATATTTCCAAACTTTGAGCACATAGCATGTGTGCGACATGTATGAAAGAATATGAAAAAGTTCTTCCACTGTGATGATAGCCATATATTGAAAAATTTGGTGTGGGCTGCTGCTAATGCATACACCAAAAAAGGTTATGATGAGAATGGGATATTCAACATAAGTCCTATTGTGCATTCTTGTTTGACTTCGTTACCATACAAGTGATCAAGACTTCTCAATAGAAATAAAAGTCATTTTGACACAAGCAATATTACAAAATCATGTAATTCTTGGATTTCAGAGGCTCGAAGTAAACCTGTTGATGATTTGATTGATATGCTGAGGTTGTTTAAGATCATGGAGCAACATGCATGAAGATACGCTCAGCTCCTTCGAATGGAGAATTAGTGTTTCATGTTAAAGGGTATATTAGGGACATTATGACAAGTTAAAAGTCACGTCAACAAAGGCTAAGGTTGAATGCACACATGAACGACAAGAAGTTGATATCAAAATGATGGCATGTAGTTATCGATTTTGGCAATTAACTGGTCTACCCTGCATCCATGCAGTAGCAGTCATTGGATCCAAACAACATCCGGTATCACTCGCTCACGTTGATGAGCGATACCAAGTGATAAGGTAATTATGTGCTAAAATGTAAACTATATTAATTATTTCTATGACTTATCTTAATTTTTTTAACAGATACATAATGACTTATGAAGGTGCAATATCCGCACTCCTGGGGAAAGACCAATGGAATTTTGTTAACAATGATGTGTAGGTCAAGGTTTCAAATTCATTAAGGCCATGACGTTGACCACACAAGCAAAGGTTTAAAAAATTTCTTGAAAGCACGTCAAAGTGAGTGAAAATTGCTCATAAATGCAGTTGTTGCAGAGATCGGGGTCACCATAGGAGTACCTACAAGAACCCATTACACTTACAAATTCAAATGTTGAGCAAGGCGTTGACTTTGAATATAATACGGGAGCTGAATGAAGGGCTCGGGCGAAGCTTCCAATAAGGCAAAGGGAATAGTCCAGAAGAGATAACATATTTATTGCATTTAGATGATTACTTTTGATTCTACTCATTTATACACAACTATAACCATAGTTATTTTGTGCTAACCTGTTATCACACATAGGTTTTTTTTTTTTTTTTTTTTTGACTGTGATAGATTTAATATTGTGTATTTTATAAGCTTGGGGTGTATTTCACTTTTACGAAGTGGTAACAGTGCTATTTTATGTGCTTGGACTTTAGAAGGTGTATTTCTACTACACTGGTTGAAATGGACTTCAGTGCTATTATGTGAAGTTACTAGTTCAAGAAAGGTCTGCTCCACTGCACGCAGGTTTGAAGTCTTTTGTTTTTGGTGATGTGCGAGATTGTGTGCAGAAAACAAAATCAAGCATGTTGGGGTGGGGTAGCACTCATGGTTTATACTTTGGGAAATTTACATACAAACCACACAATTCTTATGTAGTTAACCCAAGGTTTGACGCTAACATTTATAACGCTATTTCACTTTTGCAAAGTTAGTAAAAGTGGTAATTTCTTAAAGTTTAGGTGTCTAATATGTAAGGTGTGTATGTAAATGCGCTTTGGGGTGTGTTTGGGACAGCTTATCCGCCGCGGCGGCATTTTGAAAACACCGCCTCACCTTTTGGAAACTGCGTTTGGACTGTTTATCCGAAAATGCAGTTGATTTTTTACACTAAATGCGAAATTCGGGTCGAATCCCGCGTTCCGCTTTTCTAGATAAGCAGCTTATCTGGACGAACTCTTAATCTTTTAGTTTCCCTTAGCATATTTGTTAATCAGAAACTGCTGGTCATTTATCCACCAAAAATTGAATGCTATATAATGTTTTTGTTTTGTTTTGTTTCAGCTTTGAAAATGTAAAGCATAAATGGTAAACCATCTACCTCTATTTTTTATTGATGGCACCGTACAATAGATATTCAGTAAAAAATACCCGTTGCAAGCTGATTCTATTTAGCCTTATCTCAAAAATAATTATGTCAATTTAAACAAGTTCGATTGAATTTTGCTCAATCAGCTTCATACAAAATGACGCAATTCATTTTTCTCAATAGATCTAAATGAAATCCAACGAAAAGGCTTCTAATCATATCGACAAGACCCTGAAACGTTAACTTAGTTGAAACTGAACTTTACTAAACTAAATCTGACTGAACCTCCTTTCTTTTTAAAGTTTACATATGTAATGATCTTGTAATGATAAAGGTTGTCTTTGCCACCGTTAATGTACTTTTGGAACTTATTATCTGAATAAATTTTTTTCTAAAAATTTCACTTAAATATTTTGATTGGACCAAAGTGATTTATGGGAATTTGTTTTGTTCAAGCCATCTGATAAGGCACATTTTAAGTAAGGCATGCAAGTAACGCGTCACCTACAATCGATTTTAAAGTGCAATTGCTTTACATATAATGAATGTTTAATTCCAAATTGCTCTAAGAATGTCTGTTTTGGGCTCTTCGGAAAGTATCAGTCTCTACCTTGTCTCCTTTTGTACTGATGGTTTGAGACGGCACGTCTTATTGATGTCATTAGTATGGTGAGAAGGAGTGTGTCCTCTAGTGCACAGACTAGATACAATGGTAAATAACCTCTTGTAATTGCCCGTTTTTGGAGGTTTTTCATATACAGTGGCAGGTGGTACTCTTGGTTCAAGACGAGATTTGACTGATCTGTGTTCTGCAGGCTTCGAAGAAGCGGTAAAGGCATCGGTGACAGTGACAAAAATAATTATGCGGTCTCCCAGGTGAAGCTTGGCTGAAATGCTAGACGATGGCGCTTCTTTTAACTCGTGATACTGTCTAGCGGGCTTCTCTTTCTTTAAAATCTCAGTCTTCATTTGTGGTATCACGACACATCACATTCTCTTCCATATACTAGCGATGGAACAATGCTCTTTCTTGGGAAATCTTTCAAAATTTGAGCGGACCCAGGAAAGGGATGTGGGCTTCTCCTATCTCTCACCTGACTAAGAGATTGTGTGGCAATGTGGCAACAATTCTATAAACACCTTCCTCTCCTGAAGAGGTGAACAATGGGTGAAACCTATTCCCTCTGAGGAGATGTGAGGTCTCAGGCAATGCTGATTCTTCCGGAAGAGGAGCTGCCTTGGCGAGAACCAACTTCGCAGCTCGTGCCCTCTTGACCCTTAAGATCTTTCGGTTACGGTTTCTCCTTTGCGACTAGGTCAGTGGCACAGACTTCGAACTGAACCCAATCTCAAATACTGATGATGAAAGGGCAAAAATATTAGCTGAATCCTCCTCAAACAGAATCCCTTTTCCCTTAGCTGACGGAGGGATAACAGGTGCAGTAATAGTGAATCCTGTGGTAGTAGTGATGACAAATCTTTTCTCTGTAGGAACGGTGGAGTTGGCAGTAGCAGGAATAACAGACTTAACAGGAGTTCCTCTAAACTTGGACTTCTCGAGTGCGGGGAACTCTTGCTCTTCAGGTCAAACTCAGCTGTAGGCTATTCCACCTTCAGAGCAGCTATCTCTAAATGACATAAGAAACCTTATCGAGTAACACTTTGACCTCATCTAAGCCAATTCCAAATTTGATCATTGAACCTTCGTATCGGGTAGCCTTGTTGTTGGGCAGGTCAAGTCCTCTAGTTAACGAGAAAATTAACTTGAAGTATAAGAGAATAGGAATATAGTCAACTATTTAAAGTAAGAAAGACAATGATTGAAGTAGTCAACTGTATGTTTGAAGTATTAAAAATCCTAAAACTTTATGTGAAAGGCAATGATTGAGACTCTATGATGAATCAATAATAATGAATCAATAATAAGCTAAAGAAATGCCTATATAGGAAAGGATTGTGGTAAGTTTCAAATTTAGGGCGAAAAGGGTGAAGTTCAAAATTATTAAAGGCCATTCAGATATAGTAATATTCACTTGCAAAAAACAAAAAGCAAAAGAAAAAGAAAAAAAGAGAAAAAAAAAGAAAAAAAAAAGAAAAAAAGTGAGGAGAAGCTTGAGAAGATGTCTAATAAAAAATTGGCTTCACTTGGACCTACCTAAAGGGAAAACTTAATTACTTTCCTAAACTTATATGTATGAAATAGCATCATTACTAGTAGTGTTCTCATAAACTTCTTTTCATATAATCCTTTTAAGTGCCTTAGTAGGACAATCTACAGTCATTTTTGAAATGAATAGAAGGCTGAACTCTTAGACTTCGATTACTTAGATAATCTTACAAATTACGAATTTACTTGAATTATTCAAAGATCTTTCTGAAAATATACTATTGTACTTATTTAAGTCAAAATTATGGTAATCTAGAAATGAAGTTCATTGCAGTAGATCATTATTTTATGTATTAACTAAAATTACTTGAGGACAAGTAATAGTTAAGTTTGGGGGATCTTGATCCACTGAAAATTTGATAGCTTTTTAATGTCCATTTCATACCTGTTTTTGATGATATTGCACTTTAAAGAAATGTATTTTTTATGATTTCATGCAGGTACAATGATTTTAGGCCTTTGGAGCAAAAGGAAGCGAAAAAGAACAAATTTGAAGCAAAAAGGAGAAAAAGTGTATTTTATTGAACTGACGCTGACGGCGCTGTCACCAGCGCCGGTCCGCGCCAATTTACAGAAATCATAAGGCGGAAAATAGCGCTGGACGGAGCCCTATCCTGCATCCCACCGCGCCCTATTCCGAATTCAAACTAGATTTAATGTATTTGGCCAGATTTTGGAGGGTTGCTTGAAGGAACTCTTAGGAAATCAGTTACGACCGAATTTAAACTATTTTAGAGCCAAATTTAGAGAGGGGGAGAGAGTTTAGAGTGTGAGTGAGTGAAGATTGAGTGTGTCTTTCCATTTTATTTAGGAAATCTAGGGTTTGTGTGTTCTCTTCTAAGGAGTGTAGGAGGAGAGGGAAAGTGAGAGATTTCTTATTCCTTACTTATCTAAAGAGAGAATTGTCTGTTATTATGAAGAAAGAAAGGAGTCAAAGGAATTCATTATCCACAATGGGTTATAACCCGAGAACCGTCCAAAATCTCTCCTTTGATACTTAACCAAATTAAGTTCGATTTGTTCCTAAACCTTCATCTAAGTGAGATGAACACACATATACGACTAGGTGGACATGGATTGTTCATCTTCTTCATAAAAGACCAAAATCGAGGGGATTTTTGGGATTTTTGAGCTATACCATTGCCCAAAAAGTTATGCCTCAATTGGGTTGGTTGAGAAGCTTCACCTTAGTACTACAAACCTCCTCCAAGTGTTGATTTGTACTGTGGTTGGGCCTAGGTATGAGTAGACCAAACGGTGGCTCGGGTGTGGTCTAAAGCTATGTTAGAGACCACGAAAGGGTATTTTGATTGGGAGATGGTTTTGAGGTGCAGAGGCAGCTTTTGCAACAATAAATTTTGAGTTTTGGCGGAATTGAGTTTATGGTCGAAAAAGTCTTGGTTTTCAGTTGGAAATTTAGGGTTTTATGGTGGGAGACAGTGGCTAAGGATGGTGGGGATGAGCTTCGTGTGAGTGTAGGAATGGTTTGGAGACAATTTGGCAGGGTTTTGCCCAGGTTTGTGCATTTTCCCCTCCCTGGCTGTGAGGTGGTGCCCTATTTACTGGCCAAGTGATGGTGGCCAATTGGGCTGGCCAATGGGTGGAAAAGTTAGCTAAGGGGGAGGTGAAATGGACGCAAGAGTTTAATGGGGGTGAGCCACATTGGGTGGGCTAAATTTTGGGTTTTACACCATGGGCGGCTCTTGTTTTTGGGCTTGTCGCCGGCCATGGTGGGGTGTTGGAGCTTGGATGGTCAACATCCAACTGTCGGAGGTCAGTGATGGGTAGAAGTGAAGTCAATTGGGTGGTGACAAGTGTCCAAGGGTAAATTGAAGTGGAATGAGGTTTGAGCTAACTTTTGGTTTGACTTGGGTTTGGTTCATGGAAATAGGTTTGGGTCATTCCCAAGGTGGCTAGATATTGTGATCAGCTGTGGGCTTGGCTTGACAAGTCTCAATCATGGGGATTAGGGTTTAAACATTGGTTTAGGTAAAGCATGAGTAAGGTTAAGTACTTTGGGTGGCATCATTAAAGGGGCTCCTCCTTTAGCCATAAATAGTATGGTTGCTCACAGGAGGCTTATGCATGGCTTCATGGCTTCTACTTAGCTTGGATGAAGCCATATGGTTTGCCTATGGCCCATGCATGGTCTAGTTGGCTTGCATTAAAGGAGGTGGGTGAGAATTTCAAGTGTTGAAAGGATTTTCATGAATTTCAATTTTGGTTGATTGATCATGAAATCTTTGGACTATGGTTTGATTAAACTGATTATGGGGAGGCTGATTTTTGTTATGTGGGCTTAGATTTAAGTGGATTTAGAAATCGGGCTTGGATTAGCGTGCTTTCTAAAATTGATTATGGAAGGGTTGGTTTTGGGCTTTTAGAATTGGACATGGGCTTGGTGGTCATGATGGGTTTTTCGGATTCGGACTTGGGCTAGGGTGGATTTGGACTCGGGTGGATTTCAGTGGATTTGAACTTGGGTGGATTTGGGTGATTTAGATTTGGGCAGATTTGGTTGGATTTGGACTTGGGTAGATTCGGGTGAATTTGGTTGGTCTTTAAATTGTAGCTCATGGGAATTTTGAAGTTTTTATTTTAATTTGTTGTGGGAGTGTTTCATGAGTGCGGTATGAAGTGACTGTGAAGTGTAGGTGTGAGTGTGTGAGTTTGTATGTGCATGTGGTGTGTGGGTCTGTGATGCATGTGAATGTGCATGTGAGGTAAAGTGAGTGCTCAAGTCATAAAGAGTTTTTCTAAGACCTTGTGATCCTATGGTAACTCATTTTTCAGTTTCAACATGCTGGTCTCAAGCACCTCAATCAAGTATTGAGGATTTAAGGTCATCCATGCGAGACTTCACAAAAGAGCCAAGAAGTGGCTAGAACTTCTCAGTAGGGTTGGGTCCCATCACTAGTCATCTAGGATAGTAGGAAAGTCTTATGACTAGATCCTATATTCTAGGAGAAGAATTTAGACCTCACCAAAATTAAGTCAAGAGACCTCATGTGAGAGAAACGAGCCTCTATCTCGGAAGAGAATTCCGCAACACGTCTGTAGATCTCCTCATCCTATAGGGTAGAAGCTGCAGATGCACTGGTAGAGGGGTAAATGTCGTAAGAAAACCCCTGTAACCCGAGCCTGCAGACTCGACCCTTCTTCTTCCCTCCAGAAACCTCCCTCCATAGATCGTACTCGGAAGGATCATGCTCGCGGATCGTAATACCTCTCGACACTTGGGATCAACTCCCCTTTAGCTGTTGAAATCTCTCCTACAAACAAAATTAGTTATATTCAGTTAGAGTTAATATGTATTAACATCAAACTAGTTTATCTCGTCAATTAATTGGGTCACACAGGTTCTGTCGTTAATTTTGGACTGGTTGACCGCCTCTTGTAGGCGCGCTTATGTACATCGGCGGCGGAGGGCTCTTGTCTAATCTCCACAGTCTTTCTATAATTCGAAATAGTGAGAGAA
The DNA here is from genome assembly GCA_022702705.1 of Papilionanthe hookeriana x Papilionanthe teres. Taxonomy (NCBI): domain Eukaryota; kingdom Viridiplantae; phylum Streptophyta; class Magnoliopsida; order Asparagales; family Orchidaceae; genus Papilionanthe; species Papilionanthe hookeriana x Papilionanthe teres. Next base: position 27,268,298 of record CM040433.1, on the reverse strand, counting down.
AATCTTCAAACTTGTTGGTTTTTTTTTTTTTGAAAAATGAAATTTAACTTAATATATATAATTATAATTTTGAAAAAAAAAAGAAATTTTACTTTTGAAAAATGAGACAAAACAGATCTCATATATACAAAAGTTTAAATAATCGATCACGATATTATAAGTAATATTTAATCTTGAAAGATGAGGATATCTCTCAATAGTAGTCTCAATTATTCAAACTAAGGAATTTATGATATTTATTTGGTCTGCGGAATTTTTAACAGATCATTCCTCTACTTAATCTGAAAATTAGATAGAGTTTAGATTATGTGGGTTACCAATTCTCCTATTGGCGCAAGCCTCTATAGTTAATTACATGTTGATTAATCGAAATTACTTAAGAAAACTCTCAATTAAGATCAGTGTTTTGTCTTCAAGGATTTAAAGTTTGGTTTTCACAATTGATCATAGAAAATCAACTGAGAAAGACTCAATACAGAACAATTATTTCTGAAATACAAATGAGTGAAAGGTATGGGATGTCACAGATACTGAGAAGAAATCAGTGACTTCCTAAACTATCATATGGTTTGGCTTTACATTTTCAAAGCGATGTTATTTAATGTTTTATTTCTGTAATTTATTTAAATTTTAAAGCTTATATTTGCAAGACATACAATCATGCAAATCACCCAAGAAGATAGAGGGATTTACTTTGTACCGAACAATGACCTCAAGGTTCTAAAAAGAGTTAGGTCTTATATCACGCGGCATACAATCATGAGAAAGCCTACAAGTTAGTGTGAGGATTTATGTATTTCTAAACGAATAACCTCGAAGTTCTAGGAGTTTATGTTGATTACGTCTATGGAAAGTATAGTTGAGGTTCATCGTTCGCTTCATGTTTTTGACTTCTCTTGATCTCCTTGAAGGTTCACAGCTGCTCGATCGCACCACCACCTAGTTTTATGAAAAGAAAGAGGAAAACCATACCTCATGAGGCCTATCCTTAGTTGTTATTATTGTTCAGTTGTTGTGAAGCGATTTTTGAATTATGGTTTAATATTAAAGTGATTAAAGCGTGGAATTTTATTTTATGTTAAGCGACGTCGGTCAAGATTCCATGGTTCCGTCTTCCCGACACCACTATTAGTTTTGAATTTACTTAGTGTAAAGAAGCTATTAAACTTTTTTGCACCTGAGGACTCTTGTCAGCAATCATGAGTTAACTCATCCAAGAAGTCCTCATAAATCCAAAGGGATGCTTATTATGGTTTCTTATTATTTTATTATTATTATTATTATATATATATATATATATATACTATTTTTGCCCCATGATAAGGGCCCGCGCCATGTGCCTAAACAGACTAATCCCTCGCTCCACGCACGCGCACACACACACACACATCTATAGATAGATACATACATACATATATATATGTGTGTGTGTGTGTGTTTGTGTGTGTGTGTATATGTATGTATATATGTAATATATATGTAATATATATGTATATATGTAATATATATGTACTAGAATATACTAGAATAGATCAATCAGCATGTTCTCTGAAGAACATACACCAGAGTTTTAATTTATTAGAGGTTATGAGGCCCCACAAATCACTTAAAAAAGTGAATATGTTTTTTATAAACTTAATTATTATATTTTTTTAGAAGTTTTAATTGTTTTATAAATTTTTATGAATTATTTTATTGGAAAAATAATTAACTTTTATAAATTTAAAAATTTTAACTTAAATAATTTCAAAACAGTGTGAAATAATTTTTTATAGACGTGTTTTGAGTAAAAAAGTGTTGGGTTAAATTTTTTGTGGAATTTAGTATTTTATTTAATTTTTTTAGAATTATTTTATTTTTAAAGATATATTTTTAAAAAAATTCATAACAAATCTAAATGACTTCCAAAATACTTAAAATCTTATTGAGACATTTAAATTGTGATTCTAAACAATCTCAAAATTTTCTAAGTCTTTTTAAATGAATTATTAAAATTTTCGATCAATTTTAAAATAGAAAATAATTAAAAATATTAATAATTTAAAATAAGTTTGTATACTTTTACTCCTTATAATTCAATTAGCCTATGGTGAAGACCTTACTCAATTTGGAATTCTATGAAGAATATTATTTAAAATTTACTAAGAGGTTGTAACTGTAAATATTTCATTTGATACTTAAATTACCTTTATTTAACCCATCCACATTTTTTAAGGGTTCCAATTTAGTTGATTAATAATTAATTTCAGTAAGTTAGCCTTCATGATTTATATTTTTATCTTTAAATAAATGAAATATCATTATATTTTTGTAATTTTAAAGACGTTTGCAATTATACACTTAAATAAGGTTAAAACTTAAAATTTTTTTGCAGTGTTTCATTGTTTATATCTTACATAAGAACTTTCATTGGAACCATAATAGTTTTGAGTCGTGGATGGTTCATTATGAATCTCTTAAGGTTTCATATGATCGTTTGAAGCTTTCCAACGTGTGGTGGGAAGTTTAATTCAATGACTTGAACATTTTCAAACCATAATTTTCCCTGACCTAATCATCCAAACAATTATGAGCTTTAATCTTATGAAATTTAGAATTTGCATTTTTATCCTTTACAGGTTTTAGATGACCTAATGGGAATCCTAACAAACACATTGTGTTTCAAACACTTCAGTATACATTTGACCATGATTTTCACCCATTTACCTTCTGATATGACATTATTAATTAATGAAGGGTTTAAAATTGTAAATACAATATTTGCAAATACACCCTTTTGATAAACAACTTGTAAACTATCACATAATGCTCCAAATTACTATCTTCTTGCATTAGTCAGTCACCCAAATGCTAATTGATATCTCGGAAGTGGTCTTATATTTTTTTGAAATATCTTTTATTTTCTAGTATTATTTGATTCATTAATTGTGGAATTAGATGGAAAATTATAAATACTTTTTAATAATTAATCTTTTCATAAATCTTAATTTTAACTTAATTGATCTTATACTTTTTATTTGAAAATAATTAATCTTTTCGTAAATTTTAACTTCTCATGATAAAGTTATAATTTTCTAGCACTCAAAATAATCTAAAGTTTATATGAATACTTTTCACTTTCTTGCGTACGTCAACCGTGTAAACCCCGTGTAACTCATTTGTAACCCGCGCTTCTATTTCATCCATTTGTACACGGGAGTTACACGGGAGGTACAAGAGGGTTATAACATGCTTGTAACCCTTGTAACCCCCGTGTAACCCTCGTGTACTTTATTACGTACGCATCTCTAAGTACGGTTGACGTACACAAGTTTTTTCCCAAATAACCCTCATTCTATTGAAGTTGTGGCCATTGAGATCTCAATTGGTCAATTGTGGTAAAATTTATTAGATGCATAATCCGCAGTTAAGGATTACGCACCTAATATTTTTTCCAAATATGATGGGAGAGCGAAGCTTTCAATCATCTGAGTTGCCATCAACTCAGAAACATGCACTTTTTGGTCCATTTTGAGTGTGATGGAAAATGAAATTACAATTGTTAATGCAATTTCAAATAGATATGAGAGCCCTTATTTAATCTCTAGCTAGTCTTAAGAACTAATTTCATAAGATTTTTACATAGATCTTATCCATGAACTAAATCATGTGAACTTTTCACCAAAGTTGCATTTAGGCCTTGGAAAGCAAAGAAAAAAGTGCTTTTTTGCACTTATTTGCATATTTTAATCTTACAAAAAATGAAAGGGAATACAATTTAACTGAAGAACTACCACAGGGGTTCAAAACCACCTCACAGCCCATACTAGTTTTTTGTTTGAATTAGGCTTCTCTGAATTGTGATTTACTGGAAGAACATCAAACCCTTAATGGTGACAAAATAATGGGATCATAAGTAAAAGGTACTCTATTTTAATGACCAATATGATGAAAATGCCAACATCAGGCAACTAAATAAGATGAGGAGAGCTACAACAGGCCTGGGGAGGAATGAAGCCAGTGAGAGAAGCTCTGTAGAGTTCGCATGTCAGCTCTGTAATGAGTTTGTGTGAAGTGGAAGAGCTCAGCCCATGTAAAGTCTGGGTACTTCCTCGGATTCTCTTCGTCCACAATGCACATTGGAGGACTCACTACTCTGTCTTCTCTTGGACACAGGAAGAAGGCAAGTGACCTTCGTTCCACCTTCTTGTTTACCACTGCCCTGTGTAAGCAGCTCTTGTACCTACCATTAGATAGTGCCTGCAAATACAAAAATAAATAAATAAATTTGTTAGCAAAATAGTGTACAAGTGCCAAATAAGGATTTTAATGTCACTGTTTTCCTCTCTTTTAATGCACAATAAACCTTAAAGCACTATATTTAATTCCTCACAGCTTTGTCTTAAATCACTATGTTCAACTCCACACTGCTCTGAGTAGAACTTTTCAGGTTCTAATCATTTCTGTGAAGTAATCATAGCCCATTAAAGTCGTAGATAATGTATGTTAATTGTTTGTTCTTTCAAGACAAGAAAAATGCTCAAGGGTTCATTTGCGGCGGTGCTGCGGCACTGTACTGCAGTTTTGTTTGTTTATGTGAATTGTGTTATGGTAGCTTTTTTCAAAAAGCCGCCGCCGCTGAAACTACGTTTTCCCACCGGTCCTGACTATAAGCGAACAACTTTCTACCTGTGGTATGACTTTTTCACAAAAGAGAAAAAATAATTATAATTGACACCACAACATTTTGAAAATCAGATTATTTTTCAGCAATTTTAAAGTTATTTTTTAATAAGCTGCCTCAAATAGACTCTAAAACGTTGTGAAATGAACTTATTATTGAAAATAAATTAAGATTGATAAAAAAATATGAGCACTCGCTAGTCCTTACATATTTGTTAAGACTAGCAATGTTGTACTTTACAAAATGTATTGCTTTCTCCCACGAATGTAAAGGTACCAATGTCAAAACTTACAATCCATAATGACACGAATATTACATTAACATGTACTAATTGATTCTCTAGAGAAATTCAAAAAAAAAAAAAAATCAAATAAATGAAAGAATATTCTACATAAAAGATGAACACTTGAACTCTTTCTTTGTCTTATTACTAAGTACCAAACGCTCAAAAAAAGTTGAAATCAATAACCACCCACAAATAACCCATATTGTTGACCACCAATGAGTCATTCTTTTAATAATCATTCAAAAGAGAGCTCATTTGACCGTTGCCTTACATATATTTCACTGTATATAATATACATCTTCCCCTTCATACTAAAAAACACCATTGTGCTTATTCAAAAGTAACACAAACTTGTTTAAATAATTATCATTATTTTCTGCAAAAGCCAAAGTTGCCAGAGGATCAACCCTGCAACCAAGCTCATACTAAGTACAAAACAGTCTCTACAATCCAAAAAAAGACCAATTTAATAAAAGCTCAATGAGAATAATTGTGGAGATGAACCAGAAAACGTCAGTGGATCCAAATGCAGAGTTAACTATTCCGGCAAAACACCCTAACTCCCTTTAAAATACAAGCTGGCCTGCATTCCTTTGACCCTACCCAGATCACCAATCTCCATCTGTACGTAATATTACAACTACATAGATCCATATAGACCAACAAGAAAATAGCATACATGTGCTGACAAACAACATTAAGAAAAACCAAAAAAGAAGCCATTTTTAAGTTAGAAGGAGTGCGGTTTACATTGTCCTTTCGTTTTCTTCTTTCTATGTTCTGTTATCAATCAATTCATTCATTATCGTATGTTAATGAACATATATATTTGTATGCATTTGCGGATTTGGACATGAAGGAAAATGTTACCATGAATGTGTCGCCGATGTTGACGACCAGAGCGCCGGGGACTGGCCGCACCACCCGCCACTCCCCGCCGGAAAACACCTCCAGCCCTTCGACTCCTTCTTGTTGCAGAAGGATTGTGAGAGAGGTGGGATCACAATGTGGCCCTGTACCAAACGTGAGCTCTGGCTCCGGGCATGGTGGGTAGTAATTGCACCTTATTATTGAGCTGCTCTCAGCGAAGAACTTGCTGTAGTGCGAACGATCCACCCCTAAACTTATTGCCAGCAGCTCCATGATGGAAAGAGAGAGCTTTGTCATCGCTTCACAGTATCTCTGGTACACCATCCTATGAAAAAAAAGAACATTTGATGAGTGTATAACGGTATTTATGGATGTATATAAAGCTATTACCCCATTTTGTTGTAAGAACTTCCGAGGGTAGATGTGAAGTAGTCAACGAGAATGGAGGGCTTTGAGGCAGCGCTATCATAGCCGAAAGACAGGGTTTCCTTCCATGGGAGCTTTGCGGTGAATCGGTCGGTGTGAGCTCCAGCGTAGCCCCACATGCTCTGCGGTTTTCTGCGAGCTTTCAACTTGTGTTGCAGTGGAAGCATGAAGTACTCATCAATGCAACTCATGGCGTCGTCCATGAGAGAAGAGCTGACACCATGGTTGGTGACTTGGAAGAAGCCGTGTTCTGTACACGCTGAATAGAGGAGGTCGGAAGCTAGCTTCGTTGATTCTTCATCACCATGGAAGAAGCCATCCAAGTCGATGATGGGTGCTTGAAGCTCATTCAGCATGCTGGACCTCTCACTCTGTGGCCAGATGAACTGGAGAGGAATGGAAGCTTGGCTGCGGAGGTGGGAGGAGTCGAAGATGATGCTGTTTGCGGAGTTGGAGTCTGTCCCATGAGGGCTCATGAGCTCAATTGGAGGGAGTAAAAGGAGAGAAGTATGGCGTGAATTCAGTGTAGAAGTTAAGTTAGAGCTTGAAGTTTGGTTATGGAAGGTGCAAGGAGAAGATACATGGCTTTGTGAGTGCTGGTTATTTATATAGAGGGCTGTAACAGGACAGAGGAAGAGCTATGAGGAGTTGAATTGGGTGGGATCCTTTCCCCTGCCGCCTGCTCTCCTTCCTTTCAATTTATTCATCAATCTTCATAGTACATTTAGTTTAGCGGTCTCAGGTCGCTAAGTCAGGGGAATTATAAATTCGATTGTTTGAATGGATTTATAATTAATTATACTAAAAAAATGTAGGCAAAGATAATGCATTTTTCTATTAGATCTAGAAAAATTTTTTTGTCATTTACATTCTCAATAAAATGTGACTACAAAAATTTAAGTGATTCTGGTAATCCATCTTACAGATTAGATGGCTCAATATAGATAAATGTGCTATTGAACTACAAGAACATGTTTTAACAAAAAATGAGCACTTCAAGCAAATAAATAATCAAAAGGATTTACAATACTTTTTAAAATGTATTAATTATGCTCAAGTATTTATTAAAAATCCTGCAGAATTAAAAACTCTTTTACAAAAGAAAATACGAAAAAATACATCTTGATATTAGGATGAAAATGATGAAAATATTTTACATCAAATTAAATAATTATGTAAAAATCTTCCAAACTTATGTTTACCTATACGAGGTGTCTATTTTATTATAGAAACAAATAGTTACAAATAAGCAGGAGTAATCTTAAAAGCTTCACATAATAATTATGAACTCTTATCAGGTACAATATACAACTAATGAACAAACTATCATATTAATGAAAATGAATTATTAGCAATAAAGAAAGCGATTAGGAAATTTGAGATATTCCTAAATGAAATATTTTTAATTACGATAGATAATAAAACAGTCATTTCATTTATAAAAGTAAAAATTATAGAGTCATTGCCAAATAAAAGATTAATTAGATGACAAAGCTGGTTCTCTGCTTATACTTTTGATTTAGAATATATCGAAGGTCATAAAAATGCTCTAGCTGATATTCTAATATGTGAATTATACAGGAAATAAATATGGATAATGGAAGCATGGAAACTAATGATATATCGAGCGAAACTCAAGATAATCCTAGCGCAAACCTAAATAATTACTTGGAAATTGTCGATCTACGAATCTAGAAATTATAATGTGAAATTGCTTTTGGCAATAACATTCTAAAAGAATTATTAAAAATTAAAAATTATATCTCTCGAGAAGTACTAGAAGGCGAACATCCTTCTTTATCAGAATCAAGAAAAATAGGAGGTTTTACAAATCTCTGAATTACAAGAGAAGAATCCAAATTAATGGAATCCTGCTTGGTTAAAGAATTACAAAAATTCACTGAAAAAGGAGAAGCATCTTCCTCAGAAAAGTCATACGCTAAAATATTGCAAGATACATCTACAAAGAAAATCACATAAATAATAGAATAATGGCAACAATTATCACTTTACGAAGAGAGAATTAACCCGCGAATTTATTTTCATGCAGCAGGAAAATATCAAGTTGTTTATATTTATGAAAATATTGATATTAAACTTGTTAAGTCAGGGTCATTGTTCAAGGGACACCATAATTTATGCATTTTGAGAAGAGCAGATTGAATAACAAAGAATTGGTCAATCCAATATTCATTTATGGTTTGAAGACCATTAAATGTTTCAAGTAATAATTCTTTGGAATGGATAGGTATATGTGGTGGAATCATAATAAATACAGTGGTGTTGCTACCAGTATCACATAATGCATGTATCGAAATAAGTCCGTATGTAGGAACATATAATTCTACAGTAATAAAGCTATGGAAGCGCATTTCTTGGTAATGTATAATTATCTATAGTGACAATTTTATGTTTAAATGTTATATTATATTGTTGAAGAAACTCCATTCCTACTAATGTACAATTTGAATTTTTATCATCTGTTAGGAATAAATGTTGGAAGTTAATTTGGTGATTATTTATATCCCAAAATCCGAAAAGTATATTAGTTTCATGTGTACAAGTGAGTTTCTATAAAATTAAGTATTGGATGTCTTTGGCTTCCATAGTTTTTATCATCATCAAAGTCAAGGAGACGGTTTGATGAGGGCGATGTTATTTCTAGTTCATTAATTTCTTCTGGTTGAATATGTCACCTATATAAGAAAAGAGAGGGTCTAATTGAATTGGATCTGTATGTGGTTTAAACGCTATGGTATTGTGTTAATTATTATGCTATTTGATAGATGATGCTATAGACAACACTGCCTTCTCTTAATTTCAGTCTATCTAATTTGTGTCTTAGAGTGAGGGATCTATCTAAATGCCTATCATTGATATTAACTGTATAGTTAGGATGTAAGTTAAACATTAATATGATAGCGTAAGTTTCCTTGTATAACTCTTATTAGGGCATCTTTTTTAGAATGTATTATTCTATCATTTTATATCCAAATAGCAATAGGACTATATATTCCTTTATGAAAGTATGCCTTAATTAAAACTGAATTTCTCCAAAAGAATATATGATTATATTTTTCAGGATTTTTTATTCTTTCTAAATCTTGTATTTTTATTTGTTGGTTATACAAAGGTATTCGTGTTCTTCCTTCTGTAGTTATTATATTGATGTGGTGTTCTCCTTGATGAATATTATAGTGTATGCTTCTTTTTCATATGAAAATAGAAATATCAAAATAGTCTTATATTTCTAGAGATAATTTTTTTCTTATTTTATTGCAACCTTCTTCATAAAATGTAATACGTCTTTCATATTCAATAGAGTTATCACTAATTATATATGATTCAGAGATTTCTTCCATGAATCAGAATATGAATATTCGTCAATAACATTGTCTATGATTATATTTTTTAAGATTTTTTTGTTCTTTCTAAATTTTGTCTTTTTATTTGTTGGTTATAAAAAGGTATTCGTGTTCTTTCTTCTGTATTTATTATATTCACCTTGATGAATACTATAGTGTATGCTTCTTTTCCATATGAAAATAGACATATCAAAACAGTCTTATATTCCTAGAGATAATTTTTTTTCTTATTTTGTTGCAAACTTCTTCAGATAATGTAATATGTCTTTCATATTCAATAGTGTTATTGCTAATTATATCTGATTTAGTGTTGTCTTCCATTAATCAAAATATAAATATTTGTCAATAACATTGTCTGAATAAATTATGTTTATTAAGTTATCTTTAGTATCTGATAATTCTTATATTTCTTCATCAATATCTATATCAAAAAAATTGAAGATAGGTTCCAAGTCATTTTCATTTATGACTATTACAGATTTTACATGGCTTACCTAAGTTCTTTGAGAACATTTATTTGCATAGTGTCATTCTTGTTTACAAATCCAACATTTATTAATTCTGATTTTTTTAGTATTTGTATTTTTATTATTCTTTTTTCTAAAAGTTTTTTTAATATGATTAAAATGTTTTTTATGTATTTCCTTAAAGAACTTTTTCTTTTTTATGTTTTTTAGAACAATTACAACTATCACGAGAAAAAAGAACAATCTCATTTTTTAGCAACTAAGGGTCTGTTTGGATATAGCGTTTGCAGCGGTGGCGTTTTTGAAAACGCCACTGTGCTGTTTGGAAATCCCATTTTGCCGGCGTTTTACGAATCGCCACAAATCGCGATTCAGTTTTTCTATTACAGGCGGATCGCGGGTAGGACCCCGCGATCTGCGATTCATAAACGAAAATTACCCTCGCGTCCCCGTCTTCCTCTCCGTCTTTCTACCCGATCCCGCATCCCGTCTCGCAGCACCCGTCTCCTCTCCGTCTTCCTTCCCGATCCCGCATCCCGTCTTCCTCTCCTTCTTCCTTCGCACGCATCCCGTCTCCCTCCCCGTCTTCCCTCGCGACCACTCCTTCACGAGTCGCGGCGTGCGTAGCTCTCGCGATTCCGGGGCTTCGCCATATCGTTTTCCTTCCTTCGCGCGCGTCCCGTCTCCCTCTCCGTCTTCCTTCCTTCGCTTCGCCATTTTTTTTTTTCTGCTCTACACGATCGAGAGCTGTAATATATTATTTTTAATTTATTTAATTTGTTAAATAGGCAAAGAAGACCTGTTCAGGGAGTGAATTTCGCATTAAAGAAATGAATATAACATATTTTATTGAAAATAAAACAAATTAAATCAAAATATAAATAAAATAAAAAATAAAAAAAAGATCCCAAATTTGGGGCAGAATGGTCATTTATCCAGAATCAGCTGTTTTCCAAACGCTCAAACCAAACAGACAGACAGATTATCCTGATCAGCTGCTGATCAGCAGATTATCAGGATAATCTGCTTATCCTCATAATCTGGATAATCTGCAGCTGCGCCAAACAGACCCTAAATTTGATTTTTCACAAAATATAGATTGTTTGTATTGCTTATTTTATTTATGTAAGTCAAGATGTTGATAAGCTTCAGCTAATTTTTCTAAAGTGTATTGTATACGAATTCGGATATGCTTTTGTAAATTCTTGACTCCATAACATATAGTATAGTTTAGGTAAATTGTAAAAACACACGTCTAGATATAATAATTAATCATCTGCTAGTATATCATAAAAGAACTTTTGATAATCACAACTATATTCGTTTAAGTAACAGATATTGTAAATGCTTAAAGCTATTTTTTGTTTAGCTATATCATATTGATACTTCTGTTTTTTTACTTCGGAGTATATCTACTTTTATATCCTAAAAATTCACTTTTTATATTATCTCCATAATTTTTTGGCCATTTGCCAGGTGTATTAGCAGTTCTTTCACCTAAACAAGTATGTCTAATATTTGTTTTTGACTATATTTTAATCCTTGAAACCATTTTTTGGAAATTCTAGTAAGAGTATTTTCTAAAAAATCAAAAGATTTCTTTAACTTTTAAATTATACTTATATTGCTAAGCTATTCTCTGTTACCCATTGATAAATTATTTCATTAATATTTTTGCAACAATCAATGTTTAGATAAATAACATGTCCACTTATAGGTTCAGGTATATTATTTTGAATTTTTGTTCCTGGCTTATCATGTCTAAATGTAGGGATACGTTTAGTATTTGGAGGTAAGAAACGAGGATGAGAACTAGTATTTTGACTTGTACTAGCCTCATTTGTATTCGAGGGAGTATGTGTTCTTATAGATCTTTCATTAGATGGAGTAGGAGTATCAACAGAAGGTTAGTTAACAGGAGTATTCACAAAATGGTGCTCTGTTAAAACATTAATCAAATCTTTTAGTTCATTTTCAGAAGGAGATGGTTCATCTGTTGTAACAATTTCGTTGATTTGTATAGCTCCTTGTATGTTTCCTTGGGAATTATATTTGTTTGTCAATCATGGAATTTCTGGATTAGAAGAGAATTTTTCGAAGTTACTACATTCAACAAGAATAATTGCATTTGCAATGTTGCTGTTAAGAACTTGTTGATTTTGAATTATTCTTATACCTAATTCATATATATTTGAAGTACTTTCCGTGTTTGCCAATTTTTTATATCTAGATTAGATTATATTTTTGAAAGTCTATTTTTTTTAATAGATTTTGGTTTAATTCCATAGATTAACCAATTCGTTAGATATAGTTTCAGTGTATTTATCACACACATCACACAATCACATAAGAAATCAATCAACTAAGAGAACAAAAGATAACACTTAAGTTACCTCCCACGAAGTGCTTAGTTTGATATCCTCAACCTGATGATTCAAGCTCTATCACTGAGGATGACTTAGCTCTATGAGCTCCTTATTTCTACCCAAATCAATACCAATATAGGGTTTTAACCTCTGAACATTGACTTTAAAAGTACAGGGTGAGTTTGGGTTATGAAATTCTACTACCTCATAAGAAATACTTTAACTACACTTACTGGTCCCAAAACTTAGATTTAAATTTTCCTAAAACATAATTTTAATCATGAGTTAAATGGTAAAACTTCCTAACTAGGAGTACATTTTTTATAAAACTTACAATCATGTCATTTTTTTAATATTTTCCTTATAATTCAAGTATTTTTATATGCTTCAAATCTAATTTCATCTTACTCATTTAGTTATAATAGTCTTTTATCCTTAACATCTTTAAAATTAAAATTAAATTTATTAGTAGGCCAAAAGGCTTTGTGTTCAAGCTCTAGGGAATCAAAATAAATGTATGTTGGGGTTATAAGAAGTTGGCAGTGCTGCGGCACTGTGGAGAAACAATGGACGTCAGGCACTAGCCATAAGCACTGTAACACTAGCCATAAGCAATATGGCACAAGGCAGTCAAATGGACAGGTACATGCATTCATTCACATTTATGAAGGATAGAAATTTCACATAGAAATTCAAGGTGATCAATAATTATCGGGTCATAGGGCTACGATACTAAGTGTGGCAATGCATTAGATTATTGAATGGTTAGGATGAAGCCACATGGAATGGGGAAACTAGCGCGACAATGCTAGCCTGCAACACTGCTCATATCTTATCTACCATGTGATGTTGAAAATAAGAAATTCTTTAAACGAGAGTTATCTCAAGTGTTCCTTTTCTTAAGTGTTATACTCAATATGTAATTAACTATAAGGGTATGCTACTATAAAAAATATTGATCTTTAAAAATAAAATAATTCATATTTGAATCTTCTATATCCTTCAGGAGAAATCTCTTAAATACACTACTCTGTTTTTAAAAAATTTCATGAGATAAAGGTGATATTTTTTTATGTCATCCAAACTAGAAAATCATTTCCTCATTGCACAATATGAGTCTTATGATGTCCACATCACAATAATAAAAAAAAAGATGTTGCAACATTAAATTAGACAATAATTTAAATAATATTCTTTCAAAGCATTCGCTTATGCAAGCTAAGTATGATAAAAGAACAACAAAACAAAACAATAATATTGCCACATTCAATTTTCAATCTCTCTACAAAATATTGGTAAAGCTTCAACAAACATAACAAAAAGCCTCACGATTAGCTGAAATTAAAAATTTGGATATTCCACTCATAGAGACAAAAGAACAAAATTTATGAGAAAACAAAGACCATATGAAAGAAATTCAATAACGCCATTTCGATTCATGGACTTTGAATCATGATAAAAAAATCTTCAGTTTGTCAATAAACTAATATGATAATTATCATCATCATCCAAGTGCCCAATCAATTCCTTGCATATTTAGCATATCATTCAAGAATTATTCAACTCATCAAAACTAGAGTTTGATCTTATAGAATACTCCGCTACAAGCTTTGCAAACATAGATGACTTATTCTCCAGCAATCTTGTCGGAGAGTTATGTTCGATGATTAACCCTGTCAAGTATAAAGATCCACCCATCAAAATTCTATACAAATTTTAAATGATGCAAAGAAGAAGAAAAGGGTAATAGAAAGAGGACTAACCATTATCAAGGAGAAGGACAATATCACTATCAAGGACTGATGTTATCCTATGTGCTATTGTGATGACAGTCGAATCAGAAAATTGCTGCCTCAATGTTTTTTGAATTAGATTATCTGTTGCAGTGTCAACTGAAGCCGTTGCTTCATCAAGTACCAATACTTTGCTTCTTTTGAGAATTACTCTTCCAAGGCAAACTAGTTGACGTTGACCCACACTCCAGTTTTCACCATTTTCAGTCACTGTAAGTAGATTTTGTTTACCAAAATACCATGTGTTATAAATGTGAAACTATAAAGTTCTTAAGCTAGGTTCTACTAATGAATCACCACCACACATCAAGGGTCATTAGTAGCATAAATGCTTTACACATATTTTCACTTATGGACTATTTTCTGCTTCATGTGCATTTCAATACTATCGAAAAATAACAAAGAAGTTAATTGGATAAAAAGGAAGATTTACATACACACCACTCAATTCCTATGCATTTCAGTATCTAACACCTAAACTTAATTTTTTACAAGCACGCCACTTTACCTATGCATCAAAATTTGTATTTCATCTTTTAAAAGTTAAAATGGTGGCATTTTTTATGTGATATAAGTGATTTGGGTGATAAAAATACACATAATAAAGTTTAGACGTTAGATATGTAAATACATAAGAATTGGTTGGTATGTATGTAAATGCCTCAAAATAAAGCATTGTTTTAAATGAGAAAAATTCATGAATGAAACCTTACCTATTGAATCTAATTTATTTTCTTTCTTACGAACTTCATCACCAAGTTGGCAACAATCCAATGCCTATTAAAAAAAAAACAATAAAAGATGTTAAAAATGATAAAAAAAATGTCATCAAGAAAGTTCAAGAAATTAACATTCAGAAATTGAAAGCACCTCCCAGATTTGCTCATCTGTGTGCTCTTCAAGTGGATCAAGATTGCTACGCACGGTTCCCTCAAACATTGTAGGATCTTGTGGAATAATGCTCAACTTGGATCTCAAATCATGAAGTCCAATAGTTGAGATGTTGATGCCATCAATAATAATTTCACCAACCGTAGGATCTATGATACGGAAGAGTGTTTGAATTAAGGTAGATTTGCCACTACCAGTCCTCCCAACAATGCCGGTTTTCAAGCCTCCAGGGAAATTGCATGTGAGGCCTTTTAAAACGAATGGCAGATGCGGCGCATAGCGGACCTATATTGAAATTAGTTAGAATTAAAGGAGGTATTATTCAAAATTCATAAATAAAGTATATTGGAAAAACTTTTGAATAGCAAAAATGATGCACAAGTGTTGCTAAAAAAGGGAACAAGCAAGCATTAATTACAATTGCTTACACAAAAAAAAAAAATAATAATAATAAGTTTAACTCATAAAGCGTATTTAACTTAACACCTGAAAAATATGAATTTATAGTGTCAAAACCTAAATGTTCTTCATATGACTATGATGCTGATAATAATGACCACAAAGATGATTAGAATAAGAATGAGAATGACTTCTCCAAATCTCCAAAATAATTATCTGCAAATTTCCTTAATTGTCTACTTCATTGTTTTATTTGCCTGTAATATTGTGCTCCTGCTTACGTGCTAATGAAAAAAATAAGGATTTTATTCTTGTTGATCTCACAAGTTGATTTTAAGACAATCCATAATTACATTGGCTTTAAGCAGAAAAAAAAAACAAGGATTTTATTCCTGTAGAACTTACAAGTTAATTTTAAGGCAATCCATAACTATATTTAGTGCTTAGAAAGAATTTGTAGAAAAAGGGTTAAAAATCAAATATGTGGAGGATTTCAAAGAAATAAACTAAAATAAAGAGAAAGGTAGCAAAAATATATCCCCAAGCAAAAATTCATCATATCCTATATCCCTTAAAAATATTATTTTGGTGAATCAGACTCATTTTGCATTTCTTACAGGGACACTTGTAGCATCCTGAACTAGAATGTTGTCTGAGAGATATATAAAGTAAGTTCATGGATGAACAACATTCATGCATAAGGGAAAGTTAAAGCAAGCAAATTCATACATCTTGGGAACTTATATGTGCTATGTAGGATCCACAACTTTGCCTCTACCTGTTCTCTTTTTCTTTCAGCTTTAACATAATAAGTTTACTAAAGATTGGTGGATATCTAATAGTCTATGAATAATAGAGGCGCAAGGGTTGAAAATATGAAAAGAACATTTTCCCCAAGAAAGGTGAAAATTAACTTAGGAGGAGCTTCACCAATTGAAAATCCTCACACATCAACACAATTATAGCTAATGTAGCTTATAGTATTCAAGGACAAACATTGTCCGTTACCTGCAATGAAATATTAAGAGAATAATTATAATTCTTCCTATTTTTGCTTCTAATCATGATGGTAATCTACCTTTATCATTCTAATTGAAGACAAATTTATGTCAACATTTCATAAGATATTATATAAGTAATATTATATATCAAATCACATACCTTTAAAAGTTATAAATAGAATATTGAATGGTATTTCATTAAATATAATTACTCTAATTAAAAATTCTAGTAAACTTTCATTTATGCTGACTATATGGCATTGACAGGTTCCGTTCATCTTTTCTAACAAGTTTAATGCGGCGGAAACTGAAATGAAAGCACAATCTGATTGTTGTAGTTTTTGAACTGTTATAAGGTCATATGGGAGATGTGTCAGCCTTTGCTCATACAAAATAAATTCCATAGAAGATTTAAAAGAGGTTTCATCTCTAAACATGTATTTATACATAGAGTACCTAAATTTTTCATTTTGATCTGTTTGCTAAAACAATTCCTAGAGTAGAATCCATGATTAATTGTATTTCTTCCTTTCTATTTCCTTCTTAACCAAATATTTAATTCTCATATTATATCCTGCAATTAATAATGAATACTACTTCTCAAGTCTCCTCTGTTGCGTAGAAAACTTATTTTGATTGAAATCAATTTTATAGATTTTAATTCCCACCTTTATATTAGCCGTTTTTCTTTTGTTTGCACCATCACAAACATAATTTACAAGGGTGAAGCCATCAACTACACTATTTAATAGAGATAACTCAAATTAAATTTTATCTTCTTTTATGTTCTCATGTGAAATGTCGGCTTTCCTTTCATTAATTTATGTAAATCTAACTTCTCTATTAATTTAAGCTCGCACACAAAACAAAATGCTAAATAAATCATTACTTTTTGGTCTCAAAAAGATTCTTTGTTTTGCATTTTCTAGAAAAGATGAATGTTTGGTAAATTTTTGGCACCATAAACATCTAGGACTGTCCTATTCTTACTTCTTGGTCATTTGGATTAAATCATTAGATATTCAATGAAAATGGTCCACCTTAGTAAATGATAATTCTTCAAAGTTTACTCAAGATTTAACCCATAAAAAAAGAATAGAAAGGAAAATCTCTTTAACTTAATAACATCATAATCATCATCAGAATCATCATGAAACTTATCTCAATTCATCTTTATTGAATGTTGCATAAGGAACCTATTTGGTGCAAAAAATTTTGCACTTTGAACCGATGAGTCTTGGTGTCTTCACCAATCCCTTCATGATACTTCTATAGAGATTTTATCAACCCATCTTATTGATGCATCTTTTACACTTGGTTCCACATGCCCAAACTATTTAATTCTATTTTTAGCCCTCAACTTTCATAGATTATATTTCTACACTCCCTCTAATAATATCTTTTTAAAATTCATCCTTTCATGTTTTTACATATATCCATCCATATTTTCACAATTTTTCATGCAGTCGATTTAACATTCTCATTTTTGTCATAAAAATATAATCAAAGTTGTTATTATACTATAATTATCTATATACCTCGATGCTTTTATCATATCAACCATAATACTGAGGCATTTATTCATTTTAATCACCTATCATTATTCTAAAATTTGGCCATTACCATCATCTAAACTCATATTCATCTAACTAATATATCCAACATGATTAAACCTATTTCATCAAGATATCACTCAATCTTTTAGAAATATTTGTTGATAACTACTAATGTCATATCCAAAAAATTGAATAACATAAAAATATATACATTTGGCCATTACCATAAGCAAAATTATGCTGAGGATTACCTGCAGGTCACGAAGTTCCAAATCTCCTTTTGATGGCCAGTTACCATCAGGCCCGTTAGTTTCTATAACAAGAGGAGGCTCACTAGAAATGTTTGTATACTGAAATATCCTCTCCACTGCAATTATTTTGTTTTCCAGGCTACATAGGGTCCATATGACCCACGCCTGCAGCGTATTCAGGGTAAGACCATATGTCACGGCAAGGCCAGCAAGTCCTGACATGTACAAAAAATGTTAAAATTTTTTATCATATATCAGTTGCTTGATTTAGTTCAAAAAGATAAACAATATAGTTCTGCAAACAAAGAATTACCAGGATCAATTACCCCTTTTGGCAAGCAAATCAAGAATATCAAACAAAATGCAAAAACAATGGATGACAACAATTCCAAACGAAAGCAAAGCCACTCCATAGCACTATTTACATGAAACCGTGACCGATTACATTCGTCCAAACGCTGCGAATTAGTGTTTATAAATCTTGATTCTTCACCGAAACTTCTAATGGTTGTTGATCCTGATAATGATTCTGAAAAATGCTGTATAATTGGAGCTTTAGACAGCCCCACCAATCTCGCTAGTTCTCGTGCTGTATCTATGTAATATCGCTGAAGCAGAAAAAAGAAAATGAATTTCATGCTCATCCCCCTTTAGTACAAACAACTTGAAGGTGCATTTACGCACACACCATACCATTCTTATATATTATGATATACAACACAATTTCATATTTACCTACATACCACTCAAATCTTTAACATCGCATCCAAAATACCATTATTACTAACTTTTTAAAGCCAAAATACACCTTCTCATACATAAATTTTTAACACCAAAGTGTTATAAATATAAATATCAAACTTTAGTAGGTGTTAGATATGGAACATGTAAGAAATGTAAGGTATGCATGTAAATTTCCCATAAATAAAAAAATGCGCTGTTTATTTTAATCCACTCAAATGGCTAAATAAACTCGGAAGTAAATATGAGTTCTGATTTGGTAATACCTGATACCAGAAGCTTAATCCAACCACTGGAATAAAGATGATAAAAACCTGCCACGCAACTTGTGACATGACTAGAATAACTCCAATAATTTGTATGATTGCGAATGCAAATCCGGCAATTTGGTTTGATATGCTTGTGTCTACATCACTCTGATCAGTTGAAGCCTGCATCAATAAAATTCTTTTTTATAAATTTGCATCTTAAGTCAATGAAATATTTTCAACAAATTTAAATTTTCTTGGGTTTACAGACCCTGTTTAAAATACGTCCGCTAGGAGTGGAATCAAAGAAGGACATTGGAGCACGAAAAATGCTGAAATGCATCTCATTGAACAGTATTGTAGCAGTTTTGAGTCCAGCCGTGGCAAGTAGCAAAGCTCTGATAAGGATGCAGATAGAACTCCCAATGGCTAATGCAATATAAATAGAGATTAGAGTAAGCACAGTAACTGGAGCTTCCACATCTTTGGACGGTGGAGCAGCCCAAGCCATCCAGTAATTACTAGCTATCTGTAGGACTTGAAAGAGCATCTGGGCACAAAGTATCAGTGGCACTAAAGCACCTTTATATGCTTTTGTGATATACTTCCAGTAAACCCAAAACCCAACTCTTCCTTTCTCCCTTTCTTCTTCTTGCACAAGCTGCCCTTTCTGAATCTCTGTTTCATTAGCTTTAGAGTTTGGTGCATCTTTCTTATCTTCATCAAGAGTCTGCTTGCTACTTTTACTATTAGCTGAACTGTCATCTTCAATATTGCTTGAATTATCTTTAGCAAGTTCCATATTGTCAAGAACTGATAGAGCTTCTTTATGAGCGCCTACTAATTCCATTAAGTTCCTTCCAGAAGTGATTATGTCATTGTATTTACCCATTTCCGTTATCATTCCATCTTTCATTACCTAACAAAAAAATTTCATTCTATTCAATATTTGCATCCAAAGTTAGAATAAATGAGTTATGGAACTCACCAATATAAGATCAGCACTAGGCAAAAATTCAACTTGGTGGGTGACATAGACTATGGTCTTAGAAGCCAAAACGCCAAGCAAGCATTCCTGTTATTAGAAGTATGGTTGTCAATGGCTTTAATCATTTGATGATAAAATAGTATAGAGAATTACAGATGAACTTAAAAAATTATAATTCGGACTAATAAATTATATGAATTTGAGTATTAGATAGAATAAAAGTCATATATTGCTGAGATGAGTGTGACCAAATTGAGATTGTGTGGGCGCAACATCTATAAATTGAATAAAGATTTCATTATAGAGAGAGCGGGTGCAACGTCTAGCGAATTCAATGTAGAAAAATAGATTTAGATTGTTTGAAATTTATAAGAAAAGCAGAAAATGAGCTCTTAGACAAGTGGATGATATTAGTGTCAAAATATTAGAAAGAAAAGAAGTTGGCCTAATAATATGGATAGAAGTTATTTGCATAGAATATGTTTAATGTCTCGTGTAGTACCTAAATGGAAAAGAATTGAAAAAGAGAATTCATAAAAATGGCCCCAAAGAGTTGGGATAAGCCAATGATGAGGACGACCACAATGATGATGATGATGTTGTTGTTACAGGTGTTTTAAAATAGATAAGTCATGTTTAACATAAGACTAGTAAAGCATAAAAAATAAATTACTTATACTATGCATATGGATATGACAATTTTATAACATTACCAGTCATAATAAATGAATCGTTCTGTAGCATCAATCCAAGAAACTAGAAAGCATGAACACCAAATTGGCTGATTAGATAAAGACACGGAAGTAATGGTTAGAAGCGATGTACCTTAAAAAGATGAGATCCAGTATGGGCATCAACAGCACTAAATGGATCATCAAACAAAAAAATATCAGCATCTTGGTATAAGGCTCGTGCAATTTGGACTCTTTGCTTCTGTCCCCCACTCAGATTGATGCCTCTTTCCCCAATAATTGTTTGGTCACCAAAAGGAAGAATCTCTAAATCCTTCTTCAATGAGCACACTTCCAGAACATTGTTATACTTTTCTGAGTCCATCTCTTTACCAAAAAGTATATTGTCTTGAATCTTTCCGCTCTGTATCCATGGTGATTGTGCGACATAAGCTGTCAACCCACACAATTTCACTGTTCCAGCTATTTTAGGAACTTCACCTAATATACAAGCAAGCAAACTAGACTTCCCAGAGCCAACAGTTCCACAAACTGCTACTCTCATACCATCAAGTATTTTAAAATTTAAATCTTTTAGGGTAGGAGACTCAGATGAAAGGTCCCATGAGAACATTCCGTTGCTCACTTCGATTGCAACATCAGAACTTTCTCTAGGAAGCCTTTCTACAATATTCTTTTGTAAGTCCTCAAGATGAAGAAATGATGTTATCCTATCTAATGAAACTTTAGTTTGAACAACCATAGAGATGGTATCAGGAAGTTTATAAATTGGTTCCTGCAACACTCTAAATGTTGCAAGTGCTGATAGAACCTTTCCTGACTCTAAAGGTATTCCCATAAGCACACAAGCTCCAAAAGTGACCACAGCTACAAAAGAAGGTGTACCCCAAAACACAAAAGTAGTCATTGCTGATGTGTAAACATATTTCTTCAACCAATTTGTCTCATTTTTTCTCAATTCAGCTATTTTAGCCAAGAACTTCATCTCCCAACCTTGAAGTTTGAGAATCCTCATATTTCTTAAGATTTCTGAAGTGGATTTCATTCTTACATCTTTTGCTTCCATCACCTTTTCTTGGTACTTCTCTTGCATTTTACCCAAGGGAATATTTGCTAACATAACAACAAAAGTAGCTGCTAAAGCAGCTAGTGAAGCAAGGCCCAACCTAGCATACAAGACAAACAGAGCCAAAGCTACTTGAACTGGGATCATCCACAGATCATGTAAGTACCAAGTAAACATTGCAACTCTATCAGCATCAACGCTCATGATATTGATGATCTCCCCACTGGTACGACCTTGCCTTGCATTGCTTGACAGGGTAAGACCCTTTCGATAGATAATTGATACCAGAAATGACCTGACTCTCATACCAATTTGTTGTAATCTAAAGTACCAATGCCTCTCTGTAAGGCATTCAAATATTTTTGCAATTATGAATGCCACTACTAAGATATAACCTTCATTAGCAAATGCCTGGTAACCGTTAAGAAGCTGAACAACGTAATCAATAAGATAGGGACCAACATAGGAAGCGACTGTATAAAGAAGCGCATATATAGATGTAAGTAAGACAAGTCTCCAAGAAGATAAGATTAATGCCTTCGCTAAATTGAAAGAAGTTATATGAGCAGTCCCACTGTTATTGTCATCACCACTAGTTGCTTTGCAAGCTTCAAGTTTGCCTTTAAAAATAGGTAGAAATCCGTCAACACTATCTCTGTGGTCCAGCTGTGGTACATCTTTAAGGTCTAAAGTCTTCTTATTACCAACAACAAATAATGGATTCATCCAAGAGAAGGTGAGGATGCTATAAAAACTAGCATTTGTGAACAAAGAGACATTACCAATAACACCATCACTCTCACTTGGTTCACCATTTGGACTACTTACCTCACCATTCAAGAGAGATTCTTGGAGATGATTACTCCCATCTTCAACCCTCTTTCCATACAACCCAGTATAATTAAGAATGAGAGCAGATATAAGAGACCCAAAATCCAATAACCACATACGGGTTCCCATGATCCCAAGCTTGCTATAACAGAAAAAATTCAAGGCAATGGACGCGAAGGAAATGAGCAAGTAGACACCCCACCATATCTTAAGAACAGCAGGGAACCTATTCTCGCCACATGGAAGGAAAGAGAAGTGCAAGTAAGCCGCAATGGCAAGCCATGTGATTTCTCTAACGCCCAAATCCAATTGGGTGGCATGTTCTTTAACAAATGCCACTTCGCCATCACCATACCAGAAGATATCATAGGTGCACAGGAGGATATAAAACAAGCATAGCACCAAGCAAGTTGAGACCGTGACTTTGTAATACAAAAATCTCTCTTCTTTTAACCTATCTTTACTCAAACCTCCACCACTGGACCGCCCACATAACCAGAGCAAAGACAAGGCAACCAAAAACAAAATGTGGCAGGAAGCAGAGAACAAATGAAGAAAATAAGGTTCTAAGAAGAATCCATCGCTTGGATTCAGAAGGGAGGCTCGCATACAGTGAGCTACATCCTGCAAAAACTCCATCTTTGCCTCTCACTATCGTCCAGTTGCTGAAAAGAAAATTCAATCTTTAAGATTTTTGCTTCATTAGCCGAAGGAGAGTATTGGTGTTATATATTCTATAAGCCAAAATGAGGCTCCTTGGCGATCAGATTTGCAGGTTTGTCGTTTTCAGGTTGAGAGAAACCAAGTGGGTCAAATTTTAAATTAGCAAATGCCGTTCAGCATGGTGCCCAGATTCGATTGGGAAGAGGCGATGGCCGGCTGGAAAATCAGGCGAGTTTGATTTGTCCTTCATGTCTTATTTTGGCTCTTCTTCTGGAATTTTTATTGCTTCCGGACGGCGTACGCAGTGCTGCGTCCGGACGCCAATAAAAATTCGACACGTGTATTTCTGTGACCCACCATGGCTAATTTGAAAAAAATGCATTTTAAATTCCTTTCTGCCGACCCGACCCGACCCGATTGAGGCCCTCGACTGAAAAAAATTATATTTTTCGCGCTTTATTTCCCCGCCAAAGTATAAAGGTTTATTTTGTCTCCATTATCTTTAGGATGCGGAGACTTTTTTTTTTGTCTGACCTACCTTGTCGTGGACTCGATGAGATCTGAATTTGATTCTAACCTAAAGTCTAAAGCATGCTACTCGTTCGCACAAAATATATCCGATCAGTCGACAAGTGAGTTGGAATCTCAAAATATATTCGAGGAACAAGATTTTGAAGCTTAGTTTAGCTAACGACGAACATATCCTCGGGTTGGTAAAATTTGTTAGTATGCATCTGTTTTATTACTTGTTTCACGAGTTTAGGATTTTATTACTCGTAGTATGCCGTAGTTTCAGTAGAGTAACGTCAAGTTTTCTTTCATAAAGGGACATGGTGTTTTTTGGGTAATATTATGGGAGTATTACGGTAGTATATTTGTCAAGTTTTCTTTCAGTGGGGTGTTATTTTGGTAATTTTGTGGTGGTATTCAGGCAGTTTCGTAAGAGTAACAAGTTTGCTTCAGATTTCGTCGTGGTTTTATTTAGGTAATTTGAAGGTAGTATTCTGGTAGTTTGGGGGAGGGTACATTTTATTGTCCTCTCCCCCAAACTACCAGAATACTACATTCAAATTACCTAAATAAAACTTGGTAAAAATTGTTGTATGCACTGTGGTAGTACAGTTTCACAGTTTTATAGTTTTATTACGGTAGTATGCCCGTAGTTTCAAAGAGTAACATGAAGTTTTCTTTCATAGTGGGACATGGTGCTATTTGGGTAATATTATGAGTGTATTCAGGTAGTTTCAGAAAGTATATTTGTTAAGTATTCTTTCAGTGGTACGTGGTGTTATTTTGGTAATTTTGTGGTGGTATTCAGACAGTTTCTTAAGAGTAACTTAAGTTTGCTTCAGATTTCGCCGTGGTTTTATTTAGGTAATTTGAATGTAGTATTCTGATAGTTTGGGGGTATTATTCGTGGTAATACCTGAAAAACACCAATGTTTTTATAGTTATTATTATGGTACCTTGGTGTGACTGTGGTGTTATCATGATATTATTATTGTATTATTGGTTGTTAAGTATAGTGTTACTGACATTCAAATCCCGATCCAATTGCAGATACCCGAGAGAGACAGTGCCTCCAATGATCCACTTGTAAACATATTGCTTAAGTCGTTATCAATAATGAGAAGGAGGCCCATGAAAAATATTGTGCCTATGCACACATTGTTGGATTTACTGTGCGAAAGGACCACATTGGTTATTGGCCGAATTCAAAGAGGATCAAGATAAGGGATTTTGTTTGTGGTAAGGCTGGTACGAAGAGAGAATTGAAGGACAATGTATCGGTGAGGTACACGCGAGCGGATACAAGGACTGGTTGTGCTGCCATGATCCGATATGCCGTTGATGTCCAAGGGAACTGGTCGATAAAGAAATTCATAGAAAGTCATAACCATCCGTTGGCGGATGTTGGCGATAAGCACCTATTGCGTTCAAGCAGAAAGATGAGTGACACCAATGCAGATGTCCTCAGATCAATGACAAAATCAGGGATTAGAACCACTGATGCGTTTAGCTTCCTAGCCACAGAAGTTGGCGGAGTGATGAATCTTGACTGTACGAAGAGGGATGCATATAATCTCTTACAAAGAGAGAGAAGATTACACATCGAACTCGGGGATGCTAATTCCTTACTACAACAATTCACTGCACGGCAAGCCGAGGATCCAATGT
The DNA here is from genome assembly GCA_022702705.1 of Papilionanthe hookeriana x Papilionanthe teres. NCBI lineage: Eukaryota > Viridiplantae > Streptophyta > Magnoliopsida > Asparagales > Orchidaceae > Papilionanthe > Papilionanthe hookeriana x Papilionanthe teres. The sequence continues at coordinate 27,242,557 of CM040433.1, read as the reverse complement.
TTACGTGGGACGTCCAAATTGATGAGTCAGGCAGTTTGTTGAATTTCTTATGGAGTGATGGGATGTCCAGACTCGATTATGACTGCTTTGGTGATGTCATAATATTTGATACAAGCTATAGACTGAATAAATACAACCTATGTTGTGCGCCGATTGTCGGTGTGAACCACCACTGACAGAATGTGCTTTTTGCGATTGGTTTTTGTCGGATGAAACGATTGAGTCCTTCAAGTGGTTATTCAAAGCCTTTATCCGTATAATGGATAACAAACACCCAATCACAATATTCACCGATCAAGATCAAGCAATGAGTAGAGCAATCCAAGAGTGCTTGCCGCACACTAGACATAGATTATGCCAATGGCATATATACAAAAAATTATCTTCAAAAATGCATTGTGGTTTGGGAAAAAACAAGAGAGTACACGATCTCTTTTATAAATGCATGCGTAGATGTGACTCAGAAGTGGAATTCGAAGAAACTTGGGGCGAAATGATTGAGATGGGAGAACTTCAGGAAAATGTATGGTTGGATGAATTGTATAATATAAGGCATTGTTGGTCAACAGCCTTCAATAAAGACATTTTTGGAATGGGGATCCTATCTACGCAGAGGAGTGAGTCGACTAATAACATCTGCCATAGTTTCTTCAAGCCAACAAGCACGGTAACTGAATGTTTTCTGGCCCTCGAACATATCGCGAAAACTTGGAGAAGAAATGAGAAGGATGAAGATTTTAGATGCGAGCAATCTGCTATTGTCCCTGCAGTAAAATGCAGTCCTGTTTTGAGGTAGGTTGCTTTACTTTACACACGGAAGTTATACTCGAAGTTTGAGTCAGAGTTTCTTCATGGTTTGGGTGGATTTTCTTTGGAGGGCTTTGCCAACAATGATTCAGAATTTCATATAAGAACCTTCGATAATAGAGACACAGACAAATACTGGATTGTGAGATTAGACAGAGCTAATTCGGATATCACGTGCAGTTGTAAAAAATTTGAAATGATGGGTTTACTATGTGCTCACGCTCTAAGGGTTCTTCAGCATGAAAACGTGTACAAAATTTCTGAAAAATATATATTACTTCGGTGGTGTACACATGCAAAAAGGGACATATACAACAGTTTGGAATATCAACATCTCAAGGGGTCTCAAATGTTGTCAATAGTCTCAAGTGGACTTATATATCGCACACATGTTCATAAATTAGCATACCAGATAAGTACAAGAACACAAGGCCATGAAGTTGCTGAGAAGTTTGTGCTAGATACATTAAAAAAACTAACACTTGACGCCTATGAAATATTACATGGGAGAGAACCCCAACAAAAGGCAAAACCAACTAAAAAGAAGACTCCGTGTAAAGAGAAAAACATGAATGACCCAGTAAAGATGCGTCCTAAAGGAATATTTAATTCAAGGTTAAAAGGATATTGGGAAAAAAATAAGAGAACAAAAAGTAAGTTTAGTTTGCTGAAATATTTTTTATTTCTAAAACTTATACTGTCTCCTTCACAACGTGTCAACCTTTTTTGTAGGAACGGATAAAGATGCCGGTCCAAGTGATGCTAGAGTTCTCCAAAACGAGGCAAACTGGTTTGGAACGTCGGATCACTTAAGCCAGGTAAATTATAATGTGGACGAGGCTATTTATTTATTGTTCAATCTGTGATGTTTACAATTTTTTATTCAAATTACTCCAGGAACTGCCTACATCACAACAGACAGAGACATATACAAGCATGCTAATGAATATGGACGATGATATGTAGATTGATAAAGACTTGTTCCACTGATGCTAATGAACATAGAGGATAATTTGTTTGAAGATAATGTTTTGATTTATTTGAATGACAGAAACATTCGTTATGGTTGATTTATTGAGCTATTATTTTTGTCTCATTGTCATTTTACTCTATAAGTTGTGTTTTTAATCCCCAATTGGTTGCATTGGATTAATAACCAGATAATACACTCTAAAAACGATTGTAATATTACTTAAATACAACCGAATATGGGCCTGATTGGAATCGATATGGTTGTATCAGAATATTACTCGTTTTATTCCCGAACAACGCGCGGCGAAATACATTTCCATAGCCAGTTATATTTGAGTATTCCTCAATGTATTCAAGTCATACCGCGGATCCGCTGAACTGGTTGTATTGGAATATTTCTCGTTTTATTCCAACAACTGAGCGGAATAAGACACTGAATACGACCCTAAAACAATGGTGATAATGTTCAAATACAACAGAGTTAGATCCCAAACAGTTCTTTTTATATAAGATGCACCCAAACTTTGGTATTACGGCCAAAGCACCCTAAACTCCAAATAACTATAGATTTCGGCTCTGTTCGGTGAAACTAAATTCGTGCGACGGGGCACGATGACACGTAAAAATGCATTTGTAAAAGGTGTCGCGGCGGCATTTTTAAAAAAAAATCCTTAAAACACAATCGTGAGTTCGACCCCGCCCGCATTTCTCGACTCTCGACCTGGTTTGAATTACCCCGCGGTCTCTCTTTATCGCGTTTCATCCTCCTTTCTCGACTCCGCTCTCTCTCTCTTGTTATTCTTCTACCCTAGATCTCTTCCACCAGTGGATATGTGGATCTTGTAGCTATTTTCGGTCACGAGAGGTTGTTCCGATTGGCTATTTTCGGCTGCGATGGTTGTTCTGGTGACCCTTAGATTTTTCTCTCTCTCGTCTCTTTTTCTTCAAAGATTTTGTGCTCTGTGCGGTGGAACACTTCCATTAGTTTGGTGGAATACTTTCTTCGGTTGGTGGTTATTGTAGCGAGGTTTGTATTCTCTCTTTCCTTCTCCCTTCTCTTCTTCGACTCGGTTTGGTGATTGTGTGCATTTTAGCTATGTGCAGTATTCTCTCTTCTATCTCTCATCTATGTTCTTCACTTCTACAATTTCCCTCTTCTTTATGTGGGTTGTGCGCATTATGCTAGTTGGTTTTCTCTTTTAGGTTTCATTGTTTGCTAGGTTTTGTGGTTTTCAATTTGATATGCTCGGTTTGGTAGTTTTGATACTTCATGTTGCTTCCATAATGATTTTGGTTTATGGTTTTGACACACTATGATTTGCGATTTGGCAATGTGGCTTATATTAGTGCTTTGCGATGATCTTTAGATTTTTTGTGCTTTTGATGTTTGGAATGCTTTGGATGCTCAGTATGTGGTCTGTTCTATCTCTTTTGGTTTTAGTGAAACATACTTTGCTTGGTTTCACTGGGGAATTTGAAAATTGTATGTAATTTTGTCGTAGATATGTTAATAGCAATATTTTAGGTGATATATATGTGTTGAATATTGGTTGCAAACATGAATTTTAAATTTCAGTGGGAATTTCATGTTGGATTTGTATATTGCTATTTCAATGGAATTTGGTGCTGGATTTTCATATTGCTATTTTCAATTTCAGTGGGGAATTTAAAAATTAGATGCAATTTGGTGTTGTGCATGCATGAATTTGGATATTCTGGTGGGCATTTAAAAATAGATGAAAGTTTTTGTTGGATTTTTTAATAACAATATTTCGGGTGTTGTGTTTGTGTTGAATTTGGGTTGGAATTTTAACATGAATTTGGATATTTATGTGAAAATTTGTCAAATGCATAAAAGGTGTTGCTAATTTTGTTAATAACAATGTTTTCAGTGGTGTTTTGAGGTGTGTGGCTCTGTTTGTGTGGAGGTGGTGCTGGTGTAGTGGAGTCTATGTGGTGTCTAGTGGAGGTTTTAGTATTCATGTGGAGCTCTTCATTTCTATGTTACTATCTGTATGGTGCATGTGTAGTGTTTAGTGGTGAGGTGTTTGTGTTACTGTGAGGAGGTGTTGGTGTAGTGGATGAGTTGGTGTCTTTGTGTTACTGTGAGGAGGTGGTGGTGTGGTTGATGAGTTGGCGTCTTGATGTGCCAGTGTGTTTGGTGTCTGGTAGAGGTGTTGGTGGTGTAGTGGATAAGTTGGTGTCATGATGGTGATGTGTCTGTGTGTCACTCTGAGGTGTTTGTAGTGTATGAGTTGGTGTCTGTGTGTTACTTTGATGAGGTGATGGTGTGGTGGATGAGTTGATGACATGATATGCTAGTGTATTTGGTGTTTGAGAAGGTGGTGTTGTGTGTGTGGTTCTGTTCGTGTAGAGATGGTTTGGTAGTGTGAAGGTGTGAGGTTCTGTTTCTGTGGAGGTGGTGCTGTGTGTGTGGTTCTGTTCGTGTAGAGGTGGTTTGGTAGTGTGAAGGTGTGAGGTTCTGTTTCTGTGGAGGTGGTGCTGGTGGTGTGGAGTCTATGTGGTGTTTGGTGGAGGTTTTGGTGTATGTGTGGAGGTTTTGGTGTTTGGTGGATGTGATGGTGTATGTGTGGTGTCTGTGTGATGCATGGTGGTGTGTGTGTGTGATTGTGAGGGGTGATAATGTTTAAGTGGAGGTGTTGGTGTGTGGAGGTGGTGCTGGTGTGTGATGGATGTGTTGGTATCCCGAAATGCCTGTGTGTGGAGATGTTTGTGTGAAGATCATGGTGATATTGCAGCATTACGATTTTTCTTTGATTTATGATATTGTGGCATGCATATTTATGTTAATTAGTTTTTTTCATGATGGTAATAAACTGTTTAAAACCAAAGAGGCTGGTTCATCTGCAATGTAGGACAAAAAAAACAAAAATAAAATTTTGTGAACTTTGCCTCAAGAAGGTTGATCTGGAAAATAAGCCTAGAACATATTTCAACAAGGAATGTTGGCAAAATATTATCAGAAAATTTAAGGAAAGAACCGGCATATGGTACGATATGATGCAATTAAAAACAAGTGAGCTCAGTTCAAGAAGGATTGGAAAATTTCATAAAGGAATTGAAGCAAGTGTCAATAAGCTCAGGGCGGGATCCGGTGAAGCGAGTGATTGTTGCTTTCGAGGAGTGGTGGGTAGAAAGGCTTGCGGTGAGCATTTTTGAAATGTCTCATATTTTGGTCAATTTGTAATTTGTTTTAAAATTGAAGTATATTTTATAAGAATTTGTTGATGGTGCCTATTGCGAAAAAATTTAAATAATGTGGAATCAATTTTGAGCTGAATGAGAAATTGGATTGTATGTTTTGGGGTTTCGTGGTGATGGACAATAATGCTTATGCACCAAATGAAACGGGATTTGGTGGCATCCCCGAAAATTTGGGAGCCAACCAGTCAGGTGATTCCATTGAAAGCCCCAACCTGGACTTCTATGAAATTGAGTCCACGAGCCATTTTAACCGTTTGCAGATTGAAAATAAAATGAAAAAGGGAGCTACTTTCTTTAGAAGAAAGATATCACGGCTGGTGGCTTCATGCAGCAATAAACTCAGCACATCACAAGCAACTTCTGTCCAGCAGGTTCTGCAAATTCTGAATGCACCTCTAAATATTTCTGAGGACTTGTCTTGTATTTGGAGATTTTTTGGTCGGGATGCCTTCTGACTGTAGGGTTGTGTACCTATAATATTTTTATGAGAATGGGAACAATTGAGTGACTTTTTTTATTTACAATCGCATGGGACATTTATATTTGTTTATTATTTTTCATTTTGCTTTGGATATTTAAACTGTTTGGGACATGTCGTTTTACTTCAAAGTTTTTCATTTCATGATATGTATTATATTTAATTCTGTAATATTATTTGCTTTTATTGGTTTTATTTGTATCTTTATATGATTGTAACTAATTCATTGATGCTTAAGTGTTAGCCACTTCAATACTAAAATACATGGATGCAGCTAGAGAAAGACGCATAAGGAGAGTTGTAGCTGTTGTATGCTTGATGTACAAATATTATAACTCGTGCATAGAACGCTCCCCCTACATGACATCCTTATATGCTAGCAAAAAATGGGTTGAGAGTTTCTTGCAGGCTACCCAACAAGATTTAGCAATATGTTCCACATGCACACACGGTATTCACCGATATGTTGGAGGAACTACACAAAAATCATGGACTTCATGACTCATCAAGAACGTCTTCGCAATAGGTGTTGAAAATAACCCTCTACATATTATTGCAAAATGAGTCAATGCAAGGAGCAGTGGAGTAATGTCAACACTCCTCCAAAATAATTTGTAGATACTTGTCAGTAGGGATGAATGCAATTGTAAGGTTTTATTCACAAGTCATAAAACCAACAGATCTCATGTTCAAACAGACTCTCACAGACAATTCACGCGATGTTCAACACATGTTATACTTTAAGGTAATTTCTCTTATTTATTACATTCAATTTTCAAATAAATATAATAATCATGTAACATTTTGTTATATTAATAGAATTATATTGGAGCAATCTATAGAACACACGTTCATGCATGTGTTCCAAATAATGAGAAGATCACATTCATAGGTCAATGTGGGTCCCTGACATGGAATGTCATAACAGTATGCGACTTCGACTTGTGCTGCACCTATATCATGGTCGTTTGGGAGGGCAGTGCATATGACAATGAATTCTTTAAGCTACAACATGAAATAACAAGCACAACTTCTTACATCCACCCACATGTACGCTTGAGATTGAGCTACTCTTCTAATTTTTTTTTCCATCAATACTAATCGTGTAATTCACATCAGATAAGTACTATTTGGTTGATGTTGGATATCTGTCGTAGCGAGATTATCTCAAACCCTATCTTGATATCAGATACCACATACCAGAATTTGAGTGAGCCAGCAATATCACACGGAATAGAAAATAAATATTGAATAAAAGACATTCCTCCTTACACGGTGTCATTGAGAGGACCTTTGGTGTTTAGAAAAAGGAAATGTGTAATACTTTGTGATATTCCATCTTACCCGTATTCTAAACAGGTGTATCTTGTGATTGCCACAGTGAATCTCCACAATTATAATCGATAGTATCCTTCTAATAACGACATTGAACAAACGAGGATCGTGGGCATGCCCATGCCAAGGAATTTGAGTACCATCTTAGACAGTCTTTATCACAGAATGAAAATGATGTTCACGAGACCCGTACTTAAGACGAGGAAGGTGCAAGTGACATAACAGAGTTGACGGAACAAATTACGAATGCAATATTAGGAGGATGAATTTTGTATTCATTATATTAGTAATTGTAGTGCTTGTTGAAGAGATTCATTTTTTTGGTATTTGTATTTTAGATAAGTATGTTTATTTTCATTCCTTGTGTACTTAATATTGATTGTTTGGGTTTTTTATGTTGTTTGTAAGTATTTTTTTTCCTTTTGCATTTCTTTTATTTTTCTTTTGATGGATTTAAGAAGTCTGTCATGAGACATTTGACCTTATGGATTATTCTAGATGGCTTGTTTACCGCTGTTGGTTGGTGTCACAGGTGAAATTCTAATGAAGTCAACCAAGTTCCTCTCTTTTTTTCGATGCTATGGTTTTTGAGGTTCTACTAGGATGTTCTTTTTTGGTGATATGCATATGTGACACACTCGAGCTGAGTATTATGTGGGTTAAAGGCAACCAAGAACCCTTTTTTATAAGGTCTGTTGTCTTCTTGTAGTGACAGATTGGTTAATATACTGAGTTCCATGAGACCTCACAACTGCATAAAACTATATATAGTTACTTATTTTGTTAATTTTTACTTGTGCTATGTTTAATGAGATGTCTTTTAAAGCATTCACAAAAGATGAGTTCGAGGATTTTTGGTACATCCAAAGGATTGCACTGCTACTGTGGACTTCAATGTTCCTTGCTAACTTCACGTCAGACACATAGCAACAGGAGATAGTTTACAGGTGCCTATGAAGAGTCACGAAAAACTGTGAGATTTTTTGTTGGGCAGATAGGCTAGAATACTCCACCGACGAGAGTGATCGGGCATTAAGAATATCCCTGGAGGTCTGCTTAACACTTGACATATGTCGTATACATTTCAAAAATAATATTATCATATTATTAAATATTATATTAATAGTCTTTTTCTTAAATTTAGCAATCATGATACTTACTGTTAAGTGAGGTGTATATTTTTTTCTCAAGTTCTGCACTGAATTTTTGCTTTTAAAGTATAAAATGTATTGGTATGAACAGTTCTGTTACAAAATAACATCACTATATAGGGTCAGAATGGTCATTTGTAAATAAACAGTAGCAAAATAATTGTTTTCAAAATGCACAAAATAAACAGATAACCAACTTATTTGCAACATATTCTATGCATCAACTTATTATTAAGCCACAACGGCCCCAAACAGACCCTTCATCTTCATCTCCCTCCATCTCTTCTCTATTTTCATTCAAAGCGCGAGGGAGGGAGGCTGCGCGTATGATAAGAGGCTCTGATTCTACATTGAAAGGAAGAATCAATGCTTTGGCAATAAGCAAGTGAATTTTACTTTCTTTTTCGTTAGTTGTAAGATCATTCATGGATGATTTGCATCTCTTTCTTAGATATGTAAAATCATCCTAGATCTAAGGTTTCAATAAATTGCTTTCATTATATCAAAGGTTTTGAATTTATTCTTCTCCCTTTTCTACCATTTGAATAGACTGTTTGTGAATCCCTAGCTTTGGATATGATGTTCTTTTGTGCGCTAGATGTGTAAATGTTCTAAGTGCTTTGATTATTGGGTCCAAGGTAAACTTCAACTCTGCACTAAGTTTGAAGGTTGTATAATACTTGACTTGATTGTTGGATCCAAGGTTGAATTTTTTATTATCCTGAAAGTTTTAAATCTTTCGTGAAACTTAAAATTTGAGCGATCTATGTGATTCTGGCTATGCCTACTTATAAATTTTTCTCAAGTCCTAAATTTTTTTTAGATTTTATTTGTAAATTTTAGAAATTTACATCATGATTCAATGTCTAGAGATACAAATCTTATTGTTTTATGAGTTACTATGATTTTAATTGTATGTGTATCTTGATAGCCCAAAAGTTATGTTGTGTCTCCATACTGATTGGATTATATAAAAAATTTGGACTAACTTAAACATATTTTTATTGATTTGATTTGGTATATTAAATGATGAATTGGTTTTTCTTGTTATCGTCAAAAGAATTTTTAATGGAGTGAACCACATGTCTTTTTATTTGAGTTGGTTTTTATGAACCATGTTAATTACTCTTATGTGTTTACATATCTAACAACCAAAGTTTGATTTTCACACTTACAACACCTTGGTGCCATAAACCTATGCATGCAAATGTGTATTTTAATTTTAAAAAGATGGTGTGAAATTTTTAATGTGATGTTAAGGTATTGAGTGGTATGTTATGCATGTTTAGGTGTAAGATATGTAAATACTTAAGAATAGTGTGATATGATTGTAAATGCCACTTTTTTTTATTATAACTTATTTTATGGCTTAAAAAGGCTTTTCTATCAATGAAAATAACTCTTCCATAGATATGTATTTTTTGTAGAATCACATGATTATGTTTTTCACATTATCCATGAGAGGGATTTCATTTATGTTGACCTGAATATTTATTTAGTCATACTTTTCTAAAATTTATGTAGGTATCACATTGTGAACTATGGTTTAATACAATCAATAACTTCTAAGGGCTCCCAATTTTTCCAATAATATTTTCATCACAAATAGCAATGTACGGTGCTTACAACCTCTAAAGGTAAAAACAGTAGGAGAAAATTTTACAAATATCTTAGAAATTAGATAGAACGTGACTACAAGTACTTCAAATGGATTGATGAAATGAATGATGCTACTTCTGACAAAGAATATGTCGATAGAAAATATGTAGAGGATTTAGATAAGAGAAATTATGAGAAATTAGCTAAGAGAAATTATGAGGAATTAAAAATTCATATTAAATTTTTTATAGCATCCCCTCTTTTAACTGTTGAGGTTACTTTCTTTTGTATTTATATATCTTATGCTGTCAATGTATTAAAAAATGTGGATGAAAAATTTTGAAGTTGTAAAATAAATGTGATATTGTGTCAATTGTAAAAGTAATGTTTTGGGTTTAATCCAATGACAATCTTGAGATATTTTGTTGCTCATTCTCTATGTAATTTATTATGAGCTCATTAATTGGGTAACTCTGTTATAATCTGTTTTTTGTACTTGAGAATTACTTCCCCTCTTTTATTTCTCCTCTTGATTATTGCTTGTAATTACGTGGCTTTGATTCTTATTTATTACATATATTACTTTATTTGCAACCATTTTTCATAATTATGTTTGTCACAACTAATTTCTTAAACTGTTAATTTTGGCATGCTTTAAAAATCATTTTTTTAGTTTTGAAAGAAATATGATCGTGAGTAAAAATCAAAGTTTTGTTGTTAGCCTATTGATTTACTTGTACACCTACGACAAAATATGCAATATAAAAGGCTATGTAAGTAATGTTTGAGCAATTGAGGGGTACCTTGTCTCAAATGCATCATGATGCCAAATCATCTACATTGGAAATGTTCTTTGCTACCACTTCCCAAGGGTAATATACCTAATTGCCTCTGTTATTTTTAAATGTGCATCCTTATTCTAAGGTAAATAACTCTATGCATATAATTGAAACATGATTCAATTTTGCATAAAGAAAATACCAGGATTTGCTCTTTTTTAATAATCGATGTAATTCATGAATAACATTTTTATTACATCTGAATTCTATTTATACTTGTAATAATTTATTTTCTTTGAATTTTTCTTGAAATTTGAATTTATCAGAGTACATACATGCAAATGATAAATAAAAAATGAAATAAAGATGGTGTGGATGCTTGATTAAATAAAAACTTAGCTGTCAGCTGTCCCAATTTCTCTTGATGGCATTATTGTGACTTAAATCTTGAAACATACAACAAAATAATTGAAGCCAACAACACTAGAAGTGATTCAAGCTAAAGTTCATCATACTTCCAACTATCACATAACAAAGTTAAAAGAATTAAGAGCTACATGAAAGATGAATGTTTAACATGCATACCCCAAAATATGATAATGACTAATTCTGATAAAATATTAATATTCTCTATATCTCTATCCTACTATAGTTTTGCTTTCCTTATCATCCTTACCCTGTTATATGGAGAGTTTCTTCCACATGAGGGTAGAAATTCAATTTAATCTATTCAGTGTAACCCCCACAACATAAGAAGAGTCTCTACCATAGGCAATGAGAGTAAAATCCACAACAACGGGGTAAGTAAAATCCACAACTCATTAAGTATTGTCGGTCATTTTAAGGTTTATCTCGCGTTGTTTTGAAAATACTAGTTTACATTTAAATAGAAAATAATTTTAATTTAATTTAATAAATATAGGTTTTGAAAATGGTATTTGAAAATTTAATTTTAAAGAATGAAACCTTAACTGATTTCATATCTTTAATAGTTTAAATAAACGAGCACCGCACCATAAATCGTGCATCTCTTCCGAGGTATAGATACATTGCTTAATGTTGAGGCTCGATTAAATAAACTATAAAAACAATGTCATTTGTTTGGTATGCGAACCGATTTTATAAGTCAACAAGTTCTCATATTTAATGCGAAAGATTAAATAGGGTTTATATTATATGGGTTCTAAAGTTCCCTATAAGGGCAAGCCCCAATAGTTAATTACATATTAAATGATAGTAGTCACTTAAGAAAACTCTCGATTAAGATCAGTGATTTTACTTTCAAGAATTTCAAAGCTTGAGGTTTTCACGATTGGACATTGGAAATTCACAAGGGAATGGATCAAATTAGGAACTATTATTTTTTGGTCCAAAGGCAGAAAGTAGGGGATATCATGGATCCAGAAGAGAACCTCTGGTGACTTTCCAGACTATCCTACTATTTGCCTTCAATTTCAGAGAGATATTATTTGATATTTCAATCCTGCTGTTGACCTCATTTTTGATGAGGTCTTTTTCTCTTCTCTCTCCTTAGTACTTAGGATCTAACCTTAGGCTTTCCCTTTGACTATCTTAGAGGACTAGAAATGGGACCCACCACTTAGAAACTCAACCACTTCTTAACTCCCTGCAAACCCACAAGCTTGATTGTAAACCCTTAATCACCTAGAGGGTTGAGATCAAATGTGGAGGTTTAAAGGATGAGTTCCCTATAGGACTCTTTGGCCTTAGGATCACCCTGGGTGGCCTAGTGCAGTGAGGCCGACTTACACATACACTACACTCTCACACACACATTCCAAATCCTAAAACCCACACTCTCACCCAACTTGACCTCTTGACTCATGTAGGTAATTCACATGGATGGTCCTTAACCCCTAAGCCCCTGGCTAAGAGGGTTAGGAACAACATAGTGAATGCCTCAAATGAGTCCTCTCATGGCTCCTATGGGCTTAATATGGCTTCATGGCTCAACCAAAATGATTCCATTTCACTCACACTTGCTCAATTTTCACTTTTCTAAAATTTCAATTTTTGACCCCCGGGGCCCCGGACCCACCAAACCTACTAAAAGTCCTTGGAACTACCCAAAACCACCAAAATTTCCAAATCACCCAAAACTTTTCCAAAATCAACCTTGAACATTTCCCCACCAATCAAATTGATCATTTACAGCCAAAAATACCAAAATTTCCAAAAATACCCCCAATACCCTCCAAATTACCAAAATGCCCCTCTTGACCCAAAAATCTAAAAATTCCAAAAATTCCCAGAAAATTTCAGAAAATCCCAAATATTCCTAATTTTATTTTGTTCAACTACACCATGGGCCAATTTTGTCAATTTACCCTACTTTTACCAAAACCCCCAATTTGACCCATTTTAACCCAAAGTGAACCCAATGTCAAACCAAACCACTCCAATTGACCCCAATTTTGGTTCAATTCAATTCTAAACGTCAATTCAATATCCCCAATATCAATATAGACCAAATCCAAGCCCAATTTGATTGACATTTGAATCCAATTTCATTTTTAAGCTTAAAGCCCAATTTTGACCCATGACCTAAACTTAGCCCAAACCAACCCAATTCAACTCCAATTAACCACAAACCTTTTCTAAATCTTCCCTAACATCTCCACAAACAAAACACTATCATAGTTTGCCCAAAATTTAGACCCAAACCTTACTCAAATTCAACCCAAACCCAAAATTCCCTAAATAGGCTTAAATCCACCATGAACCCAAATAGGCCCAAATCCCAAAACTAAAGCCCAATCAAAGTTGAAACCTCCTTGTGACACTCCCATAAACATTTCCAAACATTAATTTTATACCAATTTCAACCTTAGCCCAACCTTGATCCAAGTTAGCCCAATTTAACCAACCTTGGTCCCTCTACCAAAGAAACCCAAATTCAACCCAATTCAATTCCAAATCACTTCAAATTGATTCCAAATCACTCATGACACATCCCTAAACTAAACCCAACATTTCTTTAGCCTAATCCTTTACAAAATTTCCACTTACCAATTTGTTTTTAAACTTAAAAGCCCATTCCCTTAAGCCATTCTAAAAGCCCACCTTTACCAAATTTTAAAAGCCCAAACCCATCCTAAAGCCCACACCACAATCTCATCTCATCTTCACTCAATTAATATCACTCCCTAAGTGCTAAATCCATCATGAAAATCAAACCAAAATGGTATTATGCCAAATCCCATCAAATAACCCCAAAATTTTCAAAATTTCATAAACCCTTTTCCATAAAAGTTGACTCGACTTTTCCCAAGCCAAATGTGAGCCATGAACAAGCCATTCTCAAGCCACATGAAGCCATGGGGGCTTTGACTTGTCATTAGTCCACTTATGGCAAGAAGAGGGGGTTCTTTCTTAAACCTCACTTAAACCTTTTTAACCTTATTTATGCTACACACTAAACCATGTTTAGACACCTCACCATGGATGGGGACTTCACTACCCCAATTTAGCTGACCCAAATGATTCTCCCTCAGCCCAAGGTCAAGCCTTGGATGGTGAACCAAGCACGAATACATGGGTTGAGCCAAACTAAGCCAAAATCACCCCTTTCCCATTCCATTTCAATTCACCACCTTTACACATGGCAACCATCAATTAAACTCACAGGAATCAAGCTCTGACCTCACCGGCCCTGAGGGTGACCCATGCCTGCCCGGCCAGCCACCACAGCCGCCGGAAAATGCCATGGCCGAGAGCACCATGTGAGCCCAACATTGAAATTCTCTCTTGCTGAGCTGCCCCATGCCCAATGGCTGTCATGGCTGTTCTTCCCTTGACCTAAGCAGCTGATCCAAGCCATTAAACCCCCCTGGGAGGCCTTCCAGCCACTCCTATTTAAGCACCACCCCCTCTCGGCCAAGAGAAGAGTTGCACAAAACCATATAGAAACTTTGCCAAAATTGTTCCAGACCATCCTCCACACTTAGAGCAATTGATCCCCAGTGATAATTTGCCCTAATCCCCATCCACAGAGCTCAATTTATCAGCCAAAATTCCACCCAAAACCAGGACACTTTCCAATTCTCCACCAAACTCAAATTAAACTCACCCACACCTGCACAAGATCAAGAGAAGGAGTTCCTCAGTGGAAGCCCCCTCTCCAGGCCACCCATTTGCTCTAGCCTCCAAGCTTTGGAATCAGGTCTGGTCGAATTCAAGTCTAGACAATTCCCCAGGGCCAGAGACTTCATCTGGAGCTTACTTGGACTCAATCAAAGGTGACACAACTCTTAGATTGAAGCCACACTTCTCTGAGCAAAGGTATGAGCCCTCTCTTCTTCCCGAGCTTCTGAACATTCTCTATTTTGTTTGGATCAATTTCATGCCACATAAACCATATGTATGTGTTCTTCTCTTCAAGACGAATCCATAGAGTATAATAACATAGAAATTGGTTAAGTATCGAAGGAGATATCAAGCCTGGAAGATGGACGGCTCTCGGGTGAGGTCGATTGGGGACGATGAACGGATGTCATCCATTCGCGCGTGTATTGGACGGACGGCTCAGATGGCGTCGGACCGAGAGATGGTACGTGAACCGCGGGCCCCGTGGCAGCTGACTCAGATGGCAGCGCCGAATCAAAGCGCGCCGCGTGGCCTTTCAGAGCTACCGAGGATTGCGTGGCGCCGCGTGGATAAGTAGGAAAATAGGGTATTTTCTATTTATTTAATTACCAGAACTTCAAAAATCCATATCTTTGCATAGAAAAATCACAAAAATAAAATAAAAATACCCTCTTACTCAGTGAATAGAGGAGAATAATGTGGAAAAGAAAACAAGTCATTTCATTGAGTATTTTATTTTTAATTAATTATTTACTCTCTACACTATTTTAATTCTCTATGCATGTAGATAATTTACCATGGCATGAGACCATATGGCTTTTGAAGCCCCTGAACTTGGAAACATTCCCTAAATTTTCCAAGGTCAGATGTCATCCCTATGAGAAGTTATTGATTTTCCAATTGCATGTTACTGTTTTGAGTATTTTAATTCCAATAATTAGCATGTTGAGAAATAAATTCTAGGAAAATTTGGTGATACTTCTTATGACCAGAGGACCCTAGGATAATTATGGTTAGGCTTAATTCATTAAGAATAACCCTAATTGGCCTAAATACCTAAAATTGAACATGAATTAATTAGGGCTAACCACACACCAAATTGAATTGAAAACAATTCTCCATTGTTATTTAGGGTCAGAGGAACCTCACATAAAATTTTGAAATCAATTGGAAATGTTTAACCCCACTAAATGGATTAATTAAGTCACATAACCAAAATTAAACTTTAAAAATTCATAACTCACAAAATACTTTTCAAAAATTCACAAAAATGGTTTTGGGGCTTCTCTGGTTTCAGAGGAATTTAGCAAAATTAAAATTATAATTTTCTAAAAAAGTTGATTTTTAGCATTATTTTAATATTTTTAATATTTAAAAAAATAATAAAAATCATAAAAATATTAAAAATCACCAAATGTCACATTTTGAATTCTAATCACCTAGAAACAAACCAAATATTTTTCCTAAGTCTCTAGGGTAAGATATTGAATTTTAAAGGCTTAAAACAATTTTTGAATTAAAAAAATGATTTTCTTTAACATTTCCACAAAAATAATTCTAATAAATCAAAGAAAAATCAAAAAAATATAAAATTTGATTCTCTGATTTCCCTGAGGTCAGAAAGATTTTTGAAAAATATAAAATTCATTTTTCAACTTTAATTTCCTTTTTAATTTAATTAATACTCCAAAACTCAAAATAATTCTAATAAATGAAATATAATTTAAAAAATCACCAAAATTGGCCCAAATGGTCCTCTGGTCATTAGGAACATCCCATAATTTTCTTAAGAATAGAAACATTTCCTTGGTCATGTTATTGAATTTTCCTTGAAAATCCCTATTTTCCACTAAAAATAATTACATAAATAAATTAAATACAGAAAAATCACATTTTCTCCTCTAATGTCTTAATTGACATGTGAGGGAGGTTAAATAAAAATTTCAAGTTCATTTGAACTTAGTTTAGTGAGTTATAGAATTATTAAGCTTGAAGGGCAAAAGGGTAATTAAGAAATTTTAACCCTTAATTAAAACTTTAGGTTTAATCAAAGGGGAGGGTAAAATATTTGATTTTAAACTGATTTTGGATGATTGAAACTTAAATGATTGAGGGTAGAAACCTACTAACTATTTTAAATATAATAAAAGTAAAACTTTAATTAATTAATTAATTGAAATTTTGGAAGAATAATATAAATTAGAATTATTAAAGTAGGGATATTATTAAGAGGATATTTATTCTTTAATTTAAAAATCCCTAAATAAGTCACTTTAACAATACTTAATTCTTAATTAAAAATTAAAATAATAATCCAAATTAATAATTAAAACTAAAATTAAAACTAAAATTAAAACTAAAATTAAAACAAATTAAATTAAAATTAAATTAAAATTAAAGTTAAACCAAAACTATCAATTAAAATTAAATTAAAATCAAAATTTAAATTAAATTAAATTCAATTAAATTAAAAATCAAATTAAAATTAAATTAAATGTAAATTTAAATTTAAATTAAATTAAAATTTTAAATTAATTTAAATTAAATTAAATTAATTAAATTAAATTAAATTAAATTAAATCAATTTAAATTAAATTAAATTAAATTAAACTTAAATTAAATTAAATTAAAATCATTTAACAACAAAACTAAATGAAATCATTAAGAGTTAAACCAAATACTTAAAGTAAACTTAAAACATGAACACTATTCCAAACTTAAACTAATTTTTTATAATCAAGTCAAAATTAAAATTAAATCATGAAGTTTAAATCATTAAAATACTTAATAAGTTGATTTGCCCTTTTAAAGCTCTTATTATTATAACTCTTAAATGAAGTATCAAGTGAAGTGTTACTTCACTTATAGGATATTCAAATGTCTTGTTCACTGAGCAAGGGAACAAAACTTAAACCCCTGAATGATTAATTCACCTGTGCAACTAAATTTACTTGGACTCAAAACAATCCCAGAAGTATTGAAAAGATGTTTAAGACTCGTCCTAAGCACTTCCTCAATATGACGGGATGTTTTAGAAGAAGAATTGAATTTAATTGTTCTTTGATGAAGAAAATCATCCTTAAACAAAACCAACAACCTAGACGTCATAGGAGATGACTAGTTATAGGATTAGGAACTTGGTAGACAACCAAAACCCTTTCCCTTAGCTTTACCTAGGTATTTCTTGCAAAATATTTAAATGTCTTAACATGTGCTTCAAGTGCAGCTTGGGATGACGGGAAGACCCTCCAGGTACTCTTTTATTTTTGCAATTTACTTACATGCATTGTACTTTACTTTTTCTTGCATGATAAGTAAAACTGTTGCATGAAAACCAAAACCTTTAGGATAGTCCCTAAACTGAAACCAAAACTAAATTAAAAGTCATTGCAAGATAAAATTCACCGCCACAACATTCCAAAATATAAAACAACTCAAAATTTAATCACAAACGAACAACAAAACTACAATCACAACTAAATTAAAACGTCTCATTGAATGATCGGGAATACCTCAGATGATGTAACCCACGTGTTGCTAACGGGATTTCCCACGGCCTAAATGAAAGTGTGGAACTCATTCAGTTGAGTTTAGCAAATTCATCTCGGACTAAGTGAATTCGATGAAAATAATCGGTGTCGGGATGACGGAACCGTGGGATCTTAATCGGTTCTGTTTAAACAACTTTAAGATTTGTTTTAATTAAAATATTAAAAAACACTTGGATTTTAAGATTTTCTCTAAACCAAAACACTTCTCTCATCTCCTGATTTTCACCTTCTAAAACTAAACCTCTGCAACAACAAGGAGCTTGGAGCACGGTGGGCAGCACGACCATCTTCGTCAGCAAAACGACTCTACATCAGCTAAACATTTCTTAGATTTAAACAACAAAGCCATAGGATTTCGAGGTAGGTTGACTAGTGCAACATAAATCCTCAACTCTTCGTTAGGTATTTGTACAATCATGTTATGTAAATTAAGCCCTAACCGGTCTTAGGACTCCGAGGTAGTTGTTTGGTACGACATAAACCCTCACATCTTCGAGGCTATTTATATGATCATGTCATATAAATATAAGTCCTAAGTAACTAAAATTGGCAGGATTACAACATTAAATAAACTCCCAAATCTAAACCAAACAATAGGATAGTTTGGAAAGTTGTCAAGATTCTTCTTGGATCTTCAGCTTCTCCTACTTCTCTTTCTTTGGATTCTTAAAATAAACTGTTCCGAATTTGAGTTAATCCCTATTGAAATTTCCAAAACTCAATCATTTGAAACCTTAAACTTTGAAATTCTTGAGAGCAAAACCACTGATCATTATCGAGAGTTTCCTTAAGTAATTTCCGTCACTTATGATGTAATTAACTATAGGGGCTTGCCCTTATAGTGAACTTTAAGAACCCAGGTAATATAAACCCTGCTTAATTTCTTTGTATTAAGCAGGGGAACTTGTCGGCTTATAAAATTGGTTCGCAGACCAAACAGATGTCACAGATCTTCTAGTTTATTTAATCGAGCCCCATTATCAAGCAGTGTGTCTATTCCACAGTTTGTGGTGCGGTGCTCGTTTATATAAACTATTCGGGATGTGAGATCGGTTTGATTTCATATCTTAAAATTTTCAAACTTAAAATTGTTTTCAAAATCAAATGCTACTTTCCAAATTATATACATATTTAAATTAAATTTAAAATTTAAAATTCGCCTATAATTTCTGTAGGCGACCCCATTTCAAAAATACAACACACAACCTAAAAATATGCCGACACCTGCAAATTTTATTTATTTAGGACTTATATTTGTATGACATGATCATACAAATAGTCTGGAAGATATGAGGGTTTATGTCATATCGGATGATAACCTCGAAAACCTAAGACAAGTTAGGGCTTATATTCCATGATGTGCAAAGGTCTAAAGAGATAAAGTGAGGGTTTTTGTTGCACTAGGCAAACTACCTCGAAGTCATATGACTTTTTTGTTTATTTCAAAGAAAGTTCAACCGATGAAGATTTAGTATTGCTGTTGAAGATGGTCGTGCTGCCCACCGTGCTTGCTCCAAACTCCTTGTTGTTGCAGAGGTTTTAGTTTAAGAAGTGAAAATCAAGAGATGAGAGAGCTGTTATGTTTCAGAGTTCAAGTTTTCTATGGTGTCAAGTTTAATGTCTCAGGTTTTATTAGGGGAAATATTAAAGTTGATTAAGCGGAACCGGTTAAGATCCCACGGTTCCATCATCTTGGCACCACTATTTTCATCGGATTCACTTAGTCCAAATGAATTTTCTAAACTCAATCGAATGAGTTCCACACTTTCATTTAGACCGTGGGAAACCCCGTTAGCAACACGTAGGTTACCTCCTCCGAGTGATTCCCGATCATCCAACAAGACATTTTAATTTAGTTATGATCGCAGTTTTATTTTGTTTTTGATTAAATTTTGAGTTGTTTAAACATGCTGGGTTCAATCATTTTCACAAGTTTATAAAATGCAAAGAAGTAAAGCATTTAATAAATTGCAGAATGTAAATTGCAATAACTTAAATGTGTACCTGGAGGGTCTTCCCGACCGCACTTAAGATGCATTTTAAGACATTTAAATGTTTAAGAGAAAACAACTAGGTAAAGATAGGAGAAAGTTCTGGTTGTCTACTAAATTCTAATCCTATCACTACACTAGCGTGAGTGAGGTTCTGGTTGTCTACCAAATCCTAATCCTTTTGCTATATTAGCTAGGTGTGTTGGGGATGATTTCCTTGGGCAAAGAACAATGATGTCCAATTGTCCTTCTAAAATATCCCATCAGCTTAAGGGAGTGCTCGGAGCATAACCCTAAACATCTTCCTCAAGGCTTTTGGAATTATTTCTGAGTTCATTTTGTTTCATTGCAATTTCCCAATTAATCATCCGAAGGTTGGTTAAATTTTGATTGTGTTTGACTCTTGCTCAGTGAATTTGAACGTTTGAATATCCTTTGAGAGGGGTGACATGACATTTGACAATTCATCTAAGAGTTACAAGCATGCGAGCTTCTAGGGCCAAATTAGTTCATTAAAGTACTTAGCTAATTTAATTGAAGTTGAAATTAATAATGTTTTAAAATGATTCAATTTGTTTTTTAAAAAATTAATTATAATATTTAAAATTTTCAAATTAAATATAATTGTTTTCAAATTAATTATAATTTTTAAATTTTTTTCAAATTAATTATAATATTTAAATTTTTTTCAAATTAATTATGATAATTTAAACTTTTCAAATTATTTATGATATCTTAAAATGTTTCAAAGTAATTATAATATTTTGAAACATTTCAAATTAATTATATTATTTTAAATTGTTTCAATTAATTTCATTTCAATTTTGAGTTTAACTACTGATGATTATTTGATTAATTCATTGGTTAGGGGCTTAAATTAATGAATCAAAGTCTTCCTATCTTATGTACCTTAACCCTAACACCTTTAATGTTTTTAATTATCTTCTAAAGTTTAATGATTTAATTAATTAAAATTTCCTTTTTTTTAAAGATTAATGGTGATTAGTGGGTTTCTACTTTTAACTCTGTGTTTCAATCATCCAAAAGACAACTAAGATTATATGTTTCCCATTTACCCTTGGTTAAGCCAAAATATTAATTAAGCCTGGAGTTCCTTAATTACCCTTATGCCCTCTTAGGTTTGTTCACCTCATACCTCATTAGATTAAATCAAAATGACTTTAAAATTTTTGTGTCACCTTTCTTATGTGTCAATTAAGACATCATAAGAGAAAATGTGATTTTTCTAATTTAATTTAATTTATATAATTATTTAAATGGAAAATAAGAGTTTCTTAATGAAAATTCAATAACATGACCAAGGTAAAGTTATTATCCTTAAAAAAATTACTGGAGGTTCCTACTAACTAGAGGATCACTTGAACCAATTTTGGTGATTTTTGAATTTTAATTTAATTATTAGAATTATTTTAATATCTGGAGTATTAATTAAATATAAAATATATTTTAAGTGGAAAATTAAGTTTTATATTTTTATTAAATCTTTCTAAGGTCAGGGATCTAGAAAAACAAATCTTATATTTTTTTATTTTTCTTTGAATTATTAGAATTATTTTAGTGGAAAACAAGAAAAATTAATTTTTTTAATTCCAAAAATTACCTTAAGCCTTTAAAAGTTAATATCTTCAATTAGAGACTTAGGAAAAATATTTGGATGGTTTTTAGGTGATTAGGACGCCAAATATGATATTTTAGTGCATTTTAATATTTTTTTGATTTTTTAATTTTTTAATAATTAAAATATTCAAAAAAATGATTAAAAATAAATTTTTCATGAAAAATACAATTTTATTTTTCTTAGACTCCTCTGATCATAGAGAACTCCCAAAATCAATTTGGTGAATTTTTTAGTTGCATTTTAATTTTTATGAATTTTTAAATGTAAAAAATATTGTCACTTAATTAATTCATTTGAGTGGGTTAATTAACTCCAATTGATTTGAAATTTTTATTGAAGGTTCTATTATCATTAAAGTAAAGTAGAGAGTTGTTTTCATGTAATTTTAATGTGTATTTAGTGCAAATTAATTTAATTTCAGTTTTAAGTTTTTGGTCTAATTAGAGTTATTTTTGATGATCTAAACTAATTTATAATTTTCCTATGTTCCTCTGGCCATAAGAAACTTACCCAAATTTTTATGAATTTTTTTAAGCAACATGCTAATTATTATGCTCAATTTATCAAGAAAACGACCCTAAACTTGAAAAATAAAGATCTCTTCAGGAAAGATCTCTAATAACTTGGAGAATAGCATATTAAAATTTGAAGTCATGGTGAAATGGCTACATGTATGAAGAATTAAAAGTCCTAAAACAATGTTTAGTTAATTAAAAATAAAATATTAGACAAAACATTTTAATTTTTATTCCACATTATTCTCCTCTGTTCAATGAGCAAGAGAGTATTTTTATTTTATTTTTTGGAGTTTTCTAAGCAAAGCTATGATTTTTTGAAATTAGGTAGTTATTTAAATAAAAAAACCCATTTTCCTACTTGCCACTTCATCCTCATACAAACGAGCGGGAAAACACGTGGCGAGCTCCTATGGCCTAGCAGATTGGCTGTCGCTTTCAGCTGGGCGGCGCATTTATGGACCGAATGCCCGTCCGACGCGATCTCATCCGTCTGCGAATACACGCTCGATCGGGCGGCTTCTACTCATCTTCTCCAACTGGTTTTCTCCCAGAACCTTCCACCTTAAAACCTTGATATCTCTCTCGATTCTTAATGAAATTAAATGCAGTTTTTTTAAATGATCTTATAACTTAGTAGAACACATCCATATGATTATGCATTTAAAGTAAGTAAATTTTCATGGAGAATTAAAATAAGCTTGGTTGGAAGAAAAATTTTAATACATGTCCAAGAGGTGAGGCCTCGATTGGATGCTTGGAGATGTTTTTCAGGAGTCTCAAGAGCCCACTGATGAAGCCTCTTGCTTTAGTGAATTGCCTAGGTATGTCTTTAATGAAATCGGATCTAGGGAGCTCACCAATGTCTATCCTAAAGTGGTTTGGTGATGGGGCTTTTGTGGGGGAACTTCCTCTCTTGATGTGGGGAGAGTATGGGTAAGTTTAATTTGAATTTGGTGGAGCTTTGATGGGTGTCCTATTTCGGCCCTAATCTTGAGCTTTAAAATTGGGTTTGGGTAGTGGAGGAGAAGGCTTAGAAATGGTTGGGTTGAGCTTAGAAGTGCTAGGAGAAGCTCTAGAAACAATTTGACAAAGTCTCCCCAAGGTAAATTTGCATCTCCCCTTATGGCCATGGAGGTGGAGTTTAAATAGAGGAGGCCATGGTGGAGCTCAGGGCAAATCAATGGGTGTGCTCACTTGCTTAGGTGGAGGGAAGAAGTGCCCAAGCATCCAATCAGATTTGTACACATTATATGGGCTCAATTTTGAGTTTTTCCCTTGGTGACTTTTTCGGCATGGTGTTTTTCGGCGAGTTGGTGGCCGGCCGGCCATGTCATGGGTCACTATCAGGTCAGGGAGGTCAGAGCTTGAAATTTGTGAGGTCAATTGAGGTTGGCCATGTGTAAAGAGGATGAATTTAAATGGAAAGGGGGAAGGTTCCATTTTGGGTCAAATTGGGTTCATACATGATTTGATCTTGGTTCAACTTTCCATGGTCTGATGGGCTGAGAAAAGCTCGCTTGATTCAGTTTGATTAGTGTGGAGGAGTCACCAACCAAGATGGTTTGGCTAAACATGGGTATCAGTGTGACATTAAAGAGGTTAAACAGCTTTATTAAGAGAGGTGGAAAGTAGCTTCTCCATTAGCCATTAATAGCTAGGTGACAAGCCCAAGGCTCTCATGGCTTGCATATGGCTCATCCATGGCTTCATGGCTCACTTATGGCTTGAGGATGGCTTGGTCAAATTTCATGAAAGAATAATTTTGATTTAAGTGATATTTTTGTAAATTTTGTCATGAGGCCAAATTTGGTTTGATTTGATCATGAAATTGAAACTTAGGGGATGATTTAATTGAATGGATGATGAAAGGATGATTGTCATGTGGGCTTTTAAATGGGTTTGAGCTAATTGAAGTGATTTAGGAGCTTGAATTTGGGCTTTTAAATTGAAGTGGATTTGGGCTTGAGTTTTGAGTGTGGCTTGGGCCATAATTTGGGTCAATCAAATGTTGCATTTGCTGTAGGAAGGTTTTATAAAGGGTTTAGAACAAATTTGGGGGGATTTTGAATCGAATTGAATGATCAATTGAGTGAAATTTGGTCATAGGGTCAATTTTG
The DNA here is from genome assembly GCA_022702705.1 of Papilionanthe hookeriana x Papilionanthe teres. Lineage (NCBI taxonomy): Eukaryota > Viridiplantae > Streptophyta > Magnoliopsida > Asparagales > Orchidaceae > Papilionanthe > Papilionanthe hookeriana x Papilionanthe teres. Next base: position 27,218,288 of record CM040433.1, on the reverse strand, counting down.
GGTGAATTGGGCTAAGTTGGGCTAATGTTGGGTTAATGTTGGGTCAAAGAATAATTGAATGTTGCAAAAGATCTATGGGGATATGATAAAGAGTTTTCAACATAAATTGGGTGTCAATTTTAGGATTTGAGTATTCAATTTGGTGGGTTTTGGACATATGTCATATTTGGGCCAAAATTGGGCCTTTTGGGTTTGGTTGGGTTTAGGTGGAGCTTGAGTTGAAATTGGTGGTAATTGAATGTTGCATTTGGTTTATGGGAATGTTATGAGAAGTTTAGAATTCAATTTGGGAAAAAATAGTTGACATTGGGCTTAATTGGGTAGATTTGGGTTAATTGGTCAAAATTGGGAATTTTAGGATTGGTTTTAAATTGGGTTCAAATATGGGTCAAGTTAAGTTTGAAATTGGGTCCAACCAGGTTTGGGTATGATGAATTTGAGTTTATAATTGAAATTGAAGGAGATTTGGGTCAATTGGGTTGACATTAGGCTTAGGTTTGATGAAATTGGGCCCATAGATGCAAATTTGGGTTTTTGATTAAATTGGGTGAAATTGACAAAATTGGGTCATGTGGTAGTTGAAGAAAATGAAATTGGGAATATTTGGAAGATTTTGGGATTTTTTGGAATTTTCGAAATTTTGGGCTAGGAAGGGCATTTTGGTAATTTTGGGGGTTCTGGGAGTAAGTGGTCAAAGATCTGATTTATAGACTCGAGGTGGTTTAGAAAGAAATTTGGAGTAAAAAAAAAGTTTATGGGGTCATTTTTTGATCAATGTGGAAGGTTTTATGAACCCCGAAATGTTTTTTAAGTATCAGTCATTTTGGTGTCGAGATGCCAAAAAGTTGCCTGGAAGTATGACAAGTTTACAGTCAAAATTCTCAGTGTAACACAAGGAATGTTTTGTATCATTTTTATGACTAATGGGCGACTCCATGAAATTCAGGGAAATTGGACCTAAAAAAAGATCGAAGGGGTATTTTGGTAATTTTGTGAAAATTGGATCAAGATGGGTAAGCAAGCCATGAAGCCTATTTCAAACACATAAGAGCCATAAGAGGACTCATTTTGAACACTCAGCATGTTGTTCCTAACCCTCATAGCCAGGAGCCAGGGGTTTGGGCTCATCCATATGAGTCTTTCAAAGAGTCAGGAGTTTAGATTGGGTATAGGTGGTTTAAGGTTTGGAATGTGTGCAAAAGTGGTGTGTGCAAACCTAACAATCACCAGACCACCCAGGGTTAGTCCTAAGGTTTGGACATTCTATAGGAACTCATCCTCGTCTTCCCACACATTGGTCCCAACCTTCCAAGTGGCTTGGAGGTTTGTGACCATCCATGTAAAATTTCAGGGAGAGCTAGGAAGTGGCTTGAATTTCTAAATGGCGGGTTTCATTTCTAATCCTCTAGAATAGTTAAAGAAAATCCTATGGCTAGATCCTTAGTACTAGGGAAGAGAAACTTAGACTTCACCAAAAATAAGGTCAACAAGTATAGAGTTTCATTACAGACAAATAAGCAATGAGAGTAAAATCCACAACAACACAATAAGTATAGAGTTTGATTACAGGCAAATAGGTAGCTCAACACAACTACCTATAGTGCTGCACTTTTCTCACCCTGTTGATAAAATAAACCTATCATAAACACTCAAAAGCTTGATATTTACATTTAAAACACTTCGGTAAACACCATGAAATTAACCAACATGCAAAATGCTAATATATATTGTTTTCCAACAACAAAAGAGACCCCAAAAAATCAACAGTAGTATAATTTCATGTAATTACATTTCATTTTGGAGATGGACGCAAATAAAATATCGAAAGCAAAACTCCTTGCATTCCGGTCTAACCAACAATTATTACTCATTTTCATTGTCATCGCCCCTACAAAAATTATTATTTGGAAATTCACATACATACCACACAATTCTTATGTATATATATATATATATCTAACACTTAAAAGTTTGATATTTAATTTATAACACTTTGATAAATGCCCCATAACTAAGCTCCATGCAACAAGCTCAACAATACTGTTTTTTAACAACAAAAGTGACCCCAACATATCAACTAATTTCCTTTAGCTACATTTCATTTTGGAGATGGAAGCAAATAAAATACCAACCCCTTTGGTATTCAAGCCTAACCATTATTTAGAAATTTACATACATACCACACAATTCTTATGTGTATCTGTGTGTGTGTGTGTGTGTGTGTGTGTATTTGTGTGTGTGTGTGTGTCTAAGTGACAATTAAAAGTTTCATATTTACATTTATAACACTTTGGTAAATGCCCAAAAATTTGGCTGCATTTAACAAGCTCAAGAACATTGTTTTCCAACAACAAAAGAGATCCCAACATATCGACAATAACATAATTTTTTTTAACTAAATTTCATTTTGAAGAAGGAAGCAAATAAACTATCAACAACTCATATATATTCTTTTCCAACAACAAAAGAGATCCCTATAAATCAGTGGTGTTAATAATTTCAAATCACTTAAATCAACAATATATATCACTGCAAAGCCCACATATTCAAACATAAATTTTGATATATTTGGAACTAGATAATTTTTTGGGTCAAATAGAAGATCATCTAAAATATAATTTTAACAAATCGATAGTCAAACTGAATATTCGTGAAGATGTTGAAACAAAATTAAGTGACAACGCATATCAACTAGACACTACAATGGAATTTTTTTTTTTCCACTCAAAACACACAAATTTCTTTCCACCCAAAATTTGATACAAATAGCTAGTTGTCCAAGCCTTCCCTTTGAATTTTCAATGTTGCCTTGAAAATGTGGTTACTCATTATTTGTTTGAAGCATGCATAGGAACTTTCAACTTTTGAAATTTGCGATATTTGTGGATCTAAAGGATATTTGCACGTGGTTTTGTGATGCTCCCAATGTTCATAACAACCACACTTATATTTATTTGTCTTCTAGTATTATTTCAAAGATTTCCTTTTTTTTGGGCATTCTATTTGCATCAATGTATTTGACACACCATGTATGCCCTCGTCGACTTTTCTCCCTTGATCTTTTTCTGGGGTGGTCGAGATGGGGCCTTAGTAGGCCAACATGTATCTACAGAGAAAAAAATAAATAATTAGAAATATTAACATAAAATATATATATATTGGTAAACATAAGAATAGTGACCACAAACTTAATAACATGATAGCTGAAGTGAACATAACTGTGTCAAAGAGGGTGCTCCTTGAACCCGATAAATGTACGGTAGACTAGTTACTTGCCAAACATTACAAGTACATGTTTTGAGTTCTATATAAAATTCATGTCTACCATTGATAGCTTCAACCAAAGCTTGACGTGGTGCAGATTCTCTTACAATAAACTATTCTTTTTTCGTGGTTATGCTTCTAATGTAACCTTTAGCATTGGAAACTAATTTCCCATTCCAAACTGTTGCATCTCTCTTCCTTTGAGTTCTTTGGTGCATGAGCATAGCTCTAATCAGTGTGGACTTCTCCGACCTATGGATCAAATAATTTAGGCATGTTATTTGTGGTAGAATTATTTTTGATCTTAACGTTAAAACCACTTATATTCCATATGTAAGGCAATGGAAGTATGCAGGAGTGCACTTGTGGAGAGACACTAAAGTTCAATAACTTTATCATCAAACTCAAGTTGAGTGTACACCTTAGCTATTAACCATACAGTGCTTTTAATCTATGACTATCATTACGTGAAAATATTTACGCAAATTCTTCTAAAAATATCATAAATAAATTATATGCTCTACATTTACAAAATCAGTATTAATGGCTTCCCACAAGCCCTTCTCCAAGTCTGACATAAAAGCCTTATGTTGCAAATCAGGCCCAATAGTAGCTGCCAAGCATTCTAAAAATCATTTCCAAGTGATATTCTACTCGGATTTTGCAACTGTGAAGGCTAGAGTGAAAAAATCGTTATCATCATCTAATAAAACTACATAAAATAAAACAACCAAGTATTGTGACTTCAGATGACATGCATCTAGCCTGATCAGAGCTCTGCAGCCTACTAAAAAGCCATAATTCAAATATTAAAACTTAAACAAAAATTTTAGAAAGAATTATCAAGATTCTTAAGCAATAAATGATCCTGGATTTCTTCTAATCAACTCAGCTTATAAGGTGGGCACCCATCGGTAATTATCATCCAATGATAAAAAAAAAAATATTATTGTGAGCTTCTTCATGCGACCTCCATAACTTCATATTTGGTAGTGATAAGTCATACATATTCTTTAATGTATATTGGACATTAGCAATGTTTGGATTCTTCCAAGAAACATCTTCAATATGTTGCATCACCAAGATAAAGATGTCACTTTGTTACATGCTCTATTCACCCCAGGGCATAAACGAGTTCCATACAATTTTCTCACTTCGAAGGATTGCCCATCTATTGTAGCTGAAGTTCGCACTCTGCAAGGGTATCCTATATGTGAACATGTGGATATAACTCAATGTTATTACAAGATTAAATTTTACACCTCAAAATTATTCTTAATGACATAATATCATAGAGCATTTTTTAAAGCAATAGAATCTGTAAAAGTAACACCAACCACGAAATCTTTAGGATCTCCAAATTATCATTGTCAATGCTAGAAACTGAAACTACATCTAACATCCTTTTGTCATCGCTTCGAACTACATCTCGTAAATGCATAATCACTTCCACACTCTTTTGGGTTATAAGCACAATCTCAACACGAATTCTCCCCTTTGAACTTGCACTTATTGCAAGATCATCATCATCACTTGCAAGTAAGTTGTAATCTTTTGGTGTAACTCCAATAATAAGGTAATATAATTTGAACTGTTGCCTGCTTAGCTAATCACAAATCTTTTTAATCTCCTCTTCGAATGAATGAAGACTCTGAATCTCCATAGTTCTTTGTTTGCCCCCATTAAAACTTTTTCCTCTCTTGATTTTTGGCATGGGTCCAATATCCACAAATTTAAAAGTTATAAGTAAATGCTCATTTACATCAAGTTGTATATCCAAAATTTGAAATGATAGCCACTGGATTGCAATAAAAATTTTTTTGGTTAGATAAACTAATAACACATTTAAATAATCTTAGGGTAAAAAAATAATTTAGTGGAAACTACCTTATTCCCTCCATGTCTGTATCCATGCTAAATGCTCTATATCCATATCCATGAGTTACAAATGCAATGAAATCTCGTTAACAACATTATGGGATAATTTAACTGGCAAAGAATTTCATATCACATGAATTACAATAATTTTAGTTAGTATTTTACGTGACAAACTATTTAATAAATTTTATTAAATATAGAGCTATTACATCAAAAGTTAATGTGTGACGGCTTTATCCTAAATTTTTCATGAACCCGCAACAATCAACTACTATAGAATTAATATTTGACATAAAATATATAGGTCATATAATGATATGAGTAGAAATCCTTGAGCTTTCTGCTACAATCCCGAGGAATAAGCCTGTTGGCATTAATATTAGATGTCACAAGTGTAGGGAGTTTAGATGACCCTAGAAGGCAAAACATACCGCGCGAGTGCATCCAGAACGTCGATTTTACCTAGGGGGACAGTTATTTCACCATGAGGCTTTGTCCAGACGAAAAATGTGTGAAAGATAATAATAATATTATTATTATTAAAACGATAATAGAAAACCCTTATCTTTTTTTAAAACCCATGCACGTGGGTCTCTCTCTCTCTCCGTTATCTTCTATGTTCGATGTTCCATCCTGTGCCCTTTCTCTAGAGCCGCACCCCACCCCCTCTCTTCGCCAGGATCCTCCTCGCCAACGAACCGAGCCACCGTTGGCCCCTTCTCCAACCAAGGCTCCTTCCGAAAGAACCCACGAAGCACGACACCTTCTCACTTGCACCCGTGCCATGCCAACTGCCACACAATCTTCGCCGGTGACGTCTAGCCGGCCTTCCTCAACGCCGACGCTCTTGTCCCACTGACCACAGAAAAATGTATTGAGAAATTTATACCAATTTTATATGAAATTGCACTTTAAAGAAATGTATTTTCTTTATTTTATTGTAGGAATAAAGATTTATAAGTACTGAAAGCAAAAAGCATAAAAGAAGCGGATTTGGAGCAAAAAGGACTCAACTAGATGAAAATTGAACGCCCACGGCGAGGAAAAGGCCGCCGACGGTGAGTTTTTCCTGAAAATTTTGAATATATTTTAAGGAGCCCGCCGACAGCGAGATCGGCGTGATTAGCCCATCTTCTAGAAGCCCGCCGACGGCGAGACAGTTGAAAATAGCCAAAATACATTGAATCTGGACGCTTTTTGAAGAGGTGCTTAAGCAACCTTTGGAGATTTGACCCCTTCTATAAATAGAGATGAATTCTAGTCAGTTGTGTGTCAGTTTTGTGTCATTTGTGTGGAAGTTAAGTGTAATTTAAGAGTCTTCTTAGTGAGTAGATAAAGTGTTTAGCGTTTTGGTGTGCTGTACTGTAAGGAAGAGTCAAATGAACTTCAAGGAGTCTGCTTGGGGAGAAGAATTGAGATAAGTATATTTGTTATTTGTTTGATTACTTTAATGAAATCCATGTTTTGTGTTACTTTTCCCATGCATTCTGAGTAGTTTCCTTAGTCTTTCTCCTTATTATTGAGATTTTGTGAAATGATGAATTAAAGTAGTTGTGCCTTTAAAATATAGAAATTGTGCTAATCTTTTACTTAAATCTTAATTTACTTTCAATCTGGACAATTGATTTGTTAACATATGTTGAATTATCAACTATAGTAAAGATTACATCCAAGATTCAGGAAAGTCAAAAGCCTTGGAAGGATGGTGCAAATAAATAGGGAAATATTAACTATCGGGCGTAGAATTGGTCATTTTAGTGTGACAGACTAAAATATTCAATTTGGTCTTAATGTTTGGGAGCTGAAGTGTAGATGTTAGCTCTCAGGCGAGGGGAACGTGGAAGCTCTGAAGTGGCAGTCGGTATCCTCTCGACTTAGCTGCAGATTCGATAATCAAACATAAGACTAGTTAATGTTCTTCGCACCTGCACTAAAGGGTAAAGAATAGGAATGCTCCTATTTGGCACAATACAATTAAAAACTTATTTAATTCTTCATTCACTTAATTCTCTAAAACAAGGAGAAAGATACTTTTTCTGAAATCTTATATTCAACCTTTAAAGCATTAGTTTATTTTAGTCTATGTGTTCTTAATTTCCGTATACTAGATTAGTAAGTAAGTTTACTTTAATTTGTCTTTGAAATCCTCTAACTTCCCTGTGGGATCGATATCCAGGACTCCATTAGAGCCCTATATTACTTGATAACGATACGTATACTTGCGTAGTATCCACAATATAAATCATAAATCCATAACAGAATCATAAGTATCTACATATATTCAGTGCGGGATCAAGTTTTTTGTGTCGTTGCTAACTTTTAATATCATAGTTGTAAGTATAAATATCGAAAAGTGGATCACCCACCAACTCGTCTCCCTCTTACGTGGAGCCCCGACCTTCTTGCTTCTTCCAGTGCTTCGCAACTGCAACACCTCTCCCCAGCCTCCCTCCCGCCGGTGAAGTCTCCTCTGATGTGCAAGTCTCCCACTAGTGTTCTACAATCGACCTTTGGTTCCTTCTCACGCAACAAATAAGGCTAAGCTTAAACCTCTTCCCCCTTGCATTTTCTTGCATGTCGTCGATGAGCTACACTCCTCCACGTCGTTGTCCTACCATCCCGGCGACCAGCCACTTAGCTGGAGCACCTCGACATCACCGGATAGCAAACATCATCATTGTTCAAGGAGATGCAAGGGACTTCCACCATCAGGAAAGGCCTCGACTGACACTTCTTCCCACATGCATCCTCGTGGGTTCCCCTCTTTCACCGGCGTCGAGCAACCCTTCTCGAAGGTGTACGCGTCAATCTCATTTTTGAATGCTGTGATTTTTATTTTGAATACTTTGCATACCTCTTTCTTTCATTAGCTCTCGTCTTCATTCATTGCGAGATACATGGCCCGTGGTCAGATTAGCGAGGGAGCGAGCTTGGAGCAAGCAAAGAGAACGTGTCTGCAACCATCACAATGGTGAAAGTTCTCTGAAACTCCTTGCTAGCCTAGGGTTAGTGTTGTCTATGTGTGTGGGTTCGATCACCCACACGGGATAATCGTGCCACCTTGAGTCAGCGCAGCTGCGTTCCTATGTGATGGATCATCCATTTTCCTAGAGAGAGTCATAGGGTAGGAATCCTGTGCGTAGCCAAACACTCTCTATAGAGCCAAGTGTATCCCCTTTGTTGTGAGCTTTAGCACAAGTCCCGATTGGTCGGACTCCCTCACTTCATTGGCTTTGGATTCCCTAGTTTTACTTGAAGAAACTCGAAGGACGAACTTGGTAAAGTGAGAGAAGCTTATAGCTGGCTCGCTTTGTGAAGTCTGGAGGAGTTCACGAAATGGGAAATCTTTGTAGCTAACCCATTTTGCGACGTCGTAGAGAGATTCTGCTCGGAGATTCAAGGAGAAACTCCCCACATTTTCTCACTAGAGGAAGAGGCATTGATACCACACATCCAAGGGTCCAAACCTTAGGTTTCCCAGAGGAGGTCGTTAGCACGAGCCTTGTTGGCTATCCACATGTTGGTTTAATTTGGATTGCACTCAATTTGCTTTGGGTATGTTTGCATTTCACTTCGCTCCGACCGGCCACTACGATCCAGTGAACGTCTCACTTTGCTCTAATCGGCCGACCCGGTCCGATGAACATCTCACTTTGCTCCGATCACAACCCCTATTCGGTGAGCATCTCACTTCGCTCTGACTAGCCTCCCCGGTCCGACGAGCATATCATTTTGCTCTGTCTGGCTGCCTCGGCCTTGTGAGCATTTCACTTTGCTACGACCGGTCAGGCTGGTGAGCATTTCATTTCGCTCCGACCGATCGTCTTTTGCCCAGGAAGCATCTCTCTTTGCTCTGACGGGCCGCCCTGGCCCGGTGAGTATTTCACTTTGCTACGACTGGCCTCCTCGACCCGTCGAGCATCTCACTTTGGGTCGACTGGCCACCCCAGCTCGATTGACTGTGCACTTTGGTTCAACTTGCCACCACTGTCCGGTCGAACGACTACTTACACCATTGCACGTTGTGTGTGTACATATGCATGTTTGTTGGCATGTTCACATACCTATATTGCATATCCTTGAGTCACTACCACCTCGAAACACCTCTTCTAGCCGCTGCCGCCATGACACACCCATCCCTTTTGGTCACTACCACCCTGGCACACCTTACTCAAGACACTGTCGCCATGGCCCGACCATCCCATTTGGTCACTGCCACATCTACACACCTTCCTCGGGTCGCTACCGCTATGACACACCCATCCCTTTTGATCACTGTAGCCTCGACACACCTTCCTCGAGTTGCTGGCTCACAACAAGCCCATCTCAGGGTCACTGCCGCTACGACACACCCATTTTTTCAGGTTGCTGTCTCCATGACACGCTCATGTCCAGGTCACTGCCACGAGTTGCTGCCTCCACGGTATGCCCATCTTTTCCTGAGTCACTTCCCTACGGTACACTCATCACTTCTGTCACATGATTGTCTACACTTGCATTTGCATGTTTGCATGGTTAGCGAGATAAGCTTGTTAGGAGTGTGAACCCATTTCAGTCGCGCTGCCTTAACTAGCATTGCTTGCTAGGTTGGTCCCGGAAAGCAATGCGAATTAAGTCATTGGAATTGGCATGAATATGAGGGTGATAAGGATCTAATGGATCTAACTTGTGTCACCCCTCTTCGTGACATCCTTTAGATCCCTTGGATCATTAGGACGGGTAAGCGTGGTGACCCCGTTAAAGTCATACGATAGTGCGAGACTTACCTCGTGCACTTGGGCACTAGGTAGGACATTTTTTGATAGATGGTATGATAGGCTAGGATCTAGGGTGCTAGATAGTCTTTTTGATGTCCGATTATTATTCTTTGTTGGATTGGTTGCCCTAGCCAAGCATCTTTCTTTTGCACTGTGCTTGTGGTGTGACTACGTGCTTCATATGTATATTAGTGTGTTAGGGGGCTTTTCTGCAGGGAGTCATGCCTCTGCATGCACACACAAGTACCTCTATGGGGGGAGCAAATAATGATTTCTAACAATTTGTCTGCATGTGTTGTTTAGCTCCCCCACTTATACGACATGACCCATTATATGTTATATGCATGTGGGCTTTCTCGCTAGCTCTTGTTTTCATGCATGATTGAGTCTTTTTTTTCCTATGTACTTTTAGAGTATAAGAGAGTTCTGTAGCAGAAATAATATATGGGCATAGGTTATGAGGTGTTTGGTGTAAGAATCTCATAGAGGGGACCAGGAGCTAATGCTCGTGTCTCGTACCTTAATTCTGTATTTTTTACATTGATGCATAGAATTATGATCGAGCATGTATATGCGGAGCCCAACCAACTTTTTCTTTTATGAGATATGTTGTTGACCCAGCGACATCAGCCTTTCTTATTATTTTGATTTGGCGTGTTTTTTACTTCATTACATGCCTTCATGTCTGCATGTTTTCCTTGTTTCTTTCTGTGAACTGAGATTTCACGATGCAATACATACTCCTTAAGATTTAAAATTTTAAAGCTTTTTTAAAAAATCATAAATAAAATATTCAAGATAATTACATTTTAGGATTAAACAATTCAGAATTTTAAAACTACAGTTTTATTTCATGCATACTAATAGGGTCTCCACAATACTTAAGGATCGCTCTAGATAACTGCGTTCATATTTGCATGTCCTAAGAAGAAGCCCCCGTGCTTGTCTAACCTGACTGGCCTAACATATCTTTTATACAGGTGGTTTTCTAGTGCGCCTAGCGTGTTAATAGGCTCCCTGACTCAGACGGAGTGTAAGTCCTTTTATTTAGAGTGTTTTAAGCTTTATAACTGAACCTCCCATTCTCTTCTTTCCAGAGGTATCCTTGTCACTGGCAGGTGTATGTCCCACCTCTTGGAGCTCCAGCTTTTAGTCATAGAGTAGAGTTTCTTTTTTTATAACTTTAGGGCTAATGAGGTTCCCGTGGACAACACAATTCACGGATTGCTGACTGGGAATCTCAGGACGTGTTGGGTCGACTACCTTCACGACCTGGTAGACTTAGGGTCCTAGTAGTTGTGTATAACGGGTCTGTGGTAACCCGACCCAATTACCTCTTTCTTTTTAGGATCACTCTACCTTCCTTTTATTGAGCTCCTTTAAGCCATGTCCCTCATTGATTTCGTTGATATCATTTTGACGGCCTGATGCCAATGAGCTACCGCCCATTTGGGATACGACGATTTGTCCCGTGCCCTTATGACTCGGACGTGCTTTGACGTATTGGGATATCATCGTCAAGATGATTTTGGTTATTCTGTAGACTTCGTATGCTGATGAGTCACTACCCATTCAGGATGTGAGAGACTCACTCTTTGCCCGATGGTTTGGCGTGAACTTTAAAGTATCGGGATTTTTCACACATGGAACAACCTCTTTGAGTACTTATTGCCCCAGATTCATGATAATACAAACGAGACTCCTTTTTCGAGAGTATTACTGGGTACCCCCAAGATGCAAGGAACCAAGTGAGATACGTCTCCATGGGAGTGTTCTTGACCACAGAGCATGAACCTACACCTGAATTTGTGGTTATGTGTAGTCTACGTAGTTATTCTTTTCACTGATATTGGTTTAAGGTGCTTTCGCCAGATCTTGTTTGGGTGGACACTCATAACTTATCCTTGCAATGTTTACCACATGTAAGCTCTCCACGTTTTGTGTTTTCTCTTGTTTGTCATTTTGTCGTATGTCCCTTCTTATTCGGTTCCTCTCTGTTTTGAATCACTGATCTGATTCGGGAGGGAGATTTATTTGAATTGGGGAAGTATATGATGATCGACAAGCTGAAGACTAATTTTAAAATAAAAGAGAGAAAAACAAATGAAAACAATGCCAGAATAACAAGAAGCACACAACTAATTAATATTATAAATCCAAACTAGATATACATGGAAATTAAAGATGCTTGTGCCACATTGGACTAGAATAAAGACTTAATGTAGCGTGGGTGGGAGTATGATCGGAAAACTTTAAAGTCAAATAAGAAGTTTGTGCTAACTATAGCTAATTAATCTAAATGCAAAGGCAATTCATTTAATACATAATATTTTTAATTTGGTTGGAGCACAGGAAAACAGGGTTGAGCTTAAACCTCTCCCCCTTGCATTTTCTTGTGTGCCACCGACAAGCTACACTCATCCACGTTTCCATTCTACCTTCCCGACGATCGGACACTTTGCCAGAGCACCTCGACATTGCCGGATAGCAAACAACATCGCTGTTCGAGGAGGTGAAACATTCTTCCACCTCACGGGAAAGGCCTCTGCCGACCCTTCTTCTCTGCGGCATCCTCGTGGGTTCCCCTCTTTCATCGATGTCAAGCAAACCTTCTCGAAGGTATATATTTGTCAGTCTCATTTTCGTATGCTGCGATGTTTATTTCATATACTTTGCATACCTCTTGCTCTCATTAGCTCTCGTCTTCATTCGTTGGGATGTACATGACATGTGGTCGTAGTAGCGAGGGAGCGAGCTTGGAGAAAGCAAAAGGAATGTGTCTGCAACCGTTATGGTGGTGAGAGTTCTCTGAAACTTCTAACCAGCTTTAGGGTTAGTGGTGTCTAGGCGAGTGGGTTCGATCACCCACACAGGGTGTGATGTATTTGACACAAGAACCACGTGGAGGGGAGCAGGAGTTGATGCTCGTGTCTCGTAGCTTAATTTTATATGTTTACATTGATGTATAGAATAAGAACGAAAATGTATATGCGAAGCCAGACCACATTTCTTTTTCCTGTGATATGTTGTTGACCTAGCGATACCGACCTTCATTATTATTTTGATTTGACATGTTTTTATGCTTCATTGCATGCCTGCATGTCTACATGTTTTTTTTTTCTTTCTGTGATCTGGGATTTCAAGATGCAATAAAGGCTCTTTAGGATTTCAAATTCTAAAGTTTTTTTTTCTACAAATCCTAATTAAAATATTCAAGATAATTAAATTTTATGATTAAAATATTCAGGATTTTAAAACTAAACTTTTATCTCCTGCATATATTAATAGGGCTTTCATAATACTTAAGGTCCGTTTTAGATAACTGCATTCATATTTGCATGTCCCGAGAAGAAGTCATCGTGCTTGTCCAACCTGACTGACCCAACATACCTTTTATATATGTGGTTGTCTAGCGTGCTTAATATGTTAAAAGGCTGCCCGACCAAAATGGGGTGTAAGTCATTTTATTTGGAGTGTTTATATGTTTGTAGCTGAACCTCCCATTCTCTTCTTTCCTGAGGCATCATTGCCACTAACATGTGTAAGGCCTACCTCATGGAGCTCCAACTTTTAGTCATAGGACAAAGATTCATTCCTATAACCTTAGGGCTACCGAGGTTCCCATGTACGACGCAATTCACGGATCGCTGATCGGGAATCTCAGGATGTGTTGGGTCTACTACCTTCACGACCAGATAGACTTAGGGTCCTAGTAGCTGTGTATGATGGGTACCCCGAACCAAATAACTCTACCTTTTTAGGATCACTCCACCTTCCTTTTGCTGAGCCCCTTTGAGCCATGTTCTTCATTGACTTCGTTGATATCATTTTAACGGCCTGATGCCGATTAGCTGCCGCACATTTAAGATACGACGATTTGTCTTCTACTCTTATGACCCGAGCTTGCTTTGACGTATTGGGATATCCCCGTCAAGATGATTTAGGTTATTCCACGGACTCCATATGCTAATGAGCCGCTACCTATTCGGGATGTGATGACTTAGTCACTCCCCGATGGCTTAGCATGAGCTTTGAAGTATCATGACTGTTCCCACACGAAATAGCCTTCTTTTGAGTACTTATTGCCCTAAGTTCATGATAATACAAGCAAAACTCCTTTTATTGAGAGTATTATTGGGTACCCCCAAGATATAATTAATCAAGTGAGATGCGTTCCCTTGAGAGTGCTCTTGAACCCATAATATTTATAATTTGATTGGAGCGTCACTAAAATATCCATAAACATAAAAATGTATACATGTATTAAACACAATCCAAATGAAAATCAGTCAAAATAAAATTTCAATCAAGCTTGGTTACATTCAACATAGAATTATACATGGTGGGAGTCTTTAGAGCTTACTTTGAGAAAGACATTAAAAAAGGCTACGAGGGAGTGTTCTAAAAATACAAATAAAAAACAACTCACTTGCATGAGCACATGTGGTACTTAAGAACTGTCTAATTATATTTTAATGGCATATACATACATACTACCCTTTCCTATATATTTACATATCTAACACCTAATTTATAGGTTAGATATGAAATTATAAAGATTTGAGTGGTATGCATGTAAATCTTCCTACATTGATAGGTAGGACCGGAAAAGTGCAGTTATTCTCGCATATTAGGTCTGTTTGAGGCAGCTTGTACGTTTAAGAATAAGCAGCTTATTCTTAAATGCGGTTCGCGGGCCTGCGTTTAGCATAAAAAATTCAAACATAGCAGACAATATTTTTAAAAAAACGCCGAACCAAATGATTAGAGGACGTTTTCAAAAATACCACTGACAATTATATATTTGCCCAAAAGGAGCCCTAAGAGGAAAAACTTTAGCTAAATTAAATGATTGCAGTCACGTGCAGGTATTTGAGTGACTGAAAATCCCAACCAGGAGAAATCGGACAATTTTCCTCTTCCGGCGGCGATGGCCTCCGGCGCTCGCATGTCGCCTTTCTCTACTGCTAGGGGGTTCTGGTCACGTTCGAACCCGAACGGTTTACCCCTTCTCTTTTGGCATGGAAACCCTAAACACTCGCAGGTCTTCCATTACTCGCCTTCACGCCGCTCTTCCTTCACAGCAGTCTTCTCTCGCCGAAGGAAGAACTCCTCAGATGTTGCTCAAACTAAGCTTTCAAAGTCCAAGGTAACATGAAGGTGCAATTTTAGCTCGATTCTCAGATTCACATTATTACTGCTAGTCTCTCGCTCTCATTTTTTTATACATAACTGACATCTGAACCTTCATTTTTCTATACAGAACAGTCAATTTTGTTATAACACATTAAATATGCCTCTGTCGTTAACTTTTTAAAAGTGAAATACACCTTTCATGCATAGGTTTAGGACACCAAAGTGTTATAGATGTAAATATCTAACTTTAGTGATAGATATGTAAATACATAAGAATTGCGCGACATGTATGTAAACCCCCTTATATTTATAACCTGAAATTGTTTGCCCTTAGTTTGATTTATTGTTTAATGTAATGGACTTATTTCCACAATTGTTGGATTACTTTCATGCTTTGAAAGTGTCAGTCATTTGTATCCTTTATCGTGATTTTCATCTTAAGTCTTGAAGCTTAGGAGAACTCAACATAGTTTGAACTTCTGTAAATTCTGTATTGAATTTTGTTCCTTTACTTGAATTTTGGTGGATAATATGAATCTTCTCTACATTTATAGTTTCATTGGATTGATTCTTCTCTACTTATGTGACAGGCCAATCTTTTTGTACCTTTAATATCCTTCTTCAGATTTGATAGTTAATAATTTCTCCCAATAAAAATGGATTTTTTTACTGATCACTTTTTTGTAGACACGCAATTCTTAAGCTTCTGCAACCCATGACTAATCAAGCTGATTAATCAACCATTGTTCAACCAGAAATCTTAGCGTACCAAGCTTGTAGAACAATCTAGTCTATAATCTTGATCAACCAAGATTATTGGTTGACAATCTTTGTCAATCAAGGCTGTAGAAGGTTAACCAATTCTTTGTCAAGCAGGTTGTATTATAATCTCAATCTACCTAAATGGTTGATCTGCTAATTGTGGTTATGTTGGTCAAAGCTATAATTATGATCAGCTTCATACACACGGTGTTGAGGAGCAACACTCTTCACTATTATAATATGTGACTTTAACCAATAAAGTGGATTTTATGGGACAACAGGATAGTATCATGGCAGTTATTGTTTTCTCTTGTTATAGCTTCTTATGACCTCTTCATTTTTGTAAAAAACGACACATTTGTTCAGTTTTCAATATTCTAGTGGTCATAATTGTTTTATTAATTTGAAACATAGATTATCTTTGATTTCCTCTGTTTGGATTATTTTGAATGAAAGAAACACTAGATGCTTTTTTAATTAAAAAAAAAATGAAGTCCTGTGGTTTGATATGATTTTCCTAGTATATTCTTGAATTTTCAATGCTTTCGCAATTGGGCTTTATCATGAAAAATATTTTTTATTTTCAGCTACTAGAGAAATATAGTGGTTTGTTTATTGCTATTGTACAATTTGGGGGATTCACTTTTGTTCTTTTTTTTTTCCATTTTGAAATTTTAGCCATCGTAAGTATATTTATTCTCTAATTTTTCCTTTAGTATATCAGGATATCCTAATATATGTGGTATCTTGATGGGGCTATTTTTACAATATGTGACATCAATTTCATGTGTCATGTATTATTTTTTAATATAACTAAACTATTAGACAAATGCAACCCAAACTTTTAGTGAAATAGAAGTAAATTATTATTGAAATTCATCTAAATTGTTAGATGTTAATAATAATATTTTTTCATGTTAAGATCAAGGTTCTGAGAATTGAACTGGACATTGAACCGGGTAAAAGGAGAGTTTCAAGGTTCAAAGGTTGAACTTCAAGGTTCAACTGGATGTCACAATAAATTATAATTTATTTAAATATGATGTAAATGATGAAATAATAATATAGTATGTGTAGTATAAAAAATTAATTATGAAATATAATCTAAACACCTCAATATTCAAACGACTAACCTTTTTGTTTGTGTTATTTTTTATTATTTGAAATAATTGTTGTCTTATTTTAAGAAATTGATTTCATGTAAAAAATATTGATAAGAACAAATTAGTGTCACCAATATATGATATGTAAGCAATGCTTAATATTCAATTACACAATTATATATGCTATAGAAATTTATAATAGAGACAGTTAATAAAAACAAAAAAAACGTTATAATTCAAGACATCAAAATTAAACAAACATGATACACCATTGATTGTTGAATATAATACTCAAAACTTGTCTTTCCAAAATATCAAATATTAAGTAAGTTCAAAATTTGTCTCCAAACCTTAAAACTAAAATTCATCCCCAATTGTTGCATCTCTGAACGCTCCATCATCACAAGATGGATGTTCAAAATTTATCTCCTCTTATGTTTCTAAATCTTCAACTTCAAGAACTTCATTCATTTGCAGTATAAGCACATTCATTTGCATCTACACATAAAATTTAGAAAATAAGAACATTTTCTCATTTTTGATGATTAATTTAAATATATTTAAAAACTTAGTAGTTGGTTGCTTATTCAATTCTTCAGTAATGGAAATAACTTCCTCTCTGTAAATTTTGTTCTGCAAATCATCATAATCAAGCTTAAGAGAATGTTCATCACCAACTATCCAAAAGTCTATTGGCTCAACACTAGGATCATAACTTCTTTTTTGAACTTGGAACTTATAAATTAAAGAAGATATTTAGATCATGATTATTATTATAGCTAAAATTAATAATAAAATATATTAACATTGAAACTTCAATTTCAAAACGCACACATAATCCTCAAATTAAAGTTGTAGCTGACATACCTCAAATCATTTAATCTTTGGTGTTTCAAATGATTTTTTCTCTTTATATGAATTTGTTCAAAAACATTCCAGTTTCTTCTGCATCCAAATTATGATGAAGTTTGACTAAGTATTCGATAGCCAATCTTAGCAAATTTGGAGATCTAGAGCCAAACATTCTCCACCATTCATCTACACATTAACAAACATTGATTAAGTTCATGATGGTACCATATATATATATATATATATATATATATATATAAAGGGATATTTATATATAATATAAACACTAATGGATGTGACGGCGGCGGCGAGCTCTGCTAGGGTTTCGCCTGATGGAGAAACGTAGTGTTAACCTCCGGGTTTAATACATCATCTTCGTTGTCGACGACGAAGGCTACTGTT
Organism: Papilionanthe hookeriana x Papilionanthe teres; assembly: GCA_022702705.1. Classification (NCBI taxonomy): domain Eukaryota; kingdom Viridiplantae; phylum Streptophyta; class Magnoliopsida; order Asparagales; family Orchidaceae; genus Papilionanthe; species Papilionanthe hookeriana x Papilionanthe teres. The sequence goes on along the minus strand of CM040433.1, from coordinate 27,200,134 downwards.
TCGTTAGCTTCAGATACAGGCTCGCAAGCCTTCGTCTCTTCTCGGTTTGCAACAGTTCGCACGTAGTCGTTCGCCTCCTCCGTGCTACTAGAGGGCTGCGTCCAGTGCGTTGACTTCGGATCTTGCACGCCGTTGTCGTCTCTCCTGCAACGAGACGGCTGCGTCGAGTGCGGTTTTTGTCGGTCGAGCCTTTCGTCCTCGGTCGCAGATCTGTGGACAGTTGTGCCTTCCTACGATGCTCTGCGCCAGAGTGTCGTCCTTCTCGGTATTTCCTCACGCAGTGACTGACACCGGCCAAGGAGATGGACTCAGGGGTTCTTTCCTACGCTGTCGTCCTTACCTGTGATAACCCTACTCCCGCTCCTCTTTCGCATATGTTCCCGCAGCGTTACCACGATGCTTTTGCTCTTGTTGTTGAAACCGGGTTTCTCAAAAAAACAACCCGTAAAAACGATAAACCTGCAATCTTTCTTACAGATACCGAAATCTCCACCCTAGCTGTGCCTTGTTGATTGTTCTTAGTAGGTAAATTTCTTTATGAAAACCCTAAACTTGAGCTAATTCGAAAGGATTTTGAGCAAATGAAACTGAAAGGGGGTTGGAGGATTGGTAAATTTGATGGTCGACATATTCTTATTCAATTATCAGATGATGAAGACTACACGCAATTGTTTGTGAGAAGACTCCTTCGAATAGACAACTGGGTGATGAATGTTTTAAAATTGACTGTGGATTTTGACCCTCATACTGAACCTCCTACCATTCCCGTTTGGCTGCGCTTCCCAGGTTTGAAGGTCCACCTTACGATCAAGGGCTCCTTTTCGCCTTAGCTATGGTATACGTTAAACCTCTCAAAATTGATACGCCTACAGTGAATCTGACTTGACCTTCTGAAGTCAGAATTTTAATAGAACGGGATATTACTTTACCTTTTCCGGGAGAGATATGGGTTGGCACACAGCATCAGAGATTTTGGCAGCAAGCATAACTCGAACATATATCTCTTTAACTGCACCCACTGCCGTATGTTTAGACACTCTCTTTCTCAATGTCATCATTTGCATCCAAATCTAAAACCTCCAAGTAAAAATGCTACTGGGTCTGCCCCACTTCATACTTGTCCCTCTTCCACTCTCGAGTGCATTCGACCGACTATCGAAACACTGGTTTATACGATGTCACCTCTCCCTCCTACTACCGGAGACAATATTGTTTCTGTTTTTCCGACTGATGTATTGGCAGATGGGTTTAGTTGGGCATTCTACAGCTTCTATCACTATTGAAAATAATACTGCAAGATCCTTACCTTCAAAGGATATTGTTCGGTCCGCTAATTAGGAAAGCATCGCAGCTCCACATCCTCAGGAAGCACCAGGTGCTGAGGAGACATGTTTAGCACCTCTTTAGAAAGAGAATGTTGTTACTGTTACTTAGGAGCAGGGGGCTCATTCTCTTCTACATGCCCGATAGTCTGTTGACCACACTGATCAGATGAGCTAGTCTTCGGATGATGAATGACATTTATACACTTCTAGGAGGAAGAAGAAGAATGGAGGCACATTCCAGCTTGGGAACTTAATGGATGATACTTTAGTTACTTCGGTGAATGGATCGACACTTAGAAATTTGTTTGTTGGCTTCGTTCCTAGAACCAGATGCAGAGGCAGGACCAAGCTGGCGTGCCCCTAAAAACTTCTTTTTTGCGAGTTTTGAATTTTAGAGTTTTCTCTATGTCTTATTTTTTTGGGATATTAGTGTGTGTGTATCGTATGGGTATGACACCTTTATTGGGTCCTCTCATGCAACATTTATGTATCTCTTCAATTTTAATATAATTAGCCCTTGGGCGTTTCCAATATATATATATATATATATATATATATATATATAAAGCTTTAATCACTTATCATGTTGCATTTCCTTGGACATTGTGAGGGTAGTAGACTTTTCAAAACTTTCCAATTTATCTCATTGAAGCCTAATTTGTTCATTGCAAATTTGGGCTTACCGCATACATCTTTATTATCAATGAGTTCAACTAATTCTTGCAAAAGTTCATGCTTTTGACAAGAAATTTTTTGATCATATTGAAAATGTGGATTAAGAAAATTAATTCACTGAGTGGATGCCTTAACGAAGTTGTTTATCCCATCATCTTTTAACAATGCTCGTATATTGCTCATACAACCTCTATATTTCTGAGCATGTTATTAATTACTTTTTTTATTGTGTACATGTTATCATAAATATATTCAATGGATGATTTCTCATTTGAATCAACAACTCGTAGCAATCTTATCAGCGGTCCTGCTAGTTTTGACATAATCAAGCATTCACTCTACAATTTATTTTCTAAAATGATATAAACTGCTTCTTTCCCTTTAGTGTTTTTTGTTAATTTTGAGTCATTATAATACTTACCAGTAGTAAGTGCCTGTAAGTCGTGCTTATATTCATGCACGGTCTTCAATGTAATGGAAGTCGTAGCAAAATAGGTAGCTTCTAGACGCACTATTTTTATCCATCCTGATCTTTTTTAACCAAGATAATATAAAATGTGATTGTAAATAAATATTATAATTCTCGATGCTTTTGTGGCAAGCTCTGTCACATAAGGCATGCTACCTATATCCTTCAAAATTAAATTCATACAACACGCAACATAATGAGACCAATAAATATTACTATTATTCTTATGTAAAAGCTCACCTGTTTTTTTATAATTTGCTACATTATTAGTCACCAGTTGAACTACATTCTCTTGACCAATCCACTAAATAACTTCGTCAAATAAGGGGCATAGAGTATTAGCATCTTTCTAGTTGTCGAAAGCATCAACAAATCCCAAAAAAATTTCTCCATGTGAACAGTAAACTAAGATGTTTATCAACATTCTTCTTTTGGTATCTGTCCACCTATCAACCGGCAAAGCGCATCATGTTTCTTTCGAGTTATATCTATATGACTCAAAAAGAAGATTACATTTAATTTTGGGTAGCAAATTTCATTCTAGTAAATTCCTTAGCAAATTTCATTCTCTAAGAAAGTAGCTGATATCCAGCACCAACTGCAGATATTACATCAATTGTTTTTTTAGTATAAAAGAATTCAAAAATTGAAAGGAATGCAACTATAAAAAAATACCATGCAATTGTCAAATCATTTTTTTGCGCAACCTCTTTGGATGCTACAACACTTCTCAAAGATGGTTGTGTTCCAGGCTTGTTTTGGGAGCAAAAGAATTATCAGTTTAATCTATTTTCCTCTTTTCTTTATTTAACCATTTAGATGAAGAACATTTATCTTTTTCATTGATACTAATTCACGTTATGGGCGTACACTTTCTCTGTCCTTTTGAGCCTCCTCTTTTTTCTGAGATATGCTTTTAGAATTTTCTTGCATTTAGTGACAATCATCTTATGAAACCTTCTTGTTGGAAGCAATGTTGTCTTTAACCCTGACTAAATGATGTTTCATTCTATTTATGGCACCACTTTTATATATAATTTCACAATGTAAGAACTTAAATTGCTTCTTTCCATCCGAACTTTTACAGTCAGTATAATGATTCTATGATGGATCCATTTTCTCACGAACACAATGGGAAGAAGTGATAGGTTCATTTTTAGATGAATCCATTCTATAAACGTTAAAGAAATAGATCAAGTAATGAATATTTAAATACACAATTCAAGCATCTTGCTAAAGAATGAAACTCTATATTTGATTCTAATTTTGGCCATGGAACTCCAAAGGTATATTTTCTCACATTTATTTATGAGCTTGTATATCTTATTCTGCTGACTATTTTAATTTTGGAGCATCTACAAACATAGCACACAATTCTTATGTATTTACATCTCACACTTAAACTTTCATATTTACACACATTGCACTCATATCACTTCAAAAATAGCATTTTTACCACTTTTAAAAGTGAAATACACAATTAACAAGCAAATGAGTTAATTTCAACAAAGTTAGATTTTCAACATTATCACTTTATGAACAAAATGAAAAGCACTAAATTAGGCAAGAATGAATTATATAGAACAAATTAGGCATTGAAAACGCTATACCAATCTTCAGAGTTAACTGGATTAAACAAAATATCAAGAACATCAAGCACTTACATATCCCCCCCCCAACAAACTCCCACTTCCAACTACCAATAAACAATAACTCCGATCACCAAGCTCACCAAAATAAATTTTAAATAATCTCGACAATCAAAATACAAATCTACTTCCAACGATAAAAATCCATTTCCAACACAAGGAATTAACATTCCAAATTATCGCCAAGCTACCAAACACATTAAATTAAATAATTAATTTACCACAGCAGTTCAAACATGAACATATGTATTTTACTTTTAAATGTTAGTAATGATGTTATTTTTTATGTGATATTAAAATTTTAAGTGTTATGTACATAAATATGGAAGCTTACGTCTTAGATATGTAAAAGTTTGGCAATACCGAAGTAAATTCTACCATATCATGAAACACAAAAAGACTCACCATCAGAAAGAGTCACCTTAATAAACCAAATTAGCAATTGGAACATAATTTTTTTTTAAATGGAGCAGATGCGCCCCTTTTAGGGGCACATAAGTGAGATGCACCCCATGGGGGTACATACCTTATTTTTTAAATTTTATTATATATATATTATTATTATTATAATTTAATAATATTATAAATAATTGGTACAAATCTTTTTTAAACGATGCAAATTTATTAAATAATAATAATATTATTATTATTATTATGTATTGTATACATTAAAAATCATTAAATTTAATTTCTATATTAATTAATACATTTTAATTATTTTTTAATTTAATAAAAAATAAAATTGAAATAACAAAATAAACTATGAAAATTTAAAATTTGTAAAATTCATTTCGAATTAAAATATTTACAAAATGAAACAATTACATAAATTAAATAAACTAACATAATATTAAAAAAAAACTATCTTCATAATAGTTCCATAATCTCGTCATAATCTTGTTTCATGGAGCTAGCACTTGCTCGACGTTCCGCTCCATATCTTTTGACTATGTTCTTGATACGAATAAGGGAATCCAACTGTACGATTGGTAATTTTAGATTATTATTATGTGTTATAATAAAAAAATTAGTAGTAGCTATAATAGAACACAAAAACTTGCCTTTATTCTCTCTCATGATGATCGTGTGTAATATTTTTCAGGAGGCTGAGTTGGAGGTTTTGCTAAGCAAAGCGAAGCCCAAGACCAGTACCACTATAAATAATGATATAATTCTTCTTGTTTGTCTCTTGCTAGGGTTATTGGCACAATAAATGCCTGTCGACTATTCATATCTTGATATATTTCATTATGATATTGCTCCCAGCCAAGTCCTACTTTACCTTGCCCATCGAGTCTCTAAAAACCATGTTCGATGGGTTCAATGATTATTGGCTGGGTGCTTGAAAAATGATGCATAAAGCAATATGAAAGGTGTTCCTCGACACGCTTTCAGTTTATTAGTGGAACGCGTTCAGTTTAAATGTTCATGCTCTCAAAACAAATGTTATGTAATAACACAAAATTTACATCTAAATGCGGTGTCCAGATAACCTATGGATGAGATTATAAATTAAATTTAATTAACATATATAATTAAGTCAAGATTATGAGATTAATTAAAAAATAATTAGCGTATCTGACTCTTTGTGAGTACATCATGATATTTAGGATCAGGACGTCTCGTGCCCACTCTTCATTCCATTCCACCTACACTGTATTTATAATAATGAGTTTAATGTAATTAATAAATTAGTGTATTTTGCTTGAAAGTGAGAATAATTTTGTACCTGAAACCGATGGATTTGCTCGTTATTTCCTGAGGAATTGGCATATGAAGAGTTGGCTGACCAACATGTAAATGCTCCCATGCCCATGTTTGAAGCAGATTCAGACATACACCGATTGTGGCATGGGAAGGCTTGGTAGCCAGATTCAATTCTCTGTAAAGGAATGCTACAACTGCGTCACCCAAAGAATATTATTTAAATTCATCCATATCTTCTAATAGTGGTAAATATTTTATGCGTAGATGTGATCCGGATATCTTGAACTAAGAATTCCATCATGAATAATATGTCGGCTCTAACATCACACAATAATTCGTGTGGTGATAAATCCATATAAGAATCTCTATAGAATTGCCAGTGTAACCAATGCCGTGGCACCATAGCCTATGCATGAGACTATCCCATATAGAATTTCAATATAATATTATGGTGTAATGGATGGTGATATACAACGTTATCCCTATGATGGTCACCAAACAAGTCATCGCAACATGCCTGTCAACTTGGCCAGCGCAACTCCGACCTAACAACATTCGGCCCCACTACGATATTTCCATCTATCATTATATGGAGGAGTACTTAAACGTCTTGTAGAGTTATAGTCATCTCACTTGATAGATTTGTACAATGCATGTATGAGAAAAATAAAATATTTTAACTTGTATATAACTGTGAAATTAAATTTATCTTACTGAGAGACAAATCAAATGTATTGTCATGGAGCACCACCTCTCGACTAGTGCAGTTATAAAACTATGGTCTAGTTTGATATAGCTTAAGTGCCTAATGCATTCCAATTTTACAATTTTGATTGCATACAGGAATTGTGGGCACTCGATCTGCCATTCTCTTAATATTAGGGCATGCTAACAACTTCTAGAATCTTGTCCTATAAAATTTAAATTAAATTAGTTTTGATAATTATTTCACGTGAATTTAACTAGAACAAAAATTACTTTACGTTCTTACATTATCTAAGTTTGTTTTTGCTCACGATGTGTTTCACCCAATGATGCAATAGTTAGAGGTAGGAATGTTCTTTGTGAAGTGGTCGTCTAGCATGATGGCAGTGGCTTGCTGAACCTGCTCGCTCGGCCATCTCTACTGAAGTGATCGTAATGTTAATAAACAGAAAGACAATTGTTTCATTAAAAAAAGGCTACATAAAAGCAATAGAGTTGAAATTTATACGAATTACGGTATTTTACTTGAACCTGCTAGTGCTTAGATTATAAGACATGTTTTTATAAAAAAATCACACATTCTTATGCTTGTGGTTCTTGCCTCATCCATTGTGTTTCTCCGAAGAAAAATATCAACACGAAAAGTGATAATACCTTCCTATTGATTGTATAGTGGCAACGACTCCTCAGGTATCACATGAAATAATGCTTTATATGTGTGTTGATTGAAATCTAATGCGAAGTATTTTGAAACAAAAGCTATGTGATCCAAACATCTGGCCTTCAATGCTGCAATTGCATGCGCACATGGTATGTGACAGATTTGTGGCTTATTGCATGTGCATGAATAGTTCTTCGAAGAAAAATATTAACACCAAAAATCCTACAAGCCATATCGAATACCTGATATTCAAGATTATTTATGCATGTCAGTTGGGGAAACTGACGGGCCTCTCGTTCAATTCTTTGTTGAGTAGATCTTGTGCGCTAGACAAAGTTAGAACTCTCAGCTTCGATCCATTGCAGCACATTGTTGCATCGTTCAAGAATAAAGCAACAAAATTATAATATATCATATATGAGACCCTGAATTGGGAGTCCTAGTGCATATCTTAGAACCACGTTGAAACATTTCAATTCGTTTGTTGTCATTGTGCCAAATCGAGATCCACCATCATGTGTTATAGATCATTTCATGATATCTTTCTCAATTAACCAATCATTGGCCTCTTTCTTATTTTGTTCAATATCATTCATGTGCCTATTAAAGATCCTGAGCTCATCAGTATTACCCGCCCAATATATTTTGTTACAAACACTGTTGACATCCCCTTTTGCAAGTCATTTTAATGTCTTCTTAAAGTTTTCTCATAGCGCAAGTAGTTCGATGTGCAACCCGTGGGAAAATCTCTCTGCAACCACGGACCTAACCTGTGTACCTGTCCGATATAATACATAGATCTCGACGAGTATGGACGACTTCCAGCAGAACATAGAGTTGCTGTAGAAACCATACCCACGACTTAATATTTTCGGACTCAACTACAACAAATGCAAGTGAAAAGAGTCCACCGTTTCCGTCTATTCCGACTGCTGTCAGTAGAGTCCCTTTATACTTTTCTAGAAAGAATGTTCACCCATGTATACTGGGGCCAAATGCCGAGAAGATATTGTGGAAACGGGTATTATTTTTTAACCTCAATTTTATATACTGTGTTTAATATGACACTATGTATTGGTTCCATTAATCTAAATAAGGAGTAGTATGACTTCTCAACACTACAAAAAATTGATTTTATTGCTTTTCTACGTGTATCTCTTGTTTTGATGTAACTAACACGGACATTAAATTTGGCCTCCATCAGAGCAACAAACTACTTGGGCTTTAGGTCAAGTTGTTCCCTTAAAACTGAACCGACGTTGTGACATGAAATTCAAAGTGCAGTTTCGGTGTCAAGTTGACATTATTTGACGATCACATGTATGGTCTGTTCTAAGTACTGATACTTTCCACGCACCTTCCAATCGCTGACTTTCACAGCATGTAAGCGTCAATGACACAGTCGGGATTCTTGATTAGAATATACATACTGAACTATAAGTTATTTTTTATTTGAAGTTGTTTTGATGTACTCTATATCATCCATTCAGGGCACATTGTAGCACATCATTACTTGAAAATATCATTCCATCGTATAATACATCTGGAATGATATCATTCCCATGTAAGGGCACTTGAAATATGGGAGCATCATAATCTTCAACTACATCCCATTCTTCAGTACTTCTAAATGGCCTCACCAATTGATTGTTCTCTATTATGGACTCTAACATCTTTGTATTTAACACTGTTTATTGGCGCAATAAGTCGTGTTGTGCCCTAGTAAAAACAATATTCGACTCATCATTTCACACACTATAATCCTCGTTTGCCTTTGGCTCGCTCAAATTGTCACTGGTGCCACTATCCATCATTTCATATCCGCGTGTGTTTGCATCTGAGTGCATAGTCTGCGACTCTCGCTGCGTGACTGGCTCAGCATGTTTGCTAATGTAATGCTGAAATGAACGTGATATGTCGAATGATCGACGTGCACTATAATTGTCCACTAGTTGGTCAGATATATTATATAATCCAATGTCATATGTATTGAAAGAAATTGGAGTTGACCTACAAAGTTGAAGTCATAAAGTTTTAGAAGCTTATAGCAAATTCCTCTAATTGTTATATCAAATCAGTATATATAATTTTTTTTACCTATAAATTTGCAGGGATATTGTAAGAGCTGTGAAGGATCAACAACATTCGATACACCGACAACATTTTAAGGAGCAACCACATCAAAAGCGTCAATAGACAAGGGCTTAGCCTCAACATAAATAACTATTATGTATTTTGTGGCTTCTAACAACATAAACTCACAACATTCGTCATCATCAACTGAAATTGCAGTAAAACCGCCACTCACCGACAAATGACAGACTATATTAACGATATGCGTTGAACTATCCTTACTCAGTAAACAAAGTATTTTTCTCCTCAATTCTTTTAGTGTTATGGCTGTTAGATTTGAACGAGACGATTACATTCACCAACATAGGTGGGAGTGCAGTCTTCTGCGAGTCGCAACTCGCCATCAAAACATATCATCAAGCGTAACATGTTCGTAATCTTACTTTAAAATTAGTTATGACTCTGTAGTTGATTTTATCTAAACGTAAAAGCTAAAATTAGAAAAATTCGACAAAGTTCTTTGTAGCTTCAAAAACACTATATTTGGTATAAAGTGCTAATTGTTCTTGTATATGCAATAAAAAAAATACATTTGTAGCTATAAGAACTTCCAGGTAAGGAGGGGGGTACAAAGACCGCTTATGTCCCAAGCTCTTCTTAAGCAGTTTAGATCTTTTTTGACAAAGTTCTTTATAACTTTAAAAGTACTAAATTTTATATGCATATAACCTTAGCCTAAGGATAATTGCATTGTGTTCTCGTAATAAGAAGCATTGCACGATAAAAATAAACATAAATAAACTGTAATAAGATTTAAATAAACTTAATATAAAAACATATTATTCGTACCTTGCTAATGATGAAGTGCAAGATAAAATCTTGACTATACGGGCAACATCTTAACATGATACAAATAACTTAAAATATTTTTTGATAGTATTTCAGCAATGTAATTAATAATTTTTAAAAAAGACAAACAATGAAATATTTCAACATATACGAAATATTTTAAAGATTTAGAAAATTACTAATTTCAAAATGTTAAAAATTCAATAGAATCTATATAGGTCATTGTTACATAACTACTATTTCAACCTCCTTCAGACCAGTAGCCCTGCTCCGTCGGGTTTCTAGGTTGTATAAAGACTCATACAATATTATTATTTTAATTGACATTTACTTGAACATAATTAAAACTATTTCAATTATAACGACAAAAAATAAAAGGTGCATTACAAATTATTAATTGTTCTGATAAATGCAATTAAAAAAATACATTTGTATCAATAAGAACTTTTAGATGAGGATGGGGGTTCAGATACAGCTTACATCCCAGGCTCTTCTTAGACATTTTTGCCTTTTTGACAAAATTTTTTATAGTTTCAAAAGAACTATATTTCATATACATATAACCTTAGCCTAAGGATAATTCTATTGTGTTCTCGTAATAAAAAGTATTGCACGATAAATATAAACATAAATAAACTGCATTAAATAAACTTAATATAAAAACATATTATTTGCACCTTGCGAATATTGAAGTGCAGGACAAGATTCTTACGATACGAGCATCATTTTAACATGGTGCAAATAACTTAAAATATTTTCGGACAGTATTTGCCATGTAATTAATAATTAATAAAAAAATACTGACAGTAATGAAATATTTCAATGTTATCAAAATAATTTAAAGAATTTAGAAAAATACTAAACGGTATTGCTGCACCAGACAGTCAGATATTATTTCAAGCTCTTTCAGATTAGTAGCTCTGCGTCGTCGGGTTTCTCTTATTTTTTGTTGTTTTAATTGAGTAATTTTAATTATGTTAAAGTAAATATCAATTAAAATGTTAATATTATATGAGTCTATATGCAGCCAGATTGAAATTAGAAAGTACCTAATTATTCTGGTATATGCAATAAAAAAATGCATTCGTACTATATACCTTCCAGGTTAGGAGTAGAGTACAAAGATCACTTACATCCTATGCTCTCCTTAGGCAATTTAGTTTTGTTTAACAAAGTTCTTTATAGCTTCAAAAACAATATATTTCATATACATATAACCTTTGCCTAAAGAAAATTTTATTGTGTTTTCCTAATAAGAAGTATTGCACAATAAAAATAAACATAAATAAACCGCATTGAACTTTAAATTAATTTCATATAAAACTAAATTGTTCATACCTTGCTAACAATGAAGTGTAAGACAAGATCCTAATGACACGAGTAGCAATTCGACACAGCAGAAATAATAAAATCGGGCGGTATATCGACGTTTTGTTAATAATTCAAATAAATTACGGATAATATGTCAACATAAAAGAAATAATTAAAAAATTAAGAAATTTGCATGCATCATAATGGCGTGAGACAAAAATTGTTGGAAAAATTTAGCTGAATTTCAGCGTATCGTACATAATTTAAAACGGTAACGTGCATTATAACAATATAGTACTAAAAATTAATGATGTGGATAAAAAAATGTTCAAAAAAAGGGCAGTATTTTGTAAATAATTTAAAAAAAAAGAGCAGCATAACAATATTAAATGTGAAAAGAATATATATAAAAAATAAAACTATATTAATATAATAACTAATTAAAAAAAGATTAAGAGAACAAAATTAACTAAAAAAGCTAAGATAAGCGGGAGGAAAAGGAAGGAAATAGCGGAACAAGAGAGCAAGAGAGCTAGAAGAAGGTCCGAAGTGAGCTGTGGCGACGGGGGTTTTTATAGGTGGAGGGGGCCCATATCCCATGAGCCCACGGGATACATGCCTCCCCTCCCCATCCCACTGCTCCCCACCATACATACCCCTCCGCCGGCGCATCTGCTCCTTTAAAAAAACAAAAATTCTTGCTCTATCTGCTAATTTGGTTTATTAAGCTGAACCTTTATATAATTTGCTGTATTTGATTCTTGTTTTGGCCATGGAACTCCAGAGATATATTTTCTCACATTTATTTATGAGCTTGTAAATTTTATTCTGCTTACTATTTTAATTTTGGAGCATTTACGGACATAGCACACAATTCTTCTGTATGTACATCTCATACTTAAACTTTCATATTTACACGCATAGAACTCATATCACTTCAAAAATAGCAATATTACCACTTTTAAAAGTGAAATAACACAATCAACAAGCAAATGAATTAATTTCAACAAAATTAGATTTTCAACATGTCACTTTATGATCAAAATCAAAAGCACTAAATTAGGCATTGAAAACACTATTTTTAAATCCCCACCTACACCAATCTTCGGAGTTAACTTGATTAAGCAAAATATCAAAACATCAAGCACCTACATATACCCCCGCTAACACACTTCCACTTCCAACAGCCAATAAATAATTACACTGATCACCAAGCTAACCAAATTAAATAATCTTTCGATGACAATCAAAATACAAATCTACTTCCAACGATTAAAATCCACTTCCAACACAAGGAATCAACATTCCAGATTATCACCAAGCTACCCAACACATTAAATTAAATAATTAATTTCCCACGGTAGTTAAATGTTGTAATGATGTTATTTTTTTATGTGATATTAAAATTTTAACTGTTATGAATATGAAGGTTTATGTCTTAGATATGTAAATGGATGGCAATGCCTAAGTAAACTCTACCATATCGTGTAAGAAGCAATGAGTCACCACCAGAAAGTATAAGAAATCCTAACACCAACTATAAAATTAAATACATAATCTAACGTCATTGAAATATCCCTAAATCCAAATGAAATATAACCCAATTCAATTGAAATACATTTTAGATTATCATAACTCCAAAAATGATCAGATAGAGCTTCAAAACCATAGGTTTATAATGGCGAGATTTACTATGAAGTAACATTAAGAGAAAAGAAAAAAGAAAAAAAGTGAAAAAAAGTGCCCTTAATAAGCCAAGAAGAATAAGGGCAATTAAAGAATAGAGGTTACTGCATGCTTCTCCAGCCGAGCAAAGCAGAAAGCAATTTGAGCCGTCGGCGAGCGAATGATGGTTGAATGGCGAGAGGAGAGACCGAGAGAAACAGGAACGTCGGAAAGCGAATGCGAAATGTTTTCACTCTTTAGGTTAGCAATCCAATTTTCCTCGATGCGCAGCCCTGTGATGGCTTAAAAGCGGAACTGGACGGTTGAATGAGTTTCCGGTCTAACCGGCGGTTTGAACATTTCCATGCTGGTTCGCTGCATCCCGAGCCTTGCTCCCACCCAGACCGGACGCACCTCCGGTTCACGACTGAACTGGTCTGACTGGCATTGCCCGGTTTTCGAAACTGTGTTTAAGATTATACTTATGAATGCCTAATAGTTTGGTTGTTTTTGTCTATTTATTTTATTATACTGCCTTGAATTATGGAGGTTTATTTTGGAGTCTAAAGGCCTTTATTTGAGTAGAACTAAAAGTGCACGCATGGAATGTAATTTTAGTAGTAGTAGCTCTAGTGACAGAATTGCAACTATGGATGCTCAAATTATTAAAAGCTGTGAACTCTTTAGATATCTTGGGTCTATTGTTCAAAGTGATGGTGATATAGATGGGGATGTTATTAGTAGAATTCAAGTTAGTTGCTTGAAGTGGAGGAATGCTTCGGGCCTATTGTGCGATAGAAAGTACCTCTTAAAGTGAAAGGAAAATTTTATGTGGTGGTGGTGAGATCTACAATACTCTATGGCACAAAATGTTGGCCTTTAAAAGTGAAGCATAAAATTAAGTGTTGCCGAGATGAGAATGGTTAGGTGGTTGAGTGGCTTTACACTTAGAGACAAAGTGAGAGATGAATATATCCGTGATAGGGTTGGTGTAGCTCCAGTTGCGGGCAAATTAGAGAGGGTCGTCTTAGATGGTTTGGTCACATTAAACGTCGACCATGTGATGATCTTGTTAGGAGAGTAGACGTTTTAGGGTCAAATTCTGGTAAGAAAGGCAGAGGTAAACCTAAAAAGACTTGGGCATATTGTATAAAAAATGATCTCAATTTATTAGAATTAAATGAAATTATTACACTCAATAGGATGCAATGGAGAAAAAGGATTCATGTAGCCGACCCCACTTAGTGGGATAAAGGCTTGTTGTTGTTGTTGTTGTATCTGATAGTATAATTGTATTGAGAGATAGCATGTTATGCGTGTGAAATCGATGACATGCGTCTTAAAAATAGCCCAATCCTGGTATAAAATGTATCAGTATATCTTAACAACATAATTTTAATTCTATTTTAATGAGAATGTATTTTCCTTTTCCTTTTCATTATGAATACCACTCATGCATTGAATGTTTCAATTATTTTGCACCTTTTCAATTAATTTTTATTGATATTGTGGTTTTCATTGATAGTTTTTATTCTACAAAAACAATTTCGGATTTCTCTATATTTAATTCTGTCATCAGCTTCATTTGTGATTTCTTTATGCATTGCTGGCAGAAAACTCCAGATTATGATGACATGGAGGGAGATGAGGAAGATGAAGATGCCTTTGAAGCTCTTTTTAGCCAGCTTGAAGAGGATTTGAAGACTGATGAGACATTTTCTGATGGCAGTGATGATGAAATAACTGAAGATGATCTGGCTAAGCTTGAACAGGAGTTAGAGGAAGCACTCTGTGTTGAAGAATCTGATGAGGCTTTGGAAGGTTCTCCCTCTAAATCACATGGCATAAGCTTTTCTGAAGACGAGGAAAAATGGCAGCCGAAACTTAAGAATTGGCAGCTCAGAAGGTTGGCCCATGCTTTAAAGATCGGTCGCCGTAAAACTAGCGTAAGCCCGACTGTGATTTCTATTATGAGTTGATTCATATAATGAGATGGAGTAAAGTACCACAAACTATTTACCTTTGGTTTTTTTGGTCCCAGAGTCTATAGAAGTGCCTAATTAGTCCCCAAATTTTTTAAATTAGGGTTCTAATATTCTGCCATGAGGACTATTTCAATTTTAATATAAAGAGTATAGGGACGGACTCTGGTACTAAACTGATCTCATGTAAACAGTTGGGTGACTACTTTGGCACTTTACTCTTATTAAATGTGCATTTCTATTATTATATTAGGCTTATAAGGTTCTTGATCAAATTTAGTTTTATGTTGAACCATGGTTTTATGTAGCAATGAAAAGCTACTTCTCTTTCCGGTAAAATGTGTTCAATTTATCTCCATAGATAAAAAACCTTTCAGCAGAGCTTGGGCTTGAAAGAGCACATGTCCTTGAACTACTTCGCGAACCGCCTCCGAATCTTTTGATGATTTGCGCTTCTTTGCCTGATGAAGTAACAAAAAAACCTGAACCTGTTCGCGAGCTGGTGGAATCTTCCTTTGATTCTAATGTCAGCATTACTAAAAGTGAGCCAAAGAAAGAAGTTCCTATTCATGTTATGCAGACAAGATGGTCAATGCAAAAGAGATTAAAGAAGGTTCAACTTACAACCCTTGAAAGGGTTTATGCTAGAACTAAGCGTCCCACTGTGAGTATGAACTTCTTTATAGATTGTTCTGTGATCATAATACTTTAATGGCAGTAATTCTTTCAGTTGACATTTAAATGAATTTGACCTTCACAATTGATAATTAGACTGGGGCATTTACATAAATACTATCCAATTCCCATGTATTTGCATGTCTAACTTAAAAATTTTACTTTTTACATTTATACCACCCAAATCTTTCATATCACATTTAAAACACCACTACTTTAACTTTCAAAAAAGTGAAATTGACCTTTTGATGCCTAGGTAAGAGGTATGTATGTAAAAATTGAAGTTTAGAAGTTAGATATGTAAATACATAGGAATTGACTGGCATTTATGTAAATCTAGCTCTTCTGGTATGATTTGTTGTATATCCATATTTTCATTATTTATTTATTTATTTATTTCTTTATTTTGTTCTGCATTATGGCGAAGAATGCAATGATAAGCAGCATCGTCCATGTGACAGATCTTCCTAGGAAAAGGGTGGTAAAATGGTTTGAAGATAAGAGACTTGAGGAGGGAGTTCCTGCTCACCGTAAACCTTTTCACAGACCATCTATGGTTATGACTACTACATAAATTTGTGAATAGATGCTATTTAGATATAGAGAAAGAGTTTAAAAGGTAAGTTTTTAGTAGAAGAGTTGTTCAGTGGATGATAGAAGAGATAATTAGTCTTCCTCTACAGTTTGGCAGTGATAGAAATTTCTAGTTTTATAGGTCTTCAATATCACATTTCTTTTTACATACCAATGTGTTGGTCTGTTTGGGGGTGTTTGCTATTGTTTGTAAAATTATTGTCAAAAAAATTTGTTGTAAAAGATGTTACATTTTTTTTAAATTCAGCTGTCAAGGTGCTATTTAAAAATTAGAAAATGATTTTTTGTTTGGTATCATTGTTGTACTACTGTTATGTTTGATTAAATACAACAACAACAACAACAAGCTTTTTTCTCACAAAGTGGGGTGAGCTACATGCATTTTTTTTTCTCCATTGTGTCCAATTGAGTGTCATATTTTCATTTAATTTTAATAAATTAAGATCATTTTTTATACAATATGGCCATGTCTTTTAGGTCTACTGTTGCCTTTCCTAACATAAGTCAAATCTAAAATATCCACTCTCCTAACAGTATCATCACTTGGTCGCGTCTAGTGCGGCTCTCTTTAATCTTGTTCTCCTTTGGAGCTACACTAACCTTATCATGGATATATTCTGATTAAATAGCTACTTAATTTGTTTATTCTGTTAATGCTCGCATGAAGAATTTAGCACTGATCAAATTTATTTATTTATTTATTTAGTTTAAGCACACTTTTTGCTTAAAACAAGAAGCTCCTCATAGGCCGAGTCTCAAGGAAAAATGGTGTTTTGAAGTGAGGAGAAACTCTTAGGTAAGTTTCTATTCAATTTTCAATCTTTGTATTTAAATTATCTCTTTTTGATTTAATAGATTTTTATACAAATTCATTCATCAAGTCGACCTCCATTTTTCTTAGAGAATAGCTTGCTGCTCTAGAAAATCCTATCACCATTATGGTGAATACTACACCTCTTGTAGGATTCTAAATGCTTCACACTAGTGCATTTTCCACTTCATAGATCCATTCATAGAGTTAAACTGTGTTATACTTTCATTGTTCCAAATATATGGCCTATCAATTCTTCTCGAATGTGCCTGCCTTTTCATTCCAATCTTATCCGCATTCTTGACAAAAACATGACTATTCTCGAATCTATTTATGTAAATCTCATATCTATGGTTTTGAAATCAAAATTACTGTTGAGGAACTCATCTGCTTTTTTTCTTTATGACATTATGGGGAATAAATATGGGCTATGAAAAAAATTATTTATTGTTTTTGATGGTTAAGTATCACTTAAGAGGCTTCACAATAATCCATCTGGGGAACATATGAGAGGCTTCATCCCTTTTGTCATAGAGAGACTAGTCATTTTAGTTGCCCTTCATCTTCTTCTTCAACTAATATTCTTACTATACAACAACAACAACAACAACAACAAAGTCTTAATCCCACTAAGTGGGGTCGGCTACATGAATCCTTTTTCTCCATTGCGTCCTATTTAGTGTCAAATTTTCGTTTAATTCTAATAAATTAAGATCATTTTTTATGCAATAAGCCCAAGTTTTCCTAGGTCTGCCTCTGCCTTTATTACTATATCGGGATAAATAGATAACGAATAAATGATTATGGAGAGATCAACCACTAGTAAAAATGAATGATCGAGCTCTAGGCGCTAGACTGAGCTTCCACACTTGGACACTTTGCGAATGAGAATGAGTACATGCTGCGCTACGCCCTTGTCCTGGATTTCCTTATCTATGAGTCATGTGACTTTCCTCGTCCCTCAAATCTGAACTTATGATGGAACTCTTCTCACCCGAGAGACTCCCTGTGGAGCCTGGTCGCCCTACACAAAGAAGCTTGCTTCCTATTTGCTCAAAAATGAGGGGTCTTCCTATCTTTTTCATTGTGTAGTGTAGTCAGCAGCTAGTAGTGTTTTCCGTCTGAGTCTGAGCTTCTGACCTGAGTTTCTTCTTCTTTTCTGAGATTCTATTAGCTACGCTGCCTGCTTTGCTTTCCTGAGCTGTATTTTCTTAGTGGATCCGGGCTACGTCGGTCCGCAATCGCCCTATCTCAACACTTCTTTGTTACTATGATGCGGATTGGATTGGGCTGGTTGTCCAACAACTCGTCGCTCAAACCACTGGATTCTGCATTGACCTTGGTGACAATCTCATTTCTTGGGGCTAGAAAAAGCAACCAACAGTTGCCCGCTCTAGTGCAACGAGACTCGAATACAAAGCGTTAGCTATCACTGCTTCTTCAATTTTTATCCTACTTGCTAAAAGTTTCAATTCCTAACTCTTCAGACTCTGCTTCCACCTTCTTTCTTTCAAGGTTGCACCTCGTAAGTTCTCGCCGTCTCCATTGCGTGCTTCTTCAGTATCTCCTCAGGAAGCAGCAAGAGGACGCGACCGAGGTCGTCTAATCTTGCCGGTCGGAAGGAGGATACTTCCTTCCTTTGATGGTCGTCGTCAAATTCTCTTCCCGGCTCAGCCGCCTTACTAGTAACCGCTGCTTTCTTTCTTGCAAAGGAAGGACCTCTAGGGCGCGTTCCCCTAATGTGACACTTTTTTTGACTTCTTCGATTAGACCTTTAGTATTCGCTACGCTCATTCCTTTCTTCGTTATATGTGATGTGATATAAGGCCTCTGATTCATGTGTTGCGTTGGCTTCTTTCAGTCTCTTCACTCTTTGGAAATGGTAATCCTCAACAATTCCCAAAATGACAATTTTACCCTTCTAGTGGGAATTAAGGCAAAATGAGTTACTACCAAGTTTCCCTTTGGGTTTCAGTAGACTAATTTTTACTATTCTTACTATATCGGGATAAATAGATAACGAATAAATGATTATGGAGAGATCAACCACTAGTAAAAATGAATGATCGAGCTCTAGTCTATCACAGAAAGATTCTCGCTTAAAGAGGCTGTCAATTCTGAGTTTGATAATGATGATAATGTTGGTGGTGGGAGTGTTGGTAGTGGTTTGAAAATGATGAATCCCATTAATTTTATTGTTCATGTTTATTATTTAGTAGTTGATCCACCTAAAAATTACCTGTTTTTAGTGTACATTTTATGATCATTTTATGCACATTTTTGATGATATTGCACTTTAAAGAAAAATATTTTGTATGTTTTTTATTTCAAGTATATGGAATGGACATTTAGACAAAATGAGGGCATAATAGAGAAAAATTGAGTATTTGTATGGCGCCTTAGCGCCACCCTTGGCGTTATAGCGCTATCTATCGAGTGAACCGGGCGCTATAGCGCCAGTAACCACATTTCTAGAAGATGCATTGATTTGGCCAAATTTTGAAGAAGTGTTCGAAACAAACCTTGGTTATTTTCAGTGATATATTAAATAAGCAAATTGTTGCACGGAAAAGGGACCCTTTAGAGATCTTTTAGAGACTTGGAGAAGATCTAGAATAGGATTTTAGTGTGTGTGTGAGTATTGTGTTTGTGTTTGTGTAAGAGTTTCGAGATTGCTTTAAGGAGATTCCAAGATTTGCGTGGGGAGAAGACATATGGTATTTTATATTTATATTTAAGTTTTGTTGTTAAGACTTGACTTTCAATACAAATCATGTGTTTATGTTTTATCTCCATGAATTCTGAGTAGTTCCATTTCTTTCTCCTTGAATATGAGAATTAATCTTGTGGGATGAGAATGATTTAAAGATTTATTTTTATTCTAAAAACTATGATGATATTTTTATTGATTCTTCATTGACTTTACCAATTGGCAACTTGTGAGATTAAAATCTGTTGAGAAACATAATGACCCGGGAGGGTTACGATTCACCCAACTTGTGAATGTCACGCTTCACTTTGGAAATAGCCGTTGCGATCACCCGAGAGGGAGTGCAAATAGATAGAGAGATAAGTTTTGATGGGCATAAAATTGATGTTTCTAGGGTGACAAACTAGATTAGAATCAATTCAGTTTAGAGTTTGGATCGTAAGGGTCTCTACTAGGTTTTATAGAGAGAACACAGTGGGTAATCTAAAAGTGAGAGGTCAGAATCTACTCAGCACTACAACACAAGCTGTAACAAACTTTAGGTTAACCAATATTTTTTGCTAGCACCGAGAGGGGGTAAAGTATATGAATGCTCCTATTTGTCACAATACATCATTTTATATTTTTAATCATTCAAATCCTATACTGATTTACATCTCTTTGTAAGGGGAAAGATCTTTTCATAACATTCAAACTCGTTTTTATACTTTATTACTCTTTTGAACTTTACTAAACTTTTAAATTTAATTGTTACTTCCTGCTTAAATTTAGTTTTAACTATTGCGTATTGACATTGTTCTCCTATCATATTTATATGTGATTTAGATAAAAAATTTGCAAATTAATATTAAGAGTTACAGCTTTCTCTGTGAGATCGATACTGGGATTTTTAAGAAAAATTCTATATCACTTGAAACGATACGTATATTTGCGTATTACCTCTAGTGTATTGTTTATTTTTCAAATAATTTCATTTATTGCTAAATATAATTTGAGACAAGACAATTTTAAGAAATATAAATATTAACGTAATTGTGAGTCTAGGCAGTAGTCTTTTGATATATATATATATATTATTGATCACCACTTTTTTTGTTGTAATAAAAGGGGGAAAAATAATATTTTTTTAAGAATAATGTCTAATGCTATAAAGATGTGTAATCTCTCACCTTAATAGTTTTTTGCTTTTATCATTGCTTGTTTTATATTTGCTATATTTGTTATGTGATGTTAATATCCAAAAATAACATCCTTATATATATTTGTCATCATAAAAATTAGGAAGCTTAGTGAGCTTATGAGCCCATAATATTTTATAGATTTTGATGACCATAAACTGTATTAAAAATTTTAGGTATTAATGGTCTTTTGAATAAATTGTCTGTGGATAATAGGGAAGCCATCAAAATAAATTACATGAAGACTCTTAAATTTTAAAAATTGTTTGACATGATAAGCTTTTAAGGCTACATATGAAATAACATTTCGACAACATTCGCCGTTTGAGATTTGACTCATTAAGTAACTAAAATACAAAGGGTAAATAGAGTAGGTGTCCACTCATGATATTTTTTAGAAAAGGGTAAAGTTATAATTACTTAAATTATTATATTCTAGAAGACATAAAAATTTGGATGATCCAAGAGTGGGGGATGTGAGTTAGAAGATTAATATTTCATTAATATAAACCCCCAATCAATGGTTAAGTACAACTTAATCTTTGAATCAAGATCAAATATAATTTACAAATCTTTTCAAAATTACAAGATCACCCCTAAAGTCTTTAGGAGCTTGATGGTAAATCAAAATGACAACATTTTAGGAAATAATTTGAGGACAATATTTAAATAATAACAAATACAACAAGCTTAGAACAAATAGAAAGGGAAGACTGTAAGTCTCCTAATACTTTGCATATACATCCCTAAGGTTTAAACCATATCAAAATTGATCTCAAACTTACTCATGGTTAATAAAGACATAAAACATTGAGCACAATTTAAAGAATGATATAATTCAACATGGGTTGATTGACTCAACAACATAGTAAGACCAAATGAACTAAGAGTAACCTTAGAAAACTTAAGGGTGTTTTAGAATTACATTTTGAATACCTTCTGGAGAACATTTGGGTTTACTACACTTTGTTGAGTTAAATCATCCACAAAATACAACAATCACCAAAGTTAAATCGAACAAACGTAAAATTTCCAAGGACCCACAAAATATGATTCATGACCCTTTTTACTTAAATCACAAGTGAAAACCCTGTTACTGCTTATCCTACAGTAAAACCTAATGCTCAAGGGTATGGGCCTTGGATAAAGTGTCTAAACCGTTGTGGGCAATTGGGGACATCTTGTTAATGCCATATATGAATCATCAGGCTTGTGTAAGTCAGAGGTCTAGGTGACGATGCTTATGTGTGCTAAGAGTGAGGCATTAGAATAATATCTCCTACCTCAATGACCTTCGGGGAGAGGAAATGACCAATGAAACTATTCCCCGACTTTTGGTAAGAATGTTGCCCTTAGCTCTCTTAGGCTACTATTAATTCCACTCTTAACAGGGTGATTAATTTATGAACTACTTAATTTTCCCAAAACATTTTTTACAACATAACAAAAATATCTTTCTTGTGACATTAATACTTTTAATTGTTAAGTTGACTACACATGCATGAAAGTTAAATAGTTTTTGAAATCCTGTAAAGGTCCACTAGTTAATCGCTTTGATCATGACCAGAAATTGCCCTCCATATATTGTTTTGTTGGTAACCCTTACCCGAGATTGTGATTATAAAGCACACAACCCAACTTTGAGTCCCAACATTTACCAAATTATTACAATCAACATCGATCTTTTATATGTGACAACGAGCTTTCTTTTACTCGATTCATATTTTTCTCACAATTTACTTAAGTTTTACTTTTGCCGGATTTTCTTATAATTTAATTAAATTTTCTGTATGTTGTCATATTATGTTTATTGTACTAACCCTTTTGCAGCAATAACAGAGGCCCAAGTACGCAATTTTATTTTTTACTGTATCTCTTTTACTGCGCTTTTACTGCCCTTTCATTTATGAATGTTTTTTACATACTTGCCAAACCTTTAAGATAGAGAACAATAGTCTGGTTGTTTAGGATTGATCATTATAACACATGAACAAATACATCCCTTAACTTTAATAATAATAAGATCAATTGGCTTAACAAATAATTACATGTATAAACACAACACATAAACCTCAGTGCTGCCACTACAACAAGGAACTTCGAGCAAGATGCAAGAAAATGGAGATCGACTTCGGAAAGTGGTCAACATTCTATAACAAAGTGGATCCACTTCAACAAAACTTTCCTTAGTTTAAAAAAACAAAACTCATAGGACTTCGAGGTTGTTCACCTAGTGCGACATAAATCCTCATTCCATCTTTAGCTTTTGCACAATCATGTTGTGCAATATAAACCCTGACTCCATTAGGATTTTGAGGTCGTCATTCGCTATGACATAAATCCTCTTATTTTCCAAGCTATCTGCATGATTTGAATATCATGCAAATGTAAGCCATACATAATAAAATTAGCAGGATTGAAACATTAAATAACATCATCTTCAAAATTGAAGCCAAATCGTAGGATAGTTCGAAAAGTCACTGAGGTTCTCCTCAGGATCCATGAAGTCCCCTACTTCTCATCCCTTTGGACTTCTAAAATAATTGTTCATATTTGTTTCCTTCCCACTTAACTTTCCAAGTCCGACCTTGAAACCCTAAACGATAAATTCTTGATGGCAAATCCTCTTATAATCATCGAGAGTTTTCTTAAGTAATTTTGGTCATTTAAGATATAAATAATTATAGGGTTTGTTGTTATAGGGAACTGAGAACCCATATAAAATAAACCCTAGTTAATCCTTCTATTAGATGGGGCAACTTGTCAGTCATACATAAAAGGTTTGCAGACCAAGCATATGTCCTAAATTATATAGTTTATATGATAGCCCACTATCATGTAATATGTCTATCTTTCGGGACGGTATATTATTTGTAGTGTTGCACTCGATTGTCTGAACTATTAAATGTATGGGATCGGTTCGGTCTCATATTTTTCAAAATTAAATCATTATTTTCAAAATCAAATTATATACACACACTAAATTTAATTCGAAATCGCGTTCGAAAGACGACCGACAGTGTTAGACATGTAAAAATGAAAGTTTAGGTGTTAGATATGTACATTCATAAGAATTCTTTGGTATGTTTGAAAATATCCAAATATAAAACCACCCTAGAAAGCAAAAAAAAAAAAAAAAAAAAAAAAAAAAAAAAACTTTTTATTCCTCTCTACTCACTTTAATGGCTGTAAAAATCATTCTCAAACATGTATCCTTTGACTAGATCGGAAAACCTCTGAGCTTAACTACTGTTACGACCAATTTCTTACCTTGAGACAACTTTATGTTCTTGTGAACTTATATAGAGAAGGCATACTGTCACTTTAACAAGTTCTCTAAAATAACAATATGTAGAGTTCTTCTCCCAACTATTCAGACTAAACTCATTAGTAGCTTCCAAACATGTATTTTGTTATTATGAAAATCAAGTTAAGCAACTTGTAAGTTCATGAGGCTAACAAGAAGTTATATGTTAACTTATTTAGGATCACTTTAGTTTTCTAATATTTATTTTATTTCTTGCCTTTGTTTTTTTTTTAAAAGCTTATTTATTTAATGCATTTTTTTTATGATTTTATTTTTGGTTTTAAAAATTAAATTAACTTATTTTTAAAAATACAAAATTTTTTTTTTTTATAATTTTTAGAAAAAACTAAATTTTCTTAACATGTTAAATATATTTTATTTAAAATCAAAATATAAGCAGAGTAAAATAAAAATAAAAAACAGAAGTGATCTCAAGTAGAGTAGGGCATTGGGCGGGTCGGATTTGGCACGAGCGGAATTATTTTGGATTTGATCAGTCAGAGACTCAGAGCGAGTTCGGTTAAGCTTGAGCCTGATCTCTATTTAGAATTTTATAGCCAAGCCCGCTGAGTAAATACATTGGGCTACCTTGTGGTCCTGCGGGCCTTAAGAGAAAAAATTTTTTTTTTTGAATGGATAAAAACTATTGCATATGAAAATATAGGACATTATTTTGTATTTTAAATTTATATCTAAATTTTACAAATCCTACGGGATTTTCACATCCAATTCCAAAGATTTTCCAAAATGAAAAAATGTTGAGGTTTCAAAAATGTAAATACATAGGAATAAATAGTATCCCTATAAGAATTTAAAGTTTAGATTTCAAACAGTACAAAAAATATTTGAATGGTTTGTGTTAAATATGAAGTTTATGTGTTACATATATAAATATGTAAGAATTGAATGGTATGAATTTAGATATGAAGTTTAGGTATTAAATATGAAATCTAGTAAGAATTGAATTATATATATATGTGTGTGTGTGTGTGTGTGTGTGTGTGTGTGTGTGTGTGTGTGTGTGTGTGTAGATATGTGTGTGTCTATATATATGTATGTATGTATGTATTTAAATATGAAGATTAGGTGTTAAATATGTAGATACATAAGAATTGAATGATAGGTATGTAGATATGAAGTTTAGGTGTTAAATATGTAAAGGCATAAAAATTGAATAGTATGTTTGTAGTTATTTAAAATTTAGATTTCAGATATATAAATACATAAGATTCGCATGCTAAAATTTTTTCTTACATGCATAGTATGATAGTCTTTAAGACGGCTATAAATCCTACAAAAATTGTCGTTTTACCTGAAATTTGGGTCGAGTTCAACATGAGAGGGCCGGGTTTGGTTGTTTCGGGCATTGACTTAAGTCAATGCAGTCTCGAGCCGGAACGGGCCCGCCAATTTTTTATTTTCTTACAGCCAAGTCTGCCCATTCTAAACAATCTTATGGCGAGCCTGTCAGGCCACCTAGGAAACATTGAGAAGGTTCCCACTAAAATAAGAAGCATTTAATGTTTTAGAAAATCATTTAAATTATTTTTTAATTGAAAGAATATCATTGTTTGAAATCATATGTAGAAAATTCAATGAATGTGATGGAGTAAGAGTTAAGTCCAATTTTGTGAAGTATAATATAATTTGATCATTAACACTAATTACTTCACAATTAGATTTTTAAACATATTAAATAGACAACAAAATCATTAAAAAAGAGAAAAACTTGAATATAAAAACATATATGCATTCATAAGATTCCATAAACTTCAACCATATTAAAATTGAAAACTTATTGAAAATTATAAGAAGTAAAATAATCATCCATAATTGACAGAGATGTTACAATTAGAAGAGATGTTGTAGGATTGAGTTAAGTATTTTAGAAATATAGATGATATTAGAAATATTTTAGATCAGTTTTAATTATGTTCATTATTTTTACAATATTTTATAAAATTATACTATATCAAGCATAATGAAATCTATTGGAACACACATCAAGCTAGATTATTTTTGGAGTTTATGAAGTTCATTTGGGACTTCTAGTGATATATAATTGAGCTTTTACTCAAGTAGACTATGATCTAAGTTTCTTAGTGGTATTACATTTAATTTTGTTGAATGCTAGGATATGAATACCTTTATAGAAAATACTTAATAAATTATCTGTTGACCCATATAATATCTGTTATCATCAAATTAAGTAGCAAGCTACACCTGAGCATATAAGTTTAATAAACACTAATCTATCTTAGTCTATTCTAGCCAACATTACCTTGTCTAGCCCTCAAGAACACCCTATTGGAGTAGTTATTTTGTCCACATACATAACTAAGATCATCTTTGTTGAACTGTGTAAGAGGCCTACTTAATCTAAACCTTAGTAAATTACACAAGATTTAGACCTAATATGACATGGTTCATCAAACACTCCATTTATTTAAACCTAGTATACTCTAATACTTACTAGAATAATTAAATTTATTTAGCTTGGTTTTATCAGTCAACTTAATCTAATGTCACCGTAGTGACTTTTATATTGATTGGCCCACTTAATTCCTAGACTAATTTGGGTCGACTCAATGGTTTAGCCTTTTCATTTAAATGATTAGGACCAAACCCAATTAATCTTAATCTTAATCTACTTTTATTTATCTACTAGAGTACCCTTTACATTTGATGTGACAAATCCTAAACAATGAACTTTGTTCTTGATAAGCTAAACTTTTATTCATAGTTTATCCTAAGTCGACCCTTGACTAAATGGACAAATCTTGTAACAATAAACCTTAGCTTACACAATAGGCTAGACATGTGAACCAATTATCAACATGTAACCCTAGAAAACCTATATTGATGAGTTAAATCATAGGCGGCCCATATTAACTCATACAGTTAACATTCCACCATAGTCAATCCTGAGATCAAACCTAACATGATTAATATATGGGGAAACCTTAGTAAATGTACCACTTAATTAGTCCAAACACAAAGTTGAAATTGTTATTTTAATTAATCCAATTATTATTTAAATTTTGAATTGATTTGACCTAAATTGATCTAAACTACACTAAATTTGTAGGATAGACCTTAGGTTCCCCACTTAATTTTGTTGATTGGGCCATTAGTCATTTAATCCGTAAGACTGGACAAAATTCCTTAAATGTGTCAAAATTAGGCAAATTGGCCAAGCATATGATCCTACTAATCCTAGAATTTATTGCTTAATTTCTTAAACCATAAGCTATCATCAAAATCCCAAGATCCAGTATAATCAACTCCCAAAACCTAAGTCAACCGAACTTGGTTGAATAAATCAAGCATAACTAAACATAACCCAGACGATCAAATCCCATGTGCTAGTTGATCTAGGTTAGCATATCCTAACCAATTCAAAAGCACTATTCTCTGGACTATTCTTATAAAGAAAGACAGAGGTTGGGAGAAATATGCAGAGATACCATCTTAGACTTGTACCCAATCTCTAATTAAAGTGAGTGCAATTCTAGGCCTCCTAACTACCTAGAAAGTTAGATGTGAAGATGAAAAGTATATAATTTGAGAAATCTAGAAAATTTGGAAAATGAAGTTCTTTGCATCAGTTTTATGAAGGCATCTCTTTTTTAAAGCCACATTAATTTTCTTATACTAATAGCCTCTAAGCATCAATACAGAGTGAGAATATTTTGTAACCTCTTCATGTGTAACCTAAAACTTATATAATTATCCCAAAAGCTCTATAATCATTCAAAAATTTCTAAGCAAAGAAAATCTAAAATCTTTTTAAGTTCCTGACCATTAGACTACTATAAGCTTTGATAAGATGACAGTTTGATGGCTTTGAATCTTTTAACTTCTAAATCCTTCAATCAATAAAGACTAGAAAGGCATATAGCTCCGTCTATAAATGACATGAAGCCCTAACCCTAATTTTTATAGCCTTTGAAACCAACATTTTTATATCCAGCTGTTCTAATTAGCCATTCTAAATCCCATGTACTAGAGTGGTGATAATCATAACTTTAATAATAATAAATAGATTTCATGGATGATTTTTTTGCATTGTGTCATATATCATATTGTACTTACTTTTTGAATCCATCGTGTGGTCCCCATGCTTCGTTAACATGCATGTTGGATCGATTAGTTGATGATGTCTTATGGTGAGACAATAATTGGGGATCATTGAACTTGTGTATTCTAATACTTGAAATTTGTTTAAAGAAAATTGATTTTGCTTAATTAAATATACGATCAACAAATGATTACCAAAAAGAATTTAGGGAATTTTTAATTCCTACAAGGATTATATTATTAATAATAAATCATATTTTGTTAAAATATTAATTTAATATACTATTTTTTAAAAATTATAATACACTTTATGGAATAATAAAATTATATTCCCTACAATTAAAAAATTTATATAATTAAAATAAAGTTTTTATAATTTGTTTAATTCATTATTTGGATTAAATAAATTATTAATTTTTTATGAATTAAATATATATTATAACATGACATCCTACACTTGCATGCATTTTCATAAACTTATATAAGATACTTACATGATTTTATATTCATTATTCATACATCTCAACTTCAGAGAGGCGCACCATTAATTCAAAAAACTCTAAAACTACTTTTATATTGTGAAAACAATATTTATGGTCATGAAATTATCCTCTTTTTTTTTCAAAATTTAGAATTTAGTGACATTTTTTCTCTTAAAATTTTTGAAAATTCTTAAAAGTTCCCAAATGTTTGCATACTTTAGACATTATTTTAATCATTGGAAATTATCTCTATAATCTTGAAAATATTTTGATGAACTCCCCCTATAATTTGAAGTAGAAGATGGAATATTAGTTTTATGTAAATCCCTTTAGAACTCAGATATGTTATTTATGCATATGTTCTTATACATACATAAAATTCCATTAAGTTTTAAACCGAACATCCTTAATTAACATTATTAAGTATGATATCATGCTTATAACAAATTTAATGGTAGAATTATGAAAAGTAAACTCAAATAAATTTTTGTAAAATGCTAATAATGAATCCCAATATCAAATAAAATTTAAGCACATAAGTTGTAATTTTTAGAATTTATATAAGTAATAAACATACGAAAATTATATAAATAAAAATGGCATTTAAAAACATAAGTGATAAATTCAAAATAATATAAAAATACAATTTAGATTAGTTTTAAATATGTTCACATGTTTATGATTTTAACAAAATCCGACTTAATAAAATACAATAAAAATGATTAAAGGACATACTAAACTAGATTATCTTTGATGCTTGTTATCTTTATATTGGGTATTTTAGTCATGTAAAGTTAAGCATTCATTCAAGTGAATAATACTCCAAAGTGCTTAGTGTACTTGTTTTTCAACTTTATAATTGTTAGGATAAGAACACACAAAAAATGATGCTTAGTAAATCATTAGAAGTAGTGTGTTAAATATAAGTCACTTATCTAAGCCTAGCCTAGCACCCTAAACTAGTCTAACCGTTATACTTATATAAACATTTGATAATACTCCTATTTAACTTAGAGAAGCCTACCTTGTATTAGCCTCGGTGAACCTAGAAGTTTTTGGGACCAATTATCATCAAATAAAATAGTGAACCTAAAAAGTTAGTGGTAGCCAATGGTTCAAAACATTGTCCACTTAACCTCATAAGCGATAAAGGTTCGAAAGCCAATTAGTTCCACAAAAATTAAATCAATAAATGGCGTTGATTGAAGATTTATGCATCACATCATACATTATATCCCTACTCATTTTTTGACTTTACCATGCATACCCCACTATTTCATGATGACCATGGAGTTTTATAATAAATGACAAGTTGAAGGATGTTTTATTATTCCTACTTGTTACCTGGTTACTACTTTTCTTATATAACGTCTTTTATGATGATGCGAAAGCTCTTCTACTTAAATCCATCCTATTAAACTTAACCTAAAACTTAAAAAAATGTGTAACCACTTAGGGTTATGGTTGAAAATCAACCAATGCACTTGATGAATACCTTGAACTCAACTTAATTAATATTCAATCGTGTTTGTTCAATAATAAATAGACAAATTTGAACATTTTTTTAACTAGAATGTTAAATGAGTAAATTTTGAATATAGTCCAACTCGTTTATTAATGTTTACAAATAACTCGTTTATTGTTCAACAAATAACTTGTTAAATGTTTTATACTTATAAGGTATACTATTTAAGTAAAATTGATTAACCAATACATCTTTAATTATATATTTAATAGTCATATATCATCATTTAATATCAATATTTATATCAATTTAATGTAATTTCTTCTTTTTGTTCTTCAATGAACAAGTTAGTACTTAATTATGTTATCTAATAGCAAAAAAGCTAAACTAGTTAAATGCTAATTTAAAATTTGTTCAGTTGCTCTATTTATTTAAAATTGTAAAACTATTTATTAATAATTTTATATAAAAAAATCAAATCATCATTTGAATTTTCACCTTATTTTCTACCTTTATATAAAAATTAAATACAAATTATTTATTTTATATAATAAATCAAATCGTCGTTTGAAATTTTAGCTTATTCAATTAATATAAACAAGCTAAGTTTCAATTAAGTATGTTTATTAAAAATTTAAGCAAGCATAGCATGAACATATATGTGAAAGCTCAACTCAAGCTAGAATTGAACATGAACAACATATGATTCGACCAAGCCAAGTACAATCCATGACATATTTAACTTGACTCAGCTCGATTTAAGCCTTACTTAGGGGTATTTTGTTGGAGGGATTTTAAGTGCACTACTTTTTAAATGCAAGGGTTTTAAAGTTTTTAGTGCTTAGTTAAGTGCAAGGTAGATTCAAAATATTTTATAGAAGAATTTAAAACACATCTCTTAGTTCAATTTTAGTGTATTAAACAATATCAATCGATTTGGAAATACACCATGATACCTTTGCTCGATGCAGTCTCAAACCAATGAAACTCAGAATCCAATATCACTTGCAACCCTAATTGAACCTATTGGCATGATCGACACTCGCCTCGTGATGCTCACAACCCTCACCTTATTATGCTTGTGACCCACCTTCTATAATAAATCCATAATGCCATGATGATCTTTCAATTTTATTTATAAACTCTGATGATAACCCATCAAACCCTCCCTCTAACTGCATTAATGTTTTTAAACTCATCATATCTATCCTTGTGCTCAAAACTTATAACATTTCCTAGCCCAAAAAAATGATTATACTCGGAAGCAACCAAGCATCAAATTACTCTTGAATTTATTTTATAAGATACTAAACAAAACATAATATTTCGAATGAATATATTTCTTTTTATTGTATTTAAAATAAGCTTAACTGTCAAATATTTGCAAATAAATAGCCCTTCAATTATTATTTTTTAAATTAGCTGAACATTCCCATCCATAGCTCAGTAAAGCAACTAGATGTCAATTTCCATATATCAGATATGTTGATTTAAGTATTGAGGTTATAATCTAAACATAGATGTTTATCCTATTAGTATAGCCCGAATAATTCATATGATCCTCAACCTAATGAGTTTGTATATGATTATGATTCACTTTAAAATAACTAAAATAAATCAATATCGATTGTCCCTTGTAAGCATCCTATTATAGAAGATGACTTGATGTGTTATCCTCATTATATCATACAAGTCTAATTGAAATCTTTGTTTAAAAAATATACCTAGGAGGGTCTAGTGACATTACCATTCCAAGTAAGATATCAAACTAGATAACATGCATTCTAATCTTTTATGGTGTGGGTTATAAGTCCAAAGACAGACGTCTTTATAGTATATGGAAGAATCATCCTACATAATCCATTCCATTGTGGAGTCTAAGATTATTTTATTAAAGCGCGTACTTTCTTCAAGTGACATGAATCTAGTATGAGCATTTTTCTTTAGAGAATGCAGAGTATATATTCCCCTTAGGCATTGCTTGTTAAGTTTAAAATCCTAATTTATGGATTTAGAAGACCATTTAACTTTGCATAGGTCAATAACCTTGTTGTATTATTAGTCTAATTTAGATATCACTCTTGAGATCATTAATATGATTTTAATAAGTATAATTATGTTCCTAGCATTTAGGCTATCCTCATTAATTATTAGATGTATTCCTCTAATCTATATCTCATTAACCTCCATAGTCTTCAACAAAATTTCTTTCACAGTTTGATATTCTTGAAGCCTAAGTATATCTTGACTGATCATATCCCATCTACCTTGTGATGTTGAAAATAAGCAACTCTTTAAACGAGAGTTATCTCAGGTGTTTGTTTTTTTAAATGTTATGCTTAGTATGTAATTAACTATAAGGGTTTGCTACTATAAAAAATATTGATCTGTAAAAATAAAATAATTCATATTTGAATCTTATATATCCTTCAGGAGAAATCTCTTAAATACACAACTCTGTTTTTAAAAAATTCATGAGATAAAGGTGATATGTCTTATGTCATCCAAGTTAAAAATCACTTCCTCATTGCACAATATGAGTCTTATGATGTCCACAATCACGATTAAAAAAAACTAAAGATGTTGCAACATTAAATGAGACAATAATTTTAATAATATGCTTTCAAAGCATTAGCTTATGCAAGCTAAGCATGATAAAAAAACAACAAAACAACACAAGAATATTGCCACATTCAATTTTCAATCTCTCTACAAAATATTGGTACAACTTCAACATAGATAACAAAAAGCCTCACGATTAGCTGAAATTAAAAATTTGGATATTCCACTCCTAAAGACAACACAACAAAATTTATGAGAAAACAAAGACCACATGAAAGAAATTCAATAACGACATTTCGATTCATGGACTTTGAATCATGATAATAACATCTTCGATTTGTCCATAAACTAATATGATAATTATCATCATCATCCAAGTGCTCAATCAATTCCTTGCATATTTAGCGTATCATTCAGGAATTATCCAACTCATCAAAACTAGAGTTTGATCTTATAGAATACTCTGCTACAAGCTTTGCAAACATAGATGACTTATTCTCCAGCAATCTAGTCGGAGAGTTGTGCTCAATGATTAACCCTGTAAAGTATAAAGATCCACCCATCAACATTCTATACAAAAGTTAAATGATGCAAAGAAGAAGAAAAGGGTATAAAAGAAAGAAGACCAACCATTATCAAGAAGAAGGACAATGTCACTATCAAGGACTGATGTTATCCTATGTGCTACTGTGATGACCGTTGAATCAGAAAATTGTTGCCTCAATGTTTTCTGAATTAGATTATCAGTTGCAGTGTCAACTGAAGCCGTTGCTTCATCAAGTACCAATACTTTGCTTCTTTTGAGAATTACTCTTCCAAGGCAAACCAATTGACGTTGACCCACACTCCAGTTTTCACCATTTTCAGTCACTGTAAGTAGATTTTGTTTACCAAAATACCATGTGTTATAAATGTGAAAATATAAAGTTCTTAAGCTAGGTCCTATTAATGAATCACTACCACACATCAAGGGTCATTACTAGCATAAAAGCTTTACTCATATTTTCACTTATGGACTATTTTCTGCTTCATGTGCATTTCAACACCATCGAAAAATAACAAATAAGTTAATTGGAACCTTACCTATTGAATCTAATTTATTTTCTTTCTTGCGAACTTCATCACCAAGTTGGCAACAGTCCAATGCCTATGAAAGAAAAAAAAGAAAAAAAAAGCAATAAAAGATGTTATAAATGATAAAAAATAAGTCTTCAAGAAAGTTAAAGAGATTAGCGTTCAGAAATTGAAAGCACCTCCCAGATTTGCTCATCTGTGTGCTCTTCAAGTGGATCAAGATTGCTACGCACGGTTCCCTCAAACATAGTAGGATCTTGTGGAATAATACTCAGCTTGGATCTCAAATCATGAAGTCCAATAGTTGAGATGTTGATGCCATCAATAATAATTTCACCAACCGTAGGATCTATGATACGGAAGAGTGTTTGAATTAGAGTAGATTTTCCACTACCAGTTCTGCCAACAATGCCAGTCTTCAAGCCTCCAGGAAAATTGCATGTAAGACCTTTCAAAACAAATGGCATGTGTGGCGCATAACGGACCTATGTTGAAAATAGTTAGGATTGAAGTATTAATCAAAATTGATAAATATATTATATTGGAAAAACTTTTGAATAACAAAAGTAATGTACAAGTGTTGTTAAAGGAAGGAACAAGCCGACATTAATTTTAAGTGCTTACAAAAAACCAAAAAAAATTACTCATAAAATGGATGTAACGTAACCCCTAAAGAATGTGAATTTATAGTATTAAATCCTAAATGTCTTTCATAGGGCTATGATGCTGATAATAATGACCACAAAGATGATTAGAATGAGAATAATGATGAAGACTTCTCCCAAGCCCCAAAACAATTATCTACAAACTGCCCTAATTATCTAATTCATTTTTTTATTTGCATATAATATTGTGCTCCTGCTAAACAGTCTTGTGACAAGCCAAAGAAAAAAAAAGGATTTTATTCTTGTGATCTTACAAGTTGATTCTACTTCAATCTGTAACTAGATTTAGAAAGAATTTTGACAAAAATGATAAAAATCAAATATTTGGAGGATTTCAAAGAAATAAACTAAAATAATGAGAAATGTAGAAAAAATATGATATCCAAAGTGAAAAATCATCATATCTTATATTCCTTAAAAATAATACTTTGGTGAATGTGACTCATTTTAAATATCTTATAGGGACACTTGAAGCATTCTCAACTAGAATTTTATTTGTCATTTAGAAAGTAAGTTCATAGAAGAACACCATTCATGCTTTAATGCAAAGTTAAAGCAAGCAAATTCATAGATCTTTGGAACTTATATGAGCTATTTAAGTTCCATGACTTTGCCTCTAATCATTCTCTCCTTCTTTTAAGTTTAACATAATAAGTTCACCAAAGATTGGTGGATATCTAATAGTCTATAAATAATAGAGGCACAAGGATCAAAAATATGAAAATTATAAATATTTTCTCCAAGAATAGTGAAAATTAACTTTGGAGGAGCTCCGCCAATTGAAAATCCTTCCATATCAACACAGTTATAGCTAATGTAGCTTATATTATTCGGGTCTGCAATGTTGTTGAAATATTAAGAGAATAGTTATAATCCTTCCTATTTTTACTTTTGATCATGAGGGTAATCTACCTCTATCATTGTAATTGTATGTTGATGTTTCATAAAATATTACAAGTATTATTACATATGAAACCACATTACTTTAAAATTTACCTATTAAAAAGCTATGAAAATAACATTGAATGGTATTTCATTAAATATAATTACTCTCTTTAGAAAATTCTAGTAATTTCATTTTTGTTGACCATATGCCATTAACAGGTTCAATTCATCTTTTCTAACAAGTTTAATATTACAGGAAATGAAATGGAATCATGATTTGATTGTTACAATTTTTTAAATGGTAAAAGGTCATATGGGAGATGTATCAGCCTTTTCTCATAAAAAAATAAATTCCATAGAATATAAAAATTAAATTTTCATCTCAAAACATGTAGTTATACATAAAGTACCTAAATTATTCATTTTGATCTGTTTGTTAAAACAATCCCTAGAATAGAATCCATTATTAATTATATATTTTCCTCTCTATTTCCTTCTTAACCAAATACTTAAATTACATATTATATCCTACAATTTTAAAAAAATAGTACTTCTCAAGTCTCACTCTGACATGTAGAGAACTTATTTTGATCGAAATAAATTTTATAAACTTTAGTTCCCACCTTTATATCAGCCTTTCCTTTTTTTTTTTTTTGTTTGCACCATCACGAACATAAATTTACAATGGCTGAGCCATCAACTAAACTATTTAATTGAGATAAGTCAAATTAAATTTTATCTTCTTTTACACACTCATGTAAAATGTGATCTTTTCTTTTATAATTTTATGTAAATCTAACTTCTCTATTAATTTAAGCTCACACACATAAAGCATAATGCTAAATAAATCAATACTATTTGGTCTCAAAAATGTTCTTTTCTTTTGTATTTTCCAAAAAAGATGGATGCTTGGTGAATTTTTGGCACCTTAAACATCTAGGACTATCCTATTCTTACTCCTTGGCCTCTTGGATAAAATCATTTGATATTCAATGAAAATGGTCCACCTTAGTAATTGTTGGTTCTTCAAAGCTTGCTCAAGATATAACTCATAGAAAAGAATACAAAGGCAAATCTCTTTAACTTAATAACGTCAACAATTCATCTTTATTGAATGTTGCATGAAAAACCTATTTGCTGCAAATAATTTTGCAATTTGAACCAGTGCGACTTGGTCTTTTCACCATTCCCTTCATGATACTTCTATACAGATTTTACCAACCCATCTTATTGATGCATCTTTTACACTTGGTTCCACATACCCAAACTATTTAATTCTATTTTCTACAATATCATCTTTCATAGATTATATTTCAATACTCTAATAATGCCTTTTTTCAATTCAACCTTTCGAGTTTTTACATACCCATCCATGTTTTCACAATTTTTCATGCATTCAATTTAAGATTCTCATTTTTGTCATGCTCTACTTCTCTATCAATAATTTCTTTACAGCCTACTACTCAATGTCATAAAATATAATCAGCCAAGTTGTAATTATATTATAATTTACATTTATAACTTGATACTATTATCATATCAACCATAATACTCAGGCATTTATTCATTTTAGTTACCTATCTTTATTCTAAAATTATATCATCATCTGAATTCATATTCATCTAACTAATATATCCAACATTACCATAAGTAAAATTATGCTGAGGATTACCTGCAGGTCACGAAGTTCCAAATCTCCTTTTGATGGCCAGTTACCGTCAGGTCTGTTAGTTTCTATAACAAGAGGAGGCTCACTAGAAATGTTTGAATACTGAAATATCCTCTCCACTGCAATTATTTTGTTTTCAAGGTTACATAGGGTCCATATGACCCATGCCTGCAGCATATTCAGATTAAGACCGTATGTCACGGCAAGGCCAGCAAGTCCTGTTATGCAAAAACAAAATGTTAAAGTTTTTATCATATAGTAGTTGCTTGATAAATTATATATTTCTGCAAAAAATAAAATTACCGGGATCAATTACCCCTCTTGGCAAGCAAATCAAGAATATCAAGCAAAATGCAAAAACAATGGATGACAACAAATCCAAACGAAAGCAAAGCCACTCCATAGCAGAGTTATTATGAAACCGTGGTCGATTGCATTCG
This sequence comes from Papilionanthe hookeriana x Papilionanthe teres, assembly GCA_022702705.1. Taxonomy (NCBI): domain Eukaryota; kingdom Viridiplantae; phylum Streptophyta; class Magnoliopsida; order Asparagales; family Orchidaceae; genus Papilionanthe; species Papilionanthe hookeriana x Papilionanthe teres. The sequence goes on along the minus strand of CM040433.1, from coordinate 27,162,466 downwards.
TCCAAACGCTGTGAATTAATGTCTATAAATCTCGATTCTTCACCGAAACTTCTAATGGTTGTTGATCCTGATAATGATTCTGAAAAATGCTGTATAATTGGAGCTTTCAATAACCCCACCAACCTCGCTAATTCTCGTGCTGTATCGATGTAATATCGCTGCAGCAAGAAATAAGAATAGGAATGCCATGTTCAGCCCCCTTCAGTACAAATAACTTCATGTACACACCTCACAGTTCTTATATACTCACATATTTAGCACAAACTTTCATATTTTTACATACATACGACTCAAATCATTGACAATTCACCCAAAATACCAGTATTACTAACTTTTTAAAACCAAAACACACGTTTTCATGCATAAATTTTTAACACCAAAGTGTTATAAATATAAATATCAAAACTTTAGTAGGTGTTAGATATGAAAAATGCAAGAATTGTGTGATATGTATGCAAATTTCCCGTAAATAAAAGGAAGCGTTGTTTATTTTAATCCAGTCAAATGACTAAATAAACTCAAAGTAAATATGAGTTCTGATTTGGTAATACCTGATACCAGAAGCTTAATCCAAGAACTGGAATACAGATGATGAAAACCTGCCATGCAACTTGTGACATGACTACAATAATTCCAATGAGTTGTATGATTGTGAATGCAAATGTGCCAATCTGGTAAGGTATGCTCGTGTCTACATCGCTCTGATCAGTTGAAGCCTGCATCAACAAATTCTTTTTCATAAATTTCACCAAAGCAATAAAATATTTTCAACAAATTTGAATTTGCTTGAACTTGCAAACCCTGTTTAAAATTCGTCCACTGGGAGTGGAATCAAAGAAGGACATTGGAGCACGAAAAATGCTGAAATGCATCTCATTGAACAGTATTGTAGCAGTTTTGAGTCCAGCCGTGGCAAGTAGCAAAGCTCTGATAAGGATGCAGATAGAACTCCCAATGGCTAATGCAATATAGATAGAGATGAGAGTAAGTACAGTAACTGGAGCTTCCACATCTTTGGATGGTGGAGCAGCCCAAGCCATCCAGTAATTACTAGCTATCTGTAGTACTTGAAAGAGCGTCTGGGCACAAAGTATCAGTGGCACTAAAGCACCTTTATATGCTTTTGTGATATAATTCCAGTAAACCCAAAACCCAACTCTTCCTTTCTCCCTTTCTTCTTCTTGCACAAGCTGGCCTTTCTGAATCTCTGTTTCATTAACTTTAGAGTTTTGTGCATCTTTCTTATCTTCATCAGGAGTCTGCTTGCTACCTTTACTATTAGCTGAACTGTTATCTTCAATATTGCTTGAATTATCTTTAGCAAGTTCCATATTGTCAAGAACTGATAGAGCTTCTTTATGAGCGCCTACTAATTCCATTAAGTTCCTTCCAGAATTGATTATCTCATTGTATTTACCCATTTCCGTTATCCTTCCATCTTTCATTACCTAACAAGAAAGTTGCATTCTACTCAATATTTGCATCCAAAGTTAGAATGAATGAGTTATGGAACTCACCAATATAAGATCAGCGGTGGGCAAAAATTCAACTTGGTGGGTGACATAGACTATGGTTTTAGAAGCCAAAACCCCAAGCAAGCATTCCTGTTATTAGAAGTATGGTTGTCAATGACTTTAATCATTTGATGATAAAATATTATAGAGAATTACAGATGAACATAAGAAATTATAATTAGAACTAATACATTATATGAATTTCAGTATTAGATAGGATAAAAGTCATATATTGCTAAGATGAGTGTTGCCAAATAAAGAATGCATGGGGGCAACATCTATAAATTGAATAAAGAATATATTAGAGAGAGCGCGGGGGCAACATCTATTGAATGCGATGTAGAAAAATAGATATAAATGGTTTGAAATTTATAACAAATGCAGAAAATGTGCTATCAGACAAGTGGATGATATTAGTGCCAAAATATTAGAAAGAAAAAGATGTTGGCCTAATAATATGGATAAAAGTTATTTGCATAGAATATGTTTAATGTCTGGTGCAGTACCTAAATGGAAAAGAGGGGAAAAAGAGAATTAAAAAAAAGGCCCCAAAGGGTTTGGATAAAGCCAATGATGAGGAAGACCACAATGATGATGATGTTGTTGTTGTTACAAGTGTTTTAAAATAGATATGTCATGTTTAACATAAGACTAGTAAATCATAGAAAATAAATTACGTATATGGATATGACAAAAATAAATTACTTATACTATATATGTGGATATGAAAATTTTAGAACATTACTATTCATAATAAAAGAATCGTTCTTTAGCATCAATCCAAGAAACATGAAAACATAAACAACAAATAGGTTGATTAGTTAAAGAAATGGAAGTAATGGTTAGAAGGCATGTACCTTAAAAAGATGAGAGCCAGTATGGGCATCAACAGCACTAAATGGATCATCAAACAAAAAGATATCAGCATCTTGGTATAAGGCTCGTGCAATTTGGACTCTTTGCTTCTGTCCCCCACTCAGATTGATGCCTCTTTCCCCAATAATTGTTTGGTCACCAAAAGGAAGAATCTCTAAATCCTTTTTCAATGAGCATGCTTCCAGAACTTTGTTATACTTTTCTGAGTCCATCTCCTTACCAAAAAGTATATTGTCTTGAATCTTTCCACTCTGTATCCATGGTGATTGTGCGACATAAGCTGTCAACCCACACAATTTCACTGTTCCAGCTATTTTAGGAACTTCACCTAAGATACAAGCAAGCAAACTGGACTTCCCAGAGCCAACAGTTCCACAAACTGCTACTCTCATACCATCTAGTATCTTAAAATTTAAATCTTTTAGGGTAGGAGACTCAGATGAAAGGTCCCATGAGAACATTCCATTGCTCACTTCGATTGCAACATCAGAACTTCCTCTAGGAAGCCTTTCTACAAAATTCTTTTGTAACTCCTCAAGATGAAGAAATGATGTTATCCTATCTAATGAAACTTTTGTTTGAACAACCATAGAGATGGTATCAGGAAGATTGTATATTGGTCCCTGCAACACTCTAAATGTTGCAAGTGCTGACAGAACCTTTCCTGACTCTAAAGGTATCCCCATAAGCACACAAGCTCCAAAAGTAACCACAGCTACAAAAGAAGGTGTACCCCAAAACACAAAAGTAGTCATCGCAGATGTGTAAACATATTTCTTCAACCAATTTGTCTCATTTTTTCTCAATTCAGCTATCTTTGCCAAGAACTTCATCTCCCAGCCTTGAAGCTTCAGAATCCTCATATTTCTTAAGATTTCTGAAGTGGATTTCATTCTTACATCTTTTGCTTCCATCACCTTTTCTTGGTACTTCTCTTGCATTTTACCCAAGGGAAAATTTGCTAACATAACAACAAAAGTAGCAGCTAAAGCAGCTAGTGAAGCAAGGCCCAACCTAGCATACAAGATAAACAGAGCCAAAGCTACTTGAACTGGGATCATCCACAGATCATGTAAGTACCAAGTAAACATTGCAACTCTATCAGCATCAACGCTCATGATATTGATGATCTCCCCACTGGTACGACCTTGCCTTGCATTGCTTGACAGAGTAAGACCCTTTCGATAGATAGTTGATACCAGAAATGACCTGACTCTCAAACCAATTTGTCGTAATCTGAAGTACCAATGCCTCTCTGTAAGGCATTCAAATATTTTTGCAATTATGAATGTCATTACTAAAACATAACCTTCGTTAGCAAATGCCTGGTAACCGTTAAGAAACTGAACAAAGTAATCAATAAGATAGGGACCAACATAGGAAGCAATTGTATAAAGAAGCGCATATATGGATGTAAGTAAGATAAGTCTCCAAGAAGATAAGATTAATGCCTTTGCTAAATTGAAAGAAGTTATATGAGCAGTCCCACTGTTATTGTCATCACCACTAGTTGCTTTGCAAGCTTCAAGATTGCCATTAAAAATAGGTAGAAATCCATCGACACTATCTCTGTGGTCCAGCTGTGGTACATCTTTAAGGTCTAAAGTCTTCTTATTACCAAAAGCAATTAATGGATTCATCCAAGAGAAGGTGAGGATGCTAAGAAAACTAGCATTTGTGAACAAAGAGACATTGCCAATACCACCATCACTCTCACTTGGTTCACCATTAGAACTACTGACCCCACCATTCAAGAGAGATTCTTGGAGATGATTACTCCCATCTTCAACCCTCTTTCCAAACAACCCAGTATATTTAAGAATGAGAGCAGATATAAGAGACCCAATATCCAATAACCACATATGGGTTCCCATGATCCCAAGCTTGCTATAACAGAAAAAATCAAAGACAATGGAGAAGCAGGAAATGAGCAAGTAGACACCCCACCATATCCTATGAACAGCAGGGAATCTATTCTCACTACATGGAAGGAAAGAGAAGTGCAAGTAAGCCGCAATGGCAAGCCATGTGATTGCTCTAACGCCCAAATCCAATTGGGTGGCATGTTCTTTAACAAAAACCCCTCTGCCATCACTATACCAGAAGATATCATAGATGCACAGGAGGATATAAAACAAGCATAGCACCAAGCAAGTTGAGACCGTGACTTTGTAATACAAAAATCTATCTTCTTTTGATCTATCCTTACTCAAAACTCCACCACTGGACCGCCTACATAACCAGAGCAAAGACAAGGCCACCAAAAACAAAATGTGGCAGGAAGCGGAGAACAAATGAAGAAAACAAGGTTCTAATAAGAATCCATCGCTTGGATTCAGAAGGGAGGATCGCATACCGTGAGCCACATCCTGTAAAAACTCCATCTTTGCCTCTCACTATCGTCCAGTTGCTTAAAAGAATATTCAATCTTCAAACTTTTTGCTCCAGGAGCCGAAGGAGAGTACTGGGGTTATATATTCTATGTCAAAATGAGGCTCCTTGGCGATCAAGTTTGCTGGTTTGTCGTTTCAGGTGGAGAGATACCAAGTGGGTCCAATTTTTCGAGAGAAAATAAGCGACGCTGTTCCCCATAGAAGAGGGTGGCGGGCGGGGAAATAAGGCGGGTTCTTGTCGTTCACTTGTTAGTTTGGACCTTCCTTTGTCCCGGAATTTTTTAGGTTAAAATGGGCCTGAATTGAGTGGTGGATATATGCAGGGGCTCATTTTATTTATTCAACTGTGATATTTTTTTCTGGTAATATTTAAGTAATTAAATTTTATTATTTGATTGGATGTAATTAAAATTTAATGTAAATTTAACTCCATATGTTTTCAAAACCCCCAAAAATTATTTATTTCATTTTTGTACACAAAAATAGTAAAAATTAATTTACTACTTTTAAATGTCAGCTAGAATCTATTTACGAGGTATAGTCAGCTAGAATCTAACTTCAAATGATTGAAGGATCTTGTAAAACGGAGCAAAATGGGGTAATAGGGTATTATTTATGTAACAAAGACAAAAATATCAGGACATAGACACAATATGTGATATGAAGATACAATATAATTGAAGACATGACATCTACTTATATTTAATTAATTATTCAAATTAAAAAATATATATATTTTTAATAATATTTTTTAAAGACATCACAAAGCATCGTATGCAAGGATAAAATTTAACTTTATAAAGTTGTCCTATATTATGAAACCTCAAGCTTATAAAAATTAATTTTAAAATTTGATATAATATATTTCAAAAGAATTCTCTCATTTGTCCTACTTAAATTTAATTTGTCCTATAATTGCAGCTTGTTTAGTGTATTAAGTTAAAATTTGAACTTTTAGAATTATAATAACTATATATTATAAATATTAACTCATTAAATAGTAAGAAAATATAAATTATCACTTGTAAAATTGGGATGGTTTTAATTCCACTTGTTTCGACGAATAAAAGCTTCAACACAAGCATCACAAAGTTTGAGAAGTATTTAGATCGGCTTCAATGAACATTTGATCCCTCTCAAATTGCGATAAAGAAGCTTCCACTTTAGTGGGTGTAGTTCGATTCTGATGAATAAAAGGAACTACAATGCTAGGGTTCAATGAATGTAGAATGGACCTTTGACACTCGTATTTGACAAACAAAGACGAAATTACTAATGCTAGGCTTAGACAAGTATTGTATGCACATTTTTTGCTCGATTTTCATGACTGTTAGAGGGAGTTTCAACATAAGAGAGAGGATGACGCTTTAACTATGAGGTACACTTAGGGTTACACGTATTTATAATTCTCTAATTCATGTGCACCATTTTTTCCCAAATTGTTTGAATTCATATCTGATGTGGTGTAGAGGCATGTCCCAAAAGTGGTCAGGCTTAAAAAATTGACACATATTTTGTAGTGTCGGACAAGTGTACGGGCGTGTAGATGTCTAATACATGTCCAACACAGGTACATTACATGTTTAGACGTGTAACCCAACCCACAATATGCAGATATTTAGTTTCCAAATGCTACCAAAAACCTCACTCAATTTATATTTAGCAGCTAGTGTGCAAAATGGATATGTTATATTATTTAAAATTTTGCTTAATAGTTTACACACTATGGGTGTTATGCAAGTATACGTATCATTTTAAGTAATATAGATTTTTCTTCAAAAACCTCAGTATCGATCACACAGGGAAAGAGAAGCTATCTTTACCAACTTGAAAAAAATTACTCTATTTAAACTACAAACAAAATATTTAGAAAAAAAAATGTTGAAGAGTTTGTAAAAGGTTAAAAACTAATATCTATCAATTTTATTTTAAAGCTAAAAAGTAAATGCAGTGTTTCTAAACTAGTTTTATGTAGAAAAGTTCAAGTTATGTGAAAGTTATTTCCCCTTGCAATGAGATCATAATCAGTGTAAGAATCAAATGTTTAAATGCTTAAATGTAACTTTTGTGACAAATAAAAGCATACCTATTATTTACCCTTTTCCAAGTGCATAAAAAATATTAATTAATCTAAAGTTAATTTCTTAATTTATATGGTTATGTTGGGTAGGTTCTAGCCTCTCACTTCCAAATTACTCATTGTGCCCTCTCTATAAAAATAAACAGTCATTAAGTTCCAAACTCTAAATCAAATTGGTTAAGGTTTTAGTCTGTCACCCTAAAATCACCAATTCTACTCCCACCAAAAAATTATCTCTCTATATATTTGCACTAACCCATGGATTATCTTATCACCCATGAAGTTAATTTGATTCTTACTAGTTAAGGAACACATAGCCCTTGCGGGTTATTATGGATTTATAACAAATTTTCACATTCCAATTGGATAGATTGAAGATGTAAATGAAGAACGAAGTAATTCATCATTATAAGCATGGAATAAGAGAAATCTTAAACAATTCTAATCATTTGCATGATTACTTCTTATTGCAAGGAGAAAAAAAAGAAAACTACTCAGAATTCGTTGAGATAACACAACAAAACATGATTTATATAAAATTCAAGTTTACACAGTAACACGGAACAAAAGCAAAAAGTGCAAAAAACTTATCTCAAACTTCTCCCGAAACAAATCCTGAAGTTCCCTTGATGACTTCTTTCTCTAATAGACACACCAAAACACACACTAAAAAGACTCTCACTCACACACACATCAAGACTCACGACCCCTCACACTATACACTATAACAACTCTCACAACAACAACCTCATTTCGACTAACCATTGGCTTCTTTAAATAAAGCTCTAAAAATTATCAAAGAGTCACTTCAATCATGTCTTCAAAATTCGTCTGAATTCATTACACAAGAGATAAAATCATCTTTGGCGCCTAGGTGCCCAACCTTCTAGAAGCCTCAAATAACTACCTGGCGCTTATGCGCCAGATCACTTTTTGCTTCTTTGCTCCATTTAACCATTTTTTGCTTTATTTTTGCTCCTTTTGCACCTAAACTCTATTTCTTGTACCTGAAATCAAAAGCATACAAAATACCTTCCATTAAAGTGCAATATGATTAAAAATGAGCATAAATACATATAAAAAATTAGCATATTTTTAGGTGTATCAAATTCCCCCAAACTTAAATGTTACTTATCCTCAAGTAACACTTCTATTAAAATAAATGCTTTAACTTATGGTAATGGGTTTCATTAAAGATGACTATAATTTTATTCCATAAATGTGATAATGAAACTTTAGAAAAATTTTCCATAACTCAGATTAGAACTAAGGTGTATGAATATACAGTAATCAAGTTAGGAATTCTGATTTTCTATTCATTTCAGAAATAATTGTAGTTTGTTAGACTTAGGAATCCTTAGAAGAATTTAAAAAAAAGATATATATGAGAACTCTACTTGTAAAAATTTACTAATACATTTAAGAATAAGCTCAAAAGTGTAATTAAGTTTCTTCATTTAAGATAATTCAAGTTAACCCAATTTTTAATTAGTCATCTCCTCAAGCTTCTCCCCGCATATTTTTCTTTTTACTTTTATTTTTTTTATTCTACTTTTCTTTTTCTTTCAGGATCATTTTCAATCTTTTTTTTCTTTTTATGTGAGGATTTCTATATCTGGATAGCTTTTAATGACTTTGAACTTCACTATCATCTTTTTAAAATTAAAAAAAAAAATTACATTTCTTTACTTGGTAATGTGCAATAGTGTTAAAATGATTGTTCATAGTCTCAACTTATTTTTATAAGTGTAAATCTAAGATTTTCAGTATTTCAAAAATACGATTTTTTCTACTATGAATAGTAAAAGCATCTTCCTGTACTTTTATACCAAATATATTAACTCTAGAACTATCATTTATTACCAGAAAATTTTACTCAAGTCTATTATACACATTTATAATAAAAAATATAGTTTACTAAATATAACTCCAAACACCACATGTTATGTAAAAAATAATTTTTAGATATAATCTATTGATGATAAATAATGTTTAATTTTTAAAAGTTTTTCTCCCTCCCCCAAAGCTGAATTTTTAATTAGTTTAAAAAATTATAGTACAAAACAAGTATGAAGAGAGAAAATTTTAATAGAATTGTCTATCACAAGATTCTAAAAATGAAAATAATTTACATACAAGAAATAAAAATAGGTGTGTGTAGCAGTAAGTAAATCTCAAAAAAAGGTATACAATGAAAAATACAAGTAAAGAACTACTATCACAGAGAAGAAGCATATATATGTTTTGTGTTCTTATTAGTGTTTTTTTATTGTGTGTGAGTGTTTGTGAGTGATTGTTGTGTAAGAGTTTGGAGATTGCTTTGAGGAAACCCCAGAAATTTGCTTAGGGAGAATACATAAGGTACTTTATTTTTGTGTTTAAGTTTTTTTTGTATGACTTGGATTTCAATGCAAATGATTTGCTTTTGCTTAATATTCTTACATTCAAAGTAGTTCATTTTCTTTCTCCTTGCATATGAGAATTAATATTGTGGGATGAATGTGATTTAAAAATCTCTTTTTACTCCTAAAAATTCTGATGATATCTTCACTTATTCTTCATTGACTTTGCAAATAAGCCACTTATGAGGTTAAAATTCGTTGAGAATCACAATGACCCGTGAGGCTATGATTTCACCCAACTAGTGAATACCACCCTTCATTCTGGGCAAAGTCGTTCGGATCACCTAAGGGGAAGTGCAAATAAATAAATAGATAAGTTTGATGGACATAGAAATGACTTTTCTAGGGTGTCAGACTATATTATTTTATCAATTCGGTTTAGAGTGTGGATCGTAAGGGTCCCTAATAGGTTCTATAGAGAGGGCACAATGGCTAATCTGGAGGTGAGAGGCCAGATCTAGTCAGTACTACTACACAAGCTGGTGAAAAACTCTAAATTAGCCAATGTTATTTGCTAGCACCAGGAGGGGATAAAAATAGGATTGCTTCTATTTTTCACAAGACATAATCTTGTTTTAATCACTTTAATCCTACATAGGTTAATATCTCTTTGCAAGGAGAATGATTTTTCCATAATATTTTAAACTCGTCAGTTTACTTTATTAAATTTTTACATTTTGTTGTTACTTTTTCTTTTAATTTAGTACTAATCTTTTTACAAACATATCAAAATTGTTCACTTGTTTATTTGATCTGTAATTTAGGTAGAAAATTTTGCAAGTTAATTTAAAGCGATTCAACTTTCCTCGTGTGATTGATACTGGTTTTTTTAAGAAAAATCATATATTACGTGAAACGGTACATATACTTGCGTAGTAACCATAGTGTGAAATTTTATTATATATTTTCTAAATCATTACATCTATTTTTAAGTGAATTAATTTTAGTATTTTTATTTACTTGAAAAAACCAAAAATCCAAAATTTTGAAAAAAAAAACAGAAAAATTTAAAAAATTAAAAAACTGAAAAAATAAAAAATATTTTAAAAACATTTTTATTTTTAGTGTGCTACTTTATTTTCTTAAATTTTCACTTTGTGTATGCGTAGTTGTGGACCTGTATGCTTAGTTTCTTGCAATTAATTCTAAATTAGAACGAAGTATAAGGAGAATTCAAATATAAGGAATACTTCATAATTTTTAAGAAATAACAAACACATCGAAAAATAATATCAAAATTCAAACTCCTGAATGATCAAAGAAAAATATAATGATAATTTAATATTGATTTTGCATTAAAAATGACTCATATTGCACTTTAAAGGAAGGTATTTCTTTTGTTTTGTTGCAGAAACGAAAAATTATCGAAGAAATGCAAAAATGAACGAATTTGGAGCAAAAAGGGCAAAAATGGAAGAAATTTGAACTATCCCGCCGACAGCAAGGAATAGCCCGCCGACGGAGAGATTTTCCAGAGAATTCAGCCAATATTATATAGAAGCCCGCCGACGGCGAGATCGAGCCCGCCGACGGCGAGATCGAGCCCGCCGACAGCGAGACAATTAAGAATGCCCTGCTTCTAGAAGCCCACCGACGGCGAGAACAAGCCCGCCGACGGCAAGATTGAGTCCACCAACGGCGAGACAGTAATTCTTCACAAATTCATCGAATCAGGACGCATTTTGAAGATGAGCCGAGGCAACCTTTAGAGAACTTCCTACATCTATAAATAGAGACGAAAAAGGGAGAAACGAAGAGTCGAAGAGAGTCCACTAGAAGAGAGTCGAAGAGAGTCCTCTAGAAAAATAGAAGAGAGTCCATTAGAAGTCCTTAGAGAGTCTATTGAGTGTTATAGTAGAGTTTTATAGTGAGTTTAGAGTTTTTAAGTGTAAAAATTGAGTATGAATTATACGAAAAGGAAGAGACAAAAGAACTTCAAGGAGTCTGTTAGGGGAGAAACTCGAGATAAGTTGTGTTTTTGTATTATTTTATATATGAAATTCAAGTGTTATTGTGTTCTTCCCATGCATTCTGAGTAGTTCTATTTTCTTTCTCCTTATTATGAAATTATGTGAAATGGAAAATCAAAATTAATGTGCCTATAAAATTAAATTAATTGTGATAATCTTTAACTTAGATCTTAATTTACTATCAATTTGGCCAATTGAAATGTTAAAATCTCTTGTTTGCAACTAAAAGTACAGATTACATCTGAGATTTGAGGAGGTCAAAGTCCTTGAAAGGAGGGTGCAAATAAATAGGAAAATATTACTTATCGGGCGTAGAATTGGAGATTTTAGAGTGACAGGCTAAAATTCTCAATTTGGTCCTATCATTTGGGTGCTGAAGTGTAGATGTTAGCCCTCAGGTGAAGGGAACGTGGGAGCTCCGAAGTGACAGCCGGTATCCTCCCAGCCTTGCCGCAGATTCAGTAAACAAACATAGGATTAGTCAATGTTCTTTATGCCTGGACCAAAGGGTAAAGAATATGTATGCTTCTATTTGGCACAATACAATTAAATTAATTTGATTTATCCATTCACTTAATTCTCTTAACAAGGGGAAAGATACTTTCTTATATTACATTTTCATAATTAATAGTAGTAGTAGTAGTAGTAGTTGATAAATTTTAGTAAGATTCCATTTAATTTACGTATATTCGATACAAATTAGTTGGTTCGTAATCTCAACTTCCCTGTGGAATCGATAATCAGGACTCCACTAGAGCCCTGTATTACTTGCACGATACGTATACTTGCGTTGATAAAGGGTAGCTTAAATTATAATTATTTGCGCATATATTGAAAACTTAATTACACCTACACTAAAACTTCTTATTAAGCTAACCACTGTCAAGTTTTTGGTGTCATTGTCGGGGAAGTAAAGTAATTATTACTAGAGTAACGGACCATTTTTTTTAGTTTCGATTGTGTAAGCGTAAATTTGGACCTGAAAATCTAATACCATACGATTCAGAATTAGAACGCACTATAAGAAGGATTAGAAAACAAAAAATAGGAAATTATAAACATAAATCAAATGGCAAATAATCCAGTAAATGAAAATCAACCTAGACTTTTAAGAGACTACGCTAACTCTACATTAGATGAAATTCACTTAACCATCCAAAATCCTGATGTAACGGCTAATTCATTTGAGCTTAAACCTGCAATTATCAAGATGGTACAAAATAATCAATTTAGTGGTTCACCAAATGAAGATCCTAACTTACATCTTGCCAGTTTTTTAGAACTATGTGCCACATTTAAATATGATGGGATATCTAACGATGTTGTTAGACTTAGACTTTTTTCTTTTTCGTTAAGGGATAAGGCTAAGATGTGGTTAAATTCGTTAGTACCTGGATCTATTAAAACTTGGGGAGAACTATCACAAAAATTTCTATCCAAATATTTCCTTCATAAAAAACTGCTAAACTTAGAAATGATATAACATCTTTTACTCAGTTTGATGGGGAATCAATATATGAAGCTTGGGAGAGATTTAAAGATCTTCTTAGGAAATGCCCACACCATGTGTTACCAGATTGGTTAATTATTCAAACTTTCTATAATGGATTAGTAGGATCTCTTAGATCTATTATTGATGCCGCCGCTGGAGGTTCTTTAATGTCTAAACCATTTGATGAGGCTTATTCATTAATTGAAGAAATGACTACCAACAATTTTCAATGGCCCGCTAAAAGGCTAAATCAAAGAAAATAGCTAGTATTCATGATTCTGATGTAATATCTATGTTAGCTTCTCAGATTGCTGCTATATCTAAGAAATTAGATAACTATGGAATGAATTATTCTCCTACGATAGTGGAGGATAATTCATCTGGGCAATTTGTTGATGTTCAACCTGCTTATGAAACTTTAAATGCTATTAATAATAGACCCAATAACCCATATTCAAATTATTATAATCTTGGTTGGAAGAATCATCCTAACTTTAATTGGAATAATAATTCTACTAATCAACAATGGGCAAACAATTCAAACCCAATAGGAAATTCATCTAATCAAGGAAATCCTAATTATAAAACTTCTTATCCACCTGGATTTAATAATAATTCTCAATATAAGGAAAAGAAGTTATCTATGGAAGAAGTAATAATAAATATGGGTCAACAATTACAGAATCAAGGAAATCAATTACAAATTCAAGGAAATCAATTACAAATTCAAGGAACTGCTATTAAAAATATTGAAACTCAACTTGGGCATATAGCTATTGCGCTTAGTAACAGAACTCAAGGAGCTTTTCCTAGTAATGTGGAAATTAATCCTAAAGACCAAGAAAAAGAACAGATAAAAGCTATACAGTTGCGAAGTGGAAAAAAGTTAGAAACAAAAATTCAGAAGGAAACAAAAAGTCAAAATGAGGAAGTGGAAATCAAAAAAGAAAAGATTCAGCCAGATAAAAAATTAGAATATCCTTTGATACCTATGAAAATTTCTGTAGAAAAACCACCACCACCATTTCCTCAACGACTAAAACAACATAAAAAAGATAAACAATTTGCTAATTTCTTGAAATTTTGAAGAAATTAATAGTAAATATTTCATTTGTAGAAGCATAAGAACAAATGCCCAATTATGTAAAATTTATGAAAGACATTTTAAATAAAAAAAGAAAATTCACAGATAATGAAACTGTTGCACTTAGCAAGAAGTGTAGTGCAATTATTCAGAAAAAACTTCCTGAAAAACAAAAGGATCCTGGTAGTTTCACTATACCTTGCGCTATTGGTGAAAAGTTTTATGGGAAAGCTTTATGTGATTTAGGAGCCAGCATTAATCTTATGCCTCTATCAATTTTTAAAAGACTAGAATTAGGAGAAATTTCACCTACTTCGGTAACTCTTTAGTTAGCGGATCGTTCGGTTACTTATCCTAAGGGAGTTATTGAAGATGTGTTAGTAAAAGTGGATAAATTTATCTTCCCGGTAGATTTTATTATTTTAGATATGGAAGAAGATAAAGAAATACCCATAACATTAGGAAGACCCTTTTTAGCTACTGGAAAAGCTATGATTGATGTTCAGAAAAGAGAATTAACTATGAGAGTAAACGATTAAAAAAGTAACTTTTAATATTGCTAAATCAATGAAATATCCTGCTTTAAAAAAAGATGATGAATGTTTTCGAATAGAAATACTTGAACATTTGTAAAATGAATATTTTAAAGAATATTTTGAAGAAAAATTAGAAAAAGAAAATATATAATTAATTGAAGAATCAGATAATGAAGAATTAGAATATATACAAGAAAGATTTGAATTGTTGGATAATACATAAAACATTGAAAAGAATGTAGTTCCGTCAATTATTAAACCTTCTGAACTTGAATTAAAAATTTTACCTAACCATTTGAAATATGCTTATTTAGGTAACTCTTCAACTTTACCAGTTATTATATCGGCAGAATTAAATGAATTACAAGAACAAAAACTTTTGGACACATTAAAGAAATATAAGAAAACTTTTGGTTGGACTTTAGCAGATATTAAAGGAATTAGTCCTTCAATCTGTATGCACAAAATTATTTTAGATAATGAACATAAGCTAAGAGTAGATCCTCAAAGGAGATTAAACCCAATAATGAAAGATGTAGTCAAGAAAGAAATATTAAAATGGTTAGATAATGGTATTATATATCTTATTTCGGACAGTGCTTGGGTAAGCCCAATTCACTGTATTCCTAAGAAAGGAGGAGTGACTGTAAAGGCTAATGAAAATAATGATTTAATACCTATAAGACAAGTCACTGGTTGGGGTATATGTATTGACTATAGAAAATTAAATGCAGCCACCAGGAAAGATCACTTCCCATTACCATTTCTAGACCAAATGTTAGATAGATTAGCCGGACATAAATATTTTTGTTTTTTAGATGGATATACTGGTTATCATCAAATTCCTATTGCTCCTGAAGATCAAGAGAAAACTACATTCACTAGTCCTTATGGAGCTTTTGCTTTTCGCAGAATACCTTTTGGATTATGTAATGCACCTGCAACATTCCAAAGATGTATGATGTCCATATTCAGTAAATTAATTGATGATGGAATGGAAGTATTTATGGATGATTTCTCTGTATTTGGAACATCATTCGACGAATGCTTGAATCATCTTTAAAAAGTATTAGAGGTATGCAAGAAATCTAACTTAGTTCTAAATTGGGAGAATGTTAATTTATGGTTGCAGAAGGAATTGTATTAGGACATAAAATTTCGGAAAATGACATGGAAGTAGACCCTGCAAAAATTCATGTTATAGTTAAATTACCACCTCTAACTACAGTGAGAGGGGTAAGAAGTTTTCATGAACATGCTGGATTTTACAAACGTTAAATAAAAGATTTTTCAAAATTTACTAAACCTCTATGCCAACTTTTAGAAAAGGACAAGAAATTTGAATTCACAACAGAATGCTTAAATGCTTTTAAATTAATAAAAGATAAATTAATCACAACACCCATAATAGTTTCCCCTGATTGGGAGAAACCATTTGAACTTATGTATGATGCTAGTGATTATGCTATGGGAGCAGTTCTTTGACAAAGATATGATAAAATTTTCAAAGTTATACACTATGCTAGTAAAACTCTTAATAATGTTGAAATCAATTATACAGTTACAGAAAAAGAGCTATTAGCAATTGTATATGCTTTTGATAAATTTAGGTCTTATCTAATTGGAACTAAATGTATTGTGCATACTGATCACTCTGCTATTAAATATTTAATGCAAAAGAAATATTCCAAACCAAGATTAATTAGATTGATATTATTAATGCAAAAATTTGATTTTGAAATTATTAACAAAAAGGGAACTGATAATCAAATTTTAGATCATTTGTCAGGACTAGAATATAATGAATTATCTGACATTGATAATGAAATTACAGACAGTTTTCCTGACGAACAAATTTATAATATAAATGAGTGGAAAATACCATGGTATGCTGATATAGTAAATTATATTGTAAGTGATATTTTACCACCTATGTTAACTTTGCAACAACAGAAAAAGTTCATTCATGATGCCAAAGATTATTTTTTGGATGAACCATATTTATACAAACAATGTAAGGACCTTATTATCAGGAGATGTGTGCCTTATGAAGAGATTGAACTAATTATTCAGAAATGTCATGATTCTGAATTTGGAGGACATTTTGGGACTGATAAAACCGCACATAAAATTTTACAGGCACGATTCTATTGGCCTACACTTTTTAAAGATGTTTACAAATATATCAAAACTTGCAATAGATGTCAAAGATTAGGCAATATATCTAAAAGAAATGAAATGCCTTTAAATTTTATGTTAGAAGTTGAAATCTTTGATGTTTGGGGATTAAACTTTATGAGACCTTTTTCTCCTTCATTCGGAAACTTATACATATTAGTTGCAGTTGATTATGTTTCTAAATGGATTGAAGCACAAGCTTTACCTCGTTGTGATGCTAAAAGTGTTTCAAAATTTTTAATGAAAAATAATTTCTTTAGATATGGAATGCTTAGAGTAATTATCACTGATGGAGGATCTCATTCTAGGAATGAATATATTCAGAGATTGGCAGAAAAATTTAATATTATTCATAGAATTTCAACTGCTTATCATCCTCAGATCAGTGGTTTAGCTGAAGTTTCTAATCGAGAGATTAAACGAATATTGGAAAAGACTGTAAACTCTAATAGATTATATTGGTCTATAAGATTAGATACCGCATTATGGGCTTATAGGACTGCTTATAAAACTCCGATTGGAATGACTCCTTACAGACTAATTTTTGGAAAAACGTGCCACTTACCAGTTGAATTAGAACATAAAGTGTATTGGGCGATTAAAGAATTTAATTATAATTTGAAAGATGCTGGTGAGAAGAGATTATTGCAGATGAATGAATTGGATGACTTGAGAAATGAATCTTATAATAATGATAGAATTTATAAAGAGAAAATGAAATTATGGCATGATCAAAAGATTAACCAGAAAAGTTTCGAACTAGGACAAGAAGTTTTGTTATATAACACAAGGTTAAAATTATTTCCTGGAAAATTAAAATCTCGATGGTTAGGACCTTTCATTGTGACTCAAGTATATACATATAGAGTTATTGATATTGAAGATCCAAAGACTGGGAATAGATTTAAAGTAAATGGACACAGATTAAAACCATATTATGAGGGTAAGAGACAATTATAAAAAGGTTTTAATGCTCAGTCAACCTATTTAACACCTTAAATAGGTCGGGTTGACGACGTTAAACCAAGCGCTTTATGGGAGGCAACCTATAGTTATCTTTATTTTTATGTGTTTGCTTGCTTTTGTTAAATTTTTTTTTATAAACTTCTTTTACTCGTATAATAACCCATAGTCATAACAAATAGAGACCTTGCGAAAAAATTAGAAAACATTCGAACCAGAGCTAAACAAGACAAATTTTGCCTTAGCCGCCGATGGCGAGATCGAGCCCACCGACGGCGAGATTACCCGATAAGAATTGGTTTGAGTAGTTATAGAGTCCCGCCGACAGTGATATAGTTAAAAAATGTGATAATGGGGTAGTTTGACAGTTTTTAGCGGTTTTTAAAGGTATAACTCCTTTAAAACTCCTATAATCCGAATTCTAAGTGCTCTATCTTCCAAAAACGAAAACCCATTCCACTTAAACTGAAAATTATGGCGTCCAATAGTCCTGAAATACCAAGATCTCGAGTCTACAATAGAAGAAAATTCATCAGTTGCGAGGCTCAGGGAATCTTCAACAAGGTAATGATGAAAAGTGATTAATCAAAGAGCGAGGATTCGTAAATAGAGGTTTGGAGAATTCTACGACGCCGATTGAAGAAATGATTATTCGACGACGTTGGGAAGTATTATGCTACACCACCTCTGCAGTAGTCGTTCCAGTGGTCAAAGAATTCTACGCTAACTTACATGGAATCAACCAGGGAGTCGTCTATGTGTGAGGAAGATGGGTAACCCTTACTCCTTCTAGGATTAACGAGTTATTTTCAATCGAAAATACACTTGTTTGTCATTATTCCAATTTTGTCCCAACGAGGAATAATATGAATGAAATTTGTCGATAATTGACTGATGAGCCAGAAGATTGGGAAATGAGAGAACACGGGTATGTAAACATTTCTGCATCACTTCTAAATCCCGTTTCTAAGCACTGGCACTTCTTCATTTCTTCAAAGTTGCTACCAACTATGCGAATTAGTAAAGTTACTCCCGAAGGTGCTATTCGAATTACTGCATTCAAATGGGGCTGCCTATTGATGTTGGTTCGATAATTGTGAAGTCTACTTTAGGTCTGATTGTTAGTCAAACAATTCATGGGCTTGGACATCCTTCTACAATCTTCGCACTATGCAGTCAATTCCAAGTTTCATATGAAGCCTAAGAAAATGTACTTCTGCCCTGGAAACCTTTAGATCCTACTAATATGTTTCCTACATTGGATAATGATAAGCAATATCGAAGAAGTTGAGGAGAGATCATCACGAAGTATTTCAACCCTGAGGCCCTGGACTAATAAAACTGACATGATATTATGGAGACTCTCAGGAGTAGATAGAAAGTTGGAGAATGTGATGACAACAATTAATAACCTCTCAGATCTGTTTGATCATATTGATTGGAGGATAAAGGAACAATTTGATCACTCTGGACACACGGAAGCGAGTTTTATACGCCTTATGAGGAAGAAAGGTTGGATTGAAGAAGATTCTCATCGAAGAATTTCCTTTCGAGCCATTCTACAATCTCTTTGTTCATTCACAATCCATGGGTGACATTAGAGAGGAGTTTAGTACTGATACTGACGAGTAAAGGACGTTCACTGTTATGTGTTATGTTTGTTTGTTTTGAATTTGTGTTTATGTGTGTTTACTTGTTTTTAGATATTTTGATCTCTGTATAGAGGAGATATTGCACTATGTGTTTGTTTTGTTTCAGCGTTTTGTGTGTTGTGGTTTGGATTGCGACACTGAATTATTGTAGGTTGAGAAAAGACCTTCTTAGGTTTAATATTGTAATACTTGGATTATATATATATATATATAAATGTGTGCTTTTTGTGTTGATTAAGTTTATTTGAGTTAATTAACATCTAATCATAGTCAAAATATGCTTAAAAAGATTAATCGGACGTTAACGAGGCTTGAAATTAAGTAAAAAATTTTGAAAGAAAATTTTTGAACTAACCTGCTGACGGCGCCCTCGATGCCGCCGACGGCGGCTTTTTACAGAAACTTTTGTGAATTAATTGAACTAGGTCGCCAATGGCGAGATTTTGCCCGCCGACGGCGATGATCTGAAAAAAGTTATATTTTGACATTTGATTAGATTCTGTGTTGTGATGTTTTATATGGATGTTTGTGTTATGTTAGTTGTTTTGATTTTATATTGTAGTTTTATTATGGTTGTTTACTTTTGTGTATTTTGATGTGGATGTTGGTTATTATGGTTAGAATTGTGAGAGCTTTCTTTATTCTTCAGTTGATAAATGTAACTGTGATTAATAGAAACTCTGTGGTTATTGTGTAATGTTTAATCCTATGTTTAGTATAAAAGTAATAGTATTAGTATTGTATGTGTATCTCAAAAATTTCTTTACCCAACATATTCTCTAATAATAGAAGTGCCTAGATAAATTTAGCAGTACAGGTAAAATGAAGAGAAAAGACGAAGATCCTACAAAAATTTTAAAGGAACACTGGAAGAACTAAGGTATAAGATAATTTAAAGTATTTTTCTTTCACCCTACATGAATAGATAGAAAAATTTAAGTTTGGGGGAGGGAAGAAAAACTAACTTAACTATTGCATATTCTCAATTAAATATTTTTCAAAAACTTATTATAAAAATGATTTCATGTAGTGAGTTTAATTCAATTAACTAGGATTCATTTATTTAAGTGCTATAAAAAGTTTTAAGAAATATTTTTAGCGATTAATTTATTTGATAGATTAAGATATTTAGTTTAAGAGAATAAGATTATAGTTAACTATTTATAGTAAAGAAAACTATATTTTTTAGATATTAAAAATCTTAGGAATTTAGATGAGAAAGAAAGAAGTGGAACTCAATGACGTGAAAACTATGAGGTATATATAGAGCAAAGAAATGTTTTAGAAATTTCAAATTTAAAGCTAGAAAAATGAAGTTCAAAATCATTAATAGACTATCCAGATATAGTAATCCTCACTTAAGAATAAAGAGTGAAAAAAAGGATTGAAAATGATCCCGAAAGAAAAAAAAAGGAAGAAATAAAAATATTTATGAGGAGAAGCTTGAGGAGATGCCTAATCAAAAATTGGCTTCACTCAAGTCACTCTAAAGGGAAAACTTGATTTCATTTCTGAATTTATATTTAAAGTATTAGCCTACATTCTGATGAAGTTTGCATGAACTTCTTTTTCACATAATCTTTCAAGGCACTCTTAATGTAACAAATTATGGTTTATCTTGAAATAAATAGAAGACTAGAACCCTTAGACTTGATTGCTGAATATTCTTATACTTGTAGTGTTAACCCGAGTTACTAAATTTCTTTATAAAAGTCTAACCAATATATTTTTTTAAATGAAAAATTTTAGTGTCTTACAGGTGAAAAATACATTGCCTTGAGTTATATTTTTATGTAGTAAAAGTGTTACTTGAGAACAAGTAACAGTTAAGTTTGGGGGATTTTGATCAAAGAAAAATATATTGATAATTTAGTAATAATTTTGCATTAAAATGACTGATATTGCACTTTAAAGGAAGGTATTTCCTTTGTTTTGTTGCAGGAATGAAAAATTATCGAAGAAATGCAAAAAGGAACAAATTTGGAGCAAAAAGGGCAAAAGCGGAAGAAATTTGAACTATCCCGCCAACGACGAGGAATAGCCCACTGAAGGCTAGATTTTCCAGAGAATTCAGCCAATATTATATAGAAGTCCGCCGACAGCGAGATCAAGCCCGTCGACGGCGAGACAGTTAAGAATGCCCTGCTTCTATAAGCCCGCCGACGGCGAGATCGAGTCCGCCGACGGCGAGACAGTTAATTCTTCACAGATTCATCGAATCAAGACGCATTTTGAAGAGGAGCCGAGGCAACCTTTGGAGAACTTCCTACATCTATAAATAGAGACGAAAAAAGGGAGAAACGAAGAGTCGAAGAGAGTCCACTAGAAGAGAGTCGAAGAGAGTCCACTAGAAAAATTGAAGAGAGTCCACTAGAAGTCATTAGAGAGTCTATTGAGTAATATAGTAGAGTTTTATAGTGAGTTTAGAGTTTTTAAGTGTAAAAATTGAGTGTGTATTGTACGAAAAGGAAGAGACAAAGGAACTTCAAGGAGTCTGCTGGGGGAGAAACTCGAGATAAGTTGTGTTTTTGTATTATTTTATATATGAAATTTAAGTGTTATTGTGTTCTTCACATGCATTCTGAGTAGTTCTATTTTCTTTCTCCTTGTTATGAAATTATGTGAAATGGAAAATCAAAATTAATGTGCCTATAAAATTAAATAAATTGTGATAATCTTTAACTTAGATCTTAATTTACTATCAATTTGGCCAATTGAAATGTTAAAATCTCTTGTTCGCAACTAAAAGTAAAAATTACATCCGAGATTTGGGGAGGTCAAAGTCCTTGAAAGGAGGGTGCAAATAAATAGGGAAATATTATTTATCGGGCGTAGAATTGGAGATTTTAGAGTGACATGCTAAAATCCTCAATTTGGTCCTATCATTTGGGTGATGAAGTGTAGATGTTAGCCCTCGAGGTGAGGGGAACGTGGGAGCTCCGAAGTGACGACCGGTATCCTCCCAGCCAAGCCGCAGATTCAGTAAACAAACATATGATTAGTTGATGTTCTTTATGCCTGGACAAAAGGGTAAAAAATAGGTATGTTCCTATTTGGCACAATACAATTAAATTAATTTGATTTATCCATTCACTTAATTCTCTTAACAAGGGGAAAGATACTTTCTTATATTACATTTTGATAATTAATAGTAGTAGTAGTAGTAGTAGTTGATAAATTTTAGTAAGATTCCAATTAATTTACGTATATTCGATAGAAATTAGTTGGTTCGTAATCTCAACTTCCCTGTGGAATCGATAACCAGGACTCCACTAGAGCCCTGTATTACTTGCACGATACGTATACTTTCGTTGATAAAGAGTAGCTTAAATTATAATTATTTGGGAAAAAAATTGAAAACTTAATTGCATCTACACGAAAACTTCTTATTAAGCTAACCACTGTCACTGAAAATGAATATCATAATTTATAAAAAATTTAAGGGATTACACAAAAATTCATTTAAGTATTCAAACTCTTGGTGTAAAGGCTAACTCATTTGAACTTAAACCTTCAACTATACAAATGGTGCAAAAATATTAACTTGAGAGAACACCATCTCAGGATCCAAATTTATATTTAGCAAGTTTTTTAGAATTCTGTGCTACATTTAAATATGATGGTATATCAAACGATGTCGTCACACTGACTTTTTTTCTTTTTCACTAAGGGATAAAGCTAAGATATGGTTAAATTCATTAGCACATGGATCTATTAGAACGTGAGGAGATTTAGCACATACATTTGTAGCTAAGTATTTTTCACATTCAAAAACTGATAAGCTTAGAAATCACATTACTTCTTTTACTCAGTATGAAGGGGAGTCAATACATGAAGCTTGAGAAAGATTTAAGGAACTCCTTAGAAAGTGTCCATATCATGCTCTACGAGACTGATTAATTATTCAAACTTTTTATAATCGGTTAGTAGGATCCCTTAGATCAATCATAGATGAAGTTGTTGTAGGTTCATTAATGTCTAAACCATTTGATGAAGCTTATTCATTAATTGAAGAAATGACTACAAATAATTTTTAATGGACTTTTGAGAGAGTAAATCCTAAGAAAGTAGACAATATTCATGGTAATTATGCTATTTCAATAAGATTATAGTTAACTATTTATAGTAAAGAAAAATATATTTTTGAGATATTAAAAATCTTAGGAATTTAGATGAGAAAGAAAGAAGTGGAACTCAATGACGTGAAAACTATGAGGTATATATAGAGCAAAGAAATGTTTTAGAAATTTCAAATTTAAAGCGAGAAAAGTGAAGTTCAAAATCATTAATAGACTATCCAGATATAGTAATCCTCACTTAAGAATAGAGAGTGAAAAAAAAAGATTGAAAATGATCCCAAAAGAAAAAAAAGAAAGAAATAAAAATATTTATGAGGAGAAGCTTGAGGAGATACCTAATCAAAAATTGGCTTCACTCAAGTCACTCTAAAGGGAAAACTTGATTTCATTTCTGAATTTATATTTAAAGTATTGGCCTACATTCTGATGTAGTTTGCATGAACTTCTTTTTCACATAATCTTTCAAGGCACTCTTAATGTAACAAATTATGGTTTATCTTGAAATAAATAGAAGACTAGAACCCTTAGACTTGATTGTTGAATATTCTTATACTTGTAGTGTTAACCCGAGTTACTAAATTTCTTTCTAAAAGTCTAACCAATATATTCTTTTAAATGAAAAATTTTAGTGTCTTACAGGTGAAAAGTACATTGCCTTGAGTTATATTTTTATGTAGTAAAAGTGTTACTTGAGGACAAGTAACAGTTAAGTTTGGGGGATTTTGATCAAAGAAAAATATATTAATAATTTAGTATTGATTTTGCATTAAAATGACTGATATTGCACTTTAAAGGAAGGTATTTCCTTTGTTTTGTTGCAGGAATGAAAAATTATCGAAGAAATGCAAAAAGGAATGAATTTGGAGCAAAAAGGGCAAAAAGGGAAAAAATTTGAACTATCCCACCAACGGCGAAGAATAGCCCACCGAAGGCTAGATTTTCCAGAGAATTCAGCCAATATTAAATAGAAGCCCGCCGAGAGCGAGATCGAGCCCGCCGACGGCGAGACAGTTAAGAATGCCCTGCTTCTAGAAGCCCGCCGACGGCGAGATCGAGTCCGTCGACGGCAAGACAGTTAATTCTTCACAGATTCATCGAATCAAGACGCATTTTGAAGAGGAGCCGAGGCAACCTTTGGAGAACTCCTACATCTATAAATAGAGACGAAAAAGGGAGAAACAAAGAGTCGAAGAGAGTCCACTAGAAGAGAGTCGAAGAGAGTCCACTAGAAAAATTGAAGAGAGTCCACTAGAAGTCATTAGAGAGTCTATTGAGTGTTATAGTAGAGTTTTATAGTGAGTTTAGAGTTTTTAAGTGTAAAAATTCAGTGTGAATTGTACGAAAAGGAAGAGACAAAAGAACTTCAAGGAGTCTGCTGGGAGAGAAACTCGAGATAAGTTGTGTTTTTGTATTATTTTATATATGAAATTTAAGTGTTATTGTGTTCTTCACATGCATTCTGAGTAGTTCTATTTTCTTTCTCCTTGTTATGAAATTATGTGAAATAGAAAATCAAAATTAATGTGCCTATAAAATTAAATAAATTGTGATAATCTTTAACTTAGATCTTAATTTACTATCAATTTGGCCAATTGAAATGTTAAAATCTCTTGTTCGCAACTAAAAGTAAAAATTACATCCGAGATTTGGGGAGGTCAAAGTCCTTGAAAGGAGGGTGCAAATAAATAGGGAAATATTATTTATCGGACGTAGAATTAGAGATTTTAGAGTGACAGGCTAAAATCCTCAATTTGGTCCTATCATTTGGGTGCTGAAGTGTAGATGTTAGCCCTCAGGTGAGGGGAAAGTGGGAGCTCCAAAGTGACAGTCGGTATCCTCCCAGCCTAGCCGCAGATTCAGTAAACAAACATATGATTAGTTGATGTTCTTTATGCCTAGACCAAAGGGTAAAAAATATGTATGCTCCTATATGGCACAATACAATTAAATTAATTTGATTTATCCATTCACTTAATTCTCTTAACAAGGGGAAAGATATTTTCTTATATTACATTTTCATAATTAATAGTAGTAGTAGTAGTAGTAGTTGATAAATTTTAGTAAGATTCCATTTATTTTACGTATATTCGATAGAAATTAGTTGGTTTCGTAATCTCAAATTCCCTGTGGAATCGATAACCAAGACTCCACTAGAGCCCTGTATTACTTGCACGATACGTATACTTGCGTTGATAAAGGGTAGCTTAAATTATAATTATTTGCGCATATATTGAAAACTTAATTGCACCTACACGAAAACTTCTTATTAAGCTAACCACTGTCACTGAAAATGAATATCATAATTTACAAAAAATTTAAGGGATTACGCAAAAATTCATTTAAGTATTCAAACTTTTGGTGTAAAGGCTAACTCATTTGAACTTAAACCTTCAATTATACAAATGGTGCAAAAAAATTAGCTTGATAGAACACCATCTCAGGATCCAAATTTATATTTAGCAAGTTTTTTAGAACTCTGTGCTACATTTAAATATGATGGTATATCAAACGATGTCGTCACACTGACTTTTTTCCTTTTTCACTAAGGGATAAAGCTAAGATATGGTTAAATTCATTAGCACTTGGATCTATTAGAACGTGAGGAGATTTAGCACATACATTTGTAGCTAAGTATTTTTCACATTATAAAACTGATAAGCTTAGAAATCACATTACTTCTTTTACTCAGTATGAAGGGGAGTCAATATATGAAGCTTGAGAAAGATTTAAGGAACTCCTTAGAAAGTGTCCATATCATGCTCTACCAGGCTGATTAATTATTCAAACTTTTTATAATCGGTTAGTAGGATCCCTTAGATCAATCATAGATGCTTTTGTTGTAGGTTAATTAATGTCTAAATCATTTGATGAAGCTTATTCATTAATTGAAGAAATGACTACAAATAATTTTTAATGGACTTTTGAGAGAGTAAATCCTAAGAAAGTAGACAATATTCATGGTAATTATGCTATTTCAATACTTTCATCTCAAGTTGCTACATTATCTATGAAGATATACCAAATTGGAATGAATTTTTCTCCAACACCTCATGTGATTGAAGAAAATTCATTAGGACAAATGATAAATTATCACACGTTGTTGGAAACTATAAATGTTATCAAAAGACCCAATAACCCATATTCCAATTATTACTACCCGGGTTGGAAAAATCATCATAACTTTAACAGGAATAATAATTCTAGTGGTGGAAGTCAACAATGGGGGAACTCTCAGGTAAACCCATTGGGAAACTGGAACAACCAAGGTAGTGCTAACTATAGACCGCTTATCCTTCTGGATTTAGTAGTAACCAAAAAGTTAATGAGAAGAAATTGTCTATAGAAGAAGTGGTGTTACAAATGGGTAATAAATTACAAAGTCAAAGTGCAGCTATTCGAAATATAAAGAATCAACTGGGATAAATTGCTAACGCACTTAAAAATAGGCCTCAGGAAACAGTTCCTAGTAACATTGAGATCAATCTTGAAGATAAAAATAAAGATCACGAGCAAATTAAAGCTGTCTAACTAAGAAGTGGAAAGGAATTAAATGTTGGAGTTCAAAAAGAGATTGAAGTTGAGAGAGAAGTTAAAGAAACTAAGAAACCTAAAGAAATTATTCCTAAGGAAGCAGAAACACCTGTTTCCCTAACTAAGATTAATTAGAAAGATCACCACCACCTTTTCCTCAAAGACTTATATAAGAGAAATTTGATCAGCAATTTTCAAGATTTTTTGAGACATTTAAGAAGCTTATAATTAACATCCCTTTTACAAAAGCTTTGGAACGGATGCCAAGTTATGTCAATTTATGAAAGAATTTTTAAATAAAAAATGAAGTTTGAAGATTATGAGACTGTTACACTTAGTGAAAAATGTAGTGCAATAATTCAGAAAAAGCTTCCTCAAAAGCCCAAAGATCCTGGTAGCTTTACCATACCTTGTGCAATTGGAGAACGTTTTGTGGAAAAGCTTTATGTTATTTAGGAGAAAACATTTATCTCATGTCATTATCTATATTTAAAATGTTGGGTTTATGAGAAATATCTCCCACTACTATAGCCTTTCAGTTAGCTGATCGATCTATCACTTATCCTAAAGAGGTATCACTTATCCTAAAGAGGTTATAAAAAATGTGTTGGTTAAAGTGGACAAATTTATCTTCCCGTTGATTTCATTATATTAGATATGAAAAAAGATAAAAAAATTCCTATTATTTTTGGGAGACATTTCCTTGCTATTGGACGTGCAATGATAGATGTGCAAAAAAGAGAATTAATTATGAGAGTTAATAATCAGCAAGTTACATTTAATGTGCTTAAAACAATGAAGTATCCTGATGGAATGTTATATAGTGGATATCATTGATTATATGATTTTTAATCATTTTTCAAGACAGATGCGAAGTCATAACATATCAAAAAGATGAAATTATTTCAGAACAGAAAAAACAGGAAGCTAAAACTGAAAGTGATTTTAAGGATGAATCATATGAGATGATTATTGAGGATTCAAATTATGTTTCGAAAATTTTTGAGATTTTAGATACTATTGAGAAGAGTATACATCTAATTCCATTTATTGAGAAACCTTCTAAACTAGAGATGAAGGTTCTACCTACTCATTTAAAGTATGCATTTTTTTAGAACTTATCTACATTACAAATTATTATATCCTCAGATTTAACTGAAGATTAAGAAGAAAAATTATTAGAAACATTGAAGAATCATAAAAAAGCCTTTGGATGAACATTAGCTGATATTAAAGGAATCGGGCATTTAATCTGTATGCACTATATTTTGATAGAAGATAATTATAAGCCTAGGGCTAATCCTCATAGGAGATTAAATTCTATAATGAAAGAGGCTTAATATGGTTGGATGCTGGGATTATTTATTCTATTTTAGATAGTTCTTATGTTAGCCCTATTCATTGTGTTCCTAAGAAGAGAGGAGTGATTGTAGTTGTTAATGAAAAGAATGAATTAATTCCAACAAGATAAGTTATTAGATGAAGAATTTGTATTGATTATAGAAAATTAAATGTCACCACTATAAAAGATCACTTTCCTTTACCTTTTTTGGATCAAATGTTGGATAGACTAGCTGGGCACCGTTATTTTTGCTTTTTGGATTGATATTTTGGATACCACCAAAACCTATTACTTTTGAGGATAAAGAGAAAACAACTTTTACTAGTCCATACAAAAATTTTGCTTTTAGAAGAATGTCATTTGAACTATGTAATGCACTTGCAACTTTTCAAATATGTATGTTATCAATTTTTTGTGATTTAATTGAGAAATAAAATGAAATTTTATGAATGATTTCTCAGTTTTTGAAACTTCTTTTAGTTCATTTTTATATCATTTAACAAGAGTTCTAAAACGTTATGAAGAAATAAATTTTTTTCTCAATTAGGAAAAATGTAAATTTATGGTTGTAGGAGGAATTGTGTTGGGGCATAAAATTTTTGAGAAAGACATGGAAGTAGATCTAATAAAAATTTAAGTTATTGTTGAATTACCACCTCCTAAGAATGAGAAGGAAATAATAAGTTTTTTAGGACATGTTGGTTTCTACATACGTTATATTAAAAAATTTTCAAGTCTTTATGTCATCTTTTGGAAAAAGATGCTAAATTTGATTTTAATAATGAATGTCTGAATGTCTTTAATCTATTAAAAGAGAAATTAATCACTGCACCTATTATTGTTTCACCGAGTGGACAAAACCATTTGAATTAATCTGTGATGCTAGTGATTATGCTATAGGTGTTCTTTTAGGGCTGAGATATGACAAAATGTTCAAAGTGATATACAATGCTATTAAAACGCTTAATGAAGCCTACATTAATTACACTACTACTGAAAATGAGTTATTAGCTATAGTATTTGCTTTTGATAAATTGAGACCTTATCTTATTGGAACAAAATGTATTGTGCATATTGATCCCTCTGCTATTAAATATTTGATGATGAAGAATGATGCAAAACCACGATTAATTAGATGGGTAATTCTGATGCAAGAATTTGATTTTGAAGTTGTGGATAAAAAGGGTGTTGATAATCAGTTAGCTGATCATTTTTCAAGGCTTGAACAGGAAAATAGAAATGATTTTAATGATGAAATTAATGAGAATTTTCCTAATGAAAAAATATATGTGATTAATGAATGACAAATTTTGTGGTATGCTGATATAATCAATTACTTTGTTAGTAATATTTTATCCTACGAATTGGATGACTATCAAATCAAAAAGTTCATTTATGGTTCATAATTTTACTTCTGGGATGACTCTTAACTGTATAAACAATGTAAAGACTTAGTTATTTGAAGATGTTATGCAAAAATGTCATGAATCAGATTTTGGGGGACATTTTGGAGTTGATAAAACTGCATTGAAGATTTTACAATCTTGATTGTATTGACATACATTATTTAGAGATGTCAATACTTACATAAAATCATGTGATAAATGCCAAGGGCATGCAATATTTCTTGAAGAGATGAAATGCCCCTAAATTTTACTCTGGAAGTTGAATTTTTGATGTTTGGGGATTAGACTTTATGAGACCATTTATACCATATTCAGAAAAGATTTATATTTTGATAGTTGTGGATTATGTTTTTTAATGGATTGAAGCAGTTTCTTTACATCACTGTGATGCTAAAACTGTTGCGAAATTTTTAAGGAAGATTATTTTCACATGATTTGGAATGCCAAGAGTAATCAATACAGATTGGGGAATTCATTCTAAGAATATAATAATTGAAACATTAACTCAAAAATATGGGATCAAACATCGTATTACCACAGCTTATCACCTTCATATCAGTGGTTTAGTAAAAGTATCTAATCGTGAAATTAAAAGAATATTGGAAAAAAATGGTAAATCCCAATTGGACAGATTGGTTTGCTAGACTTAATAGTGTTTTATGGGCCTATAGGATTGCTTACAAACCTCTTATAGAAATGTCACCATATAGGCTCATATATGGGAAGAATGTCACTTGCCAATTGAATTGAAGCATAAAGCTTATTGGGTTATTAAAGAGTTTAATAATAATTTGAAAGATGCTGGAGAGAAGCGATTACTACAATTAAATGAGTTGGAATAGATAAGAAATGAATAGTATGAGAGTGCAAGAATTTATAAGGGGAAAATGAAGTTAAGACATGATCAGAGAATTATGAAAAAACATATTGAGCCTGAACAAGAAGTTTTGTTAAATAATTCAAGATTGAAACTATTTCCAGGAAAACTTAATTCTCGGTAGCTAGAACCATTTCTTGTGGTGAAAAATTATCCATATGGAGCTGTTGATATTGAAGATCATAAAAATGAGAGAGTTATTAAGGTAAATGGACACAGGTTAAAAGATTTCTAATTATTAATGAAGATTAACAAATATAATTATTCTTGATTGGCAAACTAGGGTGTGTAAGAAATTAGTATAAATAAATTACAAATCCATGACTCTTCCTCTTTCTCTCTCTTATATTGATTATCCCAGTTAATAAGTGTTAATTGTAGGATATTTTGTTAATTAAATTTATTGTAGTTGTTGAAATTTAAGATAGTAAAATTATTAATTAGCTTGTAATAATTAATTGTGATACTCATAAGAACAATACTATACTCGTCATATATATTTTGCAAAGCACTTTCACTTGCATACATTATTGTTTGATTAATATCAGTTGCATCATATCACTTAAGTGCAATAGCTTTTGCCTACTTTAAGATGTCTTCATTTACTTCTTTTGACACGAACTTTTACTTGTGAGCTACAATAAACCATATGAATGATTAAAAGTGTAACAACTTTAATATTTATCTTTAAAAAATGTTTTCACCGTTAGATCCCACTCTTTTGGTAAAGTTCATGGATTATTATTTATTTGTTGATTGTTGGAGTACTCCTTACAACGGACAAGTAACACGATGATGCTTTTGGTTTTCTATGCGATTTTTTCAAGTAATGTTTTCACCATATTTCATTATGAATACTTTGTATTCCTATATTAAGATGTTAATAGACATGTTTCATGCTTCTTGAATTCTATCATATGTTATGGCTCACTTATTTCAATTTTTTTTTCATGTTCTTATATTTTAATTTTTTTATATAATTATCATACTTTGATGTACGACACAAATCCTTTAATCCCTATCATTAAGAAACTTAAGTCTAGCTCCATGGGAGCCCATTTTATTAATGATTTAAAAATTTCTTTATCTTCTACATAATAATCATAAGACATTTATAACATTTCAAGATAATATTTCAAATCCTCAACTCAAAATCTACAAGGCATAAATGTCTTTCTATTTTTTCCTTAGAATCAAATGCTTTGTAATTAAATATTGGTAATGCTATGGAGTCTTGCTCATTAAAAAAAAATAATTTTGCAATCAATTAATAAAATTTAAATGAAGTCAAGTATGTAAACTATATGGATTACACTGGTTTATACGATCACAATTGGCGGGTAGGGAGGAGGTTTCAATCGGGCTACTACGCTTATTGAAAAATAAATTAAAAAAATAATAAAAACATCTTCTTTTTCTAATGTGAAGATAAAACTAATGATGAAACTAACTTTGAGATATTAAATGTTAAGTAAGACAATACAATCTAATTTTTATAAGTGCGTAACATTTGCTTAGAAATTAGGAAATTTATCATAAAGCATATAATGTAAACACATGAAAAAAGAGCAAATCACATGAACATAAAAGAAAGAAACCCGAATAAACACATAACAAAATTTTATGTTGTTTGGTCCAAGCCAAGGTTCAAATTTAGGTCTTCACTAAGTATAGAATTTCTCTGCATTCTACCCAAAAAAAAAAAAAAATTACTTTGTCATAAGTGGAAAAGCCATCACAGTATACTTTTATCTTATAGCCATTTCTCATGCACCTAGGCATCCACTTGGCACTTGGCGTCCCTTGTTCGTGTAAGAACACCTTTCTCCAAGTTCCCAGCAAAAAAAAAAAGAAAAATAAGTAAAATTAAAAATCGGGAAACCAAATAAAAAAGAGAGAGATCCGTTTTTTGAGGAAAAATGGGGACTTTAGAGTGAGCAACTTTAGTCTTTTGGGGCTGGAGTTTTGAGTTGGAAGATATTCCTTAGAGAGTTGAAAGAGAAGGAGAGCTAGTGTTTTTTATGGAGAATAAGAAACATTTGAGTACTATATGAGAAGACAGAGTTCAACCACGTTGACTTCAACCCCACATACATATGTGTTTCACCACTCTCTAATACTTTCAAACTCATTAGAGCTTCTGAATTTTCTATAGAGAGCAACATTTAGACTTATTTTTTAGAGAATATATTAAGGTAAGAAACCATCCCCATTTCTCAAATCGTAAAAGCACGTGAGAGATACAAAGTACTCTTGTGGTGCCTACTACAGTCTTTCTAGCTCAATCCGAGAGAGCCTTGTAGTATAAGTATTGGTTCCCAATGTTGATATATATATATATATATATATATATATATATATATATATATATATATATATATATATATATATATATATTAGTTTATTAAAACAAGATAATGAATAAGTTATAATAAGTTTTATTGTACTTAAAAAATATAAATAAATACCAAGAAATTAATTTATATAAATAAATATAAAAATTTGCATTATATTACTATGCATATTGATATTAAATGATGACACATTAAATATAAATTTTAGTTAATTAATTTTATTTAAAATAATATATCTTAAATATCAAATAAAAATGTTCATGAACATAAATAAATAAATAAATGAATCACCATTATATTTGATTCATTTAATCTTGGAATCTAAAAAAAATATTCAAATCTATTTACTTATGGTTTCAAATTTATTGAAAATTAATATATCATAAAAATGCCTTATAATAAAAATATAAATAGCTTATGATATTCCAAAGTATCTACATCATGTGTAAGAAACTTTTTTTAGAAGGCAGAAGAGATGTCCCGTTCCCCTTCCCTGTGATTGAAATAATAGTACTTACCATTTTTGGAAATGTTTAGTATAATTAAGCTGATATTCACACTTGTCGACAAAAGTGAGAAGAATGTTCTTTGATAGAAAGAAGTTCGATAGAGAGAAAACCAACTGAAATTTTACGCAGGTTCCTATCTAGTCTTTTTGTCTCTTGCTACTCGTAATTAGACGTATGGACGACTAGGGTTTTTGTACCGAAGTTCCGTACTTCGCCTGAGGGGGAGACTCGTTTTCCAGATCAGTACATTTTCTTTCATGTAGATCCTCAGTAATGTCTTGAGTTCTGGTTCTTACGGATTTCCTTCACGTTAAGGAAATGTTCTACGCTGAGCCAGGTTACGCACGATTTAATTTCTCATTTGCCGGTGCTCCGCATTTTTTGCTCTCTTGGGTTCGTTTTAACTAGCATTGTTTAGAATAGATGTCGATTTTGTTGATGTTGCTTACATGGAGATTTTGGGGATCGGTCTTATTGCAGACAGACTTTGAGGGTACGAGGCCATGGATTTTTCTTTGACAGATCTGCGGTGATTATGTTTGATGGATGTTGAGGTGATCTGCTTTGATGGATAGCGATGGGGTTTGGTGCATGTATTATTAGAGAAAGCTAGTATTTTACCAATGTGAATCCTCGGATCGAGCTTCTGGGATGAATGTAATTTACGTAACAAATTATACTCATTTTTGAATTGTATTATGTCGTTTTTCTTTTTTTTCCAATGTTAGAAAGGGCTTTTGATTGCATGTCATTTATTAGGCAAGAGCTTTGAACATCTCTGTTTAACTACTTAACTAGAGAAGTTCGTGTTACATTGCTGTCATTTTGAATTGGATAATACTGGTGTTGAGGTGAAGTTTTCTGGTTTGGGACTTTGGCCATGCTTATGTTTCCATGTTTAGGCAGAATTTGGCTGCAGCACCGGATTTATGTAAATAAGATTTATCAGATCAGGTAAATCCGGCGAGCTATGACGAGAATGAAGGTCGCAAGCAACGGCGGCGTAAATCCAATGAATCTGTCGCTCTGTCGGATTTATTAAATCCATACTTACATCTCAAAAGAGGTGGAACGATTGTAGAAAAATATGAACAACAACAACAACAACAACAAAGCCTTAATCCCACTAAGTGGGGTCGGCTACATGAATCCTTTTTCTCCATTGCGTTCTATTTAGTGCCAAATTTTCGTTTAATTCTAATAAATTAAGATCATTTTTTATGCAATAAGCCCAAGTTTTTCTAGGTCTACCTCTGCCTTTCTTAACATAAGTTGTATTTAAAATATCTACTCTCCTAATCGGATCATCAGTTGGTCGATGTTTAATGTGACCAAACCATCTAAGGCGACTCTCTCTAATTTTATCCGTCACTCGGTGCAACACCAACCCTATTACGGATATATTCATTTCGCATTTTGTCTCTAAGTGTAAAGCCACTCATCCACCTAATCATTCTCATCTCGGCAACACTTAACTTAACATTATGCTTCTCATTTAAAGGCCAACATTCAACACCATAGAGCATTGAAGGTCTCACCACCATCTTATAAAATTTTCCTTTCTGTCTAAGCGGTACTTTTCTATCACACAATAGGCCAGACGCATTCCTCCACTTCAACCAACCAACTTGAATTCTACTATTAACATCCCCATCTATATCACCATCACTTTGAACAATGGCCCCGAGATATCTAAATCGTTCACACC
Source organism: Papilionanthe hookeriana x Papilionanthe teres (assembly GCA_022702705.1). Classification (NCBI taxonomy): domain Eukaryota; kingdom Viridiplantae; phylum Streptophyta; class Magnoliopsida; order Asparagales; family Orchidaceae; genus Papilionanthe; species Papilionanthe hookeriana x Papilionanthe teres. The sequence goes on along the minus strand of CM040433.1, from coordinate 27,127,520 downwards.
TTTTAATAATTTGATCACCCAAAGTTACACTTCTGTCACTAGACCTACTATTACTAAAATTACATTCCATATATTCAGTTTTAGTTCTACTCAAACGAAGACCTTTAGACTCCAATGTAGACCTCCATAATTCAAGTTTTTCCCGGACTTTTTCTCGTCTTATCCACAAGGAGGATATCATCAGCAAAAAGCATACACCAAGGTACATCCTCTTGTAAATGCCCAAGTAAGACCATCCATAAATAAAGCAAAAAGATATGGGCTTAAAGCCGATCCATGATGTAAACCAACAGAAATAGTAAAATATTTAGTCAATCCTCCTTCAGTTCGAACACATGTAACAACTCTAGCATACATATCTTTAGTGACTTGAATATAAGTCATATCAACACCTTTCTTCTAAAAAACTCTCCAAAGAACATCTCTAGGAACCTTATCGTAAGCTTTTTCTAAATCAATAAAAATCAAATGTAGATCCTCCTTATTATATCTGTACTTCTCCATCAAACCTCTCAATAAATGTATAGCTTCCATGGTGGACCTGCCCGGCATAAATCCAAATTGATTATGAGAAACCTTCGTAATACGTCTTAACCTATGATCAATTATCCTCTCCCATAATTTTAAAGAATGACACATCAATTTAATTCCTCTATAATTTGCACACTCTTGTGCATCTCCTTTATTCTTAAAAATGGGGACCAAAATGCTCTTTCTCCACTCCTCATGCATCTTTTTAGTTTTTAAAATAATATTAAAAAGTTTAGTAAGCCAGAAAACCCCCAAATCACCTAAACATTTCCACACTTCAATTGGGATATCATCAGGTCCTACAGACTTTCCCCCCTTGGTTTTCTTTAAAGCCTCATCAACTTCTTTTTTACTAATGCGACGGTAGAAAAATATGAAATGGGAAGAAATTCAATTTGATGGAACATTGGATTTAGGTTTCTTTTTTTTAGTGTTTAGCTGGATTTAGGTTAAATCCATGGCTGTATCCTGTTTAAAGTATGCTTTCAAACACCCCCTTAAGGTGCTGATGATGAGTGTTGAGTATGATGTCTTTGCTTTCAAGGAAAAACTAAGGGCACTTTCCAAACTAATTTTTTAAAAAGTGAATAATGTACAAGTGGCTGAGCTACACCAATTTGCTTGAATACTTTTTTAGTAAACCCAAGCAAGAAAATAAAATCACCACAATCCAAGTGGTCGAGAAATGATCTTGAGGAATTCAACTTAATAGGCTTAAATCAATGTATTAGTCAGAATGCCAAAAAACCAATCTGTGGCATGCCTTCCAACATCTTCAACCAAAGGGAATTTTAAGAACATGCGCCATAAGACGAGAAACCCCAGTCCACCAAAATAATATCTAAAATAGAGTTAGTCGTAAAACACTTCCACTATCATGCCAACACACCCATGAAATAAGGAACTGAACTAAAAATTGAGTGGAAGGTACAAAACACCAAAGGAGTAACAGTATAACCCAATAGATAGGCTCCAATGGCATACAAAAACCATAAGATTGGGAACAAAAAACAGATAAGAAAAATGAGTAGCATGGCCTATCATAGTTAAATAGTAACACAACTAGTATTAATATGATTGTAATATGAATCAACAAATAGTCAATCTAACTACCAAGTTACTTGCATCAACAAAGAAGCAACATGCTATAAGTCTAGTATCATAAAGCCATATATACATATACCAACCGATTCAATGCATGATATTAAGATCAAGGGAAAAAGATGAAGAATAATAGCGAGCAACCTTATCCATCAAAGAAAAAACAAATAAGCAACAACAAAGAAGCAACATGCTATAAGTCTAGTATCATAAAGCCATATATACATATACCAACCGATTCAATGCATGATATTAAGATCAAGGGAAAAAAGGTAAAGAAGAATTATAGAGAGCAACCTTATCCATCAAAGAAAAAAACAACACGGCAAAAAAAATGGGATGTTGAACCAACAAATGTGCATAATCCTGCTGAGAGGGATTTTGTAAGAGAGTAGCTATGAGTGTAGTTGCAGAGCTGATTGAAGAAATTTATAGCTACAATAGAAATATCTCAGGGAATGGAGGCAGCTATTGTAATAAGTGATAATTTTAATGCAATTGAATGCTTTCCTTGTATTCATTATTTGATAAAGGAATTTGATGTTATCCTTTCTCTTTGAGAGCCAATTAGCTTTAGCTTTTTGCTTGAGCTTGGAAACCTCAGTTATGATAGGAGGACCAACAATGGCAAAAAGCGTTTTATTTTTGATGATAATATTACTCATTTAAGGATCACACTCCAACAAGTCTACATCCTTTGATTTTGAAACAACCTGAATGCTGCTTAATTGAGGAAATAGTGGAACTCCATTGCTTCTATTTTTGTTTGTCCTCTAACTCTTTTTCTTAAGACAAAAATTACGTCCTCTTTCGCATAAGTGCTCCAAAATTCTTTTAACCATATCTTAGAAGTCAGGGTTCAAAATGTCCAAAAATTATTGAATTTGAAACTAAACTTCTTAGAATCAATGGTGGAACATTAGGCACGATTGGATAACGCTGATTTGTTAAAAATGACTATTCACCTGAGGTGGCTATAAAAAAATCATTGTTGGCATGGCAGCAATATGCTTGTATGAGACGGAACTAGGTAAATAATAATCTTGAAGGAGGTAATCCAAGCGATAGCGTACAACAGTTAGATTAAAGGTTTAAGAACTCTGAAAGGGACAACATTACCACCAGATTTCTCATTATAAAAAATGAATACAAATGAAATATCTTGCAATTGACCATGGGATGCTGTGCTAGTGGTGGGGACGGGTTTTCACTTCGAATAAACTCCTAAAGGCGTCTTTTTTAAAGTCCCATTGTGCATGAGATTTACTCTCAATGAAGCGAACTTGCCCATCATTTTTTTTCTTGGTTTTGCTTCAATCTTCTTTTGCCTAATTGTGAATACCATGGTTTTATCAAGCTTATGAAGTAATGCATGAATTTTTTGGACCGGTGGATGCATACATTATAGTAGTAGCCGTTGCTTACTGTCATTGATCTCCATCCCAAGTATATAGCCTTGAATTTTCAGATTTTAATGTTTGATTATCTTTTATGTGGAATTTAATTTACTGAAATTTATATCGGCTAGAATGAATTGTGATGGTTTTAAGCTCTTAAATAAGAGAAGAAAAGAGGTGGCAATCTGTTTCTGTGGTCTATTTTGATAATATATACTACTTTCTGTCTTTTATGGAAAGCAATGTATTTGTAGTGTTAAGATTTGTGTTTTGCTGAGGTAGTGATGTGAATAATGACATGACAAATGAAGTTTGTATCTGGTATCCAAAATAACAAAGAAAACATAACAAATAATTCCAACAAACGCCCATCAATGCACAATTATCCATTGTTAACATTGCATTAACAACAAAATCAAATAAACCTTAAATGCAAGGCTTAAATTCTTAACAAATTGAGATTGGCGGTCTGGAGCTACTCACTATGCAATGCTTACGTTTGTCATTAGATTATCTTCTTTTTCATCATCAGTCTTATCCCAATTATTCAGCTAACTTTGTTAGTCATCCTTCGTTAATTCCTAACATATTTACTATTTGATTACCATGGGACATAGTCTCTGGGTGTATTATACTATGGTCGCTGTGGGAATCTTTTCACGAATAAAAAGCTGTTTGTTGTTGGAGATGCTAGATTATCATGGTAAAGAAATTAAGACTTAAGGTTTGCAGAGAATGACGACACTTACTGTCTAATGCGTTTGGTATGCTCAAATTTTTGTCACCAACAAGCTGTGTTTGAATTGGTGGAAGATTTCTCTGAGTGAGGTTGTTTGATTCTCAAAAAAATGTTGTCCAGGCTGGCGGAGCTTGCAGGACTTTAGCATGTACAATCCTCCTTTAGTTTTAACAGAAAGGTCTGTTTGAAAAACCACTCATCGTCATATATGTTTTTTGCCACTGCTTCTGCTTACTGCAAATGTTGAAGATATTTCTAGCTTTTTAAAGATGTTTCGGTGATGCTTCTTGATACAGTAGTTGCCTCAGCTTTTTTAAGTCTCATCTATTAAATGGCTAGTTTTGATTCTCTTTTCTCCAATATGAAAATTATTTTGATAGGATAGATGATGTTTGATATAATGTTTTTTTGAATAATCTCAGGATGCTGTGAGGTTTTTATTCAGAATTCTTTATAATTTCTTGGTGTATAACTTATTTCTTTATACTATGAAGATAAGAAATATGAAGCGATGAACATTAGTGGGAGCCGAAGGATCCTTTTGAACAAGCATTCATAAATTGACTTGAAGTTTCCAATTAGAATTTAAAATGGATTGTTTTTGGATCTCATCAAGCTATGTTTTGAGATTAACTAGTTCGGTTTGAGCTAGTTTGAAATCATATAACTAAATTGTCACCAGACATTTAATAACATCATGCTTGAAAATGTTGTTTGGAGTGGATTGGGAAATTTACCTGGTCTAGATTGTTTGGAAAATGGATTTTTTTTTTTTGTTGGATCTAGTTGAATGCAGGTTGAGTGACGAGCCATGACCTATGCTCGGCTTGGGCATCATATTAAATAAAAAATAAAGTGAGTGGATCTTTCTGTGCATGGATTAATTTGAGCTCATCTTAAATCAAATAGAATTACTAGTTAGTCTTAAATCAAGCTAGCTTAAAATCAAATTTAGTTAACTGAAACAAAAGTCAGTATCAGATCGTCTCATTGAGATGTGTGAGTGAGGGCTCAATCTGTTCTTGTTTTAAATTGAGCTTGTTTAAGTGTGTATAGAATTGTTAGCGAGCAAGTGCATGAGCATGTGCTTGATTAGGGACTATCTCATAATATAGGCCTGATAAGTGAGCTAGCTTGTATTTGTTTTTAATGCATATATTGAATGTTGTGTTGGTTATTTTGATTCACGTTGTTATCCAGATAGCATTGGTACGATTGGGGTTTTCTGTTTCTTTTTTTTAACTCATCACCACAACCTAATATGCTTGTCGGCCGCTTTAAGGAGGTTTGGAAAGCGTTCTTTTGGAAATTTAATTTAATTTATATATACGCATTGATTTTTGAAAATAAAATTTTAAATTTCAAAATATGAGAATTTGGAAAGGACGGATCCCATTCGTTAAGTGGTTTGAATGAACGAGCGAAATATTGCGAGTAACACATCTATCCCGAAGAATAGTACGTCCTACTCGACAATATCGCTCAATCAAATAAACCACGAAATTCATGATATCCGTTCTGTCCGCGAACCTTTTATGTGGACCGACAAATTCCCTATTTAACACAAAAGGATCAAATAGGGTTTATATTATCCGGGTCTTTAAAACTCCCTATAGAGGCAAGCCCCTATAGTTAATTACCCCTCAAATGACCGAAGTCACCTGAGAGAACTCTCGATTTGAATCTCGGGTTTCTATCTTCACGAAGTCAAAGGGTAGGGTTTTTCAACGAAATTTGGGAGTAGGAAATCCAATAGGTGAAGGGCGCAAGGAGGAACAGTTATTTCTGGAGTCAAAGGAAAGAAGGGTAGGGGATGTCATAGATCTCGAGGAGGGCCTCGAGGACGTCCCAGACTATCCTAAGGTTGGGTTTTAAATTTTGGAAAGAGATTTATTTTAATTTCAATCCTGCAAGTTAATTATAGGGATTACGCTTGCATAATGCCTGGCTATGCAAACTACCTAAAAGACAGGAGGGTTTACGTCGTATAAGGCGACAACCTCGGAAACCTAAGCGGATCAGGGCTTATATTGCACAGAAGGGGTGTGCAAAGGCCTAAAAGAGAAAGGTGAGGGTTTATGTCGCACGGGCGGACTACCTCGAAACCTAAGGTTTGTTATTTAAACTAAGGAAGGGGTTTTGCTGAAGGAGATACAGGTTTCTTGAAGAAGATGGCCGTGCTGCCCACCGTGCTCCATGCTCCACGTCGTTGCAAGATCGCGATTTAAGTTTTGAATCAAAGTTGACATGCAAATTATTTTTATTTTCAAGTGAGTGTGTGTGATCGTGACAGAGTAAGTAAAAGTAAACAAGTAACACGAGCATGCCGAACGAGAGTATACTAAGCTATGCAGAGATGCTTAAATGCGTAAAACATGCCGAGCAAGAGAAAGATACGTGAAGCGTAAAACATGCTAAGCAAGTATATGTACTCGGAAGTAAACGAACTTCAACTAGCAAAGAGTATATGCTGAAAAGTAAAATATGTCAGTGATGTATAATAAGTAAGGAAAGTAAAGACCGTCACGTAAGTATCGTATGCTTTGCTTATCCTCTACAATACGTTACTCGTTTATTATCATTTTCATATTTTTCTTATTTCCCAGTAAGAGTCATTAGCGCAGAAAGAAGCAGGAGTAGGAGTAGAAGTAGTAGTAAAAAACAACCTAACTAAACAAGGTGCTTACGATGTGTAGGAAGAAGACAAAGTACGTAAACCCGATAAGTAAAAGCGAAAGAAAGACGGCAGGAAAACGTCGAGAAAACGAAGAAAAATCGTAAAAGAAAACTAGAAAGTCGAGAAAGCAAGAAAAAGAACGTCCGTAGAAAACTCCGAGAAAAGTAACGAACGAAAACAAAGCAAAACCGTAGGAAGATACGGAAAACACTAGAAGAAACCTACAAATGACCCGTAAGCACGGTGGTGTTTCGGACTCGTAGCCGTGCTAATATCCGACTCGAGTGCCGACTACTATCCCAACTTTCTCGCGAAGGCGAGTCCTAATCCGACTCGAATAAGCCAACCGCGGACCTTTGTAAATTTTCACACATTTCATTTTTTTTGTTTTCATGCAAGCAAAAGCTCAGTAGGTAGGTAAGCTATGTAGTAGTGGAGGTAATTTTGTATTTTTCAAACACATGTATTTTTTTGTTTTAAAACATTTCACCACTGAGTCGACTACCCTAATGGTGACTAGTGACTACAAACTTTAGACTGTCGGCAGTAGAAACCCCAAGGACGGCCGAATGGTTCCGTGACTCCTGCTCTACTCTCTACAGAGTCTCTGAGACAGGCGGCCCCATTCTATGGCTCTCGTAATTTTTCTCGTTTTGCAGCCTCATCAATGTCCCCACCGCACTTACAGCCCTAGCTGATGGCCCATATATAACCCAAGGAGGTTATATATGCACACCTACATGTCCCCCGTATGTGTGTGGGTTAAGCCAAGAAACAAGGTGAAAACTAGGGACGAGGGTCAAGGAAAAGGAGAGAAAAGACAAGTAAATCACCCCGGACTCCCGACCGACCTTACGTGCCCTATAAAAAGGACTAAAGGCACCTCGACACTCTCGGAGAAGGTGAGGACTAGACCCCTAAGAACACACTCCCTGTTTTCCCAAATAGCGGAAAAATCATGAATAAAGATAAAAAATGAAGTAAAATAAAGAAAAGACAAGTCGTCGTCGCCTGGATATCGAACCCTAGCTCACTAAACTAGGAGGGCTATCACAAATTCCAAGATTTTGCCCTTTACTTTCTTTCTTTCTTCTTACTCCAATTTTCATTTCATGCCACATATCGGGCCTCAAACAAATACTGAAACAAGGGCCACGAACATATAAACATCAACTTATCCAATAATTGCCACAACTCGACAGCCCCACCTAAAACCAAAGCAAAAGGGAGCTAAGGGAGCCAAACCCGAGAGGCAACAAGCCACAAAACAGCCTCAAAGAAGAGGGCAAAACCGAAAGTAGCAAAGAGGCAAAACCGGCCCATTCAAAGGGCAAAACCGATAGTAGCAAAGAGGCAAAACCGGGAATAAGCAAAGAGGCAAAACCACTTTCACACATGCAGATTTTACGAACAAGCCATGCGAAACTTCCGAAATTTTCAAATAAACCGTCGAACATCTCAAATTTTCCCACAAGTGGGCATGCTAAAGTTTCAGAATACTCCTACATGTAACTACTAAATTTCAGATTTCCATGGATCGATAAACTGCAATCCTTTCACAAGCAAGAGCATAATACTTCTCAAATTTTCTCAAATATCCGAATAGATGCTCCTAGGTGCTCAAACTTTCAGATTTTGTAAAAGAACACCCAAAATATTTCAGGTTTTGCAAAAGTATCATTCCAACATTTTCAGATTTTGCCAAAATATTTCAGATTTTGCAAATGAACCATGCAAACTCTCAGATTCTTCAAATCAGCCACCTAACATTTCAAATCTTATAAATGAAGCATACCTCCCCCTTTTATCTTTTTTTTTTTGAAATAGAAAGAGATGAACAATAAGCTCATAACCAACATATACCTCCAAGCCATTCACAAGAGCATTTGCAAGATAAACATCAAACCATCATATTCATTTCTTCTCTTCCCCTCAGCATTTCAGATTTTTGCAAAATAGAAACTCAAGTATTACGAACCTTGAAGCATAGAAAGCATCACCTTTTGAGCACATATGTATGTAACATGAGTTAAAAAGAAATAACAATATTCATGAAGCATGTATAGAACCTTACTTTGACGAAAGAACTAAACCACAAAGTGGAGGGGGAAATGTGGAGCCAAGGGAACTCCAAAATACCCTCTAACTCATGTCAACAAAAGAAATTAAGCCATGCCAAATTTCATGAGTGAAATATATCAAGCATAAAGAGGTGAAAATAGAGAAAGTATGGCATCCAACCTTCAACCCAACCCTTTCCCTTTTCTTCTTTCTTTCTTTCTTTTTTTTTTTACAAAGAGGCAAAATCCCAACATTTTCAAATGGAACGAGTTGAAGCTAAAATAATATTAGAAAAATTAAAGTAAGTCATTTAAAGCCTCTGCTTAATGCTCTGGGCTCCAACCTCCATGTAAAACATAAAGGGAAGTGACGTGCGATTAGGGTCTCAACCCTACATTTATTTAATGTCATCCTCCATAGGCCAAAAGAAACTTTAAAGCAAGCAATAAGGAAATTAAAAGAAGCTAGCTAACCGCATTTGTCACCAAGGGGAAGCTTCATAAGTAACGAACAAGCCAAACTATAGGGAACGGGGAGTTATACCTCGATGGCCGAGTAACACAGGAGAAGAAAAGAAAAGTTCGAGCAAGCCGACCGAACCAATATTCCGAGACTTGAGTGAGCTAACGAGGAGGAATAGAATGCAACACCTTTTTTCTTGTCGAGCTTTGCCCCGGAGAGAACAAAACCTCTCCAGATCTTTCAAATCCACCCACACACAAGATGAAGAAAACCAAAAACAAAAAGGGCAGACACTCTCCCCACTCAACAAGGGAATCGCCCAACCTTAGACCCCTCCTTAAAATGGGGTTTTTATAGGCAAAAGAGAGGAGAACCCAACCCTTTACTTACCCGGAGGTGAGCCAAACCAAAGGAACCGGGAGAGGCGACAAGCCGCGCGAGAGGAGTGGCGACAGAAGCGAGTGGCGGCGGAAGGGGAAGCTTTACCGCAGGCGCGTACGAAAAGGGGATCACGAGGTCGAAGCTTCACGAGCTCGGTTGGGACGATCCGCGCCACAGGTGCGGCCGCTCGCGGGAGAAAATGGAGCGGGGCTCGAGCCGCGACCGAGAGAGGGACGCTCGGGCGAGGGAGCGATGACCGAGAGGGAGAAAGCTCGGGCGAGGGCTTCACGTGTGCGTGCGTGAGGCGTGAGTGAGGGAAATAGGGATTAGTGGTTTTTAAAAGGATTTTAAAAGGATTTTTTTTTTTAAAATAAAATAAAACTTATTTTAATAAAATAACGACCAAATTTCTCGTCGCAAACCCGCGCTCAAAACATAGCAAGTTATACGTCATTTCCTAGCAAATTCGACGTCTCGGACGCAACGGCGCAGCTCCGTTTCGCGATCCGAGGTCGTTCGGAGAACCTCGTCACCGGTCGAGTCGAAAGTGCGTCAAATTCGATTTCGTCGAAATTCGACCTCGATGGCGCTCGTTCCGGCATTCGACTTCGATCTCGATCCGTCGCGGAGGATTTGAAGACGTCGAGGCCGGGGCTCGAGGAATTTGTGCTCGGTGGTGCGGAAAGTGTGCACAAGGCTACCCTAAGGTCCAGGTGGTCCCATAGGAACTCAATTTGAGTCCTAACGCTAATTCCAACCTACCGACTGCGAGCAAGAGGTCGGGAACTCCGTCCGGACTCCAAAAGAGTGTCGAAGCGGTTTCAAACATTCTAAAGCGAGGTGGGTCCAGTGCTAGGAATCTAAGATCGTCGGGGAAGCTCCTAAGGCTAGAACCCTAAATCCTAGGAGGAAAACTAAACCTCGACAAAAACGAGGTCAACAAATGGACCCCCAATAGGTGTGGTGCGCCGGACAGGCACACCGCGCGTATTGGTGTTGACCGAAGAAGATCAACAAACCAACACAAAGCCGCCTAAGTAAAATACTTAGGACGGAACGCAGGGACGAAAAAAGGAAAGAGAGTAGTTTCCGCTGGGGAAACAGAGGGGGAACTCCCGATTAAGAGAGCCGCGACTTAAAGTTCAGGTTTCCAATTTCAAACATAGATTTGATCTCGATTCCAGAGTAAAATTCGAGTTTTTAGAAAAGTAAAGAGATTGGATTGAGATGGAAAGCGCAAGGACTCACATCCTACTCAAAGACTAATTGAGAAAATTTAAGGCATTGGGAAAGAAAGCGCAAGGACTCACATCCAACCCAAGAAGTAGCAAGGGTGTCACATTAGGAAGGAAAGCGCAAGAACTCACATCCAACCTAAGAGGCGACGAACAAGCACGCGATAGGGGGCGGCCCCTAAAGCGACGGAACGGAACGCGATAGGGGGCGGAAAGGTACGCGATAGCGACGGACAAGTACGCGATAGGGGGCGGCCCCTAAAGCGACGGACAAGTACGCGATAGGGGGCGGCCCCTAAAGCGACGGACAAGGAACGCGATAGGGGGCGGCCCCTAAAGCGACGGAAAAGGAACGCGATAGGGGGCGGCCCCTAAAGCGACGGACAGGTACGCGATAGGGCGGCCCCTAAAGCGACGGACAAGTAACGCGATAGGGGGCGGCCCCTAAAGCGACGGAAAAGGAACGCGATAGGGGCGGCCCCTAAAGCGACGGAAAGGTACGCGATAGGGGCGGCCCCTAAAGCGACGGACAAGTAACGCGATAGGGGGCGGCCCCAAAGCGACGGACAAGGAACGCGGATAGGGGCGGCCCCTAAAGCGACGGAAAGGTACGCGATAGGGGGCGGCCCCTAAAGCGACGGACAAGGAACGCGATAGGGGGCGGCCCCTAAAGCGACGGAAAGGTACGCGATAGGGGGCGGACAAGGAACGCGATAGGGGGCGGCCCCTAAAGCGACGGAAAGGAACGCGATAGGGGGCGGCCCCTAAAGCGACGGACAAGGAACGCGATAGGGGGCGGCCCCTAAAGCGACGGACAAGTAATGCGATAGGGGGCGGCCCCTAAAGCGACGGAAAGGTACGCGATAGGGGGCGGCCCCTAAAGCGACGGAAAGGAATGCAGAAGAGGGCGGCCTCTAAAGTGACGACAAGAGTGCGAAGAGGGCGGCCTCTAAAGCACCGTGAAAGGAATGTAATAGGGGACGGCCCCTAAAGCGACAACAAGAGCGGCAGAGGGCGGCCTCTAAAGCACCAGAAAGGAATGTAATTAGGGGACGGCCCCTAAAGCGACAACAAGAGTGCAGTAGAGGGCGGCCCCTAAAGCACCAGAAAGGAATGTAATTAGGGGACGGCCCCTAAAGCGAATCGGATGTGGAATCCTCAACTTCCAGAATTTAATACTTGAAAGGTTGCGATAGGAGGAGATCCTAAAGCAACGAACGAAGGACGCAATAGGGGGCAGCCCCAAAAAAGACAAAAAGAAATGCAATAGGGGGCGGCCCCTAAAGCGACAAAGTGTAATGCAAAAGGGAGTGAGGTACTCGGGATTGAGAAGGAAATGTTTTCTCTCTTCACTTGATGCAAAGTTTTTTTTTATTATATTGTATTTGCTTTAAGATTTGGACCCAGTCACAGATAAGGGCGACATCTGAGCTCTAAGAACGAGTCTTTGTCTTTGAAACAGAAGACACAATGCTTCCTGAAGTATTGTCCACTGGCTAAGGACCTCTAGGGACACCGTGAGCCGAAGACGTTGTAAGTTCGTAGCTTTGTTCGTAGTAATCACCATTCGATCCGTTGCGGATTCCGTAAAGGTCGTTGAAGTTGACTCCGAGAAGTATTTCGAAATTCTTCGAGTCAAGTCGGAGTTGTATCCGAGAAATCTTTCCGACATTCTTCGAGTCAAGTTAAGTTGTATTTCTTGGACACTCGAAAGATACGACTTCGTGGTCGAATTTCCATTAATTGCTAATAACGTCGTCGTTTCTTTAATTCTTTCTTCTCGGGTCTAAGCGGATCCCAAAATTTCGTTCATGTGATCAAAAATATTTTTCACTCGTTCAAAGATATTTCGAGCCAATTAATGACCGACTAAAAGGTGTAGAATCACTTGACTCTTTTCAAAGCATAATATCGGAGGAAATTTCTTAAGGTTGACTTTCAAGTTTCATTAATCAGGGGAGGATTAAGACACCAATTTTTGATTATATGCTTGCCTCAAGCTTCTTCTCAGGGAGCATTTTTTTTTTATTGAGCTTTTCGCTCTCCTTTTTTTATTGAGGATTACTATATCTAGTGAAGCACAGATTAAAGATTTTGAATGTCTGGATTGTGACACCAATTTTTGATTGTGTGCTCACCTCAAGCTTCTCAGGAACACCCTTTTTTTTTTTTTTTTTTTTTTTTCGCTCCTTTTGTTTTCTGAGAATTCATCGTATCCGGTAAGACATATTTCGTTAATGATTTTGAATGTCAAAAATTCCCCAACTAATAATTCGAAATGCCCCTTAATATGAATCCTGGGATATAACTTTTTCGAAAGTCCGGACCCAGCCACATGGCAGAAAATTAAAAGGCTCGTGATATCCCGAGTCAATTACTCGTATTTCAAGCACACTGCTTCATTCTGAAATCAACTTAGGACTCAGTTTGAATTCCTTAAAGGAAACAACTCAGTTATTAGGACATTAATTTGATTCTTCCCTGAAGTCGAAGTCTTAGCGAAATATCCAATTTCAAGTTTTCCAAATATCGAGCAATTCTTGACAAAAACAAACACCTTTTCTTCATTGCAGTAGGAAAAAACGGTACAGACCATCACTGATCATACTAAGCAACAAAAGTAGTACCACAGTAACCAAAAAGTGTCATGTCCGTTGTTAATCGCGTAGAATTTAATCAAGCAAACACATCGCCCGAAATCATATTGATGGAACTTATTTCAAGTTCCTTTCAAATATTCATCGGGGATCGTTACGCTTCCATTTCTGAAGTTCTCCTCGAGCCAGTCTTTGAAGCTGAAGCACTCCTTTATAGTATGTCCAACGAACCTGTGATATGGGCAAAAGTTGGGGTGATCCTCCTTGTTCATATCCTCCGGCCTCTTCGGCTCGTGTAACGAGAACTCGGTTTCTTGATCGATTCTCGAACATCTTCGCCACAGTCTCATCCTTGAAGGAATAGTTTCTATGTAACCGATCTGACGTTGTTGGAACCTTTCTTTCATCTGCTTTGCACGACCTCTGCTGAGACGGCTGCTGACCAGGCTGATTGTACCGCTGACCGTACTGTTGGACATGTTGAATATACTGCGGTGGCTGTTGAACGTACTGCTCTGGTGGCTGAACATATTGTTGTGGGTGTGGAACGTACCACTGAGGCAGCTGGACCGAACCGAGGAAGCCGCCGAGTGTATTGCCGAGAAACCGACCGTATCGAGGCGGCCGACCGTATCGCCGCGACAACCGACCGCATCGAGGCGGCTGTCGCCGCCGATCGTATCGAGGTAGCTGCTCGGTCTGTATCTCTATCGGCTGCTTTCCTTTGTCGATCGTTGCCACTACTCCGGATCTTTTCTCAAAAGCTTTCACTGGTCTGGGCTTTTCAGTCTTTTCCTGGGATTCAGAATGCTTGATCTCTTCTTGCAGACTGCTGGCTTTACTGAGTAGCTTCTCAAATGACTTGATGGTGAGTCCTTTAAGCATGAAAGCTATCGGTCCATGGATGCTTCGAGTAAGACCTCAATCGCATGTTGCTCCCGCACTGAGGCTCGCATTTCATGCTTAAGTTTCTCCACCGTAGAATATATTCCACCAAAGTCTCTGTGGGCTTCTGAGACTCCATTATAAGATCTCCAATGGTAATGTGGTGATGTACCCCGGCGAATCTCTTCACGAACAAATTTTCCAACTCTGTAAACGTCTTTATCGACCCATTCGGCAGCTCTGCGTACCAATCAAATGCAATCCCTGAAAGACTGCTCACGAACTGACGGAAAAGTAATGCCTCACTACCCCCCGCATTGCAACAACTCGCTCGGAAGTGTGCAACGTGCTGACGGGGGTTGCCCGTTCCATCGAAAGTCTTAAAGGTTGGTGGAACGAAACCTTTAGGATATGGGACGGAATCGAACTCCTCCGGGTAGGTCTACCCTTTGAAATCGACGCGCCCCCTTTCGATCGGCTAAGGCCTCCTTTACTTGCTGCTCAACCAATTGCTTAATGTCTTTTTCGGGCACCATATTCGGAGTTGAATCCTTCTTCGGCGGTCCATCTTGGCTTGCAGAAGCGACTTCCCTCCTTTCATCGGTGATATGGACGATCTCTGGCGGATTCATCTCTGGAGATGCCACTTGCTGCGAGTGTGACTGTCCCTGTGCGGCAACCATAACAGCCATCATCTCTTCGATCCTCTTTTCAAGGCGGTTGATGATTTCGTCCTTCGTCGCGAAGACCTTCGCCACTCATCCGCCGTGTTCTCCTCAGCAGACGAAGCATCACGTGCAGACGACGTAGCTCGGGTTTCAACGACGTAGAGCTCCGCGAATTCTTCCTCCATGTAGTCTGACAGGTCGTAGTCTTCATTGCTAACATTTACTCCTCGTTCTCTTGCTAGCCCGGTGATTTCAGACTCTGAGCTTCTTCAGTTTATCATCAACTTCTTTCCCTTTAACTGTTTTAAGATCGATCGGTACTTCTGGAATGTTTCCCGTAGCGAGCTTGAAGCGACCGTAGTAAGCAATCGGAGTATCGGACTTATTATCCATTTCGTGGGAACACTCCCGTGATCCTTTCAAAAGCATCGGTCCCCGCGGCTTTAGGTATCCAAGCCTTCTTTCTCAACGTTGATACCTTGAGACGGGGTGTCTCGGTGGGGCGATCAGCGTGTCGAAAGGAGGTATGGTCCCTAAAGTGTGAACCCGACGCTATAGGAAGCGATCTCTTCCCGTTATTCTTCTTTGAAAGCTCTCCATTACAAGCAGCAGGCAACGGTCTTGGACCCAGGCGAGACTTGACTGATTTGCGACTGACAGACTTCTGAACTGTTGTAGCGACGTCTGAAACGGTAGCGAGGTAGAAACACGGCTCCCTAGTCGTAACTCGGTCGGAACACGAGGTGGTGGTAGCGTAGCAAGAATCTTACGAAGACTTTCTTCTCCGAGTAGGCGTACAACGGATGAAACCTACTCCTTTGAGGAGATGAGAAGTTCCAAATTCGCATCCTCTTCCGGTTGAAAGGTCGGCTCAACGGAAGTAAATCTCTTCGCAGCTTTCGAATTCTTCGTCTTAGGTTCTTTCTCCGTATTTTAGTTAACGGCGCGGCTTGCGAATCGGAACCAACTTCGAACACCGACGGTGCAGAGGCGAACAAATTTACAGAATCCCTTCCAGACAAGATCTCCTTTCCTTTTGCAGACGGTAGAGTCGGTGCGGTGATTGCAAACCCGGAGGTGGTGGCGGTAACGATCCTCCTCGGCACGCAGACAACAGACTTAGCAGACACGGGGGCAACAAGCTTAGCGAGAGCACTCCCGGTCTTCGGCCTCGATCGCGGGGAAATCAGTATCTTCATTCAAGTCGTATTCGAGGGCAGGCTCGGCGACCTCTGACGGAGCAGTCTTCATGACTACGTACGGCGCTTTTCCGAGGATGACTTCGACCTCGTCGAAGCCAGTGCCAAACTTTATCATTGCTCCCTGGTGGAGCGCAGCTTTGTCGCGGGGTAGGTTTCCGTCGAACGAGAAGATCAACTTTGGTGACGCCATTCCAACCGTCGTCGAGAAAAGTTCCAAAAGGTTAGTCACGCCTACCTTGCAATTTCGATAGAAAACTAAAATCAACGAAGGTCGTCTTGCGGACTCGGGCAACACTTTATTATTATTATCTCGATGTTTTAGCTTATTTCAATTTTATCTCTGGATTACGATTTAATTCATTAACGGCACGCGAAAAGGACGCAAAAGGGAAAGAAAGTTCAGGACCCGGTCCTGAGCCAAACTCACCGCGTACCTCGCGCACAACACCTATCGGGGGTCCGACCCCACAAGATCAAAAGAAAAAAAAAAAAAAAAAAAAAAACCCTATGGTTTCCCGAACCACTCTGTTTAAAGGTGATTTAAACAGACGGTTCTGAAATCCAAAAGAGTTGACCGTGCTCGCCCAAGAAAGAAATGAGCGAAGCAAGCCAACCGGAAGAATGACAACTTGGACCATGAGGACACTGGACACATCGTCGATGCGTGAAGATAGAAACCTTTGATTTAATGGAGAGTAGAGTGATCCCCACGGAGTCGCTGAAGTTGTCGGCCGCTTTAAGGAGGTTTGAAAGCGTTCTTTTGGAAATTTAATTTAATTTATATATACGCATTGATTTTTGAAAATAAAATTTTAAATTTCAAAATATGAGAATTTGGAAAGGACGGATCCCATTCGTTAGCTGGTTCAATGAACGAGCGAAATATTGCGAGTAACACATCTATCCCGAAGAATAGACGTCCTACTTGACAATATCGCTCAATCAAATAAACCACGAAATTCATGATATCCGTTCTGGTCTGCGAACCTTTTATGTGGACCGACAAATTCCCCTATTTAACACAAAAGGATCAAATAGGGTTTATATTATCTGGGGTCTTTAAAACTCCCTATAGAGGCAAGCCCCTATAGTTAATTACCCCTCAAATGACCGAAGTCACCTGAGAGAACTCTCGATTTGAATCTCGGGTTTCTATCTTCACGAAGTCAAAAGGGTAGGGTTTTTCAACGAAATTTGGGAGTAGGAAATCCAATAAGTGAAGGGCGCAAGGAGGAACGATTATTTCGGAGTCAAAGGAAAGAAGGGTAGGGGATGTCATGATCTCGAGGAGGGCCTCGAGGACGTCCCGTACTATCCTAAGGTCGGGTTTTAAATTTTGGAAAGAGATTTATTTTAATTTCAATCCTGCAAGTTAATTATAGGGATTACGCTTGCATAATGCCTGGCTATGCAAACTACCTGAAAGACATGAGGGTTTACGTCGTATAAGGCGACAACCTCGGAAACCTAAGCGGATTAGGGCTTATATTGCACGTAAGGGTGTGCAAAGGCCTAAAAGAGAAAGGTGAGGGTTTATGTCGCACGGGGCGGACTACCTCGAAACCTAAGGCTTGTTATTTAAACTAAGGAAGGGGTTTCTTCGAAGGAGATACGGGTTTTCTTGAAGAAGATGGCCGTGTCGTCCACCGTGCTCCATGCTCCACGTCGTTGCAAGATCGCGATTTAAGTTTTGAATCAAAGTCGACATGCAAATTATTTTTATTTTCAAGTGAGTGTGTGTGACTGTGACAGGAGTAGTAAAAGTAAACAGTAACACGAGCATGCTGAACAGGAGTATACTAAGCTATGCAGGAGATGCTAAACAGGTAAAACATGCTGAGCAAGAGAAAGTACAGGAAGCGTAAAACATGCTAAGCAAGTATATGTACTGGAAGTAAACAGCCTAGCCTAGCAGGAGTATATGCTGAAAAGTAAAATATGTCAAGCAGGTATAATAGTAAGGAAAGTAAAGACTGTCACAGAAGTACCGTATGCTTTGCTTATCCTCGGCTATGCGTTACTCCGTTTATTATCATTTTCATATTTTTCTTATTTCCGCGGAAGAGTCATTAGCGAAAAAGAAGCGAGGAGTAGGAGTAGAAGTAGTAGTAAAAAACAACCTAGCTAAACGAGGTGCTACGGTGTGTAGGAAGAAGACAAAGTACGTAAACCTGATAGTAAAAGCGAAAGAAAGACGGCAGGAAAACGTCGAGAAAACGAAGAAAAATCGTAAAAGAAAACTAGGAAATCGAGAAAGCAAGAAAAAGAACGTCCGTAGAAAACTCCGAGAAAAGTAACGAACGAAAACAAAGCAAAACCGTAGGAAAACACGGAAAACACTAGAAGAAACCTACAAGTGACCCGTAAGCACGGTGGTGTTTCGGACTCATAGCCGTGCTAATATCCGACTCGAGTGCCGACTACTATCCCAACTTTCTCGGTAAGGCAGTCCTAATCCGACTCGAATAACCAACCGTGGACCTTTGTAAATTTTCACACATTTCATTTTTTTGGGTTTTCATGCAAGCAAAAGCTGTAGGTAGGTAGGCTATGTAGTAGTGGAGGTAATTTTGTATTTTTTTGAACACATGTATTTTTTTGTTTAAAAACATTTCGACTCACTGTGTCGACTACCCTAATGTGACTGTGACTACAAACTTTAGATCGTCGGCAGTAGAAACCCCAAGGACGGCCGAATGGTTCCGTGACTCCTGCTCTACTCTCTACAGAGTCTCTGAGACAGGCGGCCCCATTCTATGGCTCTCGTAATTTTTCTCGTTTTGCAGCCTCATCAATGTCCCCACCGCACTTACAGCCTTGCTTGATGGCCCATATATAACCCAAGGAGGTTATATATGCACACCTACATGTCCCCTGTATGTGTGTGGGTTAAGCCAAGAAACAAGGTGAAAACTAGGGACGAGGGGCAAGGAAAAGGAGAGAAAAGACAAGTAAATCACCCCGACTCCCGACCGACCTTACGTGCCCTATAAAAAGGACTAAAGGCACCTCGACACTCTCGGAGAAGGTGAGGACTAGACCCCTAAGAACACACTCCCCGTTTTCCCAAATAGCGGAAAAATCATGAATAAAGATAAAAAATGAAGTAAAATAAAGAAAAGACAAGCGTCGTCGCTCGGATATCGAACCCTAGCTCACTAAACTAGGAGGGCTATCACAAATTCCAAGATTTTGCCCTTTACTTTCTTTCTTTCTTCTTACTCCAATTTTCATTTCATGCCACATATCGGGCCTCAAACAAATATCGAAACAAGGGCCACGAACATATAAACATCAACTTATCCAATAATTGCCACAACTCAGCAGCCCCACCTAAAACCAAAGCAAAAGGGAGCTAAGGGAGCCAAACCCGAGAGGCAACAAGCCACAAAACAGCCCCAGCAAGAGGGCAAAACCGAAAGTAGCAAAGAGGCAAAACCGGCCCATTCAAAGGGCAAAACCGATAGTAGCAAAGAGGCAAAACCGGGAATAGCAAAGAGGCAAAACCACTTTCACACATGCAGATTTTACAAACAAGCCATGCGAAACTTCCGAAATTTTCAAATAAACCGTCGAACATCTCGCATTTTCCCACAAGTGGGCATGCTAAAGTTTCGAATACTCCTACATGTAACTACTAAATTTCGGATTTCCATGGATCGATAAACTCGCAATCCTTTCACAAGCAAGAGCATAATACTTCTCAAATTTTCTCAAATATCCGAATAGATGCTCCTAGGTGCTCAAACTTTCGGATTTTGTAAAAGAACACCCAAAATATTTCAGTGTTTTGCAAAAGTATCATTCCAACATTTTCGCATTTTGCCAAAATATTTCGGATTTTGCAAATGAACCACGCAAACTCTCGCATTCTTCAAATCGCCCACCTAACATTTCAAATCTTATAAATGAAGCATACCTCCCCCTTTTATCTTTTTTTTTTTTGAAATAGAAAGAGATGAACAATAAGCTCATAACCAACATATACCTCCAAGCCATTCACAAGAGCATTTGCAAGATAAACATCAAACCATCATATTCATTTCTTCTCTTCCCTCGCATTTCGCATTTTTGCAAAATAGAAACTCAAGTATTACGAACCTCAAGCATAGAAAGCATCACCTTTTGAGCACATATGTATGTAACATGAGTTAAAAAGAAATAACAATATTCATGAAGCATGTATAGAACCTTACTTTGACGAAAGAACTAAACCACAAAGTGGAGGGGGAAATGTGGAGCCAAGGGAACTCCAAAATACCCTCTAACTCATGTCAACAAAAGAAATTAAGCCATGCCAAATTTCATGAGTGAAATATATCAAGCATAAAGAGGTGAAAATAGAGAAAGTATGGCATCCAACCTTCAACCCAACCCTTTCCCTTCTCTTTCTTTCTTTCTTTCTTTTTTTTTTTTTACAAAGAGGCAAAATCCCAACATTTTCAAATGGAACAGGTTGAAGCTAAAATAATATTAGAAAAATTAAAGTAAGTCATTTAAAGCCTCTGCTTAATGCTTGGGGCTCCAACCTCCATGTAAAACATAAAGGGAAGTGACGTGCGATTAGGGTCTCAACCCTACATTTATTTAATGTCATCCTCCATAGGCCAAAAGAAACTTTAAAGCAAGCAATAAGGAAATTAAAAGAAGCTAGCTAACCGCATTTGTCACCAAGGGGAAGCTTCATAAGTAACGAACAAGCCAAACTATAGGGAACGGGGAGTTATACCTCAGCGGCTGAGTAACACAGGGAGAAGAAAAGAAAAGTTCGAGCAAGCCGACCGAACCAATATTCCAGGACTTGAGTGAGCTAACAGGGAGGAATAGAATGCAACACCTTTTTTTCTTGTCGAGCTTTGCCCCAGAGAGAACAAAACCTCTCCAGTCTTTCAAATCCACCCACACACAAGATGAAGAAAACCAAAAACAAAAAGGGCAGCACCTCCCCACTCAACAAGGGAATCAGCCAACCTTAGACCCCTCCTTAAAATGGGGTTTTTATAGGCAAAAGAGAGGAGAACCCAACCCTTTACTTACCCCGGAGGTGAGCCAAACCAAAGGAACCGGAGAGGCGACAAGCCGCGCGAGAGGAGTGGCGACGGCAGCGTGCGTGGCGGCGAAGGGGAAGCTTACCGCAGGCGCGTACGAAAAGGGGATCACGAGGTCGAAGCTTCACGAGCTCGGTCGGGACGATCCGCGCCCGCGGTGCGGCCGCTCGCGGGAGAAAATGGAGCGGGGCTCGAGCCGCGACCGAGAGAGGGACGCTCGGGCGAGGGAGCAGTGACCGAGAGGGAGAAAGCTCGGGCGAGGGCTTCACGTGTGCGTGCGTGAGGCGTGAGTGAGGGAAATAGGGATTAGGGTTTTTAAAAGGATTTTAAAAGGATTTTTTTTTTAAAATAAAATAAAACTTATTTTAATAAAATAACGACCAAATTTCTCGTCGCAAACCCGCGCTCAAAACATAGCAAGTTATACGTCATTTCCTAGCAAATTCGACGTCCCGGACGCAACGGCGCAGTCCGTTTCGCGATCCGAGGTCGTTCGGAGAACCTCGTCACCGGTCGAGTCGAAAGTGCGTCAAATTCGATTTCGTCGAAATTCTGACCTTGATGGCGCTCGTTCTGGCATTCTGACTTCTGATCTTGATCCGTCGCGGAGGATTTGAAGACGTCGAGGCCGGGGCTCGAGGAATTTGTGCTCGGTGGTGCAGAAAGTGTGCACAAGGCTACCCTAAGGTCCAGTGGTCCTATACGAATTCAATTTGGAGTCCTAATGCTAATTCCAACCTACCAGCTGCGAGCAAGAGGTCAGGAACTCCGTCCGGGACTCTAAAAGAGTGTCGAAGCGGTTTCAAACAATCTAAAGCGAGGTGGGTCCAAAGGCTAGGAATCTAAGATCGTCGGGGAAGCTCCTAAGGCTAGAACCCTAAATCCTGGAGGAAAACTAAACCTCGACAAAAACGAGGTCAACAAATGGACCCCCAATAGTGTGGTGCGCCGGACGAGCACACCGCGCGTATTGGTGTCGACCGAGCAAGATCAACAAACCAACACAAAGCCGCCTAAGTAAAATACTTTAGACGGAACGCAGTGGACGAAAAAAGGAAAGAGAGTAGTTTCCGCTGGGAAACAGAGGGGGAACTCCCGATTAAGAGAGCCGCGACTTAAAGTTCGTGTTTCCAATTTCAAACATAGATTCGATCTCGATTCCGGAGTAAAATTCGAGTTTTTAGAAAAGTAAAGAGATTGGATCGAGATGGAAAGCGCAAGGACTCACATCCTACTCAAAGACTAATCGAGAAAATTTAAGGCATCGGGAAAGAAAGCGCAAAGGACTCACATCCAACCCAAGAAGCAAGGGTGTCACATTAGGAAGGAAAGCGCAAGAACTCACATCCAACCTAAGAGGCGACGAACAAGCACGCGATAGGGGGCGGCCCCTAAAGCGACGGAACGGAACGCGATAGGGGGCGGAAAGGTACGCGATGAGCCGACGGACAAGTACGCGATAGGGGGCGGCCCCTAAAGCGACGGACAAGTACGCGATAGGGGGCGGCCCCTAAAGCGACGGACAAGGAACGCGATAGGGGGCGGCCCCTAAAGCGACGGACAAGGAACGCGATAGGGGGCGGCCCCTAAAGCGACGGAAAGGTACGCGATAGGGGGCGGCCCCTAAAGCGACGGACAAGGAACGCGATAGGGGGCGGCCCCTAAAGCGACGGAAAGGAACGCGATAGGGGGCGGCCCCTAAAGCGACGGAAAGGTACGCGATAGGGGGCGGCCCCTAAAGCGACGGACAAGTAACGCGATAGGGGGCGGCCCCTAAAGCGACGGACAAGGAACGCGATAGGGGGCGGCCCCAAAGCGACGGACAGGTACGCGATAGGGGGCGGCCCCTAAAGCGACGGACAAGGAACGCGATAGGGGGCGGCCCCTAAAGCGACCGACAGGTACGCGATAGGGGGCGGACAAGGAACGCGATAGGGGGCGGCCCCTAAAGCGACGGAAAGGAACGCGATAGAGGGCGGCCCCTAAAGCGACGGACAAGGAACGCGATGGGGGCGGCCCCTAAAGCGACGGACAAGTAATGCGATAGGGGGCGGCCCCTAAAGCGACGGAAAGGTACGCGATAGGGGGCGGCCCCTAAAGCGACGGAAAGGAATGCAGAAGAGGGCGGCCTCTAAAGTGACGACAAGAGTGCAGTAGAGGGCGGCCTCTAAAGCACCAGAAAGGAATGTAATAGGGGGACGGCCCCTAAAGCGACAACAAGAGTGCAGTAGAGGGCGGCCTCTAAAGCACCAGAAAGGAATGTAATTAGGGGACGGCCCCTAAAGCGACAACAAGAGTGCAGTAGAGGGCGGCCCCTAAAGCACCAGAAAGGAATGTAATAGGGGGACGGCCCCTAAAGCGAATCGGATGTGGAATCCTCAACTTCCAGAATTTAATACTTGAAAGGTTGCGATAGGAGGAGATCCTAAAGCAACGAACGAAGGACGCAATAGGGGGCAGCCCCAAAAAAGACAAAAAGAAATGCAATAGGGGGCGGCCCCTAAAGCGACAAAGTGTAATGCAAAAGGGAGTGAGGTACTCGGGATTGAGAAGGAAATGTTTTCTCTCTTTCAGCTTGATGCAAAGTTTTTTTTTTATTATTGTATTGTATTTGCTTTAAGATTTGGACCCAGTCACAGACAAGGGCGACATCTGAGCTCTAAGAACGAGTCTTTGTCTTTGAAACAGAAGGCACAGTGCTTCCTGAAGTATTGTCCACTGGCTAAGGACCTCTAGGGACACCAGAGCTGAAGACGTTGTAAGTTCGTAGCTTTGTTTGTAGTAATCACCATTCGATCTGTCGGCATTACTCGTAAAGGTTGTTGAAGTTCGACCTCGAGTAAGTATTTCTGAAATTCTTCGAGTTGAAGTTGGAGTTGTATCTGAGAAATCTTTCTGACATTCTTCGAGTTGAAGTTGAAGTTGTATTTGCTGGACACTGAAAGATACGACTTCAGGGTCGAATTTCCATTAATTGCTAATAACGTCGTCGTTTCTTTAATTCTTTCTTTCTGGGTCTAAGCAGATCCCAAAATTTCTGTTCATGTGATCAAAAATATTTTTCACTGTTCAAAGATATTTCTGAGCCAATTAATGACCGACTAAAAGGTGTAGAACCACTTGACTCTTTTCAAAGCATAATATCGGAGGAAATTTCTTAAGGTTGACTTTCAAGTTTCATTAATCAGGGGAGGATTAAGACACCAATTTTTGATTATATGCTTGCCTCAAGCTTCTTCTCAGGGAGCATTTTTTTTTTTATTGAGCTTTTCGCTCTCCTTTTTTTATTGAGGATTACTATATCTAGTGAAGCACAAATTAAAGATTTTGAATGTCTGGATTGTGACACCAATTTTTATTGTGTGCTCACCTCAAGCTTCTCCTCAGGAACACCCTTTTTTTTTTTTTTTTTTTTTTTGCTCCTTTTGTTTTCTGAGAATTACTGTATCTGGTAAGACATATTTCTGTTAATGATTTTGAATGTCAAAAATTCCCCCAACTAATAATTCTGAAATGCCCCTTAATATGAATCCTGGGATATAACTTTTTCGAAAGTCCGGACCCAGCCACATGGTGGGAAATTAAAAGGCTCGTGATATCCCAAGTCAATTACTCGTATTTCAAGCACACTGCTTCATTCTGAAATCAACTTAGGACTCAGTTTGAATTCCTTAAAGGAAACAACTCAGTTATTAGGACATTAATTTGATTCTTCCCTGAAGTCGAAGTCTTAGCGAAATATCCAATTTCAAGTTTTCCAAATATCGAGCAATTCTTGACAAAAACAAACACCTTTTCTTCATTGCAGTAGGAAAAAACGGTACAGACCATCACTGATCATACTAAGCAACAAAAGTAGTACCACAGTAACCAAAAAGTGTCATGTCCGTTGTTAATCGCGTAGAATTTAATTGAAGCAAACACATCGCCCGAAATCATATTGATGGAACTTATTTCAAGTTCCTTTCAAATATTCATCGGGGATCGTTACGCTTCCATTTCTGAAGTTCTCCTCGAGCCAGTCTTTGAAGCTGAAGCACTCCTTTATAGTATGTCCAACGAACCTGTGATATGGGCAAAAGTTGGGGCGATCCTCCTTGTTCATATCCTCCGGCCTCTTCGGCTCGTGTAACGGAACTCGGTTTCGATCGATTCTCGAACATCTTCGCCACGAGCCTCATCCTCGAAGGAATAGTTTCTATGTAACCGATCCGACGTTGTTGGAACCTTTCCTTCATCTCGCTTTGCACGACCTCTCGCCGAGACGGCCGCCGACCAGCCGATCTGTACCGCCGACCGTATCGTCGGACATGTCGAATATACTGCGGTGGCTGTTGAACGTACTGCTCTGGTGGCTGAACATATTGTTGTGGGTGTGGAACGTACCACTGAGGCAGCTGACTGAACCGAGGAAGCCGCTGAGTGTATTGCTGAGGAAACTGACCGTACTGAGGCGGCTGACCGTACTGCTGTGACAACTGACCGTACTGAGGCGGCTGCTGCTGCTGACTGTATCGAGGTAGCTGCTCGTCTCGTATCTCTATCGGCCGCTTTCCTTCGTCGATCGTTGCCACTACTCCGGATCTTTTCTCAAAAGCTTTCACCGGTCCGGGCTTTTCGACCTTTTCCTCGGGATTCGAATGCTCGATCTCTTCTGCAGACTGCTGGCTTTACTGAGTAGCTTCTCAAATGACTTGATGGTGAGTCCTTTAAGCATGAAAGCTATCGGTCCATGGATGCTCTTGAGTAAGACCTCAATCGCATGTTGCTCCTGCAATTGAGGCTCGCATTTCATGCTTAAGTTTCTCCACCGTAGAATATATTCCACCAAAGTCTCTGTGGGCTTCTGAGACTCCATTATAAGATCTCCAATGGTAATGTGGTGATGTACCCCGGCGAATCTCTTCACGAACAAATTTTCCAACTCTGTAAACGTCTTTATCGACCCATTCGGCAGCTCTGCGTACCAATCAAATGCAATCCCTGAAAGACTGCTCACGAACTGACGGAAAAGTAATGCCTCACTACCCCCGCATCGCAACAACTCGCTCTGAAGTGTGCAACGTGCCGACGGGGTCGCCCGTTCCATCGAAAGTCTTAAAGGTTGGTGGAACGAAACCTTTAGGATATGGGACGGAATCGAACTCCTCCGGTAGGTCTACCCTTTGAAATCGACGCGCCCCCTTTCGATCGGGCTAAGGCCTCCTTTACTTCGTCGCTCAACCAATTGCTTAATGTCTTTTCGAGCACCATATTCGGAGTTGAATCCTTCTTCGGCGGTCCATCTCGGCTTGCGTAAGCGACTTCCCTCCTTTCATCTGGGTGATATGGACGATCTCCGGCGGATTCATCTCCGGAGATGCCACTTGCTCGCGAGTGTGACCGTCCCCGTGCGGCAACCATAATGCCCATCATCTCTTCGATCCTCTTTTCAAGGCGGTTGATGATTTCGTCCTTCCGCCGTGAAGACCTTCGCCACTCATCCGCCGTGTTCTCCTCGCCAGACGAAGCATCACGTGCGTACGACGTAGCTCGGGTTTCAACGACGTAGAGCTCCGCGAATTCTTCCTCCATGTAGTCCGACGGTCGTAGTCTTCATTGCTAACATTTACTCCTCGTTCTCTTGCTAGCCCGGTGATTTCGAGCTCCGAGCTTCTTCGCTTTATCATCAACTTCTTTCCCTTTAACCGTTTTAAGATCGATCGAGTACTTCGGAATGTTTCCCGTAGCGAGCTTCGACAGCCGTAGTAGCAACCGGAGTATCGGACTTATTATCCATTTCGGGGAACACTCCGTGATCCTTTCAAAAGCATCGGTCCCGCGGCTTTAGTATCCAAGCCTTCTTTCTCAACGTTGATACCTCGAGACGGGGTGTCTCGGTGGGGCGATCGCCGTGTCGAAAGGAGGTATGGTCCCTAAAGTGTGAACCCGACGCTATAGGAAGCGATCTCTTCCCGTTATTCTTCTTCGAAAGCTCTCCATTACAAGCAACGAGGCAACGGTCTTGGACCCGAGCGAGACTCGACCGATTTGCGACCGACGTACTTCGAACCGTTGTAGCGACGTCCGAAACGGTAGCGAGGCAGAAACACGGCTCCCTAGCCGTAACTCGGCCGGAACACGAGGTGGTGGTAGCGTAAGAAGCAATCTTACGAAGACTTTCTTCTCCGGTAGAAGCAGACAACGGATGAAACCTACTCCCTTTGAGGAGATGAGAAGTTCCAAATTCTGCATCCTCTTCCGGTTGAAAGGTCGGCTCAACGGAAGTAAATCTCTTTGCAGCCTTTCGTAATTCTTCGTCTTAGGTTCTTTCTCCGTATTTTAGTTAACGGCGCGGCTTGCGAACCGGAACCAACTTCGAACACCGACGGTGCGAGAGGCGAACAAATTTACGTAATCCCTTCCGGACAAGATCTCCTTTCCTTTTGCGTGACGGTAGAGTCGGTGCGGTGATTGCAAACCCGGAGGTGGTGGCGGTAACGATCCTCCTCGGCACGCGGACAACGGACTTAGCGGACACGGGGCGACAGGCTTAGCAGAGCACTCCTGGTCTTCGGCCTCTTGATTGCGGGGAAATCAGTATCTTCATTCAAGTCGTATTCGAGGGCAGGCTCGGCGACCTCTGACGGAGCAGTCTTCATGACTACGTACGGCGCTTTTCCGAGGATGACTTCGACCTCGTCGAAGCCGGTACCAAACTTTATCATTGCTCCCTGGTGGAGCGCAGCTTTGTCGCGGGGTAGGTTTCCGTCGAACGAGAAGATCAACTTTGGTGACGCCATTCCAACCGTCGCTCGAGAAAAGTTCCAAAAGGTTAGTCACGCCTACACTCGCAATTTCGGTAGAAAACTAAAATCAACGAAGGTCGTCTTGCTGGACGGCAACACTTTATTATTATTATCTTGATGTTTTAGCTTATTTCAATTTTATCTCGGATTACGATTTAATTCATTAACGGCACGCGAAAAGGACGCAAAGGGGAAAGAAAGTTCAGGACCCGGTCCTGAGCCAAACTCACAGCGTACCTCGCGCACAACACCTATCGGGGGTCCGACCCCACAAGATCAAAAGAAAAAAAAAAAAAAAAACCCTATGGTTTCCCGAACCACTCTGTTTAAAGGTGATTTAAACAGACGGTTCTGAAATCCAAAAGAGTTGACCGTGCTCGCCCAAGAAAGAAATGAGCGAAGCAAGCCAACGGAAGAATGACAATTTGGACCATGAGGGACATGGACACATTGTCGATGTGTGAAGATAGAAACCTTTGATTTAATGGAGAGTAGAGTGATCCCCAGCGGAGTCGCCAGAAGTTGTCGGCCGCTTTAAGGAGGTTTGGAAAGCGTTCTTTTGGAAATTTAATTTAATTTATATATACGCATTGATTTTTGAAAATAAAATTTTAAATTTCAAAATATGAGAATTTGGAAAGGACGGATCCCATTCGTTAAGTGGTTTGAATGAACGAGCGAAATATTGCGAGTAACACATCTATCCCGAAGAATAGACGTCCTACTTGACAATATCGCTCAATCAAATAAACCACGAAATTCATGATATCCGTTCTGGTCTGCGAACCTTTTATGTGGACCGACAAATTCCCCTATTTAATACAAAAGGATCAAATAGGGTTTATATTATCTGGGGTCTTTAAAACTCCCTATAGAGGCAAGCCCCTATAGTTAATTACCCCTCGAATGACCGAAGTCACTCGAGAGAACTCTCGATTTGAATCTCGGGTTTCTATCTTCACGAAGTCGAAAGGGTAGGGTTTTTCAACGAAATTTGGGAGTAGGAAATCCGATAGGTGAAGGGCGCAAGGAGGAACGGTTATTTCGGAGTCGAAGGAAAGAAGGGTAGGGGATGTCATGGATCTCGAGGAGGGCCTCGAGGACGTCCCGGACTATCCTAAGGTTGGGTTTTAAATTTTGGAAAGAGATTTATTTTAATTTCGATCCCGCAAGTTAATTATAGGGATTACGCTTGCATAATGTCTGGCTATGCAAACTACCTAAAAGACAGGAGGGTTTACGTCGTATAAGGCGACAACCTCGGAAACCTAAGCGGATTAGGGCTTATATTGCACAGAAGGGGTGTGCAAAGGCCTAAAAGAGAAAGGTGAGGGTTTATGTCGCACGGGGCGGACTACCTCGAAACCTAAGGTTTGTTATTTAAACTAAGGAAGGGGTTTTGCTGAAGGAGATACAGGTTTTGCTGAAGAAGATGGCCGTGCTGCCCACCGTGCTCCATGCTCCACGTCGTTGCAAGATCGCGATTTAAGTTTTGAATCAAAGTTGACATGCAAATTATTTTTATTTTCAAGTGAGTGTGTGTGACTGTGACAGGAGTAGTAAAAGTAAACAGTAACACGAGCATGCTGAACAGGAGTATACTAAGCTATGCAGGAGATGCTAAACAGGTAAAACATGCTGAGCAAGAGAAAGTACAGAAAGCGTAAAACATGCTAAGCAAGTATATGTACGTGAAGTAAACAAGTTTCAAGCTATAACAGGAGTATATGTCGAAAAGTAAAATACGTCAAGCAGGTATAATAAGTAAGGAAAGTAAAGATCGTCGCGTAAATACCAGTATGCTTTGCTTATCCTCGATGCTACATATGCATTGTTTATTATCATTTTCATATTTTTCTTATTTCCTGCAGAAGAGTCATTAGCGCAGAAAAAGAAGCAGGAGTAGGAGTAGAAGTAGTAGGTAAAAAACAACCTAGCTAAACAGGGGTGCTACGGTGTGTAGGAAGAAGACAAAGTACGTAAACCTGATAGTAAAAGCGAAAGAAAGACGGCAGGAAAACGTCGAGAAAACGAAGAAAAATCGTAAAAGAAAACTAGGAAATCGAGAAAGCAAGAAAAAGAACGTCCGTAGAAAACTCCGAGAAAAGTAACGAACGAAAACAAAGCAAAACCGTAGGAAAACACGGAAAACACTAGAAGAAACCTACAAGTGACCCGTAAGCACGGTGGTGTTTCGGACTCAGAGCTGTGCTAATATCCGGACTTGAGTGCTGACTACTATCCCAACTTTCTGCAGAAGGCAGTCCTAATCCGACTCGAATAGCCAACCGTGGACCTTTGTAAATTTTCACACATTTCATTTTTTTTGTTTTCATGCAAGCAAAAGCTGTAGGTAGGTAGGCTATGTAGTAGTGGAGGTAATTTTGTATTTTTCAAACACATGTATTTTTTTGTTTTAAAACATTTCAGTCCACAGGTTGACTACCCTAATAGGACTAGGACTACAAACTTTAGACTGTCGGCAGTAGAAACCCCAAGGACGGCCGAATGGTTCCGTGACTCCTGCTCTACTCTCTGCGCAGTCTCTGAGACAGGCGGCCCCATTCTATGGCTCTCGTAATTTTTCTCGTTTTGCGATCTCATCAATGTCCCCACCGCACTTACAGCTCTGCTTGATGGCCCATATATAACCCAAGGAGGTTATATATGCACACCTACATGTCCCCTGTATGTGTGTGGGTTAAGCCAAGAAACAAGGTGAAAACTAGGGACGAGGGGTCAAGGAAAAGGAGAGAAAAGACAAGTAAATCACCCCGGACTCCCGACCGACCTTACGTGCCCTATAAAAAGGACTAAAGGCACCTCGACACTCTCGGAGAAGGTGAGGACTAGACCCCTAAGAACACACTCCCTGTTTTCCCAAATAGCGGAAAAATCATGAATAAAGATAAAAAATGAAGTAAAATAAAGAAAAGACAAGCTGCTGCTGCCCGGATACTGAACCCTAGCTCACTAAACTAGGAGGGCTATCACAAATTCCAAGATTTTGCCCTTTACTTTCTTTCTTTCTTCTTACTCCAATTTTCATTTCATGCCACATATCGGGCCTCAAACAAATACTGAAACAAGGGCCACGAACATATAAACATCAACTTATCCAATAATTGCCACAACTCGAGCAGCCCCACCTAAAACCAAAGCAAAAGGGAGCTAAGGGAGCCAAACCCGAGAGGCAACAAGCCACAAAACAGCCTCAAGAAGAGGGCAAAACCGAAAGTAGCAAAGAGGCAAAACCGGCCCATTCAAAGGGCAAAACCGATAGTAGCAAAGAGGCAAAACCGGGAATAGCAAAGAGGCAAAACCACTTTCACACATGCAGATTTTACAAACAAGCCATGCGAAACTTCCGAAATTTTCAAATAAACCGTCGAACATCTCGCATTTTCCCACAAGTGGGCATGCTAAAGTTTCGAATACTCCTACATGTAACTACTAAATTTCGCATTTCCATGGATCGATAAACCGCAATCCTTTCACAAGCAAGAGCATAATACTTCTCAAATTTTCTCAAATATCCGAATAGATGCTCCTAGGTGCTCAAACTTTCGGATTTTGTAAAAGAACACCCAAAATATTTCAGGTTTTGCAAAAGTATCATTCCAACATTTTCAGATTTTGCCAAAATATTTCAGATTTTGCAAATGAACCACGCAAACTCTCAGATTCTTCAAATCAGCCACCTAACATTTCAAATCTTATAAATGAAGCATACCTCCCCCTTTTATCTTTTTTTTTGAAATAGAAAGAGATGAACAATAAGCTCATAACCAACATATACCTCCAAGCCATTCACAAGAGCATTTGCAAGATAAACATCAAACCATCATATTCATTTCTTCTCTTCCCCTCAGCATTTCAGATTTTTGCAAAATAGAAACTCAAGTATTACGAACCTTGAAGCATAGAAAGCATCACCTTTTGAGCACATATGTATGTAACATGAGTTAAAAAGAAATAACAATATTCATGAAGCATGTATAGAACCTTACTTTTGACGAAAGAACTAAACCACAAAGTGGAGGGGAAATGTGGAGCCAAGGGAACTCCAAAATACCCTCTAACTCATGTCAACAAAAGAAATTAAGCCATGCCAAATTTCATGAGTGAAATATATCAAGCATAAAGAGGTGAAAATAGAGAAAGTATGGCATCCAACCTTCAACCCAACCCTTTCCCTTCTCTTCTTTCTTTCTTTCTTTTTCTTTTTTTTTTACAAAGAGGCAAAATCCCAACATTTTCAAATGGAACAAGTTGAAGCTAAAATAATATTAGAAAAATTAAAGTAAGTCATTTAAAGCCTCTGCTTAATGCTTGGGGCTCCAACCTCCATGTAAAACATAAAGGGAAGTGACGTGCGATTAGGGTCTCAACCCTACATTTATTTAATGTCATCCTCCATAGGCCAAAAGAAACTTTAAAGCAAGCAATAAGGAAATTAAAAGAAGCTAGCTAACCGCATTTGTCACCAAGGGGAAGCTTCATAAGTAACGAACAAGCCAAACTATAGGGAACGGGGAGTTATACCTCGCCGGTCGAGTAACACAGGGAGAAGAAAAGAAAAGTTCGAGCAAGCCGACCGAACCAATATTCCAGAGACTTGAGTGAGCTAACAGTGAGGAATAGAATGCAACACCTTTTTTTCTTGTCGAGCTTTGCCCCGTAGAGAACAAAACCTCTCCGCTCTTCAAATCCACCCACACACAAGATGAAGAAAACCAAAAACAAAAAGGGCAAGCACCTCCCACTCAACAAGAGAATCAGCCAACCTTAGACCCCTCCTTAAAATGGGGTTTTTATAGGCAAAAGAGAGGAGAACCCAACCCTTTACTTACCCGGAGGTGAGCCAAACCAAAGGAACCGGAGAGGCGACAAGCTGCGCAGAGAGGAGTGGCGACAGAAAGCAGAAGTGGCGGCAGAAGGGGAAGCTTTACCAGAGGCGCGTACGAAAAGGGGATCACGAGGTCGAAGCTTCACGAGCTCGGTTGGGACGATCCGCGCCTGGGTGCGGCTGCTCGCGGGAGAAAATGGAGCGGGGCTCGAGCTGCGACCGAGAGAGGGACGCTCGGGCGAGGGGAGCGATGACCGAGAGGGAGAAAGCTCGGGCGAGGGCTTCACGTGTGCGTGCGTGAGGCGTGAGTGAGGGAAATAGGGATTAGGGTTTTTAAAAGGATTTTAAAAGGATTTTTTTTTTTAAAATAAAATAAAACTTATTTTAATAAAATAACGACCAAATTTCTCGTCGCAAACCCGCGCTCAAAACATAGCAAGTTATACGTCATTTCCTAGCAAATTCGACGTCTCGGACGCAACGGCGCAGTCCGTTTCGCGATCCGAGGTCGTTCGGAGAACCTCGTCACCTGGTCGAGTCGAAAGTGCGTCAAATTCGATTTCGTCGAAATTCGACCTCGATGGCGCTCGTTCCGGCATTCCGACTTCGATCTCGATCCGTCGCGGAGGATTTGAAGACGTCGAGGCCGGGGCTCGAGGAATTTGTGCTCGGTGGTGCAGAAAGTGTGCACAAGGCTACCCTAAGGTCCAGTGGTCCTATAGGAACTCAATTTGGAGTCCTAACGCTAATTCCAACCTACCAGCTGTGAGCAAGAGGTCAGGAACTCCGTCCGGGACTCCAAAAGAGTGTCGAAGCGGTTTCAAACATTCTAAAGCGAGGTGGGTCCAGTGCTAGGAATCTAAGATCGTCGGGGAAGCTCCTAAGGCTAGAACCCTAAATCCTAGGAGGAAAACTAAACCTCGACAAAAACGAGGTCAACAATGCTATACCTTGAATATAAGCTTTGTGGTTGGAAAGAGAGTACATTGGTGCAATTGAAGGTTGACTAATTCTCATCCATGTCTACAGTTATTCAATTCTTATATTAAATAATTTTGTTGGATAAGCATAGGTGACTTTTTTTTAATTTGGTAGTCGCCTCTTCAATCATATGGAACATGATGCTACTTGAGCGAGAGAGAATCATTGCTTTACATGCTTTATCAATTTGTAAATTCACTAAAAACGGTTGCTTGCATAGCTTATTGTGCTTCCTCTTTTATGAATATTTTTTAATGTGTGGTGCTGGCGATTTATGATATTAATCTATTATAACTTCTAATCATTCTTCTCTCTCTTTTATTTCAGGTACAATGCTTTTGAATATGCATTTCGAAGAAAGTTGGAGTGACAAAAATGATCAACATGTTGATGATGAAAAATTTATATGTTTACATGCCTTCTCTAACATGTCTCACATTTCACCACCAATATTCATATATCTTCTAAAGGAATGTTATCTTTGTGGTGAGTTTAGGTCATTCTTTTTTTTGACCTTAAATTTGGATAAAAGTCTGCTTCTATCTATGTGCTATATCATCAATACACTGCTTTAACTTTTTTAATGTCACACAGTTCACTTTATTTAACTTTTGTCTGATTATATGAATTTATTTTTTAATTAGATTAGATGTCTATAATCAACAACTATATTTTAACATGTCAGTTTTGAATTTATGAATTCTTCTTCTTTGATCATTGCTATTGAGTATTGTATGATATGTCAACTTTATTTCTCCCATATTTTTGACTCAATTTCAAGCAATGCAATCTTTGCTCAAAGCGCTTGAGTTTAATTTCAATAATCAAACCTTTACTAGCTGCTACTCATATTGCCCTAGTATAAACTGCTGTGATTTTCATTCTTTATCATTCTTAAAAATTTTGACTCTCAACTTAACTATCAATGACCATATTATCTCATATAGCTATTTCAAAGATTTCAAATTTTATCGACTAAAATTTAGCGAGAAAATTAAGTTGATGAAGTTTAGCGCAAATTGGCAAAACAAGCATTAAAAATATTATTCGGATTAAAAAATTTGAGGATGGCTAAGTTCAAGGTATTTCAATTAGATTTTTGAGCTAATTTGATTCATCAAAATTAATTAATATCTAATTCAAAAGATAATAATATTGATTTAGATAATTAGAGTGTAATAGAGGATTCATTAGTTGCACTATGATTTACCTAAAAACTAATTAAACTAAATGTTTAAGCATAATTATTGATTTGGAATAAGTATAATTAACTGGAATGAAAGAATTATAATTAAATTTATTATTATAGGTTAATCATATTTTGAAGTCCTTATTTTATATTATTTTGTCATCATAGAATTTTAATATTATCTTTATAATACAATTACACTTTAATGTCAATCATATTTTAGGATTTATTAGCATTGCCATATCAAGTTTCTTAATACATGTCTATTGATCAATTCTTGATTATCTAAATATCATGATTATATTAATTAAATCATATATATTTGTATTTATTATTAATATTATAATTCAAAAAATCGAATGATTTATAAAATATTTAAATTCACAATAAACACTTAATTCCCAAGGCCCATTTTTGCCCACCTTTTGCTCTTAGCCAACATGTAAAAGCTCTCTTTTTTTCCTATCCACTCACAACAAAAATCCCAAAACCCTCCATGACAAAGAAAAGGCGAGGAAGTCACCATAAGATCTCACTATGGGTTTGTTTAGGGTAGCTGCAACTTATTAAGAAGTTGCTGCTGCGTAGAAGCGGCTGCGGAGAAGCTGCTGCCGAGAAGTTTGCTGTCTCTTTGTTTTTTACAATTTTGAAAAAACTGTGCTATCGCTGTTTTTGATCAATGACCTTTTTGGCTCTACACTATAATATTTTTTATAACAAAATTGTTCATACTAGTACATTCCATACTTGAAAGCAAATATCCAGTTTGAATGTTACAAAATAAAAATAAACACCTCACAAAACTGTGAGTAACATGACAATCAAAAGTAATCAATATTAAGAAAAAGTCTATTAGAATAACAATTAATAGTGTGATAATATTATTTTTAAACTATATTTGGTTTGTGTCACAAGATAAGCCGTCCTCCAAGGAAACTCGTCACATACGATCACTATTGGCGGTCGATTCCTCTAACCCATCCGCTCACCTAAAGAAGTCTCAGTTTTTTTTTTGTTTTTCTCTTAAAACATCAGTAAAACTATCTCTCGTAGCTATGTGACTGTGACTAAGTAACCAGAGAACACCAGAGATCATCGTAGTCCCGCAGTTGCAATTCTTCTTTTGTGTCTTTCTCTGTGCATATCACTCTATTCAGCTAACACATATAAGAATCATCGAATTAGCTACTATCAAAACATTATTTAAACAATCAACTATGATAAATAAATTTGGAAAAACAAATAACAAATTCTGCGACGAAAAACAAACATTTAAAGTAGCATTAACAGTGTCCCAAATAAAAATTACTTTCCAAAGCAAAGCCAAATTGTCTTGATGAAATAAAAATAAAAATAGTCCAACTAGAAATAATGAAATTCAAGCGTCCTTATTGTCATGATAATAAAGTAAACAATTAACCTTACGGTCAGGAGTCATCGTCATAAAGAACTTTTTACGGGTCGGGTCTTCCAGCAAATTCATAGAGAATAAATATAATGACATGTCCTTTTAAATTTTTGGAGTTACCTCCAAAATGTGCATAACTTGCTGGTTGAAAGTTGCTTATGATGTCTCAGGGTCATTGGTGCATAAAACAACTAATTGTGAAATTTGTCTTCTAATAAAAACAACACATTATTATTATTTTTCCTCTACGCTCGGATATTTTGATCGACTAGTGGATGCAACTTCATTCAGGTTTGGGCTGGGGCCTTCGTTGGAGTCAACTGTTCGTTCTACATCTAAGTTCTCAGCTATGCCTGCAAGCTCTCGCTCACTAGAGGCCCATTGCATGATTATTGCCACCAAACATATGATCCAACTTCTCTTTCAGCTCAGGGTCAATGTCACTGAATTTTAATTTTTTTATAGGTAGCACCACCTACAAAATAATGGGAGATGGTTATGTTGATGTATTTGAGAAAAAAAAATTTCTGTAGGTGTGATCAAATTTCACCTCCAATCTCTTGACTCAGCATTCTTCCAAAGTATCAATTGTTCGTTTAATCAGCCCATGGACCCTCTTTTCAATTCTTTGAAAATTTTCAGTTTTTATTAATTGATCCCATTTGTTTTTCAATTGCATCTTATCGTATTCCCTTCCTGTAATTTTCTTAAACTTTTTCAAAATATTTTCCTAGCCCTCATTGTTAAAATAGGTTCTGGGCATATTTCCCAATTCTATCTCCTTAAGGCAGAGGTCAGAAAATATTACCATTGTGTTACTAACATGAAAAG
This sequence comes from Papilionanthe hookeriana x Papilionanthe teres, assembly GCA_022702705.1. Lineage (NCBI taxonomy): Eukaryota > Viridiplantae > Streptophyta > Magnoliopsida > Asparagales > Orchidaceae > Papilionanthe > Papilionanthe hookeriana x Papilionanthe teres. Next base: position 27,090,490 of record CM040433.1, on the reverse strand, counting down.
AATTAAGAAACATAAACATTTGCTAAAAAATTAATTACCAAAACTAAAAAAAAATAGCATTGCCATAATATCATCGCTACTACCTCCGTACCAAACACCACCACCTCCACACCATACCACCACACTACACACCACATCCAGACACCGCCGCACTCACACCACCATCCTCACACCGCGCCACCACCGCCACACCACACCACCACCTCCACACCACAGACAACCTTCTCCACATGACACACCACCACCTCCGCACCACATACCACCATCTCCACACCACAATCCTCACACCACCCCCTTTGCACCACACACCACCCCGTTCGCACCATTCACCAACTCCACACCAAACAAATAGTGGCAACATATTTTGAAAGCACAAGAGAAACACTAAAAACAAAATGGAAGTTGACTATGGAAAGCTCACCATGTCACGTGAGCTTCTTAACTATGAAGTTTAATAACCATGAGATCAAAGGGCATAGCATTGCAATTACACTGCACCATCTTTCATTCATTTTTCAAAATATACACAACACCCACAACATTGCTATACACAATAAAATATACCATCTTTCATCCATTTTTCATGAAAACAAAACATTCACAACACCTAAAACATTGCTATTAACAAATCCATTATTTTTCATCAATTTTTTAAATTGTCACTCAAATATCAAAATTCATGATAAAATCCCAATCCATATGCATAACATACACAACACTCGAAACATTGCTGTTAACAAATCTACCACTATCTTTCATCCAATTTTGAAATTCTCACTCAAATATCAAAATTCATGATAAAAGCACAATCTATATTCATAACATACACATCACCTGTAACATTGCTATTCACAAATCTAACATCAACTTGTATCCATTTCACAAATTCTCACTCAAATGTCAGAATGATACTAGGAAGAGCAAACCACTAACCATGCTTTGTGTGTTAGGTATGTAACTATCCTAATAAAAACAAAATGAACATAACGAATCCATAAATCGAACAGACCAAAACGAAATTGAAATCGCAAGACACAAATCAAACAGATTCGAGGCCACCGGAAAATAGAGAAAAAAAGAATGTCTCATATGCCTAAAAAAGCGAAGTGACCAAGAATAGATGAGGGGTAAAAGATAACGGAGGAAGAAGGAACCAAACACCGGTAAACCCTCATTACAGGTGTCGGCGAGCGAAGAAAAAGAAGTGAGAAGAAAAAGTCTAGGGATAGCAAATGCAAGACGAGGTCGAGTGCATGGGGTTGGGGTGGGGGCACAGAGTAATAGTGAATTAAAGAAAGTGCGAAGTACCTCGCAGGTCGCAGTGGAGATTATCGGGTGTGTTTAATAGAACATGCCCATGCCTCCCAAATCAAACGACTGAATTTGTGGCAGGGTGCCCCGCCGTAGCCTCACCTGTGCAAAATGACCCCAAGGGATAGGCATTCGTGGGACTGATTGCATGTGAAGGATAAGTGAAATTCTTGAGAGAAATGAATGCTCCTTCACCGACTACACCGGCTTCTTGTTTTAAACCTCCGCTCAGGTAAATTCCCATTAAGTCCCATACCACATAAGCATCACTAATTTGGGATTTAGCTCAAATGGGGAGAAAACAAGGTTACAATAACAGCAGGATTTTAATGGATGGTAAAACTCTATCAAAAGAAAATCATCTGATGATCCAATTAAGAGAGTAGATGTTTTAGATTTGACTTATATTAAGAAAGGTAGAGGTAGACCTCGGAAGACTAGGGCTTATTGTATAAAAAATGATCTTAATTTATTAGAATTAAATGAAAATACGATACTAAATAAGATGCAATGGAGAAAAAGGATTCACGTAGCCGACCCACTTAGTGGGATTAAGGCTTTGTTGTTGTAATAGCAAACTGAAGAAAGTGCAAAGTACCTTGCAGGTCGCGGTGGAGATTATTGGGTGTGTTTAATAGAACGTGCCCGTGCCTCGCAAATCAAACGACTGAATCTGCGGCAGGGTGCCGCGCCGCAGCCCCACGTACTGTGCCAAACTGATCCCAAGGGATAGGCATTCGTGGGACTGATTGCATGTGAAGGATAAGTGAAATTCTTGAGAGAAATGGATGCTCATTCACTGACTACACCAACTTCTTGTTTTAAACCTCCGCTCACAGGTAAATTCCCATTAAATCCCATATCACATAAGCATCACTAAGTTTGGGATTTAAATAATAGTCCTCACTTAGGAAGTCACCACCTACAACGACCGATAAGGGTACCTCTGGAGGAGTTGGCAAGACAAGGCAGGGAAGCGATAAGACAAATATGAGTGGAAAGAAACCGGAAAAACTTAGCTCGCCCAATATATTGCCTGTCAGGAGGTGTTTTAGATGTCAATGCTACGAGCACATAGCCTCTAGCTATGACACAAGTAAGGTTATTTCATTCACAAATCAGGGCGTTGCCGAGGAGGTCGAGGACGAGGAATCAGAGGATAGATCAGAAAAATTTTAGCTCCAGAGTGATGAGGGAGAGATATTAGTCATACGGAGAGTTATGCCGTCAAAACCGGAGAGAGATTGGTCATGGCCATAATATCTTTTGCACCAAGTCTACAATAAAGGGCAAGGTTTTTAATTTGATTACCGACAATGGGAGTTGTGGAAATGCGGTGTCCACGTTGATAGTAAAGAAATTGGGATGGCCACACAAAAACATCCTTAGTCTAATTCCCTTACCTGGTTGAAGAGGGAAAAAGAGAAACGCGTGGATCAGTACTGTTTGGTTGAATTTTCAATTGGGGGTCAGTTACTGGAGCAAGTATGGTGCGATGTGGTTCCAAAGAATGCGTTCTATATTCTATTGGGGAGGCCTTGGTAGTTTAACTGCAAAACTCAGCACGACGGTTTCAGAAATGCTTACTCTTTTAAAATTAACAAGAAACACATTATGTTGTTACTTGTTAAGGATGCAAGTGGTGTAGACGATACAAAAAAGGCGTTAGTCTCAAGGATCACCCTTCATGCAATCAATTTGAGATGCTCCAGCGGCAGTGGCATTGGTTCTACTAGAGGAAACTGAGGAAAGTGAGGTACCGACACTGCTACAACCACTATTACATGATTTTCAAGATGTGATGACCGACAATTTTCTAGAGGGATTACTGCCACTGAGAAATATTCCACACGCCATAGATTTCATACCAAGATCAGTGTTATCAAACTGGTCTGTTGATAGATTGAGACCTGCGAAGTACGAGAGTTACAACGACAGGTACAAGATCTCATCGCGGAAGGGTTGGTTAGAGAAAGCACTAGTCCGTATGTTGTCCCCGCCTTGATGTACCCAAGAAGGATGGTTCATGGCAAATTTGCATTGACAGTAGGGCCATCAAAAAATTGCTATCAAGTACCGGTTTCCCATACCTCGTCTAGAAGACCTCTTGGATCAATTGCACTGAGCCACCAACTTTTCCAATATCAACTTACGTGGTAGGTATCACAAGATCAAGAAGAGGTCAGTAGACGAGTGGAAGATCGCTTTCAAGACATGACGTGGCTAATATAAGTGGATTGTTATGCCCTTTGGATTGTAAAATGCACCCAACACCTTTTTAAGGTTGATGAATCAGGTACTTCGGGACTACATTAGGAACTTTATGGTGGTATACTTTGATGGCATTCTAGCATGTAGCTGATCCAAGAAGTAGTTACGGCACCTGATGGCAGTATTTGAGGTGTTGCGAGCAGAAAAGTTATATGCCCATCCAAACAAGTGCTACTTTATGACGACCTAAGAATGTTTTTTGGGTTATATCGTGCCTAGTGCAGGCATTAAAATGGATCCTACAATGATCGAGGCCATTGTGATTTGGATCGCACCGCAGTCTTTCACTAAGCTGAGGCAGTTTATGGGACTAGCATCATTCTACAGGCCATCACCTGGAGCTTCAGTATCATCACCACCCTACTAACAGACCTTTTGAAGGGCGAGAAATACCAGTGGACAGAGGCAGCTAAGAATAGTTTCGATACTCAAGGAGAAGGTGACCCAAGAACCGGTCTTGGCATTACCAGATTTCAACTAAATGTTCGAGGTAGAGTGTGAAGCATCCAACGTGGGGATAGGGGCAATGCCGAGCTGGGTAGGTCACCCTATTGCCTTTTCAACGAGAAGCTAAATGTTTCTAGGAAGAAAAACTCAACGTACAACCAGGAGTTCTATGACATTATGAGAGCTCTTGAGCACTAGAGCCATTACCTACTAACGAACGAGTTTACGTTTTTCATGGACCACGAAGCCTTGAAATTCATAAAAACTAGAGCAAACTAAAGGGAGTTCTTAGCATTGTTCTAGTTTGTGCTTAAGCACAAGGCAGAGAGTCAAAATCCCGTAGCAGATGCACTAAGTCGTCATCACTTGTTGATTACCGCAATGCAAGCACGAGTCATAGGCTTTGAGATAGTGAAGAATGTATACAAAACAGATGAGGATTCGAGAAAGTCTGGGAGCAGTGTCAGAAGAAGCTAATCTGTAGTACTACATATCTGATGGTTACTTGTTCGACTAGAGTAAATTGTGCAATCCTATACGTTCATTGAGGGATTCCATTGTTCAATAAAGCCATAGTGGAGGACTTGCAGGGCATTTTGGCAGGGACAAGACTCGCATTCGTGAGGGAGCATTTCTTTTGGCTCCGACTAATGAGAGATGCGAAGAGACAAATCGGGCAATGTCGGATATGTCACGTGGCAATAATTGGGAGGCATAATGTAAGGGATACCAGTACCAGGGGCAGTGTGGGTGGATATTAGCATGGAATTTATGGTGTGACTTTCGAGGATACAACAGAACAAGTATTCACTCATCGCCGTGGCGGATCAATTCTCGAAGATGGTGCATTTCCTACCCTACCACTGAATACTGGATGGATCGCATGTCACCGAGTTGTACTTAAAGGAGATTGTGAGACTGCATGGGATACTCAGGACCATCACTTCATACATGGACGTCAAGTTTGAGTCGCTTCTGGAGGACTTTGTGGGAAAACCTATGCACTATGCTCCAATTCAATTCCACAGCTCTTCCACAAATGGAGAAGTGAACAGAAGCTTTGAAAATCTTTTGAGGTTGGAAAGAATATTAAGAAGTGGGATTTGATTTTAACTTAGACCGAGTTTACTTACAACAAATCCATGAGTCAGATTAAGAAACACATCCCATTTGAGATTGTGCATGAGCGCAGCCCGCTCGCTCCATTTGAATTGGTACTCCTCGGGTCGACATCAGAGATTAGCGAGGATGATAAGAAGCGAGTGAACGAGATTCAGAAGCTCCACAAGGATGTTGGGAAGGAAATCGCTAAACGAAAACTCAAATATCAAGCACAAACAAACAAGTCCAGAAAGAATGTAACTTTTCAAGAAAGGGGCTTAGTATAGATCAGTTTGAAGAATGAAACATTCTAGTGGGAGCATTCAGAAAACTTAAACCCCGAGCAAACGAACCTTTCAGAATACTCCGAAAGTTGAATGACAGTGCTTACAAGATCGACCTGCTAGGAAATTATAATGTTTCTGATACGTTCAATGTTGTAGACTTGACACGTACTATATAATAGAATCATATTGCATGAAGAGGTTCAATTCAGATAAATAAAAACCTAAATAAATTCCTCAATTATATTAATTTGAATTTTGAACCAATCATATTATTTAAATGATCAGGTTTAATTCAAATGGCTAAACAACCTAAATATTTTTATTAATTAATTTAATTTGAATTTTTGAACTAATCATATTATATAATGAACATGTACTATATGGTATATTTCTCAAATAATTTAAGTTCAAAAGTTAATAAATTCTAATCAGATATATATTGGGATCATGCTATATGATATTTCATTAATTAGTTGATTTAATTATTTGGAATTTTTAAACTAATGCGCCTAAAATATTATTTCTTTTTGAATCCTAAATATAAGAAATAATTCATTCATATTAATAAATAAATATAGATTCATGCAATAATTCATTGATAAAAAAAATAAAATTTTAAAGTTTTTAACCTAATGCATCTAAAAATAAGAATCCACTTATCCTATTGACCAGATAAATAAAATACATCTTAAATATTTTAACATAATGCACCAAATAATAAGAAGCCACTTATTCGATTGACTAGATTCTTAGTTCACCTACAACACATGAACCAAAACTCAACGAGAGAATTTCAGATACCACTAAAAAAGAACAAGTAGAAACAAATTGCTTAAAAAGTTGATGAACTGGATGATAGTAGGACGAACAACTTTAATGATGTAATAAATTGGAAGGTTGTCAATAGAACTATTAGTAGGAATTTAGAGGGGAGGGGGATGGTGCGGTGCAAGGGGAAAGTCGGCGAGTTGGAGGGAAAGATGCGGAGAGGGATCGAGGAGATAACCATCACCTCGGAGCAGGATACAACCGCAACACCATTTGTCTTTGGATACAAGCCCTAACAAGGGAGAAAATGCCCGAAGGCTGGAAATCTGAAATAAGAAAAGCAAAAACAAAGTCCTAAACAACAAGCAACATTTATTTATAATAGGAGAAATAAGAGAGGGGGGGGGGGTGGGTTCTGGCCCTTTGGAGCACCGGTCGGTCCAACCTCCTTGTTGGACCAACAAAACCATGTTGAATCAGTCGGTTTAGCCATCCCCTAACTCCGCGTTAATCGTCATTAATCATATTACTAAGTTTTAATTTATTTATATTATTTTAATTAATTATGAACTTTACATTATTTAAGCATTAGTTTTCATCGTTTTACATTTTGCAATTCTAATTAACTTTATTTTTTAATTTAATATATATATTTAAAATTTATTAAAATTATAATATAGACTCGAACTTACCTTACTAGAGTTTGCTCGTATCAATCTCCCTCCTTTAATTTGTCACTTCTATTTATTCTCCCTTTAAGCTGAAATTCTATATCACGAGTCTTAATTTAATAAAAATTATAATTCTCAACCTACTTTGGTCACCTGCATCCCATTTTGTTCCACGCCGGCTGCTCGAAGCTTCTTCTATACATAGGATATGCTCAGAGGACTACTCCTTCGGTTCGATCGAACGAGACATTCACAAAGTCTCCTTCCTAACATGATGGTACGATTTGCATGCGAAGTGGACATTCTACTCGGCTTCGACCTCACACACTGTCATCCTACCCTACTATCATCGTCGTCGGCTACGAGGAAGCCCTAGCTCGCTTTCGTTAATCTCCTGCCTATTCCTCACGTCGATTTATAGAACGAATTTACCCTTTCATGTTCCTAATCTCTCACTTCATCTCCCTCTCTTTGACTCTCTCAAGGAGATGAAACGAGGTGTTATATTTTCTCCACTCAGTTGGCAATGTTGTTGTTATGAGTGATTTCCTCAAGTTTGTCTTTTAACAAAATTAACGAGTATTTGTTATAATTGGAGGATTTATCTTTCCCTATCTTCCATAATAAGGTCTTCATCATGTCATTGAGGATTTCTTTTCGGTGGCAGTAGATATCTTATAACTAGGTTCTTGGCTATGGTGTCTTTTTGATCTAGAGTTAGTCGAAAGTTTATGTTTAGGTTTAGGCGGAGAATGTAGGTATTGTTCGGGGATTAGGTTTTGGATCTTGGGAAAAAAAAAATTCTATGGTTTAAAAACTTTGATATCAAGTGACACCGATTAAGGGTTCCTACATTAATATGTGAAGATTGGTAAACCAGTTGGGGTGTTTCATATAAAAGAAAATGGAAAATTCAAAGAAAGAAAATTGTTTGGAAAAGGGTTAAACTGAAAAGTGGTCTTTATAGAAAAAATAGCAAGGAGGGGTGAAGTCGGCTTCTAACATAGTGACGTACAGATTTGAAAGGTTCCTCCTCCTGTTCTGTTCAAGATACAACTTCCCCGGTAGAAGAAAAGAAAGACTAAACTCTCCGAATTGAGGAACAAGAGAATAGTGTCCAAATAATTTAAATCTGAGCAAAAAAAGTGTCCAACCAGGTATTAAATAATTTTTTTTAAATGTTTATAATTTAATAATAATCTCGGTTTTTTACATTCTTTTTTAGGGATGCTCATGACATGAAAAGCAGTATAGCTCAATGGGAAGTGGGATTTTCTAGAAAGTCTTTTTGCTAAGAGATCATTCATCTCTCTATCACATAGTTTAATATATTCCCTGTATTTTTGATAAGGACTAGTTTTTGTTGAAATATTGCTCTCATCGAAAGTGTTTTCACATGGATGATCAATAGAATGAGTTTTATTCCTAAATGCAATTTATTTTTCACCATAAATTTTATGATGGAAATCTTTTGTGATAAGGATTATTTTTCTCTTTTGGAGGGTTCTCTTATGAAATGCTGGATGATAGCTTCCCTACAACAACTTTTTTAAGGGAGTTAATTTGTAGACTTTTGAAATGAATTTTATTCATTTCATTAAAGATACTTTCTTTGGGATCAGTAATAACTTTAGAATAATTTATTTTTCCAATTTACCAGAGTAAATAGTAGTGTTATCAATTTTTATAATAGATAATGGATTTCCTAGAGTCATATGCTGTGAAAGATTTCTGACAAGGAAAAGAAAATTGTCGTTATTCGAACATCATATCTCCAAATTAGAACTGATGATAATTTGTATTTGATTTTAATTTGGTTTCCACAAATTGATTTAATTCATTGAGCGGTTTTCTCAAAATATTTGGTAGAAATTATTCTTTTTTGGATGCAACAATTTGCTAATGCAGTGAGGTATGGAATAAAATATTGTTGATTTTTGATTAGATCTATGAATATAAATTGCTTATGCATAATGATCTTTGATGTGAGATGATAAAATTGACTCCCACGATATGGGTGTTTTGGTTTTTGATGGCTATGTTCAAGGTTTATTAGTTTATTATTCGTTAACAGACTGTTTTGCTTTTAGAGTAATTGTTTCATTATTGAAATTATTAATCTCTTGTTTAAGGTCATTGACCGTTTTGGGAGATTTTTTTTTTCTAGATAGTGTTGAGTACTTATCTCATAGTTTATGATTAAGGTTCATCAGATTTATTAGTTTTTATCTTCTAATAAATCTAAGATCTTTTTTATTGCCTTTGTTATCAGAATTTTGAACTAACACCTTTTTTTTGTTAATCTTTCTGATCATTTATTAGGGTGTTAAGCTAATTCATTACTTTGAATGATTTATAATAATTTATTTGTGAACAATTATGACAAAAAATTTTTGAATCGTTATTTTATGAAATATTCTCTGCGATTCAAAACTAGAATTGGATGATTCATTACATTTAAAAAGGACTTTCATTATGGTCTTCGTTATTCTTTCATCACAATTCAAGTCAATTAAGTTTCTTTTGACAATGCATTTTTTGGCTAGTGTTCTGTTAGTCCACTATCTGTAGCAGCCACGTTCTTTTTTTTTTTCCTTAATGGGTTTGTTGGATCCTTTTGGATGCTTATTTTTCATCCATTTTTTTCTTTTTATTGACTTATTTTCTTGATGCTCCCTTTTGTGGGAAGCTTTTTTAACCAGCCCTTCATAAGAGAATTATTCGCAGTAGCAACTTAATTGTATCTTCTCTAAGGTTTTCTCTTTTTATTTGTTCTCTGAGTGTATATCACTAAAGATCAAGGCCTTCTATTAGGCAGGCACTAATTAGCTTGCCATAGGTACAGTATTATAGGAAATTTGCTAGTTTGTGGATTACAAGATCTCGTTTAACATGTTTGATTAAATGGGCTGAAGTTCTTCAATTACTTTTTGCTTCCAATGGCTGTAATCTGCATCTGATAAATGCACAACTCTTTAGAGGAAAACATCCATGTACCAATGAATGTGTGTTAACATTGGACCTTAAAGCTTTCGGAGAAGAGAATGAATTCTTTCTTCTTGATTGAAATTATTCATGGTAAAATGTTCAAGATGTTTACAATTAATTTATAGATAGCATCATTAACTATGGTGGTAGGAGTTAAGGCTGATGGATCCTTGAGTTTGGGTGGATTAATTATTTCTTCTCTTTAGGCGGAAGTTAAAAATTATCACAAAAACCTTGTAACATACCTGTGAATCATTGGATGATAATTTTGGCTATTTGAAAGGTGAACTATTATAAAGATGTGTTGCAGTAAATTAAACAGGTCTTCTTTGCAACAAGTCTTGGATTTATTTTTTCACTGCAACTATCTAAGTTCCATTCATTGATATGAGTTGGATTATAATCATATTGAAAATTCTCAGTCTTCTTAAGAAAAAATACCCACAGGCATAGGGTGAGAGTAGTGATATCTACCCTTGATAATTAATTTTATTAAGATCCATTTTGGTGTTCGTTTTCTACCAGTAGAAGTGAAACAAATTGCTCTTGAATTTGTTGTAATTCTTAAATTTCATCCGAACTTTCTTTAGATAGAATTTCCTAATCTTAGGTTTATTGATTAGATCCTCAAAATTTGTTTACGAGATCTTGAAATTTTTTTTGTTGATGTTCCTAGGTTAAAGCCAAAGGTTAGGTCGACTTGATTGCCGGGTGAGAAATTATGCTATCCTCTTTAATTTTTTGCCGTCTTTGATCATTTTAAAATAATAGCAAGATGATCAAGCTTATTTTCAAGTTTAAAATGATGAACATATATGATTTTAAGATTAATATTGGTAATTTTTTTTTCAAAGTAACTAATTCTTTTAATATATGAGCACTAGTACTAATTTTATTGAAGGTAACCATTTCAAGATTACTAGATTTATCATCTCTCTCAACTGTCAGAGGCTGAGGGGTAGAATACTCCGATTCAATGACCTCTTCCTTTATAGTACGTCGTTGCCTGGGCATCATATTAAGGTGTAGATGGGTGTATTTATAAGCAAACCAAGAGACAGAAGGGATTCTACATCTGCTTAAAATATTTTCTTTAGAATTTCTTTATTTTTTGATAGGAATTGTTGATTTTTCATGAGTAATTATAATAAAGTTAGATTAATGCTTCAAATGAAGTTACATATTTTAACATAAACTTATAGATCAAAAAATTTTGTTAGTCAACAATCTGGGCTTACTACTTGTCTCAGGTCTTCTCAAATGTGAGGTGGCATAGTCTTTGGATCTACTTTATTATGCAATAAAATATAACTAGCAAAATCATCCATTATGAAATATAATAGTTAGTGATTTCCAGTCTAAGGGGATTCTATAGCATTTTGTTCAGAAGACATTAGTCTCTCACAACTAGTTAGCATAAAATTCTAGAGCTCACCTGACTATGATCTCTTAATTATGTAGCTATTTCTTCGCAAGATTTAGTAATCAATGCAGCTATACTTATGACAGATTAAAAAGAATCCAAGACTTTGTATTGAAGCTCATAATTTGGCTATGCAATCAAAATATAATTTTCGGTAAAATGGTAGATAATAATCAATGTGGATGATAATTTAAATGTATTATCAGTTCTAATAAGGGAATGATGATATAAGAGATTGGGCAATTTGAATTTTCCTTCAAGGGTATTCATGGCAAAATTAGAGGACCACATAAAGGCTCAGAATAATGAAGCTGATGTTATTTCGAGAGTATTAGAAACAAGTTTTGGAGTTATTTTCAACACCTGTTCCAATCCTTAAGCATGGTGATTAGATGTCTCAGGACACAACACATTAGTAGATACTGATACATTGGCAAAAAGACGGGCGAAGGTGCAAAAAACGGTGCCATCAAGCTGAGCTAATTGACAGTAGCCACATGATTTCTGTAGACAAGTGGGTCCCATCTTAATTTAACAAAGTCTTAAGTGGGAACTATAAAAGAAATTCCTCAAGGCAAAAGCCATGCTTTAAAAATTGATTTTTTTTCTGTACTATAGCGTTGCTAATTAATTATGATGAAATATTTCTTGGATTCTGAGTCAATCTTTGCTATTATAAATAAAATTGTTTTGTTATGTGTTGGGCAGTTGATTTATCAGCATCTTGAGTCTTGTAGTAAGAATGTATTATAAGTTTGCCTCTTTTCTGGTGTACTCTTTCTACTGTCATCTTGTAAGTTTTTACTTAATTAAAAATAAGCTTTTCTTTCAATATCCTCCGCATTGGTTGTTAGTAGTTTGGATATAGGCTTACCATTGTACCATTATAGTTTGTACGGATAAAATCAGAAAATTATATTTTATGCCACTTTTTAAAGGTTGGTATTATGATCTTAATTTATTAGAATTAAATGAAAATTTGACACTAAGTAGGACGCAATGGTGAAAAAGGATTCATGTAGCCGACCCCACTTAGTGGGATTAAGGCTTTGTTGTTGTTGTTGTTGTTGTTGTTTTTAAGGTTGGAATTAGCTTTATAGGTAGTTGGTTGGGGTTTAACTTGAAAAAAGTTTCATCCCCTCCTATAGCCTTTTATAAATATGCAAGATGAGATTGGTGTACTGAGTGTGTTTTCAGCATTCAAACTTATAGAAATGTCATGGTTATTTATGTTATTTGTGGTGCATCAGTGCATGCTCTGGTCATTTTGCAATTTTGTCCCTTATTAAGTTTGACAACACTGTTCTCTTATGCTTTAATCACTAGTTTATTTTTCAATTGCTAGCCCTCGATATGCTTTTAATATAAGTTTGGGTTTGCATGTTTTGTCTGGTAAACTGTTGCTCAGTTAGTCAAGCATTGTAAGCTTTGTACTATGTTGGAACATGCATGCAACATAATTTGCTATTTGCTGGTATTTTTTGTCTCCTCCTATTTTTGGTTCAATGGCCTGGTTAAACTTCTTTTGAACTTGTATCTTTGTATAAAAGTAACTCTATATGTTCTTGTGATTCTTTATATTCATTGTTGACTGCGTGCCTTGCTAATTTAGTGCTGACATTGATAGGTACACGGAAAGCTACTCATAAGTTTAACGTCCTTCAACAACATGTTTTTCAAGCACTTTATAATGCTCCTCAGCCTGATCCATACACTTTTATTGTTCATTGCCTTTATATTTTGCCTCAGTTGGGCCTCCAGTATGCTGAAGGATTCAGTCATTTGCTTATGTGCTCTCTTAAACGTCTGAAAAATCGAAAACCTGTACTTGGAGTTTTATCAGAAGCTAAACTTCTTGCTGCTCAGCTATTTGTTGACATCCTTGCTTGTTCTATCAGCCATGAAGAACGGATTCTCATAAAAATATTGGAGCTTTTTGAAATTGAGCTGAAAGATATTGGGGAGGCCAAATTTGGTTGTGTAAAAAAAAAAGATGATATGGAGAAAGCAAGGGCTTTTATTGAAAGTCATATATTCGACTTCATCGAGTCCCAGTCATATATGACTGCCACAATACTGGTGGAACACTTCTCTGTCCACCTTGGTCAATCTTTTCTGCTGAAAATGATGGATAATAATCATTTTAAAGCTGCAGAAAAGTTGGCTGTGTTCATGGGGAAGCCAATGATATGTTTGCTAGTTCAGAAGTATGTCGAAATGAAAATGCTTAAGAATGCTTATGATGTAATAAAAAGGAACAATCTCAAGGACGAATTTCCAGACGTGCAACGGTTATACAAGGAAAGGTCTGAATTTACTTTTTCAGTAAGTTAATTAGGGTTGTAAATTCATTGATTTCATAAGATAGATATTTTGCCAAATTGCAGCTCACTCAAAAAGCTGGCTGAAAAAGGTTTGTGGGATATTGCGGAGCTTAGGGCAATGAAAGATCGGCAACTCTTGGAATTTGTGGTAAGAGTGGCAAAATTACCTTAAGGGTTGCAGCATTTAAGTGTAGTTGCATTTGGTTGCATTTCTATGATTCATGTATTCAAGTTCTTCATTTCTAGAATGCATGCACATTAAAAACATAATATAAATTAAGTCATAAATGATCGAAGAGTCTTGAATACATTGTTGGAAGAGATTTGATAGCCAAGCTAATGAAGATTCCTCTACCTTTCTCCATAACAATTTCTGAAATTACTCTCCAATGAGCTGCAACTTGCGATCCAATACTTGGAATAATTGTTCTAGACATATTTTAGTTAGCCAGAATCATTTGAAGTGAAGTTTGGTTGCTTGGTGACTTTCCCTAGCCTTGTTGACTGTCAGGCCTAACCAAAGTTGTATGGGAAGGGTTGTGCCTGCTACTGTCATATATTAGCCGATGATAGAGGAGGAGGAAGATAGGTTCTATGTTTTTCATGTTTCTAACCTTTATGATAGAAAAATGGAATTCAAAATCTCGACTATTTGTTAAAATTAATTAGAGAAATCTGATTAAAAATTCAAAACCAATTTTCATAGATTCTGATAACTAACCCTTAGATACATTGATATCATTCTTAGACTCCTAGAAGATGTTTGGGAAGCGGATTTAGAGTAGAGGTGGTTATAGAATGACAAAAAAATGATAAGACAGCGTCGATGGCATTTGGAGGGGAATAAGCAACGAAATCTATTGTTGGACAACAGGTTTGAGCTGTTCGGCGGCTAGCCCTGCTGAAAACAGTGAGACGGGCGATGAAATGGCGCGGTATGTGCAGTGGGGAGGTTCACCACCTATCCTTGAGCCAGTTATAGACACACCACTTGTAAAAAGAAAATGATATTACGCTCTTTAGGTAAAAATTAGAGATTACAATCTCCAAAATACTCAAAATAAAGCAAATATTTGGAAAAATAGAAACTAACAAGATATAAATAGTTCCCTCATAGAATATGACCTAATTAGAAATATGAAAATAATAATGAAGTCAAAAAAAGAAGAAAATCCGAATGATTGAAAGTTTGCAGCTCCTTGTTCTGAACCCATGATTGTGGCGTCGTCTGTGATCCTGCTAAACTCACAAATCGTAGAATTTAGCAGAAATGGCGTGACATCCCAGGAGTAACACTCTCACATCATTCTCTCGAAAGGTTTTTTCTTTTCTGGAAGGACTTGGATCCCATTGTCAGTTTTTTTTTCTCAGAAAATGCCTAAAGGGATTTCCAAAATTACAGTATGCCACTCCTGTCTGATCATTTGTTTGTGTGCGTGTTGTTAAACTAATCAAAACTTAGTATTTAGTTTGTTCCATATAGTCTTCCAAAAATAGCTCAAATTTTTTATCTATATCTGAAGTGATGACATGTTCGACCACCCCTTAGTGGTGTCAATCACCCATTATGTAAACTATTTGTCATTGCATCTAACAACTCTCTCAACAGGGGCTGCCTCTTTTCTTTTATCAGCTCCTTGGATTTATGACCTTTTAGAACAATCAATGTTAGTTATGTTGGAATCTTTC
Organism: Papilionanthe hookeriana x Papilionanthe teres; assembly: GCA_022702705.1. NCBI lineage: Eukaryota > Viridiplantae > Streptophyta > Magnoliopsida > Asparagales > Orchidaceae > Papilionanthe > Papilionanthe hookeriana x Papilionanthe teres. The sequence goes on along the minus strand of CM040433.1, from coordinate 27,075,210 downwards.
TTATGGGCTTAACTTGAATCACTAGCATCTCTCTCTCGTCGGCCGCAAGCTGATCAGTTTCTTCAACTGCTCACGACTCAATGAAAGATATCTAACGCGGGAGAGCTCCGCTCTAGATGTGGGACACGAGTCGCGCATCTCTCACGAACACTGGAGACAGGCCGAGCATCTCTTACCGTCAGTTATTTTTCTCACAAAATATCTAAAGAGAGTTTTTTTTATGCTTTCTTTTCTATTATATTTCATTCATTTTTATTCCTTTCCTCTGCATGTGTTGTATTAGAGTTTGGACATCAGCTTTTCATATGTTTTGTGTCAGGATTGCTGCCAACATCTCTTCTTTAATTCGAGAGCTGTATTCTAGGGTTTCAGGTGCTTTGGCTATATCTAGGTCCCCAGCTGGTGTTTATTCTTCCCCAACTCTTCCGCATCCCTCCCACTTCATTACTACACATTCCTTCTCGTTGCAGATCACTTGGGCGACAACCCTTTTGCTGTTTTCCTATAGTTTCCTCATTGTCCAACCATTTTCCTTGCTGCCCCTGCCAAGGACAGCCTCCATTTGGCTGTTCGGCAGTCCATCACATCCCCATCACTATTCCAGCCCTCTATCTTCATTGCCCCTGCTATTCCAGCTCTGCCCTCCTCCTTGCTGCCATTATCTCGGAAAACCATGCCACATTAATATCCATAACGTAATTGCTGTCCGGAACCTGGGGAGACATTGGCTTGCTGATTTTCAGCTTGCTAACCACCTCGTCTACCATTCCAATGCCTTCCAAATCCTCGCCAATCATCGCCACCATCCCGAGATCTAACCTAAATTGAGTTTTTGTGTCGCGTCTGTTGCTTTTTTAGATTTTTGGGTTTGATGTAGTATTTTTTCTTTTTAATGTATTGGTTCTAACCACTTATTCGCTTTCAATAATAATATTTGCTTTTGCCATTGTGGTTTGGTATCAGAGCTAGCTTAACCATAGTTCCATCCTAGGGTTTCTAGCATCTTTCCATACCCAATCCTAACTCCACCCAAAATTTTCATTTCCCACCCACACTATCTATATATACACCTTGTTTCACCCATCCAAACCAAAATCTCAGCCACACACCGAAGAGATAATTGTTGGAGACTTATTCGGGAGAAAAAACCAAAATGCTGTTTATGAGAAATTTGTTAAGAGATGTCCGAGTCTATGGAGGATGTATGGCGGGAAATCCTCCAATTCTAACAGAGGATTACCATCTTCGAGAGGAGAAGATCCAAACGGGTCACTCGTAGCCACAATGATGACTTGTTAGATCGAAAGAATGGAGTGAATTTCTTCCACCATGCAAATTCCAGGTTTGAAGGACCTCTATCCTGAAGATTTGATCTAAAATACTTGAGAAGCCAGGATTTTGAAGTGATTGTGGATTTGCCATATTTTGACAGTCACGTGGTCTTTAAGTGGCTTTAGATCGTGAAACTTTTCTTTGAGTACTAAGAAGTCTCATCAAATATTATGGTGAAACTAGCTGTCGACAAGTTAAATAAGAGTTCATTATTTTGGTGAAAAAAATTGAAGCACCTACGCTAGCGTGAGGGAAAAGACAACGAAACGGGAGATGCAGCGCCAGTAACTATCAGCTCACTACAGACCAGATGTTCAGACCCCTGCTTCCTAATAAAGATCAAACCACCATGTCTTACAAGCAATGTTCAGCCCCAGGATCTTATAGCCAGAGTACACCCGAGAGAACATCCAAGCCAACCTCGCCTATGGAAAAGTTAATTTAGAGTATATAATAGGTGGAGCAAACCAGTATTTCTAAATCTGTTACAACTAGAAAGTGTTTCAAGTGCCACAAATTTGGGCATATTGAATCAGATCTCATAATAAGGGGAATGATCTGTTTTGCTGAGCAGAGCGTTGTTCACAAAATGGGCTTTGACACATTAGACTCAGAATAAGGTGAGAACACAAAGGAGTACCAGTTTTTACTGATCCATGAATGACACTTAGTTCCGACTGAGCCCAAAAGTAAGGGTGTAAACGAGCTGAACACGAGTGAGCCCAGGCTCAGCTCGTATTTGAATTGTTAAAAAATATCACTATTCGTGGTCGGCTCATTTATATTTCGAACACAAAAATGTGTTCGTATTCAGTTCGTTTCATTAGCAAGCCGAACCGGAGTTGTTCGCTAACGAAGAATCATTTTAACAACCCTAGTAACGTAGCCTTAGATTGATAAGAGTTGGGGCAAGATTAAATCTTATTATCTATATTGAAACAACATTTAAATATAATTTAATATATTTTTATTGTATTTTTTAATTAATAATTTTAATTAATTATAAATCTTTGTAGCTTTATAGCTAACTGAATTTTTTAGAGATACTACTCATCGAATATATATATATATATATATATATATATATATATATATATATATATATATATATTTATATATATAAATTCTAGGGATGAGCCGTCGTCTTCTCCTCCGCTCTGCTAGAGTTTTGCCTCATGGCGAACCCTAGCGTCTGCTACGGTCATCCTCGCGTCGCTGCTTCGTCGTCGTCTTCGCCATCGAGGCTAGGCGTCTTCGTCGTCTTCGCCATCGAGACTTGGTGTCGAGCCGCTCGTCTGCTATATAAGAACCCTAGCGTCTGCTACGGTCCTCGCGTCACAGCTTCTTCGCCATCAAGGCTTGGCACCTTCATCGCCATCGAGACTTGGTGTCGAGCTGCTCGTCTGCTATAGGTTCGTGTCGAGCTGCCCCCTGCCGCGCTCGATTTGATTTCCTGCGTCTCCTTTCTTGCTTCCGCTTCGTTCGCTGCCCTGTCTGCGGGTTATACCCTTGCGATCGTACAGGTCCACAGCTTCCGTCAGCGACCGCTGCAAGCTCGACGGGATTCTCTTTTGTCAGCGAGTTTTGCGCAGCCGTAGAAATGACCTCGGGTCGATCCTACACCGCCTCCCTTGCCGACGATAACCTCGCTCGCGCCCCTTTACGTTCTAACATGTTTCCACAGAGATTCCATGATACATTCGAGCAAGGCGTCGAAATCAGATTTCTCAAAAAAGCATCCCGTAAAGACGACAAACCTGAAATCTTTTTTACAGAGGAAGAGATCTCCATCCTAACTGCACCCCGCCGGCTGTTTCTAGTGGGTAAGTTCCTCTACGGTAATCCTAAACTTGAACTGATCCGAAAGGAATTTGAGCAAATGAAGCTGAATGAAAGTTGGAAGACTGGATGGTCGGCACGTTCTCATCCAATTAACAGATGATGGAGATTACGCCTAAGTGTTTGCTAGAAGAATACTTCGTATAGACAATCGGGTGATGAAGGTGCTGAAATGGAGGATGAATTTTGACCATCGTACTGAACCTCCCATCATTCCGGTATGACTACGCTTCCCAGATTTGCAGGTTCATCTTTATGATCAAGAGCTTCTATTTACTTTCGCAAAGATATATGGAACGCCACTCCAAACTGATCCGCATACATATCATCTATTTAGACCTTTTGAGACTAGAATATTGATAGAACGGGACATTACGTTACCCTTCCCGAAAGAGCTATGGATTGGTACACAACATCAGGGATTTTGGCAACCAGCAGAACTTGAACAGGTACCTCTTTACTGCACCCATTGCCGTATGTTTGGTCACTCTCACCAATAATGTTACCATCTGCATCCGAATCTTAAACCTCCCTGTACAAACGCTACTGGGCCACACATTTCTGCGACGGATATACCACCTTCCTCACCGCCAGCGATACCCACTACTGTTTCAGAACAGGTTGAGAAGGATCGAATCTTGGAGGAGCATCAGGTAGTTGCCACTGATAGACAAGATGAGGTCATCTCTCAGCCTTCTTCTACTGGAGCAGCTATACTACCATCTCAGGTACCCACTACTATGGAGGGAGTTCAGACTCCCCACCATGACAGGTCTGAAGATGGAGACGAAACAAACACTCATAATCTGATGACGAAAAATGTGCCTACTACTACTGAGGAAGAACTACTGCCTAATAGTACCTTGGTTGTTCTACCCGCTCATAGAGTAGGAGATTCCCAATTATTGGAATCGATCACAGCAGTAGTCTTTCCTACTTCGGATCAAACTGTTCACTCTTCTGAAGAAGAATGACAAGTGTATACCTCCCGGCGGAAGAAAAATGCTGGGGGTACTATCCCCCTTGGAAATTTAATGGATGATATTTTGGTCTCCCCTGGTAATGGAGAACCACTTCAGAGTCTGATCTCTGGATGCGCTACAATAACCAGGGGCAGAAGGAAGCCTTGGTGACCTCGTCCTCTTTAGTTGCTTGTTCTCTTTTGTTCTATCTTTTTTTATTGCTCTGTTTGAGCTTTATTTTGTTTCTTATGAGTCGTGCTCAATTTGTTTGGGCTCTCTCATACTACTTGTGTTGTACCCATTTTATTTCAATGAAATAGGCCCTAGGGCCCTTTTAAATAAAATATATATATATATATATATATATATATATATATATATATATATATATATATATAGTTTAATTATTTTGAGCCAAAATGAGCCGAACACGATTAAACAAATTCTTGTTCGTGTTCGACTCATTTATGTATCGAGCGCAAAATAATTATTCTTGTTTGGCTCGTTAACTTAGCGAACGAATCGAACACGAGCTGCTTAACGAGCAATACACGAATTGTTCGCGATTAACGAGCTCTTTTGACAATCCTAACCCATGAGAGAGATTTCGATTGAATTAATAGTGGTTATCCAAGACGGTCTTGAGTTTGAGGAACTAACACCAGAGGCATGACAACTCTAAATAAGCGAAATTCAAAGTTTTTCAGAGATATATACTCCTTTGTGAGTTGCGCCTACGAAGGGAGCTATAGCATTTCAGAGATGAGGTACTTTTGTGCTACTTCAAGAAGATTATATGGTATTATTTAAATATTAGATTCAGTTTAGCAGTGTACCCACCAATAGATGGCTAGACAGACATGATGAACCACAATTTTGGAAATTATTTTAGGAGCTTCGTGGGGAAGAAATTCTTCAATGTGATCCTGGTCCCACCAAAGAAGATGTCTCTCCTAATTGGTTATTATTGAGAGTAGTGCAAACTACCATAGATTTTATTCCAAAGTTGATTTCTTCTCACATACTTGTTTATTAGATTTGTCCAGCGAAGTACGAAAAGTACGACAAACAGTTTACAAATGTAGTGACTCGAGACCTGATTCGTGAGACCACTCGTTTATCTACCGTGTCTGCTTAGATTATGCTAAATGAGAATGAATATTTATTCTACCAGAATGTTCTTTGAAACGTATTATAGGATTGGCTTATTAGGAGATTGCAACTACTCCATCATCTTCAACATGTCTGACTTGATTCCATATTACGAGGAAACAAAAGCTTCAATCGATGAGGTGGAAACTCCCCTAACCTCAGGAGACTGACGTGGAAGAGCTTTGTTATGGACTCGGGATGTGAGCCGCGCAGCTCCCATGATCGCGTGAGATGGTGAGACGGCCTTAAGCAATCATATTTCCTTTTTTATGCATTATTTTATGTTATCCTTCATTCCTTTTTAGTTTTTTCTTATTAATGTGTTGTATTAGGGTTTTTAAGTCAATTTTTAGAGTGTTTTGTATTGGGATAGCCACCAACGTCACTTCTTCCCTGCGTGATGTTTGAACTGTATTTTAGTCTCCAGGTGGTGTTTATCGTTCCCCAAAGCTTCTACATCCCTCCCGCTTCACTGCCACTCATTCCTCGCTACATGCCCCCCTCCCGATAGCCGACCTTTTGCTGTTTTCATGCTGTCCAACTCTTTTCTCGGCTGCTTCTGCTCAGGACAACCTTTTTTTGCTTGTTAGACAGTCCACCACATCCCCCATCACTGTTCCAACCCTCCATCTTCGTTGCCACTGCTGTTCCAGCCCTCCCCCTTTGTTGCCATTATCTCGGCCAACATTGCAGCAGTGCCACGTGAATATCTGTCACGTATTTGCTATCGGGAACATAAGAAGCCATCGCCTTGCTGTTTTTAGCTTGCCAACCACCTCGTCCACCATCCCAACATCTTCCGAACTCTCGTTGATCACCGCCTTCAAGATCTACCCTTATTTGAGTGTTTGTGTCATGTCGGCTGTTATTTATATGTGTCATGCTGATATTTTTTTCCTTTCAAGTGTGTTGGTTGTAACCGCATATATGTTTTCAGTAATAATATTTATTTTTCTATTGTCGTTTGGGTTAACTCTGGTATCCATATCGTTTTCCTGTTTGTGTAGTATGATGCAATGTGGCACTTGAAGCAGTTTCTAGTTAAGGCGGCTTTGAGGGTGTTGGCTCCATCTTTTTTCCTCTAAGAGTTATTTTTTTCTCAAGCAGGATCCGTTTGGATGCTCCACCAGGTGCACTCTTATTTCTGATCCAATGGCTGAACTGTGTTTGTATCTCGACCTGCAGAGCTAGGACTTGGATATCTGATAATGTTTAATAAGGCCGTAACTTTAACATTTTGCTGATAGATCTCAATCTCAGATATCAAGCTATTGTATTCTCCTCGAGTTCTAATAGCTTACACTTCAACATAAGCTGTTCGAACCGAGTTGTGTATTTCTCTGCTGGAGATCTTTCTGCTAGAAGAGGTAAATGCTTAACAACACAGCTTGCCAATAATATGCTAGTAGGTACTTGCGCCGTATCCCTCGTTTCATTTTGGAACAGACAGGTATTTTACTTTTCCCCTCATGCTAACGTCAGCATTTCAAGTTTTTTCACCACAAAGACGATTTCTTTTTGATAGCGACTAGCTTGACTCTTCTATTAAGTAGAGTACTCTTATACTTGAAGACCTGTTCCACTCTCTAAAGACACTCGATGAACTGTTCTGGATCCATGTGACCGTTAAAATTTGACAAGTCAATCTTCACTCTAGAATTTTGACTTATTCTTTTTATTCTAAAACAAATTGTTGGGGTATCGATTCTTCATCATTTAAAATTACTCGGTGAAAGAGATTTACTTCATCCTCTTGATTTGGCGAGTTACCATTGTGGCTATGGGTCACTTTTTCATATTTTCTTCTCTCAAATGCGACAAAAATTTGTTGCAATTGAAAGATTTTTCGTTGCATCTTCTCCATTGTAAGCTCTTTTGACACCTCTCTGTACATTTCTCTTAGGCGGGATTATGTCATTTTTTTTAATTAAGGTTTCAATGTGTGTAGGATTTCTTGATAAAAGATTTTCTGAAGTTTAGGCTTTTGGTGGTAGGTGTCGACGCAAATATCTTAGATTAAGACTGAATGGATAGGGTATTGTAGAGATATATATATATATATATATATATATTTTGCTGCAAGATTAAATTTGCAATAATTAAAATAAAATAGTACTGCAATTATTATAACACAGGTTAGTTAATAACTTACAGATTGCAGCAGGGAAAAGTTCCACACTTAATATTTATTACAACATCAAATTCAGCTTCACACCAGGATACAGAATAAAAGTACTATATATTGAGTTAATCGAACCAACAGATGCCAAAGTTCTCAAGCATAATGTAACAACAGATAAAGTTACAAAAGCATAAAGTTGCTGGTGCTGGATAGAGAGATAATGGGGGCCACTTTTGAGATGACCAATTCCTTTATATTTGCTTTAGATTTGCAAATATTTTATTTTGATAGCTTTTGGGGTCCACCACTAAATTTTGTCTGCTGGATTGAGATTCTTTTTTTTGGATGATTGTCATTTGTAAATTTTCTTAATTCTTAGGTACCTCGTTACTAGCCATTGATATATTATCTTCCTGCATACGATCTTCTTCTTCAAATAATTTGACAAACTAATGCTAGTCTTTCTTTGATTTTCTCTATGGATTCATTTAAAAATTTCCTTCTTAATTGCTGATAAAAAATTTTTAAACAAGAGATCTTCGTTAGCATGATTTTTAGGCAAATTTACTTTTATCAGTTTGAATTAGTTTATTAATGAAAATATTAATGTACCACAATTATTCTACAATTGATAAAATCTTTGGGGAGTATCATTATATAAGATTTCAAGCATTATCAAAAACATCCAAGAGTGTTTGTATAGAATTAATAACAAGAAATGCCTTGTGCATGTCTCAATATAAGTCCAATAACTAAACGAAATAGTTTTTCACCATTGATTTCTAAAATATAAGAAACAAGAACTTTAGTGTAAATTGAAGATTTATATTTAGATTCTAAAAATTCAGAATATGATTTAAAGGCGTGGATCAGTAGAGGAAGAAGGTCGAGAGGGAGTGTTTAGATCACCATAAAGATATTTATTATGATTTATGCGGGGAGGATTACTACCACAATCTCTTACCCTCCCCTGGGGAAAAAACGCACCATGATTAGGAGGGGTCAGGGACCCTTCCCTTTGGGGGTGATCCACTCTTCGAAATCCGTACAAAAATTCATGAGTTAGAAAACCAGGGAAGGACCTAGTTGCTCCCTTAATATATTAAAATCAACTACAGATAGTTGGGTTTGTCGTGATGCAAAGATTTGTGTGGATGTAAGATTTTTAACATCTTTAAGAATGGCATTACAATCGATATGTAATACAAATTTAATATTTAATAGATTATCTTGAAATTTAAAAATGGATTTAGTTGTAGCAAGTACTTCTAATTTGATATTATAATATTTGATCGAGTTAAGCTTCATTTAATGGAGGTGAATTGAACAAGTTCTTTGGAGGAATTTTTTAATTTTTGCTTTAAAATTCTACCATAACCAATATTTGATGCATTAGTTTCAACATTTTTAAAACTAGTTGGATCAGCAAGATGTATATAGGGTAGATTTTTAACTTTAGCTTTAATTTTTTGAACAAGACTAGTATGAATAGGGGACAAGCTGGAGGGTTTTTCTTAAGTCGATCAAAAAGAGTTGTGACGTCTAAAGTAAATTTTTTATAAAAACCAGCAACATAATTTAAAGTACCTAAAAATCCCTGAAGTTGCTTTTATCAATAATTTTGTCTGGAAATTTATCAACAAATTCAATATTGCGATGAATAGGACTATAGAAAAATTTGAAATATTATGTCATAAGAATCTAATTTTAGTTTGAATATTTTAATTTTTGGTGCTGAAATAACTAGTCCATTTTTCTTAGTGACTCGTTTAAAAGTATTCAAATGTTTAATATGTTGTTCAATATTATTGGAGAAAATTAAGACATCATTATAAACGATAATAAATTCAGAATGAGGAATATTTTGAAATTCAGAGGGGCATTTTTAAGTCCAAATGACATTACATTCCATTCACAATGTCCAAATGAAATTGTAAAAATAGTTTTATACTGATATGTTTTTTTTATTTGAATTTGCTAATAACCGGATGTAAGACCAAATTTAGGAAAGAGAATTGCATTATCTAAATGATTTAATAAATTTTTTTTATTTATGATTGAATATCTAATCCATTTAAGTGCTTTATGAAGAGATTTATAATTAATAACGAGTCTTAGTATTCTTGTTTTTTTCTCTGCAGCATTTTCGACATAAAATGTTGTACACCTCCAAGGAGAATAAAATTTTCTGATATTCTTTTTATTTAATGATTTATTTATTTCATTATTGCAAAGATTAAAATAATGTTGGTTCATTTGGCATGTCCTAGCTTTAGTCGGAATATCTTTCTCATTAAAGTTGTCTTTATAAGGTAATTCTACCCAATGAATTTTTCGTTCCAAAAAAGCGATAGGATTATCTCCTTAAATTTCATTATTTAATTCTTGTAAAATTTTATTTATTTGGTTTTGAATTTTCTCATTTTGAAGTTATTTTTTATTTCTTTTAATATTAATTTCTTCTAGTAAAGAATTAACATGAAACTTTTTTTTGCTTGATTTTGTTAATTTCATTAATAATGAACTCTTTTGGATTGGTAATAAACTGATATTTTATTGGTGTAAGATATTTTTTAGAAATATTCCCCATAAAGTAGTTTTTATGGGTATTATTTGATTTAGGAAGGGAGTTCCTAATATTATATGTTGAGACAAATTTTTAACTAATAAGAATGGTGTGTGAATATTCATCATTCAGATTGCTTTATTAGATAGTTTATATTTAATTTCCATTCTATTACCAGTAGCAGAAATCAATGTCTCAGTGGTTTTTTCAAAATATTTAGAAGGAATAATACCTTCTTGAATACAGTTCATATCAGCTCCAGAGTCACCTAAAACTGTGAGCGAAGGAAATATATATTTTTGATTAATAATTAGTTTTATAGAGATGAATCATTTTTGCATGATAGCCTTTGAAGTGAATTTAACATTTCAGTACTATTAAGTAAATCTATTTTACTTTTGTCGGGGAATGTCCCTTCTTCTATTTATTCATTAATAATTTCAAGGGCTATTAATCCACGATTCATTTCTTGTTGGGATAATTTATTTGACTAGTTTTTCTTTAAGATTATTAATTTCATTTTTTAGATCTAAAATGTTTGTTTGAGAGGACACGTTTTCCTGACATATGACTATAAACATCCTTCATGCTATATATTGGAAATTCATCTAAAGTGAGTTTTTGCTTCTTTTCATTTAAATTATCCAATATTTTTTCTCTAGTTTTAGAATTAGAAGTATTAGTTAACATTTTAATTAATTGATCCTTTGCGCATCTGATAAAGTGAATAAAATAGACATTTCGATAATGGATTTATAATTATTACTTGAAATAGGATTAGACATATAATCCTTTTTACTATAAGAACTTTTAGATTCAGAATAATCTAACAATACTTTCATTAAAGTTTGTTTTAATCCTTCATCAATTTGTAATTCATTTAACTTTTTTTAAAATGACATTTAATAGAATAATGCCCAAAATTTTCACATCGATAACACTTGATGTCTGTCTTTACGTTTCTTTTTCTTTGGGAAGATCTTTCAAAGTTATTTTTTTGTCGTTTAGATCATTTTCTATAATGTCAATTTTTGTAAAATTTCTTTTTGTTAACTAATGATTTATAATTTTCTTTAAAAGGGGATCCTTCACAAGCAAATTGCTTACAAAATTTTTCTAATTGTTTCTTTTCTAAGATTCTCTCTCTTTTAATTTGCTTATTAAGTTTAATATTTGAGCATAGTTCAAGACCAGTCTGAATACAAACATTAATGATTTAACCGTAAGTGAGATGTTCATAGATAATAGTATGTGTTTCCTGATTTCTAAGAGTTTTCTTAACTCCTTCTGCAAATAAATTAGGAAATCATTTGATAAATATTTATTTCAAATAATTATGATTAGCTTCAGATTAATTCATTACTCTTCCAAGAAAAACATCTTTTTATCACTTAAAATGTGTAAGAGTTGGACATCTTTGTTTCTGTAATAATGATCCACTTTGTTCTCCTCGATCTTCATCTGTTCCTGTAAAATGTTTTAAGATATTAATAACTAAATGATAAACAACTTCAATATTTGGAAGAGTGACATCTTCTAATTTTGTTTCACTTGAAAGATCTTGTTTTTTTTTCTTCTGCCATAAAATTGTCCCACCAGCATTTTAGGATTTCGGTAAATCCGCAAGTGATCATTCTAGCCACTTTAGGAGCCTTATTTTGCCTAGATTGTGTTGCTGTAGTATATATTAACATTCTATGGATGGTTTCTCTAATATGTTGATCAGATAATACATCAATATTTCATTCATATACTTGAGAAGCATCATATTGATGTTGGTATTTTAAAGTTTCTTCTTAGTGGAGAGTATCTATGGGAGTGTGCCTATTATAATAATAACGGTGTTTAATGGTATTTTTGTTTATTAATTTCTAATGATGGTTGAATTTGAAGAGTATTAAAAGAATGTTGAAGTTTTTCTATTTCATCTTCTGAGATTAATTTTTCAGAAATTTCAGAGTAAGATATTTCATATAAGACTAATATCGGATTAAAATTTTTGTACTAATTCTTCAAATTTTTTTTTTTGCTTCGACCAAAATTATAATTAAATGAAGTATTTTGTTAGATTGCTGGAGTTTTTATGATAATAGGTTTAGCAATGAAATTAGTTTTTTTACACGTTCTCTTGAATTAGGAATTTAATATTTTGTTAAGTTTTTAATTGATTGTTGTATTTGATCAATTTTATTTTCTAGTTGATTAAGATGGTCTAAGATAATTTTTAGCATGCTATTATAGAAATTTAATTGTTTAATATTTATAAGAAATCTTCTAATGCTTGGGCTTCATTATGTATTTTTATAAAGGTAGCTAGTTCTAAGTTTTCATTATTTTTATTAATACTTAATTTTTGTCAGAGGAAATAGAACTAACTGATCTTTCTTGATTAATTTTTCATGTTCTGGTTTTCATATTAAGTTTTATATGTTTTTATATATTCTTTCATCAACCAATTGACAAATGAAATTTTAGCTTTTTTTCATTTTGATTTCTTTTAGTCATATATATAAAATAAGCAAAAAAAAACTATGTTAGTTTTTTTTTCTATACCATTTTTTGAAATTAGAATATTTAGGAGTTAAATAATTGTTGATAACAATGACATGAGCTATACTTCTTATTTCGTAATTCATTTTAAACTAAAGTTCATTTATGAAGGTGTAGGAGATGAATGATCTGTTACCGTTTGTAAAATTTGATGTGAATTTAATTGGACATTAGTTATAGGTTCGTTAATTATGTCTCCATTTACCATTCTTTTAGAGATTGATACAGAAGATGAAGGACTATGAGGCGATGGTAAAGATATTCTAGCTAAAGATATCAATCTTCTAGGGTTAAAACTTACTTTAACTTCTTCGTCTGTGTTTTGAATGATTTGATATATTTCTTGATTAATGATTGGTTTAGGATTAACTCCCAAAGGTATCACCCAAGAGTCTGGAGAGGTCACTTCATTCAATTTGATGACTTTATTTGTTGCCATATTAGATGCAAATAAATTAGTTTTTATTAAAGTAGTCCTATCTAGAGGTTGAGCTATATTGCTTTTATGTTAGGACTGAACATATTCATTACTTTAAACGAATTCTTTATATTGGGACGTTTGTTTTGGATCCTGATAAAAAATCATAACCATGCATTTAAATTTGTAATTTTGCTACTTCAAACAAATTTATATTCGTTAAAGATAAACTTAAATTTGGATATGTATTAAAATAAGCTGGATCACGACAAAAACTTGTTGCTAAAACTCCCATTAAAGATTGAGCCCAATTTAGACATCTTCCATCTCTTGAGCAGGCTAGGATAGAAGCATTAATCTTCTTAAGGTTGGAGGTTTGAATGATATTGAATTAGTCCTATATGAATATATTTATAATCTTGAAAATAAGTATTTAGATATTCTCTAGAAAATAATGGTATGACCTTTTTCAGTTCCTTCTATAGGCATTGCTTGTTCTATAAATTTAGTAGATGATTTATCTTTAAAATGAAATATTCTGATTTATATATTATAGATTTTTTTTTTAATTTTAGGAATTATTAATTTTTTAAGATCTCCTTCCTTTAAAGAGTATTAAGTTATTTCGTCATTTTTATTTTTTGATTTTTTATAGAATATGAAGTTGATAAATAAAATTAAAACGAGAACTAGATGCCATGAGAAAACATAAGAGACTCCTATAAATAGATGTAAAATAAATTTAAAGCAATAATATATTATCTTAGTAGAAATTTAAATCTAACATAAATTATAAGTTTCTATCAAAATTTTTAAATAGTTGAAGATAGCATCCAAGCAACAACATTCGTACCATACTTTAAAAAAAGGATAACAACCAAGCCATCTTAATTATTCAAAAATATTAATAAACTTATAATTTATATCATATTATTTACTAAACTAATGAAAGGTTTATCAATATATACTCTCAAGGATTTATAGAGCTCGGAAGAACTCAACCCGACTTCAAGTGTAAGATAAAATTAAGTAACCAAATTTATTTAAATTTATTTTACTTCTACGTGTGTGTGCGTGCGTGAATTTTGACTTAGTATACAAAAGACAAAATTGGGCTCCGATTTGAGATGATACTGGTCTAAAACTCTTAGGTTTTTGAGAAGTGCATTTAGATTGGAGGTGGTTGTAGAATAATAAATGAAAGAATATGTAGGGTTGATGGTGTTTGGATGGGAATAAGCAATGAAATCTATTGTTGGACAACAGTTGGAATTGTTCAACGTCTGTCCATGTTGAAAACAGAGCAGTATGGGCAACAAGGAGGTTCAAAACTATTTCGGAGTAAGCTAGATACACACCACTTGCAAAATGAAAATGATACAACACTCCTTATGTAGGAACTGAAGGTTACAATGTCCAAAATACTCAAAATCAAGAAGAATTTTGAGAAAAAAGGAAATAATAAGATATAAATAATCCCCCGTAGAAAATAACCTAATTAGAAATAGGAAAATAATTAAAAAATTAAAGTAGGAAAAGAAAAGCGAATACTTAAAATTTGGTGGCGCCTTGTTCTGAACCACGATTTTGGGGTAGTTTGCGATTTCATAGAACCCAAAGATCGTAGAATCCTATTGAAACAGGATTGATGGATCCCAGGAGTAACGCTCCCACATCATTAACGATCGTTTGTCTTACATGTAATGCCTTCAAAACTCCACAACTTACTAATGGATTACTGGTCTAAAACTCTTAAGTGTTTGAGAAGTGCATTTAGATTGGAGGTGGTTCTGGAATAATAAATGAAAGAATGTGTAGGGTTGATGGTGTTTGGATGAGAATAAGCAACGAAATCTATTGCCGGACAACAGTTGGAGTTGTTCAATGATTGTCCCTGTTGAAAACAGAGTGGTATGGGCAATAAGGAGGTTCAAAACTATTTTCAAGCAAGCTAGATACACACCACTTGTAAGATAAAAATGATACAACACTCCTTAGGTAGGAACCGAAGGTTACAATGTCCAAAATACTCAAAATCAAGAAGAATTTTGAAAAAGAAGGAAATAACAAGATATAAATAATCCCTCGTAGAAAATGACTTAATTAGAAATAGGAAAACAAGTAAAAAATTAAAGTAGGAAAAGAAAAGCGAATACTTGAAAGTCGGTCCTTGTTCTGAACTGCGATTTTGGGGTAGTTTGCGATTCCATAGAACCCAAAGATCGCATAATCCTATTGAAACAAGATTGAGGGATCCCAGGAGTAACGCTCCCACATCATTAACGATCGTTTGTCTTACATGTAATGCCAAGTTCAAACTCCACAACTCAGTAATGGATTATAGAGAAACATAGGAATAAAAAAGTCAGATTAGCTTCAACATTTTATTTGTGCTAATAGAGCCAAAGAACCTGCTTTTGGGCCTGACTTTTGGCTCTAAATAGACTAATCTTCTTCCATTGCTTAATGCTACAATAGATCAACTTGTATATTTTGATTGCCCTTGAGACTATTTGTTTGGGATTTCTTTGCTCCATTCCTTAACACGGCTGGGATGCCAAATGGAACTTGAAAGTTATGTTTTTCATGCTTGTAAATAAGTCATTGACGTGGGAGCTTACTGCTCGCAGAACTGTAGCTACTATAGTTCCGCTGACGCGTTAGTTGCTACAGCAACCGCGGTCCCCCTTTGCTACTTAATCCCTTTCCTGATGCTTTCTTATTATAATTTCTTTCCTAGTACTTATTTTCTGTTCCTCTCATTGCCTATTATATCTCTTTCCTATCCTACCCTTTACCTGTTTTATTTACTAATCTCCTCTTTATCTAGATGTTGTTTTCTGATGTTGGGAGGAGGTTCTATGATGACGGATTTCGATTGCTGCCTTGAGGCGTTATTCTTCACCTGTGGTTGTATCCGATGGCGAGAAGGTGCTTTGGCTGTAACTTGTTTGAGGTGTTGATCGTCTGCAAGGGCCTTGGTGGTGCTTCGGCTATAGATCGACCCTGACGAGACATTTATCTTTTTGTAGCCCCTCTCTCCATGCTGTCCAATAGTCACTAGCTTGCTGCCCTCCCTCCGGCTCACCTTCAGCAGGCCGTCAACCCTCCACACATTTCCATAGGTTGCCAACTTACTATTCTCGTCGAGCTCACCTCCAACATCTTGCCAGTCGACCCCTATGCGCTTCAACAGTCGTCTACTTTCTACTCCCCTTTCCTACAGTCAAACCTACTGTCCCCTCCCCTTTTTTCCTACCACCGGCCCTAGTTCCCTCGCCATGCTATCGCCAATATCCCCACCTGCTTTCGTCACCTTTATTGGAGTTTATATTTGTGTTGTTGTTTGTTCTCATTATTTCATGTCGTAAGAGTCTCTTTTGTACCATTTTGAATTCAATAATAATAATTGTGTTTTTTCATGATGGTTTGAGTCATTTTTTCCAGTATCATTTGGTATCAGGGCTAGCCCAATCCAAGTACTATCCTAGGATTCCCTAGTGTTTGTCCCTACTCAAGTCACTCAACCAAAATTTTTCTGCCTTAAAAGCTTCGACGGATGAAGTTGAAGCTCCCCCAATTCCGGGAGATTGACGGAGGAGCTTACCGCTCGCGGTACTCTAGCAACTACAATTTCACGGACAGGTTACTGTAGCTGCTATCCCTTTCTTTTCCTGATGCTTTTCCATTATAATTCCTTTCCTTTATACTTCTTTCCTATTCCTCTCCATGCATATTATATCTCTTTCCTATTCTACTATTTGCCTATTTTATCTTCTAATCCTCTCTTTATATAGGTGTTGTTTTCTGAGCTTCGGATGAGGTTTTATGATGACAGACTTTTGAGTGCAGCTTTTGAGGCATTCTTCCCCTCTGGGGGCTGTATCCGATGGCGAGAATGTGCTACAGTTGTATCTTGTCTGAGGTGGTGACCTTCTCCAAAGGTTTTAGTGGTGCTTCGGCTGTAGCTCAATCCCAACGAGACATTTATCTTTTCGCAACCCCCTCTCCCATGTAGTATAGCAGTCGCCAGCTTGCTGCCCTTCCTTCGGCTCACCTTCAGCAGGCAGCCAGCCTTCCTCCAACCCTTCCCACAGGCTGCCAGCTTACTATTCCCCTCTAACTCACCTCCAACATCGCACAAGTTGACCCCTATGCCCTCCATCAGTTGTCTACTTGTTGCTCCCCCTTTCCTACAGTCAAATGTGCTGTCCCTTCACCCATTTCCCCACCGGCCTTAGTTACCTCTCCTTGCTACCGCCAACATCCTTACCTGCTACTGTCACCCTTATTGGTGTCTATATGTTAGTGTTGTTGTTTGTTGTCGTTATTTCATGTCGCAAGAGTCTCGCTTGTACCCTTTTGAATTCAGAAATAATAATTGTGTTCTTTCGTGGTGTTTGGGTCTTTTTCTCCCTTATCAGTCCTATTCATGATACAAAAAAGGAATTTAAAATTCTAACTATTTGTTAAATTCAAGGAGAAAGAAATCACCTTATAAATTTAAAGCTAATTTTCTCAGATCCAGATTAACCAATCCTTAAATATATGTAAAGGCCAATTCAAAATCGCAGAACTTAGTAATGGATTATATATATATATATATATATATATATATATATATATATATATATATAAATAATAATAATAATAATAAAAAAAAACATAAGAATCATAAGTAAAAATTAGATTCAACCTTTTATTGGTGCCAATCAAGTATAATGAACGTGCTTTTGTGACTAACATGTTGGCTCCAAGCAGACTGACCTTCCATGTTAAATGCTACGATAGATCCCATTGGATTTTCTGATTGCCTCTTGGGACTATTAGATATTATGCTCCATTCCTAGACATTATCATGATGCGAAAGTGGAACCTTAATTTCATTTGCATATACTGATCAGTCTGATGGACTGCAAGGGTTTCGAAGGGGTTTGATCTCACTCCAAGCATTTTTTTGGTGATTTCTTGTTTTTGAAACTCACCTTCCAAAATGTTGGAAATGAGTTTTATACCCAAGGGATAGAATGCCACCTTTAGTTTTGCTTTTTTACTTTTAGAAAAAAAAAATTACTTGGATGATGAATAGAGTTATTTTTTATGATAATAATAAAATAATATAAATAATGTGAAGTGAAAATGAAATTTATTGTAGCTCTGACAAATACAGGAATAGAGTTCGCAAGAACTTATTATGAAATATGTTTATCTCAATGTAGTCCAGTACAATGCGACTAACTTTCGGAATCAAGATCCAAATACTTCCAAACACTAAAAGCAAAATGGCCACCCTAAATGCAAACTCTGCTTGTGGAATTGAGCGATGAGTTTGTCACTCTAGTTGAAATCATACATTATTTAGTATCCATAAAATGTTCTCTTTTTAGGCGGATTATTTTTCCCCAGTGGTTACTATTTAATAAAATATCGGGAGAAGATTCATTTATTGTGGAATTACGCTCATAATTACCCTTTAATACGTGCTATATTTAAACATTATTTTAATTCCTTAATTTTAGCTATTTATGTTATTCCGTAATTATAGAAAGGACTTAATGTCTTTCCTTATTTTTGTACTTGTAATCACCTATTTATAGGTGAATTCTCTGTGGAATCAATATAGCATAATTCAAAAATTCACATGGTATCAGAGCCATAGTTGAAGCTCTCCCGCTATCCCGCTCGATCAAGCCTCTCCCGCTCGATCGGAGCCTCGTCCCGCTCGATCGAGTCTCATCCCGCTTGATCGTCTGCGTCTCGCTCGACGTCGGCATCCCGCTCGATTGTCCGCTCGATCCCGCTCGATCGTCTGCTCGATCCCGTTCAATCGACTGCTCGTCCCGTTCGATCACTCTACGTCTGCGTCCCGATCGATCGCTCGACTGCTTCCTGCCGTTCGATCGTTCGCCCGTCTGCTCGACGTCTCCCGCTCGATCGGAGCAATCGTCCCGCTCGACGCCTCCTGCTCGACCGCTCGACGACTCCCGCTCGACCAGAGAAGACTTCTCCCGCTCGACGTCTCCTGCCGATCGAACGTGATTCTCGGGCATACTCTCTCCACGTCTCCTGCGATCGTTCGTCCGAGCGCATCAAGGAATCGCGCCTATCCCGCGATTGTCTACTTCTGATTGCCGACGCTTCTTCCACGACCAATCACAAGCACAGCCTGTTTCAGCCGTGCTCCTCGTGGACGCAACCTCTTCTCTAGTCATTCCATTGGACTCCTCTCCTCTTCGACGACTAAGTACGGCCATGCCTGCAACTCGTCCTCCACTAGTGACGTCACTTCTAGTTACCCCTCTGCAACTGGGTCTTCGATGCCGAGCAATTCAGACAATAACTCTGTCCTCATCACCAGTCACAAACTCATCGGCCATAATTATCTCCAATGGTCGCAGTCAGTCATGATGTTTGTATGCGGCAAAGGCAAAGATGACTACCTCACTGGTGATGCTCCAGCTCCGGCGACGACAGATCCATCATAAAAAAAAGTTGGAAATCCGAAAATAATATGGTTATGGCCTGGCTTGTTAACTCGATGGCCCTTGATATTGGCGAGAATTTTCTCCTTTATAGCACGACTAAGGATATCTGGGATGCTGCCCGTGAGACATATTCTAGTTCGGATAATACAGCCGAACTCTTTGCGGTTGAGACCCTTCTTCATGACTTTCGTCAAGGTGATCTCTCCGTCACTCAATACTTCAATACTCTTACTCGATATTGGCAGCAACTAGATCTATTCGAGGTGTACCCTTGGAAGTGTCCCGAAGACACTATTATATTTCGCCAAATCGTGGAACAGAAGCGCACCTTCAAATTTCTCCTCGGCCTCAAATCTGAGTTTGACCAGACTCGCTCGCGGATTTTAAGTTCGAAACCTCTCCCAACAATTCATGAAGTTTTTTCCGATGTGCGCCGCGAAGAGAGTCGCCAAAAGGTCATGTTAGGTGCTTCCTCTTCCACTCCAGTCCTTGACGGATCCGCCCTTCTTGCTCGCATCCCATGCACAGACAACCGCCAAAGCCAGGGCCGCCCGTGGTGTGATCACTGCCGCCGTCCTGGCCATACTCGGGATACTTGTTGGAAGATTCATGGAAAACCCACCAATGGAAAGACCAAACGTGATTCTCGGGCAGCTACCACCATCACCACCGAAGCTTCTACAGGAACGAGCCCGTTCAGCGAAGAACAGATTCATGCTCTCCAGAAGATGCTCGGTCAGCTGTTTCCAGTCCATCCTCCTAGTGTAACATCAAGTGCCACCGCTCTGTTGCCCAACAAGGTATTTTCTCATCTGCTTTCGTCTTGGATTCAACCTCTTCTCGCCCATGGATTGTTGACTCAGGTGCCTCCGATCATATGACCGGGGATATCTCCTTATTAGGGGATTACCGACCGTGTAATCCAACCCTCACTGTTCGGATTGCCGATGGATCGGCCTCCAAAGTTGTTGGTCTTGGTTCTGTCCGCATCTCTCCAGATCTATTTCTCACCTCTGTGCTCCATGTTCCTACTTTGGATTGTAATCTGGTCTCTATTAGTAAGCTCACTCATGATTGTCATTGTGTTGCTAAATTTTTTCCATATGTTTGTGAATTTCAGGATTTGAAGTCGGGGAGGATGATTGGCAGTGCTGAGTTGCGCAATGGTCTCTATCACCCTCTCGTTGGTCTTGTTTCACCCACCTGGTGGTGCTCCGATGATCAGTCCGTCTTGCTTAAATCCCCTTGAGTACATCTCGTCTTTCATTCCAGGTGTTAATAATGATAGTGAAATCATGTTACTTCATTATCGTTTAGGTCATCCTAATTTTATGTACCTTGGGAAACTGTTTCCTCATTTATTTATTAATAAAAGTCCTATCACCTTTAATTGCGAATTTTGTCAACTTGCCAAACACACTCGTACTTCATTTCCTCGTTTATCATACCGACCCACTCGTCCCTTTTCCCTAATCCATAGCGATGTCTGGGGTCCTTCGCGTGAAAAAAATATTTCTGGGGCCCAATGGTTCGTGTCCTTTATTGATGATCACACACGCGTGACTTGGATCTATCTAATGCGTGATAAATCCGAGGTAGGACCAATATTTCGTGCCTTCTATCAAATGATCCTCACTCAATTTGACACTAAAATTCAGGCTCTTAAAACAGATAATGCACGAGATTTTTTCAACACCTCCCTAGGAACTTTTCTTACTCACAATGTCATCCTTCACCTTGGCACGTGTGTTGATACTCCCCAACAAAATGGGGTTGCCGAGCGAAAAAATTGTCACTTGTTGGAGGTAGCCCGCAGTCTCATGTTCACCACATCGGTCCCTAAATTTTATTGGGGCAAGGCAACATTAACTGCTGCCTATCTCATAAACCGGATGCCCTCTCGTATTACGGGTTTCCTTAGTCCAATTGATATCCTCCTTCGCTCCTATCCAACTACCCGTGTCCTCCCTTCAGTTATCCCTACCAAATTATTTGATTGCTCCGTCTTTGTTCATATTCACGAAACAACACCGCGATAAATTAGATCCCAGATCAGTCAAATGCATCTTCATAGGGTATTCAGCCAATAAAAAAAGGCTACAAGTGTTATTGCCCTTCAACTAAAAAGATCTATAATTCTATGGATGTCACTTTTTTTGAGCATTAGCCATACTAACCAGAGTCTGTCGTTCAGGGGGAGAGTCGTAGTGAACGACAACCCCGTGTTCTTTTACCAACTGACACGGATCTTTCACCGGCTATCAAACCTCCTCCATCTCCTATGCCAAACCCATCTACACATCCCGCACCTCCGTAACTTCGGTCCATACAAGACGGAACGAGCAAGCTGAAAGAATAGAGAACCAAATACCACTTCCAAATTGCTGTCCAAGAATCTAGTCCGGCTCCAAACCTCTCCGAAACTCACTCGGTACGGAATCTATGAGACCTGCAGTGATCTGCGAGCTTACCCCGCCTCGTGAGAGATGATTCTAATGTTCCTTGCACTCGACATCCTATCTCTCGATTTGTTTCATATGAGAAGTTATCTCCTCCCTATCATGCATTTGTCATCTGCTTATTGACGACGATAGAGATCCCGAATTCTATTCGGGAAGCACTCTCACAACCGGGATGGAGAAAAGTTGTGAATGAAGAAGTTCTTCGCACTAGAAAAGAATGAAACGTGGATTGTGTCCGATTTGCCCGAGAATACGAGACCGATAGGATGCGAGTGGTTATTTACGATCGAATGTAAGGCGGATGGAAGCTTAGATTGGTTGAAAGCTCGACCGGTTGCAAAAGGTTATACGCGATCATACTGAATTGACTATCGAGAGACATTCGCCTCGATAGCCAAGCCGAACTCCATTAGAATCCTACTCTCCATTACGATGAACCGAGATCGGCGCGTTAATGCAACTTGATGTCAAAAATGCATTCCTTAATGGAGATCTTGAAGAGGATGTATACGTGGATTTACCTCCTGGTCTAGAAGGATCCTTCCCTAGTGGCAAAGTATGCAAGCTCCAGAAATCTCTGTATGGTCTCAAACAATCTCCCCGTGCTTGGTTAGCCCGATTCACCAATTCAGTTATCAAATGCGGTTATACTCAAAGCCAGGCTGATCATACAATGTTCACAAAAAGATCCGAGAAGAAGATTGCTGTACTCATCATGTATGTGGATGACATCATTCTTACAGGTTGATCACACTGAAGAATTGACAAAGCTGAAGAAGTTTCTAGCCCATGAATTCGAAATCAAGGACCTCGGAGACTTGAAGTTCTTCTTGGGAATGGAAGTTGCAAGATCCAAAATGGGGATAGTCGTAACTCAAAGAAAGTACACATTGGACCTATTGAAAGAAACTGGTATGCTTGGATGCAAACCAATAGATACTCCAATAGACCCGTATAACAAAATTGGAATAGAGAAGGATAGTTTACCAGTCGACAAAGGACGATATCAGCGGCTTGTTGGAAGACTTATTTACTTGTCCCACACCAGACCAGACATAAGTTTTTCAGTAAGTAAAGTGAGTCAATTCATGAACTGTCCTACTGAGGAACATATGGGAGCTGTTAACCGAATCTTAAGATTCTTAAAGATGACTCCAGGTAAAGGATTATTAAAGGGTAGAAGTTTTTACTGATGCTGACTGGGCAGGAGACATATCCACCCGACGATCAACCTCTGGGTATTGCTCTTATGTATGCGGCAATATAGTTACCTGGAGAAGCAAGAAGCAATCGGTGGTATCTCGGAGTAGTGCGAAGCGGAATACGAGCGCCAAGACTCGGGTATCTGTGAAGGAATGTGGATCAAAAGATTTCTCAAGGAGCTTAGGATTATGGGAGAAAATCCTATCAGGATGCTCTGTGACAATCAAGCAGCAATCAGTATTGCAAAGAACCTTGTTCATCATGACCGAACGAAACACATTGAGATTGATCGGAACTTCATTTCGGAGAAAGTGGACAATGAAATCATTGAATTGGTTTATACTCCTTCTAAAGACCAAACCGCAGACATTCTCACCAAGGCTCTCCCTAAGTCAAGCTTTGATGAGCTAAACAACAAGTTGGGCATGTACAATCTGTACAACCCAACTTGAGGGGGAGTGTGGAATTACGCTCATAATTACCCTTTAATACGTGCTATATTTAAACATTATTTTAATTCCTTAATTTTAGCTATTTATGTTATTCCATAATTATAGAAAGGACTTAATGTCTTTCCTTATTTTTGTACTTGTAATCACCTATTTATAGGTGAATTCTCTGTGGAATCAATATAGCATAATTCAAAAATTCACATTTATTTTTCATGCGATATATGTTATCTATTTACCATGTGATATTTGACTGACGATGTGTTTTATCTAGTTTATATTGGTTGCTTAGAAAGTAATGGGTTGTCATTTTAATTTTATTTGTTTGCCTTGTTTGGTATGCGATTTATAGTTTCTTAGTTTTTAGTTTACGATAAATTTAGTTTGAGCCAGCAACTATGAACGTTTCTGTAGTTTGCTAGTAATTTAATTTGGGCCTGCAACTATGAAGGTTTATCTGGCAATGGAAGCTGGTTATGCAGAGAAGGTTTTTGAGCTATGTGACCGGTACTCTCTTGAAGGTTTTGACAAATTAACAGGTATAGAATGTGCTTCAAACCTTAATGCTCTCTAGTAGTGGTCATATTTTTCGATTTTTCATGATGAATAAACGGTATTTATCTTTCACAAGTGAGGAACTATTTGGCCGAATGATAACTTTAATAAATGTTTATAGTAATTATTTTAGTAATGAATGCTGCTCATGGGCATCATGTTTGTGTAGTACTGATTGTTGGTAACCTACTGTGAGTTTACCTTGTGATTAAAAAGCAAGAAACGCCTGCCAACGCACATGCAAATTCTCATAAAATTAAACAGGCATACATTATGAGCGGTTTATTACTCATTGCACCGAATTTACTATTTTTTTGCAGCTTCACGTATTTTTTGGTTTTTTTATGAAAATACCGGATGAATATTAAATGCAGATTCATATATACTTATTTTATTCAGTTTACTTTTCAGTAACACATAAAAAATATGGTGCATCTAAAATGCTAGCATGTAGATGTATAGTTATTGTATGTTCTCATTATATGGTCAGCGACAAAAGACATGCTTTGTTTTCTTTTTGCAGGAGTTTTGAAACTCTAGATGTTTGGCTACATGAAAAAAATGAAATGTAAAATTACAATGCATTTGAAATTCAGTCTTTAGTTCAATTTTAATGTATTAGTAATTCGTTGGATTTAGGCAAATTTCTTATACTCCACTGTGTAAAGTGTTGCTCGTCAACTTCACCTTTTCTCTAGCAGCTGTCACCTGCCTCCCGTCGCCCTCTGCGGGTGCCTGCCGCCTACCATTGCCTACATTGATCGCCACTGTCTGCTGCCTTCACCATAGCCACCCGCTGTTGCTCGCCTATCGGCTGTCAATGGCTGCCCTGCTGTTGACACCTAACACTTTGTCTGGACGCCGCCGCCACATCGCCACCTAACGGGAGCCTATGTGCCCGCCTCCATTAGCCACACATCACCATTGGCCGCCACCCTCCGAGGTTGCGCCTTCGTTTATAGTTGTATACATTAAGTTTATTTTTTATCAAACCAAATTTAAAAAATATAAATTCCTGCATTTATATTACATTAAAATAAACAAATCCAAAGTATTTCAAATATAATATATTATTTTTACACTGCATTCATTTTTAAACAAGCCAAAAAATCCTTTTAAGATATTGATTTAATCTGATGTGACCCGTGCTCATATAATTCTTTCTTAGAAAGAATGAGGAGTATTGTTTAATAGAACGTCAAATAATCAAAATTATTTTGTACGTGACTCTGTTATAGGGTTCCTAAAAGTGTTTAAGGATCTGATCTAGCCAAGCGATGATGTAGAATGACAAAACGAAGAGAATGTGCAAGGTTGGTGGAGATTGGAAAGAGGTAAAGAAGATCCGATTACTGTCCAGAGGAAAGACAACAAGTAGCGCTGCAAATGAGGATAACTGTGAGGCATAAAAAGTTAAGGGAGACCCACCACCCAATTTGAATTGAGCTACAATCACACTACTTGCACGAGAAAAAAAATGCAGTACTCTTTAGGGTAGAAATCATAGAAACAATTTATAAAATGCATAATACAATATAAAAATTGTTAAAATAAAAGTTAACATATTAAAAATAAGCTTAATAGCTCAAAGAAGGTAAGTAGGAACTCCTAAGTAGGGCAGAGCAGCCTATGCGGGCTAGGATCGTTTGATTTGGTCCCTCCATAGACCGGTTTCTTCTTCTTGGGTTTGCTTGGGGGCGGACAATGGGAGAGTCCCATGTCATTCTCCCCGGGTAGGGGGTGACCTCACCTTCTTCACTTGAAGCAACTGGATCCTCATAATAACGTGATATATAAATGATGTTGAAAGTAATAGAGAGGTTATAGTATCCAAATAGGTTAATTTTGTACGCATTGTTATTATCCTCTTGGCAATCTTGAGTGGGCCATCAACTCTTTGCTTGATCTTAAAAAAATAGCTTGTTTGGAACCTCTCATTTTACAATCTCCTTAAAAACTTGAAATCTTCTAAACTTGTTAGCCTGCTTCTAGTACTTGTTGTTATATTTGACAATTTTATTCCTCACTTGTTCATGAAAGGCCAAATCTCTCAAACTAGAGAGTATTGGCACTATCTCTGATGATGTGGGGGGTTTCACTCATATTTAATCTCAAAGCGGTTGTGACCTATGGACTGAGTTATAGAACAATTATAAGCAAACTTAACCAAGGTGAGAATCAAGTTTAACTATCTGATAGTTTTGCTTACAAATCATCCGAGGGTTACATAAACCGCAATTCACTGCCTCTGTCTATCCATCCTTCTTAGGGTGAGCTGTAGAATTGAACTGATGCTTTGTACCAGGCTTATTCTATAGTCCTCTAGAATGACTAAAAAAATTTCACATCTCTATGTGACGTGTTAGTCTTTGGGCACACTATGTAGGCCAACAATCTCTCTGAAATATAAGTTTGTAATATGTGAAGCATCTATTATCTTGTGGTAAGACATGGTAAGACACAAAGTATATCATCTTGGAGACACAATCCACAACTATTGTAACAGTCCTTACTGCATTGTGCCAAACATAAACCAACCAGAAAGTCCATATTCACCGTCCATCTAAGGTAGTTCTGGAACTTGTATCGATGTTTAGAGTCATGTATTTTGCCTATGGTCGGGTCTTGGCTAAATGATAGATTCTAAACTTCCTTAAATATCTCTTCAAATCTCGCACCAGTTTAGGCCGATTAAAAGTCTTTCACTAAGGAAAGAGTCTTGTCCCTATCCGACCATTATCCCATTATGAAACTCCTATGTAATAGATGTCCTGAGTAACTGCACAACCTGTTTTGGAAAAATAGATGTCTTGACAAGAAGTCCATAATTCCTGGAAGTCCTC
Source organism: Papilionanthe hookeriana x Papilionanthe teres (assembly GCA_022702705.1). Lineage (NCBI taxonomy): Eukaryota > Viridiplantae > Streptophyta > Magnoliopsida > Asparagales > Orchidaceae > Papilionanthe > Papilionanthe hookeriana x Papilionanthe teres. The sequence goes on along the minus strand of CM040433.1, from coordinate 27,048,272 downwards.
ATCAGTGGTATTCATATCCTGGAACACCTCAATGCCAATTATTCTAGTTTGCATAGTACTCATCAACAAATGATGCCATCTCAACGAATTTGCTACGTTATTTTGACTACAGCTTTGAGCACAAAATGAAATGAAGAATTATATTCTACCCAGGAGATATATGTACCCCTTGTTCTAACTATTCAAAAATCTCAAGACCCCATGATCCATATAAAGCATGAACTCACTTACTCGCAAATAGTAACTTCAACGATTGAGGGCTCTCACAATGACATAAATTTTTTTTATCATAGATGGATTATATTTTTACGGAGTCATTCACTGATGAAGTATCCACCTTGAATCAACACAGCTCCATTTCCCATGCTGGAGGTTTCACATTTCATTCCAAATATCTGATTAAAATCTGGAAGAGCTAGGACACGGGCTTAAATTATCTGTTTCTTCAAAGCTTCAATAATATTTTTTTCTTTATTTGACCAAGTGAATTTATTTGATTTAACTCTATTAAGGACTCCGCTATCGCGTCAATGATAGCTTTGATCTTGACTGGATTCATTACTGCTCATACAACATATCTAAGTTTGTGTTCTCAGGAAGTGACACTTATTCGGGTGACCATATAAGTAGGGTTTTCAAAGCACCTCAAAAACCTCATATAAAAGTTGTAAGTGATTCTCCATATTGCGGATGTACATTAAAATTTCATCAAAGTATATAACCATAAAATTTTTAAGAACGCATGAAAAAGTTGGTTCGTCAATAGCCTGAAAACATTTAGAGCGTTGGATAATCCATATGGCATGTTCCACTCAAATAATTTGTCCCGAGTCTTGAAAGTTATTTACCACCCATCTCTTGGCCTTATCCTTATCTGGTGGTAATTACCTCACAAATTGATCTAGGACAATATACTTGCTCTATGTAGTTGATTCAACAAATTATCCAACCGTGGAATTTGGAACCAATATTTTGTGCACAACACTGTTTTCAATACACGTTAAGGGTCACTTTTTTTGGAACAGTTAGAGTTGAAACTACACACAAACTTGTACTCATGAACTGAGTTTCTAGCCATCTAGTCTGTAACATGCTTCCGCAACTCCTCTTACTCTGTTGGTCACATATAATATGTAGGTTGGTTTGGGAGAATGGACCTTGGAATGAAATATATGGCATGCCAGATCACTCAATGGTGGTAAACTATGAGTTTGATTTTTGGTTATAACATTCTGAGGTACATTCAGTAGGGGTTGAACTATATTTGATATCGACTCCTCAAATTCATTGTCTTTTAGGACTAATAATACTAATCCTATTATCACCTCTCTCAAAACATGTAGAAAATTAATGCGTGGAACTATTATTTTAAATCTGTGTGAACGCCGATTTTTCAAACTCATTTCAAGTTTGATGCTTTTCCTATATTTCGTGAAGGAATATATTATTGTAAACATCATGCCTGTAAAATGGTTGTATTGTCAAGAAATACTCAATAGAATGTGATTAACATATATCGACGCCAGGTCACAGTACACGTGCTTCTGATACTCTTCTCCAATAGAGAACTTTAATAGGCATTAAATCTCAACTAGAAACTCATTATTTTTCTTTAACCATGATAGAAATTATGGCCGGGCATGCTTGTGTGTGGTAAGTAACTCAACTTATTTTTCATTTAGGTAGACATCAAGTTTTCATAATTGCTTTCATCAATGATAACACTACACACCTTTTCCTTCACGATGCACTTACTGCGAAAGATGTGCTAAAGCCACTTTTTTTTCTCGTTTGATTCAGTCTGCAGGATTTGTCTAACCACTAAAATCTCTCTTTTCAACTAGAAGCGTTGACATTTATCTCCCACATCCTTTTTTTCTTGTCACTGTCAACTCTTTCAACTGTTCATTGTTTAGTGAAAGAGATTAGTCTCTTCTTTAGACAATTGGATACTGTGTCAAATCACGCACTCAAGACATTTTCTGTCTAGGTAGGACTTTGGAGTGTTGAATCCACCCTCCTGTCCACCCTATGTTGATTTCTCCTCAAGTGGGGTTGGTTTGGTGCTCTGGTAGGTCTATCCTTATTGCTTGACCCAAGGACCAAGCCTTCCTTTTAGAGTGTTGTAGCTTCCGTGTGATAGTATTGCTTCTCCACCTTCAAAGCCAGGCTTTATACGTCAAAAAGAGACCAATACGTTTGCAATTGTACCACGTTGTTAATAGATAGCTTTGACACTTCAAGATACCTCGCCATGGTGTGCTCTCTCCTGTTTTCACCAATTTATATTTCAGTATGAGTTGTACGAATTTAGTTGTATATTCTTCCACAAGTAAATTTTATTGGTGCTCATTATGAAGTTTTAAAAACATGTATTGCCAATTATGTAGAGAGGGTATTTGCACAACATCTTTCACTTTATAACTTAGATCATATAGCGATCTTATGCTTCCATTCTCGCTATCAGATGAATTTCATATTTTCTGACCGCATAGAAGCACTTTTCTTGACTTTAATAGATGTCATTTTAACTCTCATATCTTGTGGAATATATTTGTATTTAAAGACTCGTTCTACGGTTTGAAGCTATTCAATGAACATGTTTGGATCCATACGGCCATTAAACTCCGACAAGTCGATCTTCACCCCAAAGTCATTATCTCTTTTTTGATATTCAATTTCAAATTATCAGGACATTGGTTTTCAAGCACTTGAAACTTTTTGGTGAAGGTACTAAGCTCCTCTGCTTGACCCGATGAGAACCATTATGGCTATGGTTGATCTCTCACATTTGTATTCTTTTAAATTTGAAAAGCCTTTATTGTAGTTAGAGAATTTTTTTCTCATTTTCATTGAGTTCTCGAACACCCCTTTGAGCGTGCATTCTTTGTGACATAGTGCTACTTTCTCACTTAAGGTTTTGGTCTACAGGGGGAGGTCGATTTTAGAGTGGCCTAAGGTGTTGCAGTTTTGGTGTTGGGAATGAAGAGTAGGGTTAGGATTAAGAATGGGTATTTGTTTGGGTAAATATATTATGTTATGTGGATTTTTGGTTTAGAAGTGGGGAAAATAATACCTAAAGATTTAATGTTTTGGAATTTTGGATATAATTCGGTCTTTGATATAAAATGACACTGCTTTGGAGTTCCTAGAAGGTGCTTGAGGATCGGATCTTATAGAGAGATGTTATAGAATGAAAAAAGGAAGATAATATGTGAAGTTGGCGTAGATTGGAAAGGGACAAAGGAGTTGCACTAAAATTTTGGGGGAGAATAGCATAAATGACGATACCGACGAGACATAGAGGCTAAGGGAGATTCAACACCGAGTCCTAAACAGCCTACGGGCACACCACATGCACGAAAAAATGATACAACACTTTCTAGGATAGAGACCAGAGAAAATCTTTAAAATGCATAAACAAAAAACGAAGGTCTTCAAAATAGGAATTAACGACATATTTATATGTTTCAACGCAACATAATCCTAGTAATCACATAAATAAGGTAAATAGATTTCCTAAAAGGGCTTGACCAATTCATGGGCCGGATAGCAGAGATGGTGGAAAATTTGTCGGACCAAATTCTCCTTCTTAGATCCCTCGGATAGCAGGAGATGGTAGAAAATTTAATTTAGTGATTGAAAGGAAAAAAGATTAAAATGTTATTGATATGTAGAAAATAAAATAATGTAAAAAAATCCTAAGAATATTTTTCATTTCTTTATTCCATGGGATATATATACATCCCCAAGGGGCATTACAAAATAAGAATAAATAAAAAAAAGGAGGTAAATTAGGAGCTAATCATCCTATACGAAAATTTACGGATTGCAATATGATGATCATAGAGATATAGATCCTATAGTAAAATCCCTTGATTCATGCACCTTAAGTTCTTGTTATGATTAGAGCAGTTGCTATCCGAAAGTCATAGATAAATAGATCCAATGATACAATGCCTTGATCCGTGTACCTAAGTTCTCAGCTATGGTTGGAGATAGAGATATACTATTCCAAGTTTGCTACTGATATTTTAAAATGTTAGGTTGTAGAGTTTTTTGGTTAAATGTTGGTCATTGATTTATTGTAGGCATGTATGGAGTATGAATCAAACCACTTTACAATTTTTCTTTTATAAAGAGTCTATTAACGCCAATATGCTTGGTATAATCTTGTTGCACTATATTGTGAGTAATAATTGTTGATTGATATATTATTATATTATATTTTCATAAGCTCTTTTCACTGAATTTTTAAATCATATAATATGATTTTTATTCATAGAAGCTCACAGATCCCTTAAGTAATGATTCTAAAGTCGATTTCAACAATTGATCTTGAAACCATATGTTGTTTTTTGTTGCTCTAAGTTATGATATTTTCTTCTAAGATTGTACAATACCCTTAAGTAGAATTATCCACCAATTATACAACATAGTATGTATCTATTTATCCTTAAATTTGAAAGATATTGTGTCATTTGTATAAATTTATTTTTTTCGGTTTGATTTATGGTATTTGATAATTCTATAGACGGCTTGAAGATGTGACTTTAGGTTTGTGCAAGAATTGGCTGACCAGACTTTCTGCGAATGCAATATCAAAATGTGTGTGGGATAAGTTAGTTTCCTTATAAACTTAAAATATTGTCTTGTGTCTACATCAATTCATTTTTCCTCAAAGTCGTATTTATCTTGGTTCAGTTGGAATTTCACAGGGCTTGCACTTCATTATCTTATTATCCTTTAGCAGGTCTATAACAAATTTTTGTTGGGAGAGAATAATACTTTTTTAGATTGAGCCACTTTAATTCCCAAGAAGAATTCGAGTATTCTCAACTCTTTGGCGTCAAATTCTTCAACAAGCTTTTTCTTGATAGCTTCTTTCATTTGGTTGTCATTACCTGCAATAATCACATCGTCAACAATACAACATAAATCTTGATTTTACCCTCAGAAGGGTGCTTTATGAAGAGGGCATGGTCTGTTTGATTTTGTTTGTATCCAGCTTCTTTTGTAGCTTTTATAAATATTTCAAATTAACTGCTTGATTATGTTAGTCATTATAGGTCTTTCTTTTCAATCTGCATATTTAATGTTTTTTGAAAAATTATTGAATCCTAGTGGTGAATTTATATAGACCTCTTTTTTGGCGTCCCCATATAAAAATATTTTATATCATATTTTTATATAGACCATTCATGATTAGATGCTAAGGATAGCAAAATATGAATAATGTTTTTTCTTATAACACGAGCATATGTTTCTTGATAGTCAATCACATATGATTGAATGTATCATTTTACTACTAATTTTGCTTTATATATTTTTATACTCTTATCTACTTTATGTCTGATTGTAGAAATCCATTTGCATTTTAGTGTCTTGTTTTCTTCTACTAATTCAACGATCTCATTTAAATGATTTTTTTTTCTAATGCAGTGTTCTGTTCTCTCATCTTCTTTCCAACTCTTATTTTCAATTGCGTCTATATGGTTTGTAGAATTGAAATAAGATTAGTGTTGATGTTTGTTAGAATGACTTTATGAGAGAAAATTTATGAAATGAGGTTTATCGAGAGATATAATATAAATATAAATTAGTGGTAGTGGGTTGAGTAATGTTACATGATATTAGCTCTGAATCTTTGACTTTATGGAGATCTTAGCTGGGCTTACTCCTTTTTATATAAGACCCGAAGGGATACAATTGATAAAAGACTTGTATTTATATGATTTTGGGTTGTAGAAATGTCAATATGAAAAATATCATCAAATTAAGAATTCTTTCCCTGAAAATGAGTTTAAGTGAAGCTGTGAATTCCATCAAAAGTGATATCCATTAAAATGATATATATATATATATATATATATATATTTTTTTTTTAAGAATGATAAGTGTGGCAGAATATTCAATGAAGATGAACTTAAGAGCTCTTGGATCAAATTTATCTCTATATCAAGAAACATATCAAAAACTTTAGTAGGGATTTTTGAGAAGTTGTTCGTGGGAAAGAATTTACTAAATAATTTCTTGGACTTTTGGAATCAATTACTATAAGATGTATTCTTTTGATTAAATAAGTAACAGTTAGAACAGTTTATCCCCAGTAATGTTTTGATAATTGATTGTAGAGAAATGTTCTAATCACCTCCAAAATGTGATAATTATTTCTTTCTGTTATATTATTTTGTTGGGAAGTGTCATTACATAAATAATAATGGATAATACATCTTTTTGAAAGAATGTTAATGTGTGAATAAATAATAACCATGAAAAAAGAGTGAGTATTGGAGTTAAAATTCATTCTTTATCATGGCAGTAAATTTAGTGAGTATAGTGTTATCTAATTTTTGGTTATTACATATATCTGTCATTCAAGCGCAACATCATTAAACGTGATAAATCTAGTGGCTTCAGAGACATTGGAGATTTTAGAGAATCCCAAGATATTAAAAAGAATTAATATAAAAGGGTTAGATAGTCTAGAGTTGTTTAGTAAAGAAACACTCTTATGTTCAATTTTGCAAATTTTACATTGAAAGTATTTCATGTTTATATTTATGAAAAGAGAATGAAATATGCACAGAAGATTTTTTAAAAATTGTTCTTATCTATGACGGTGTGTTTAGATGATGTTGGCGGTGTCATGACTCGACCCATAGCTTGATGTTCTAAAGTGAGAATTGACAGTTGGACGGAAAAATTACCATCTAAACATTTTATTTTCTTAGATAAAATCATTCAAAATATAAAAGTTATTTTATTTCGCAATTATAATTTACAAAAAATTGTTCATATTTAAAACTACCACTGATACAACAACAACAACAATAACAAAGCCTTTGTCCTACTACGTGGGGTCGGCTACGTGAATCCTTTTTCTCCATTGTGTCCTATTTAGTGTCATATTTTCATTTAGATCTAATAAATTAAGATCATTTTTTATACAATAAGCCCAAGTCTTCCTAGGTCTACCTCTGCCTATAGGAAAGCACGCGGATTATAATTTGAGGGTCATATAGAAATAAATCCAATGACACAAAGTTTTGATCCTTGTGCCATGTTCTCTCCTATGATTGGAGTAACAAAATTTTAACAAAATTTAATTTCTTTATCTTGAAGTGTGACGTGGAAAGGGCTGTTTTTAGTAACCTATTATTAGGCAATTTTGAAGCAGTGAGGTTGGAGTAGGCTGGCCTACCCACATTATAATTTTAAAATTTAGAATTTGAGTCATGGTACTAGCCTTTTTGTAATTCTTTGGGTAAGGTTATGTGCATTAACCTCTTGCATTATCCAAATTATTGGTAGCTTCAAGCAGCGGGACTAAGCATATCATTTTTGTAGTGTTAGTCACAAATTAGGTATTCTACTTGCAAAGCCCTAATAATTGACAATAATATAATCTACATGTACATACATATGCATATTATGGGTGTAATGCGCATAATTTTGTTGTTATGTTTTAGAATTTTCTTTTATTTTTTTCTTTTCATTGATATATATATATATATATATATATATATATATATATATATATATATATATATATATATATATATATATATAGAGGGGAAAGAGCTCTTGTGGCTCTCTACGTGTTAATAATAGAAAAATTGGTACAAAAGAGGGAGGGTAGGTGGATCCCCACTAAAAAACACCAAAAAAATACATTGACACCCCCCTAGGGGTTCCACCACCACATTACAACTCACACAAAAGAAATCTCCAAAAGGTATAAAGAAAATGTAAATATTAAAAATAAAGCGAGTGGTGGATTGTAGCAGCGCATCCATGTCATCCCAAAAAGAGGTGGATCCATTAGCAAGATTAACTCCGGTAAAGAGACGTAGAGAGAGCATGGAAACTAAAGAGAAGTAGAGAAAAGGATGAGGTACACCCTCTCATTTCAAGCAGCAAAAAAAAAAAAAAAAAGACCCGTGCAAAAGAGGCTATACAATATAGGGTTAATCCTAATTGCATCAAAAGTAATGACTAGATAAGAAGTAACCGCAAAGTAATCATTTTCGTAAATAGGGGGCCTCCATAAGATCATCAGTAATATTAGCATTCAGTAAGGGAGGAGGGGAAATGCCAATATTAGTATTTGCATAGCGCTGCTTAGAAAGCCAATCAACTGGCTTCTTTCCTTCTCTAACAATGAAGGAATACTGAATAGTTAAGGGATGAGTGGCCAAAAGACCTTCGAATCTTCTCATTAAGCAAATGAGGGTCCACGGTGGATCCATGGGATGAGTTACAATATTGTAAAGGAGCAGCGAGTCAATTTCAATAATAAGAGAAGAGAGTTTAAAAGCTATAGCAACCTGCAGGGCTAAGAAAAGAGCCCAAGCCTCAGCTTCAAGAGGGGAGGAAGCATGAACGGGGGAAGTGAAGAAAAGAGAACATTTTCCCAAATAGTTTCGAAAAACAACATCACTGCAAGCGTCATGAGAAGTCCAACTCCATCAATGTTAGCTTTCATCCAACCTGAGGGGGGAGGAAGCCATTTGACCAAAGTAGGTCTTAACTCATATTGTCTCTCCTCAGGTACAGATTTAAAAGTCTTTTTAAAATTAGCAAGTATAAAAGAAACAGTTGTGAGGGGTAGGGCGGTCTTTCCAAGTATTTGTAAGCATTCTGAGCTGACCAAATAAACCATAAAAACATTAAGGGAAAATAATTCATCTTGGAAGGAAGATTTATGCTTCCTTCCAACAAATAAGAATGTTCTTGAGGCAATAGTTCCTAGGCCAAATGATTCCAAAAAAATTCCCCAAAGTTATCCTAACCTCCTTAGCATAATCACAATTATAGAAAAGATGGGTAAAGGATTCAGCATCTTTTTTGCAAATGTAATAGCAAGAAGCTAGTCTTAATCCCTTTAATTTCAGTATATCATCAAGTGGTAAAAAAGAGTGAAAATACCTCCAGAGGAAGAAGGAAGAGGAGGGAGATATGAAAGGATGCCATATCAACTTACCCCAAAACCAGGGTTGATATGGAAAAATGTGAGCATAGAGTGCTCTAGTAACAGTAGTTGTGTTTTGAAATTTCCAAACCGGCTTGTCCTGCAAGCCAACTGAATGGGGGTTTTGTTAAGATTTTAACCCCTAATCTGTAAAATCAGTAGCCCAATTGATTTTATTTTGAGGGATTGATTTACCAAAGTAGATAGAGCATTTGGTTTTGTTAAATAATAAGCTCGAGGTATCTTGAAAAACCTCTAATGTGTGCATAAATGCTCTAATAGAAGGCTTACTAGCATTAGTAAATAAAATAGTATTATCAGCATAAGCAAGATGAGATATCATAATTTTAGATCCATGCATATAGTGGAGATAGGGGTGATGCATCTGAGACCTGTTTGGGAGCCTTGAGAGATAATCAAAAGCCAAAATAAAAATGGTAGGGGAAAGAGGTTCCTCTTGTTTAATGCCTCTGGAAGCAGAAAAGAAATCATAGCTCTTACCATTAACAAGCACACTATAGTAATTAGCAGCCAGCCACCTCTTTATGAGCATGCAAAAATTACCTTGGAAGCCTCTGGCAGTGAGGACATTTAAAATGAAATCCCAAGGTATGTTATCAAAAGCCTTCCTTATATCAAGCTTAACAACCAAATTACCTCATCTACATTTCCTGTCTAAATCCCCACCCAGCTCCTGTGCTAACAGTATATTATCAATGATATCTCTGCCTTTAATGAAGGCAGTAGCTGAGGAGAAATTAATTCCGGGAGATGTGGCTGAAGTCTTGCAACTGTGATCTTACTTAAGACTTTTGACATAACAATTGTGAGTGATATGGGTCTAAAATCATCGCAGGTAAGCTTATCATTATTCTTAGGTATAAGAACAATTAAGGAGGATGCAAAATACTTTACCTAGGTCCTCACCCAGGAAAAAGCTTTGAATAGCTGCTATGACCTCCTCTTTAATTATGTCCCAATAATGTGTGTAGAAGGAAGAAGAAAACCCATCAGGTCCAGGAGCCTTATTATAATTAATAGATTTAAAAGCAACAAAGATCTCTTGCTCATCAGGCACATCTACTAAGGAAATAGTAGATAGATAATTAACTTCATCAAGAAAAAGAGTGCTGTCCACAGAGGAAACCTGTTCAGTAGAGTGAAAAAGAGATTGATAATAATGTACAACACTATTGCCAATATCATCAAAATCAGTTAAAGTGTTGCCTTGTGCGCCCCTAATTTTTAAGATGCAATTTATGTTCCTTCTATGCTTAATAGTGGCATGAAAATATTTTGTATTGCGATCACCAGCTATAAAAAAGTATCATTGGCTTTTTGTTGTAAGAGAAGTTCTTCTTGATTGATAGCAAGCAGCAAGGCCTGATGTGCATTTGAAGTATCTTCCAACCAAGTAGAAGAGTTGACAGATTGTGCTTCCAAATGATCAACCAGCTTTTGAGCCTCTTGAACCTTGGAATGAACATTTCCAAATACATTATGATTCCAGTTTTTCAAATGTGCACTGACTTTTTTATGAAGTTGCCGGGAGATCCAGTAAACTTAAAAGTCCAACCCTATTCAACAGCACTTAGAAAGGAGTCATGAGAAACCCAAATATTAAGAAATTTAAAACGAGAAATATTGGGTTTGCTGTGAAAGCAAGAGAAAGCAGTATAGGTGAATGGTCAGAAGATGCCACACATAAGTGTTGCACATGAACAATGGGGAAGTAATTAAGAAAAAGGCCATTTGCTAAATAACGTTCCAATCTTTGAAAAAGTAATCCTCTTTTCCAAGTGAAAGGAGTGTCAAAGTAACCAAGACAAACAAGCCTGCAGTATCAATAGCCTCATAGAATTTTGTAATTTGAGTGGAATCACATCTTCCACTACCCTTTTTTTCAGTAGGGCTCATGACCATATTGAAATCCCCCCCAATGACCCAATTATCATTGATTGCAGTTACCATTAAAACTATTTTTTGCCACAAGGCTAGTTTATCATGATGCAAAGAACTAGGATAAACAAAAGTAGCAAAATTGTGAAAATCAATAATCTTAAAATGTGTTAATAAGAATTGATCATCATTTTCAATAATAGAAAGAGTAATATTGGTCTTCCAGAAAAGCCAAATTTTGTTGTTGCTATTGCAATAGAAATTGTATCTTTTAAAATGCATAAGGACTCTTTGTTTATTTGTCTTCATCATAGGCTCCAGTATAGCAAAAATATTGACATTATTGACCCTACAGTGATGCTTACGCCTATTAAGGGAGGTAGGGTCAGCCACTCCCCTAATATTCCAAATAAGAATGTTAAACATGATGTCGAGAGCTGGTCCTTCTAACAGAAGTAGAAGGAATACTCCCAAGATCCTCATCAGAAACATACACCCCCTCCTGAGTAACGTTATTAGCTGTTAACTGAGCCAATTCTCTTTTGGATTTCTTTCTTGCATGTTTTTGTATCTGCCATTCATTTTCAAGTGTATTGGAAGCGTTAAGAAGGGATTGGGCTGTGGGGGAGGTAGTGGTGTTGGGCTGAGGTAAAGAGTGCGCCCCAGTGATGGTTGGATTTGCAGGATGAGCCTGAGACCTATCCTCATCATAGGCTCCAGTAGACCTATCCTCTTCAAGTAATGGTAGGGAAATTGTATGTAGTGCTAATGTTTTATCAAGAGATTATTCAGTGGCATGGAGTGTGTTAACTTTGTCAGTAGAGTTAGAATATACTGGGAGGCAAGGTTCGGTTGGGATTGTAACACGTAGGGTAGTGGTAACATGAGTGATAGGTTCTAGGTTAGTGTGAGTAATGCTATCATCTAATGGAACTGGAAGGTGAGGCTCAGAAGGGTTTGAGGTAGTAGGTATAAGGATAGGGATGGCTGGCTCTGGTTCAGGAGGAGGAACTGTAGAGGGGGGAAGAGGATCAGAAGTTACATTGGAGGGCTGTGGGGGGACAGCAGGCTTCAAGTGAGGGTGCAAGCGATAGCAAATATTGGATGAGTGGCCAAACATGGAACGATGAGTGCAGTAGGGGGGGGATGCGGCCCCATAACAACTTTTTGCCAATAAACATGATGAGAGGATCCAACCCAGATTTCTTCCGGAAAGGATTGCGTAATATCACATTCAACTAAGGAACAAGCTTCAAAAGGCTTTTTCCCTTCCTAAGTGGGTGTGTCTACACGAAGCGGTTTCCCAAAAGCTTGAGCAAGATTGTATAGTGTTTCCTAGTTAAAAAGATGCCATTTAAGCTCAGGTAGCTTGATCCATATTGGAATTACCGGAGGTTCAGACTTTGGATCAAAATTGACCGTCCACTTAAGGAGCTTCATGAATCTATTATCGATTTTGATGACCTTCCTAGAAAAAACCGTTGTGTAATCAGTCTCATTTGACAACTGGATCAAAATATGTCTGCCATTAAGAAGTCTAATCTTCCAACTACCAGTCAATTTAAAGGAATCAAAATACTGTCTAATAGTTTCAAGTTTAGGGTGTCCAAATAAAAACTTATCCACCAAAGTAAAACGGTAGGCCGAAGCAAGTAGGTTAGTTTCCTCATCAGATAAGAATAGAGCAGGCTTACCTTTTTTCTTTCCCAACTTTCGAAGAAAAGTATATTCACTACTACCAGAGGCGACAACGTCATGAAAGGCTTGAGGAAAGAAACAAGAATGACGAGCAGAACCAGTGGGAGAATCACCAGTGACAGCAGCTGCGTAGTTGCGGGCCATAGGGAGGGGAGTAGAGAGACTTACAAAACCAGAGCTGGGAGATGAGATCACCAGAGAGATGGTAGCAGATGATTCGCTTCGTCGCGCATGAAGTCTAGCAAACGGACAGGAGTAGACGACGCGCCGAGCCCTTCGTCCTTGAGACGACGCAGACGCGTGATGTAGAAATGAAATCGACGAGAAACGATCACAACGAGCACGACGAAAGGAGATTTAGCGGAGCAACAACCTGATTTTGCCATAGAGGCGAAACCCTAGCAGAGCAAGCGAGGCGAGTTGGGCGGCATAATTATATTATATATATGCGATTTTTTTTTTTCATTATATATATATATATATATATATATATATATATATATATATATATATATATATATATATATATCAATATGTACATATAGGTTCTATGGGAGGACTCAAAAATGATACATTCCCCACACGATATACAACACACACAAATGGTCCCAAAAAAAAAAAAAAAGAAAAAAACATGTATACCCAAAAACCAAAACTGCCAAACGCTCGCAGTATCAGGTAGTTAGAGAATGACCCAATTTAGTCCTACCTCTGCCTCTAGTTCTAGGAAGGGAGCCAATTAACAAATTGTTGAGTTTAGTGTCATTACCCGAAACAATCAAAGTATCATCCATTAAGTTCCTGAGCTCGAGTAGGCCTCCATTATTCTTCTTCCTCTTGGATGTGTAAACCTGTCATTCATTCCTCATCCGATGAATGACTCATCTGATCAATGTGTTGGTCGACATAATACTGGGCATGTAAGGACTGTTGCACATCATGAGTCCCTTGCGCCTGACTAACAGTAACAACTTGCTCGGTCTGAAGAGGTGGTAATGTTCTAGGATAGGTGAAGTATGAAATGTCTCCTCTGCACTCGGGACTTCCTCAAGACGAGGAGCTTGAAAACCCACCCGATGATCGAACCAAATATTTTCTTGTGTAAGTGAAGTTCACTGCCTCACAGAAACAGAAACAGTTGTCTGGGGGGGCCTCCGGTAGTAAGGGGGTTATGAGGAGGGAGAGTGGGAGGGAGAGCAGATGTCGGGTCTACCAAAGTTTCATTAGCCAGTGGGTTGCACTCAGGGTAGAGGAAGGACAAGTGTGAGTTGGGGCAGGGGGCTCAGTAATATTTAACTCTGAGGTTTTAAATGAGGCTGTAAATGGTGATATTGAGAGCGAGTGTCCAAAAAGACGACAATAGGTGCAGTAAAGTGGGAACTGTTCGAGTCCACTCGTTGCCAGAAACCTTGGTGTTGTGAGCCAATCCATATCTCACCCGGAATATATATATATATATATATATATATATATATATATATATATATATATATATATATATATTAAAAGGAAATCGATATTTGGCAGAGACCCAAATATCAATTTCCCATGCACTCAGGGCCTCTGATGAGAATCCTACGCCATGTGCCTGTAATTCGATTCCCCACGCCCCACTGCGGAGATCGAACCCTCGCCAGAGGGGACTTACAGTGACCCCGCCACCAACTGGACAAGGAATGCGGCACACACACACACACGCATATTAAAGGGTTGTATTTGAGAATACTGCTCCCCATATGTGCTATCCATCCCCATAGGGATTGAACCCGGGTCAAATGGGTCTTACGATTGACAACGTAGCTACCTACCAACTTCTCACTCAAGGGCGCACAATAATATGCGCGTGCACGCGCACACACACACGATGGTATTTTCTGATGTATAATTTTTTCGTATGATGAAGCTTCTAATCTTTATTTTTCTTAATGGTGCAGTTTCTGATAAGCCAACATCTGGAGCTTGTTACTTGGACCCTGAGAAATTGATGATAGATAATATCGTATGGGTGGATGACTTTCATGGGTTAATTACTGCCACTAACTACATCGAGGGATGTAAGGTAGTTGGCATCGATTGTGAGTGGAAGCCTAATTATGAAAAAGGCTGTAAACCAAACAAGGTAACACATTTGTGTTAAGCAGTTTTCATTATTCTGTATTATTTTTTTTCTTTTGACTATATTCGTTACTATATTTTGTCAATTTTAAAAATGTATTTAATGTAGTCTTATGTCATATAATTTATTATGTTTCTTGAAGTAGCTGCCAAGATCTATATCCATTTGGAAGCTATAAGATTCGTGAAGTGCTTGGTAAGTAATTGGCGATTTTTTAGTGTGTTACTTATTAAAAAGGATAAGTAACATAGCAGGATAAATAAAAGACATTTATCAATTTTGGTTTTATTAAATTTGTGAAGATTAAAGTTAAGAATCTTAGAGATTAAAAAGTCAAGATTGATGATTATCTTGAGAAAGAATCAAATGAGCGTCTTAAGAAAGTAATTTGGAAGATAAAAATGAACAATATTATGAATTAATTCATGAAGTTATTAACAAATTGAAATTTAGTTCGCTTTGAAGAAAATGCATAAAAATAAACTTTTAGGTCATATTGAGATTTATAGAGTTCTACATTTCATTGTTGTAGTTTTTTTTTTTTTTTTTTTTTTTTTATTTTATCTAATTTTTATCAATCAGAATGCATGGGTTTCTCTTCGCATGCGGTCTCTCTGTGCTTCCTTGTATGCATAGTGCCGTGTGCGACTCTTCCTCTCTTTCATGTACAATCACTTGTATGCTTGAGCCTTTCACCACTTGTCTCTCTTGCGCTTATGAGGCTTGTAACCTAGCCCGAACACACCCTACCACTCATTTTAGCGACATAATGACGGGGAAGTTGTGTGAGCGCTTGTTTGAGAAAGTTTGTGGGGACCTTTGCATGATTAATTCTAAGAACTTCATCAAATTTCTTCTTGTGGACGCCTGATGCTGCTTTTGCTTGAACTCCTTTTGGAGACCTGTTTTGTGTTGCGAGTTTCGTGGTAGACATCTCGCTTGCTCTCGAACTCATGATAGCTAGAGTAGTTCTTGTTGTGCCCATCCTTTTCTTCTCTCTCGTTAACAAGTGTGTTCTCGGTTGTGCTTGTTCTTTTTTGATGATCTTTATTACAGGCTCTTTTGTATTTTCTATTTCATCAGAGCCTCCTGAATCCCATCTCCTTTGGCATTGAATTCTACCAAGGTCTTAGTTGACTTCCCAGTGAGTTCTCCACCCCCTTCATGGTCGACCTTTTACGTTTTGAGGCTTTCCCTCTTTCTTCCTGTATAACGTTTGTCTCCTTCCTTTCAATCTTCATGTTAGTTTCATATGTTTGTCTTTCGAAGGCAATTGATGTTTTCTCCTCTCTACACAACAATTATCTTTTTCTCTCTTGAATTTTGTAACTCAACATGATACCGCAGTTGATCGGGTGATTCAATAGGGAAAAAATTTTTATTACTCAAAATAACAGGTTACATTCAAGACACAAACAATAACAGAAAAAGAACACAATAAAGATCAATTCTCTGCTGGGGCGGTGGGGGCAGCCGTTGAACATGGGTGAGTGTTACGGTAGGAGATGGTGGAGGTGGTAGGGTATAGGGGTGCTGAGGTGGTGTGAGAAGAGAAGGGGTGCAAACGATCAGAGAAGGCTAGGCTTGGGAGGGGAGGGGAGGGGAGGGGAGGGCTCCGCGGCTTGTTAGAGAGGTGGGAGAGTTTAGCAATAAGCTGGAAGGATGTGGTTTGGTTTGCCGTAGTGTAGCAGGCCGGTTGCTGGAAACAGAAAACTGAAGAAGGGCTGGTGGCTGGTCAGTGGATAGGAGGAGGGAGATGGCCGATGTCTTGGAGCAGGGAGATGGGAAACGCTGAGTGAGTTGAAGAGATAAACACCACCTCGGAGCAAGATATACAACCATAGCACTACTTGTCATCGGATACAACACTAGCAAAGAAAGGGCTCTGAAGGCAGAAAGCTGAAACCAAACTAGAATAAACCTTAGACTCAACACATTTTGCTAATAGAGATATTGGTGGGAAATAGAAAAAGGAAGGGAGGAGTTTGGGCAGTAATTCCCTCCCAATGGACGAGTGAGGGTTGGCTTAGTCAAACTAGGTCTCCAAGCCCCTCGCGTCTGTGCTCAAATGATATCAGAGTTAACCGAAATATCTGATAGGAAAGCAAATTTTAGTACTAAAAAAATGAGTTACATTCAAGACGCAAATGATAATAAAAAATGAACACAATGACAATCACTTACCCACTAGGTTCGGTGGGGGCTGCCGTTCAACGGTGGTGACAGTGGTTGGGAATAATGTAGAAGACTGTTGGGGTGGTAGGGAAGAGGGGTGCAGTGGTGGTGTGAGGGGAAAGATGGTGCAGGTGATCCGAAAAAGCTTAGAAAAAAGGGGGGGGGGGGCGGGGAGGCTACGGTCTATAGGAGGGACAACAGGTTGTGCGCAGCTTGATAGGGATGTGGGAAATGTTGAAAACAAGTTTAAAGGATGTGGTAAGGTTTGCAGCAGCACAGTAGGCCGGAAGGCATTGTACCGACGACTGGAAGCAAGAAACTGAGGAAGGAAGGGCCAACGATTGGGTCAGTGGACAGGAGGGGGAGGTGGCCGACAGCTTGGAGTAGGGACACAGGAATTGTGGAGGGAGTCAAAGATATAAACACTACATCGGAGCAGGATATAGCCAAAGCACCACCTGCTCTTGGATACAACCCTATCAAGGGAAGAAGCCTAAAGCTAGAAAGTTGAAACCCTAAACTCAACAAATACACATATTTAAAGTAGAGATATAGGCGGGAAATAGAAAAAGGTAGAGGGGAATTTGGTTGTATTTACCATCTAATGGAAGAGGGAGAGGGGCTAGTCCAGTTCTTGCTGAACCGAGATTCCTTGGCCGGATTAGTCAAGCCAGGACCTCAAGCCCCAGCACACAACCCCCCGCCTCCCCACCCCCACCCTCGCATCTATCTCCCGGGCTTGGAAGAGATTTCATTCGTCGAAGCTTCTTAATCTTTGTAATACGACGTTGGGTTTACGCCATTGAATGTGACCGAAACGTTATAGTCCCTTGGTAGGTCAATTTTATAGGCATTATCATTCAACCTTTGAAGTATTCTAAAAGGTCAGTCTATTCGGAGTTTGATTTTCCTGAATGCGCTCACTGGAAATGTTTATTTCTCCAGTCGAATCCACACTAGTTCTCCTTTAAAAGTCACATTTTTCCTTGTTTGCTCGTGCTTGGTACTTGCGATTCTTCTTATTGATTGTTTTACGACTTCCTCGTGGAGTTTTAAATCTCGTGCACTCGTTCCTCAACATCCTCACTAATCTCTGACGCCGGCGGGAGAGGTATCAATTACAGTGGATTGAGCGGGTTGCACCCGTACATGACATGAAATGGGGTGAGGCTCGTGGTCTGGCTTATTGATAGGTTTTATGCAAACTCGGTCTGAGCGAGAATCAAATCCCATTGTTTGATATTTTTAGCAAAGCATTGCAACAGATTTTCAAGTTTCTGCGTACTACCTTCATCTGACCAAGCACTGCGGAAATGAATTGAAGCTTACTGCCTAATTTTACCCATTGAGTTCTCAAAAATCACTCATAAACTTGACATTCCCTATCTGAGGTGATGGTCCTGGGTATCCTGGGTATTACAAAAAAATTTACTTGTAATAAATCAATGATGTTGGGGAAGGACTGAACTGCGGATTCAATACACTTGGAAGATTAAATTGATATAAACTATTAAAATAAATGAGATGAAATTAAGCCTTACCAACATGCTCAACTTTTCTTGGAAGCTTTTGACCTTTTCAGCTTTGTGAGGAAGAAGTTGATGAATTTACATGAAATTATGGATATAGTGGATTTCAGAATTGAAGGATTTTTAGATTTTAAACTTCCCTTTTTAGTCCTCGATATAAAAGGTGTTATTTGACCAAACTTGTTCTTTTTGGGCGATTATTCCATACAGAAGACGCACGCAGCACTGCGTGCGGAATAACCTGCCAGTAACTTCAATTTGAGGTTATTGGAGTGTTATTTACAGGTTATTAGGTATTAAATAAATATTAGGTTATTTGTAGGTTACTGTACTGATTTCATTTTAGAGTTATTCTTAAGATGGTTATTGGGAGCTGCGTGCGGATATTGTGTGCGTCTTCCGTATGCAATAATTCGCTATTGTTTTTTACTTTGATTTTTAAGTGCTTAATGAAAGAAATGAGTTGCAAAATTTTCCTTATGGTGTTGGGTGATGACAGATTAAGTTATCAATTTTGTATGAAATAAGTCAAATGGTATTGGTGACGGTTATGATATGTGATTAAGAGGGGCGCACACTTAGAAGATTATAGTATTGATTGTGAACTTAGTAGGGAGAAATTGGGCCTTACCTAAGATCTCACGTACCTTTTTTTTTAGAGCCTTTTGATCTTCTCTCTGCTTTGATTTCTTCATTTGATAGGTTTTCCTGATGCCATATCTTCTTCTTTGCTTGCCTTGAACTCTCCATGCTTTTCTTTTGTATTCTAATTAAATCCTTTGCCCTTAAATGCTTTGGTGGAGATAGAGGACGAGAGAATTTAGTGCTTTAGAGAGTTGGTAGAATTGATAGGTGAGGGAGTATGAATTGGTTTGGAATTGGGCAAAAACCTCACTTGTAGGAAACTTATATATGATTTTCTGACTTTGATGCGGGTGAAGTATTTTCAGAGGAACTTCAACTATGATCTGAGCAAGGAGTTTTGAGAAGAACTTCTTGGATTCATTATTGGAATGAATGGATATAAAGGCTTTAGTGCAACTAGTATTTATGGGAAATTAATCCTATTCTAAAGCAATGACATAAACTAGCATAATCCTTATATATTTCCTTGATTTAAACCTTAAGTTAAGATGCCTCCTTACATATTGGATATCCATGTCTCCTTGTTACAGAAGTACTCTCGTTTATCGAAACTCAAATTGAGATTCTCTCTCCTATCATTAATGGGATTATTTTGAATTTAGCTTTCTTATTGTAGCTGGACAATGGAGGTTTTGGGCTCTTCTTTTGGCCTCTCTCCTTGATTCAAGAAACTACCTCCTTGAATTAAGGGACCATCTTGAGAAAGTATATCCAAGCCTCCGTGTTATGTAAACTCTCTACCAGGTTGGAGCGGAGAATTTTTTTCTGCTGTCACTGTTGGTTGTCTTTAGAATGGAATGGCACTGCTCTGAATTTTGCTTCCTCTTATGCTCTGCTCTTTTGGTGTGACCCTTGGTGTAGCCTTTTAAGGTCTTGTATTGTTTTTCTTATTATGATTTCTTTTATGCAAGATTTTAATATTTTTTGAGTACTTAGAGTCTCCTGAAACACATATGAGTTCTATGTTACATTTACTGTTTCTATTAGTTACTGCCTCCTACCAGTGAATATCGCTTGCCTATTATGGCTGTAGACTGTTATCACCCTCCCTCCTATCCGCTCTCTCTCTCTCTCTCTCTCTCTCTCTCTCTCTCTATATATATATATATATATATATATATATATATATATATATATATATAATTTTTAACTGCAATTATTTGCACATTTTGAAAATGAACGTTACCCTGAAATATGACACATTTCTGCTGTCTGTGTTCAATGCTTCTCGCTTTCTATCTTGATCTTTAACTCGTTGATTTTATTATATTATTTTTTACTCGAAGCTGTGATGTTACTATTCAATTTTGTGTATGGTGTACCAGGTTTCCATAATGCAGATTGCTTCAGAGAACCAAGCATATATTTTTGACTTGATAAAGTTGCATCAGGATGTACCAATTGAACTAGACAGATGTTTTAAAAACATTCTGTGCTCTCCCAACATCTTAAAATTAGGTATGACAATTCAAATTGCAGTTATCATATTAAACCTGTTCTCTCATGATTAAAATCTGAATGCATGAGATGACCCCTCTTTCCGTTTCTCTATTCAGGCTATAACCTGCAATGTGATCTTTATCAACTTTCACAATCTTATGGAGACCTGGACTGTTTTAGATACTATGAAATGTTACTTGACGTTCAGAAATTATTTAGGGAGTCTGGTGGCGGCCTTTCTGGGTTAGCGGAGGTGCATTCATAGCATATAATTTTCCGCTATATATTAGTATTTTTTTTTTAATGCACTTCGTTTGTTTCATCTGCTTTCGTGCTGCATTTAAACTGATGGGCAAGTGATTTCATTATTATATTGACAATTGATTAAATATTGTCCTTGACCAGAAAGTACTGGGAGCTGGTTTGAACAAGACAAGGAGGAATAGCAATTGGGAGCAACGGCCTTTAAGTCAAAATCAGGTTTCTAACGTACAACTTTACCTTTGTAATCCTTAAACTGTCTGAAACAATATTGTTTCAATTCTTTAGTTTCTTTCTCGAGTAGAGTAGAAACCAAGTGTACTTTGACGTTCAATTAGTCTCAAACATAATGAAGCAAACCACTTATTCAGGTTCATGTTTGTTTTTGTTTTTCTCTTTGAAGTCCAAATTATTGTTTTAACGACAATTTCAAAGTGTAATAATGCAGATGGAATATGCTGCTCTTGATGCTGCAGTTCTTGTTCACATATTTCATTGCATCTATAACCAGCCTCTTTCTACTTGCAACGAGGTGCGGGGTAATAAAGCAGAATGGAAATCACACATAGTAAGTGCCGAGTACCATTATTTTGATTATATCTTATGGATATGTTTCTTAGTATTACTGAATTCTGGTCCATGATTATTCAGGTTTCCTGCATGGGCAATGCAAAGCGTAAGAGCAACTAAAGTAGTTAGTGCTAGGATCCTTGGAACATTTTCTTAGCTGATAATAGCTCTGTTAAACAGGTTGACATTTTACTGTGATTCACATTGTAGCTTTTCATTCATCATGTTAAAGTTATTGTACATAATTCACATTGAAAGTAGAAAGAAAAAAAAAATGTCGTCCATAACTGAATCTTTACAGAATGCTTCTTGATAGAGTTTCTTTTCTGGTCTCCATTGCTTAACCTGACACTCTCATTCTCCATTGCTCAAGTAAAACTCTCCCCTATGGTAGAATCAAATAGTCATGCGATTATTTGTTATAGCCTATGCTTGGCATTTCTGCTAGCGCACTCTTCACATTGACATTTTTTGTTTTTCTTCAAGATCTCTTCCCGGCTCAGATCTCATACAACGCTTGTCATATGCACCCATCATTATTGTTGTAGGGCACATTTAAGGCAGCTTATTTAGTGCAGTGACGTTTTGAAAACACACCAAGTTTGTTTGGGTAAACTGTATTTCGACAGCTTGTGCGTTTTCAAAACTCTGAAAAAATTGTTTTCACACTGCCCCTATTTAGGTGCTGCGGTAGTTTTCTGTTTGCGGTCTGATTTTTTCAAAAAAATAAAAATTTATAATAGCCACCGTGCCTAGCTTAGTAGCAGATTATTTTTAATCAGTTTATCAGCAAATTATTCAATAAGTTATAGCGGCCCAAATAGATCCTCTAGTTTGGAACCAGTGAAGTTATCAAAATGGCATTGGTAGGGATTCTCAACGCTCTGATTTTAAATAGTGGCTAGGTAAGCCAAATTATCTAATTTCATGATCTTATAGTTTATAATTACCAGGAGAGTTATAATTACTCTGTTGGGGCGGTAAATGAATTGAGTGAGGCCACCTCTTATCTTTGGCTCAAAATTAACTCGAATAGTTTAAAAATTAACACAATTTAATATATATTTTTTATATGCAGCATAAAAAATCAAGATTAAAAAAAATATATTATTATTTATTCACATATTGAATTAATTCGAGCCAGTGCTAAAATAACCTGATTATGATTTATGATTGAATAAAAAATTATTAAAATTTGGCTTGTTTATAAATTAAGTTCAAAAAAAAAAATTATTTGTATTTAAAAAATGCATTAAGAATATGGTACTTAGCCAGCCCAACACTAGGCTGTGAACGATGATCTTGTTTTGGACAATTGCACTTTTAAGATATAGTAGAAGTAATCGTGCCCTGGGTCCCAAGTCAAAATATAATATTTGTTTTTAAATGTGGAAGGCATATTATGATGCATGAGCGTTATGAAGAATGAATATGGATAGTTCACCAGAATTGGGATTAAGATTGGCCCTGAGCTAAATGAATTGTTTATGGAAATTCAGAAGAGGGGAATTTGGCAGCATTGAGCCTTATTCCTCATTGCATATGTTATGCTTTGCATGTGAGCCTGTAGGTTTAATTGCTGGTGGGCAGTATGAATGTTAGTGTCAACTCATTATTGATTTGAAGGATGATCCTATTTTTATTGGAATTAAATGAAAATATGACACTCTATAGGACACAATGGAGAAAAAAAGATGCATGTAACTTATCACGCTGCTTAGTGGGATAAAGGCTTGCTGTTATTGTGAGTTTATCTATAAACACTCACTTTCATGTACTAAAAAAAGTATGACATAGTCACGTGTTTATTGGATCCATCAAGTTGATATAATTATTTAGATATAATTTTTGTTCTTTTAAACACTTAAATTTATTTAAAATTTATTTACACTTCTTTCTAGTAAATTGACTATATGTATTTAGATGATTATTAATGAACCCAACTATCTGATGTTTTCAGTTGTAAAAATTCAATGTCTTTTTTTCAAACAGTAAAAGTAATTTTTGTGCCTTCGTTGACTATTGTTTTAACAGGTCATGTTTGATCATTTTTTTCTTAATCAAAGATGTTTTTGATGTTATGTTTTTGTTTTTGGATAAATATGAATAATAAGTTGGTAAGGTCATAAAAATATCTCTAAAAAATATAAGTAGGGCTCAATTGAACTAACATGTAGTATTTTCTTAGTGATTTTAGGATTTGATGAAATTTCTTTGAGTTTGTTGGTGATGATGTACTAATGTTCATTATCCCTTGCTATCAACAAATGCCTTACTCGTTATAGCCCATCAATGTTGCTTGTGCAGTTTATTGTCACTAATTAATAATTGTAATGTTATTCATAGTTGTTCCCTATTAACAAGTAACTCCTTATTTAATTTATTGACTATGTACATATTGTTTGATGAAGATCTATAGTTTAGTGAATCAAGATTACCATATAATAGCACTAATTTACGGGCTTGCTTGAATTATTGTGAATCATTATGTGACTGACTTTTCCAATTGATCTACAAGAAATGAATGATGTGATACCAAAAATAGGAGTTTAGGTAATCCATGATAGTAGATCTAAGGACTCAAATATTATACAACAAAACATTGATAGAATATTGGTAGACTGTTTTAATATTGTTGCCAAAATTGACTAACTAAAAGCAAATGAAATTGAGAATTTTTTAGCTTTCTTGAACTTCTCACATCGTCAATGCTTCACACCTATTTTTCACAAAAGGGGATGCCAATATCTTAGTTTACTCACCAAGCATTGGAGCTTGAGTGGATAAATTACTATCATTGGAATTTCTAATGACTAAATCACTAGTTCATTATTATGCTAATAATTTCTATACTTGATAAGTGCATGAAATTGCAATGAAACCTCCCAATACATGTTATATTGTATATTAATATGTCATGACCAAGCAATCACCTATGTATCCTATTATCTCAAGCCAAATGAAAGGATAACTTTAGTCATGTCATGGAATTGGGGCTTAACATCTTTCCTCACATGATTTGATCACATTTTGTAAGACATTAGAGTGGATCTCTTCACTAACAACTGGAGCATGAAGTGCATCTTTACTTAGAAGGGCCAAAATTTTGTATACACAAGTTGGTGAAGCTTTGGAAAATTATGATATAGACGTCTAATATCATTATGTTAAATAAAACACGAAGTCAATGAACATCCTCAGTCGTCTGAGCATGACAACTATTATATACTCTAAATATTATAAATAGTTATAAATTATGAAAAATTTATATATAAGACATTGGCTAAACAAAATGAAGAGGGGGCTAATCTATGAAAATCCATAAGAAACTACTTTGTGCCAACTTGAACTCACCCATGGAAATGGGTGCTGCTCAAGTTATTGGGTACTTGATGAAGAATTAACTTGAGGCCATCATACGTAATGCTAAAGATCTTGGGAACTCGTTAAAGCATAAAGATCTTGGCAACTCGTTAAAGCATAAAGATAAAATCACCCAACTTGCGGAGATTTTTTGCTTAATTTGCTCTTGGAGTCACTTGTACCTACTAGTAGGGGTTACTAATGTACTGAACTCTCACCCATTAAAAAATTATTTGCTTTGACCTAAAGGCCTCATGATATTGCTTAACTTTGGAGTTTCTCTCAAATTTTCACCATTGCTCCAAAAGGCACCTGGATGCTTAAGATTTCAAATTTATTTTACTTTAGGGGTTTCACAACAATCTTCTCCACTTGAGTATTTGACATCCTTGTTATTGTCTGAACACAGGATCATCCACAATATATATATGATTTTAGAGGCGACCCTACAAATTTAAGAGGTGGTTGCCATCATGTAGCACTTTGTCCCATTTGGATTCAAAAGATGCCTTCGACGACATAGCATTTTTTTCTTTATTGCACTTAGTTCCCATCTTCAAGTTGGTGTAATGCTCTGATATCATTTGTAACAGCACAAACTTTCTCTCATCAAGATATTGTTTACTTTAGCCAAGCAGCCTTACGATTTTATCCCAATCGGTGTAACTTCCCATAAGATCACCCATCCTATGAGTACTCCCATACGAGCACACTTAACATGGAGTTTTTTTGTCTAAATTCCACCATTACAAAAAAAAAAACTCTTTGATGTTTAAGAGTTCATTTTCATTTTACTATAGATGAATTCTTCGACAACTCTACTTCTCCTTATCCTCAGTTACCTAAGTGAAGGTTCCACTAGTCAACTATTCACATGTAAATTGTCAATGTATATTTCTTTAATATTTTGGCTACATGAGTATAGTAATTAAGAATATTTTTATTCTTTCATGTTACTTCTTCAGCAATGCTTATAATTCATGCTTACAATCCTTTAAATACATAGAGGGCCAATTTTGAGGTATCTCTCTTATATAAAAATCTATTATAGTGAAAATTTAAGGCCACATTTCTCCTTTCTTTTGTCTCTCCATAATTTTGTTTTTCATGCATTTTTATGGCCATATGAGTGTGATTGTTGCATTCTTATACATAGATTTGATATTATATTTTCTCCGGTGTGGTGAGAGGGGAATGATATCAATGACAAAAAATTAAGCACCATGAGGGGCAAAAAGAATAGGTAGAGTGAACCAATATAAACAATAAATCAAATTCTTATTACTGACAAACATCCAATATAAGAAAAACTAATAAATACTCAAAGAACTTACCCTTGAGATCTAATAGATACCTAGAGAGCTTGCTAATCAATAATAATCAGAAGTCGAGTATATGCTCTTTGAGAATACAATATCTAGTTCAACATTTAAAAACTTTGGTATTCAGGTTGAATTTGAGAACCTAGTAAACCGATTATTCTCTTATATATATATATATATATATATATATATATATATATATATATATATATATATATATATATATGATATAAAAGATTTTGAAATAGGAGGACAGATATTTAAACTTAAAGATGGCCAATTTCAAGACGAGGAGTTGATCAACATTAGAATAATTATTTCCTTGATGAGTATTCAAATAGTTAAACAATGGGTGGATTGATTTATGTTTAAGATTAATGTAATCTTGTCTTAGGGTCAAGAATGAAAGCCAAAAGTTTACTCTCTATACAACAAGCCAAAGACCCATAAGTAAATAGACAATTTGTGCTTAGCAAAGTTATGTTTATGCTTAACATAAGAGAAGCTTTTGATGAACCCTATAAAATTGAAACCCAAAATAAGGTTTATTGACCAATTTTTTAGTAATTGAAATATGAATAAAAACTTTGCTTTTCAGAATTTTACTTGAAGCTATCATGATCTTTGAATTCAACTTATTCTTTCACCAAAAATGATCATCTTGACATAAGAACTCGCTTGCATAGGATATTTTAAGAACTCATGATCTCATCACGTAAATTCTTTTTCTTATCCATGTTAAAATGAGGAACTCACTAAATAAATTCCTTGCATGAAGTTTGTAAACTCGCTCAACATTCATTGTGAACTTGCTAAGTAAATCAATAGCTTAATTCTCCACCAAAATTTACATATTCAAGGAAATCGACAAGAGAAATTTTTATAACTCACCACTTATATGCATGAAAGAAATTTGACGTCTTAAGTTAAGCATTGTCCCCACTTCTCATAAACCTCGTGGGTGATTAAGTTAACATCTATAATTCTAGAGTTTGTTTTTGTTGCAAGACATCACCATTTATTTATAAATTTGACACTAACAGATAACTAAATCTGTCCCTTTTTGAAATATTAAACTGATCCAAACACTTGCCAACTTCAAAAGATGTCGCAAATTATTCTTAGGTTTAGATTCCAACTCTCTCTTAATCTCATCTGCGCACAAGCTTCTCATTAAGTAGCATGTGAGCTCATTCTACTGTCATGGCTAGATGGCTGCCTTACGAAGACTAAAATCTAGTGAAGGAATTAGTCTATCCAAAGTGGTGACTATAATTCATAAACATCAAAGGTTAAATGCAACATAAGTCTTGATGCTTTAACAATCATATTTGCTTATGAACCCATATTTTTTCACAAAATAACTAAAAATGGCATCAAGAGGAAAAGATAGCTCGACACTATGTAAATCAAAATGACTATTTTCCTTCCATTTCTAATAAATTAATATATATATATATATATATATATATATATATATATATATATATATATATATATATATATATATATATATATATACTATTTTTGAAAAAAATATAGAAGCACAGTTCAACTGTCATGTTTTGACTAGTGATCACTATTTACTAAAAAATGCTCACTATTTCATTCTAAGCTTTTCTTCACCCCATCACTGTCAATGAAATCGTTTATAAAATAAGTTCATATTGTGCCAGACATAATTGATGACATTCATATCCACTAACATGGCCAAGCAAAAAAATGACACCTTTCTAAAACTTGCTTGCAACATCTTCCTGTTATTCTGTGAGGCTGATGGACTTGGGGCCTTTGATTGGCTGAGAAGTGTCGTATTCATTTGGCTTTAGTTTCGTTAAATGATCTTGTAGCTTGGTATCTTAATGTTGCACATATTTGAACGATTGGGCCAGTTCTACACTTTTCTATTCAGATTTGCCGAGAGAGGACTCCAAAAAGTTTATTCTACCTTGTAACTTTTGAGTCCACCACATATGATTATTTTGTATGTGAAAGCACTTTAGAAATATTTTTCTTATACTCATCTAAGTTTTCACGTACTCTTCTCTTAAACTCTTCTATAAAACTTTTTGAAACTCATTATTGCAATGCAGATTCTCTCAAAATCTAATTTTCCTAGGTAAGTTGATCCAAATCACCTTTCTTACTATGCATTTGTACAAATTTCCAAAACATTCTTTGCCTTGTAGACATGTCACCAAATGACAAACAATAAACTTGCTTATCAACAATTTATAGTTGCTTGTAAGGATATTTGAAAATTATGGCCGACCAAGATTGAAAGTTAATGCTCTTAATTTTCTACTCAAAATTAGTGGATCAACACTTGCATTTATAATAAACTTTCTATATTGTCAAAATGAGCAACATGCTTCACATTTTTTTCTCTATTATGTTTTGAATCTTGAGTAACCTATAATAACATGTGGATAATGTGTTCTAGTGGATTTTACCATTGATCTTATGGATGATCATATAGTTAATCATTCAATATATTTCGTGATTAAAAATATGGAATGTAAAAAAATAAAATATTAAAATAGATATTATAATTCTTAAAACAAATTATCGACAAATATAACTTATATAGATGATGATTAGATAATATGATTTTCTCAAATTTGTTGGTTTTGAATGATTTATTAAATATAACGTTTAGCAATGCTTAACATTAAAACTATAAAATAAATATGTTACTTGAGAAAATATTTAAAAGTGCTAATAAATATATATACCTAAAAGAATTTTAAAGAAGGACTAATACAATAAGTTTGAAAAAGAATGAGCTTATATTGAGAGACTTTTTGGAGGAAATTTGGAGAAATGTTCAACATATTTATTATCATCTCTTTGCTGTTTATAAAATGTTTAAAGGTATTTTTGATTGTCTCAAATGGCTTATTAAAAGTGGTAAGTTCTGCATCATGAAGTATGAATATTATGAATTAATAGTAGAGAGGACTAAATGATAGGTTCCTTATATTAAAGAAGGAATGTTGTAATATTGTAAGGAAGATTTGGTGTATTTTGCTTCTTACTTTGAAATAAATGTATATATTGTATTTCTATTACTTATTAAAGAGAAATTTAATGTAAAATTTTTTTCTCCCCTTACTGTGGAGTAAAAAAGAGTAGTTTATGATAGAAGCTTTAGTAGTATTTTTGTGCCAAGTTGGGTTAGACATAGACGTAGATTATGGGTGATCTAAACATTTAAATGTCAATTATGATTAGTTATTATATAATTAATTTTACTTTCTTGCACTTCTACTTTTATTTTTATTTTACATACTCTTATTTTGATGTTGTGAACTATTTTATTAAAGATCTATATGCCTAATTATTAGTAAATATACTTGTAATGTTAAACTTATGCACTACTCTCCCTTATGAATAATTTTCTCTATATCACTATTATATCTTATTTTGGACACTATTATCTTTGTAATTAAAAAAAATATCTTTATATCCTTATTTAAGGTAACCATTTCATATATTTGATCTTATAATCATACCATCCATTATCACTACATTTCCACTTGTTGCTATCTATTCTGAACTGGTGTAAATAAATAAAAACTAGTATGGTCATAGTTGAGCAATGTGTTTATGTTATCTATAAACTAGCTTGTTCTGACTTTAATATATTGCATAGTGTATTTTTTTATCCTAAACCTCTATATGCATATTGTGTAGTTAGACAAATAAACTAAGTTATAACTTTATTGGCTTATTTGATGTTTTAATTGTATTCATTATAATTTATTAAATTTTATATTTCATATAAATTGAAGACCTTTTAAGTTGGAAAAATTTTCAAAAAGAAAAAAAAATGATACATTGCTATTCACCCTAGTTTTCTTTTATACATTTAAGGTGTAATTGGTCCAAAAAAAGAAATGGATTTGATTACTTTTTTCACAAGTTAAAGTCAATAAATGATGCTACTGATAAACTATGACAGAGCAAACACGGTTGGTGAATTTGTTTTAACCTCTTGAATCACAACTTAAGTTCATTAGGTGACACTTCATGCTAACAACCTAAGTTAAGCCTAGTTATTAAATTAGTCATAATTCTCTTTATATGCACTATAATTAATAAATTATTGATTTTTATCATAGTATAAGAAGAAAGAAACATCCTTAGAGGGAAATTTGATATACAAGAAGTTTTGATGGCTAGCGAATGTTGGACATGATAATTATTAAAAATACCTAGTAAAGGAAAGTGATAGATGAAGTCTACAATCAAAACCCCTCTAAGGCACACCAACAGGAAAACTTTAAAGCATAGTTAGTTCTAGATAAGGTTTTTAATTAAAATATTTAAATATGAATAGTAGATAAGTTCTACACTCAATACTTAAAATGCATGCTACAACAACAACAACAACAATAAGAAAGCCTTAATCCCATTAAGTGGGGTCGTCTACATGAATCCTTTTTCTCCATTGCGTCCTATTTAGTGTCAAATTTTCGTTTAATTCTAATAAACTGAGATCATTTTTTATGCAATAAGCCTAAGTTTTCCTAGGTCTACCTCTGCCTTTCTTAACATAAGTTGTATTTAAAACATCGACTCTTCTAATCGGATCATCAGGTGGTCGACGTTTAATGTGACCAAACCATCTAGGGCGACTCTATCTAATTTTATCCGTCACTGGTGCAACACCAACCCAATTACGGATATATTCATTTCGCATTTTGTCTCTAAGTGTAAAGCCACTCAACCACCTAATCATTCTCATCTCGGCAACACTTAACTTAACATTACATAGAGCATTGAAGGACTCACCACCATCTTATAAAATTTTACTTTCAGTTTAAGCGATACTTTTCTATCACACAATAGGCCAGACACATTCCTCCACTTCAACCAACCAACCTGAATTCTACTATTAACATCCCTATCTATATCACCATCGCTTTGAACAATGGACCCGAGATATCTAAATAGTTCACACCTTTTAATAATTTGATCACCCAAAGTTACACTTCTGTCACTAGACCTACAATTACTAAAATTACATTCTATGTATTCAGTTTTAGTTCTACTCAAACGAAGACCTTTAGTCTCCAATGTAGACCTCCAGAATTCAAGTTTTTCCTGGAATTTTTCTCTTGTCTTATCCACAAGGAAGATATCATCAGCAAAAAACATACACCAAGGTACATCCTCTTGTAAATGCTCAGTAAGACCACCCATAAATAAAGCAAAAAGATATGGGCTTATCGGCATATTTTTAGGTTGAGTGTTGTATTTTTGAAAAGAGGTCGCCTACAGAAGTTGTCGGCGAATTTTATCTTGCAATGACTTTTAATTTAGTTTTGGTTTCAGTTTTAGGGGCTACCCTAAAGATGTGGGTTTTCATGCAACAGTTGTTTATCATGCAAGAAAAGTAAAATGCATTTGCAATAAAGTAAATTGCAAGAAAGTAAATTGCAATAAAATAAAAGCGTACCTGGAGGGTCTTCCCGTCATCCCAAGTCGCACTTAAACACAATTTAGAATATTTATGCATTTAAAGCAAGTTCCTCGAGTAAAGCTAAGGGAAGGGTTATGGTTTTCTACCAAGTTCCTAATCCTATAGCTAGTCATTTCCTATGACGTCTAGGTTCTTGTGTTTTGGTTTGAGGACGATTTTCTTCATCAAAGAACAATTAAGTTCAATTGTTCTTATAAATATCCTATCATATTGAGGAAGTGCTTAAGAAGAATCTTAAACATCTTTTCAATATTGCTAGAATTGTTTTAAGTCCAAATGAATTTAATTATACAAATGAATTAATCGTCCAGGAATTCAAGTTTTGTTGTTATCTTACTCAATGAACTAGGACATTTGAATATCCTATGAGTGAAGTATCACTTCATTTAACGTTCTGTTTAGGAGTTATGACAACAAAAGCTTTCGAGGGCAAATTGATGTTCAAATGGTTTGTGATTTAATTTAATTTCGGTTAACGGGTTTAAATTTGGAATAGTGTTCAAGTTGCTTCATATTTATTTTTGAATTTCTTTATGTCTTAGGTGATGTTATTTTTAATTCAATTTAATTTAACTTTAATTTAATTTAATTTGGTTTAATTTTAATTTTAATTTAATTTAATTTGATTTTAATTTAATTTTATTCTATTATTTAATTTAATTTAATTCAATTTAATTTTATTTGATATGATTTAATTTAATTTAATTTAATATGTTTTAATTTAATTTTAATTTAATTTAATTTAATTTAATTTAATTTAATTTAATTTGATTTAATTTAATTTGTTTTAATTTAATTTTATTTAATTCAATTTAATTTAAATTTTAATTTAATTTTATTTTTAATTTTAATTTTAATTTAATTGAAATTTTAAAAGGGTTTAATTTAAATAATTTAGCTTTAATTTAATTTAATGATTAAGTCTTTTAACATTTTAACTCTTAAATTTGGATTATCATTTTAATTAGGAATTAAACATTATTGAGATGATTACTTTAGAGATTCTTAAATTAAAGAACAAATCTCTTCCTAATAATATCCCTATTTTAATAATTCCAATTTTATTATTCTTCCAAATTTAATCAATTATTTAATTAAAGTTCATTTCAATTATTTTTAAATTGTTTAGTAGGTTTCTACCCTTTAATTATTTAAATTTCAATCATCCAAATCAGATTAGGATCAAATATTTTACTCTTTAATTTTATTAAGCCTAAAGTTTTAATTAAAGGTTAAAATTTTAATTACCATTTTGCTCCTTCAAGCTTAATAATTTCATAACTCACTAAATTGAGCTTAAATGAACTTGAAATTTTTATGTGACTTCACTCATATGTTAATAAAGACATGAGAGGGGAAAATGTAATTTTCCTATATTTAATTTATTTATGTAATTATTTTTAATGGAAAATAGGGATTTCCAAGGAAAATTTAATAATATGACCAAGGGAAAGTTTCTGTCCTTAAAAAAATTATGGGACATTTCTAATGACAAGAGGACTACTTGGACCAATTTTGGTGATTTTTTGAATTATATTCTTTTTATTATAATTATTTTGACTTTTGGAGTATTAATTAATTTAAAAATAAAATAAAGGTTGAAAAATGAATTTTATATTTTTCAAAAATCTCTCTGATATAAAGGGAATCAGAGAATCAATTTTTACAATTTTCTAATTTTTCTTTGATTTATTAGAATTATTTTAGTGGAAATGCTAAAAAATACATTTTTTTTTAATTTTAAAATTACCCTAGGGCTTTAAAATTTAATATATCATTATAGAGGCTTAAGAAAAATATGGGAATTGTTCCCAAGAGATTAAAATTCAAAATGTGACATTTTGGTGAATTTTATCATTTTTGTAATTTTTATTATTTTTTAATTATTAAAATATTAAAATAATACAGAAAATCAACTTTTTTAGAAAATTGCAATTTTATTTTTCTTAAATTCCCCTGATATCAGAGAGGCTTCAAAACCAATTTGGTGAATTTTTTAAAAGTATTTTGAAAGTTATGAATTTTTAAAGTTTAAATTGGCTAAATGGCTTAATCAACCCATTTAGTAGGGCTAACCAAGTCCAATTGACTTCAAATTTTTATGGTGGGTTCCTCTAATCATAAAGGTCAGTGGAGAATTAATTTCAAGTCAATTTGATGTATGATTAGCTCTAATTAATTAGGGACCTATTTTGGGTGTTTAAGCCAATTAGGATTATTCCAAGTGGATTAGCTCAAAACCTATTTTTCCTAGAGTCCTCTGGTCATAAGAAACATCACCAAATTTTTCTAGAATTTATTTCACAACATGATAATTATTGGATTTAAAATACTCAAAACAGCAACATGAATTTGAAAAATCAATAACTTCTCATAGGGATGGCCTTTGACCTTAGAAAATTCAGGGAATATTCCCAAGTTCAGAGGCTTCAAAAGCCCTATGGTCTCATGCCATGGTGAATTTCCTATATGCATGAAGAATTAAAACAATGCAGAGGGTAAATAAATCATTAAAAATAAAATACTTGATGAAATTAAATGATTTCTTTTCCACATTATTCTCCTCTGTTCACTGAGCAAGAGGTATTTTTATTTTATTTTTCTGATTTTCCTACACAAAGTTATGCATTTTTGAAGTTTAGGGAATTAAATAAATAGAAAAATAACCTATTTTTCTATTTATCCACGTGACGCCAGCTCAACCTAGGCACCTCCGAAACGCTGCGTGTCGTCTTCTGATTCGGCGCCGCCATCCAACTCAGCGCTCCGGGGGCCCACTATATCGTTCCGTCTCCTCATCCGGCGAGATCCTTGCCGTCTGTCCGCGCGTGTATTAAATGAACGACATCCGTTCATCGTCCTCAAGCCTCCTAGCCCGAGAACCATCCACACTAAATCCCTAATATCTCACTCAATACTTAACGGATTTTCGTGTTCTTGTGCTCTATGGATTCGTCTTGAAGAGACGAATACATCTATACGGTGAACATGCATTGAAATTAAGGCATTTGAAATGGAGAATCTCCAGAAGCTCGGGAAAAAGAGTTAGCTCATACCTTTGCTCAGAGAAGTCTGGCTTCAATCTGAGGGTTGTGTCACCTTCGATTGGGTCCCGGCAAGCTCCGGATGAAGTCTCCTGGTGCTAGTGAATTGTGCTAGGTATGATTTCGACCAAGCCCGATCACAAAGCTTGGAGTACGGAACGGATGGGTGGCACTGGGGAGGGGCTTTTGTTGGTGAACTTCTTCCCTCGGTCTAGTGAAGGTGTAGGAGAGTTTAATTTGAATTTGGTGGAGAATTGGGAGATGTCCTGATTTTGGGTGGAATTTTGGCTGAGAAATAGGGCTATGTTGGTGGGGATTAGGGCAAATTGTCACAGGGGATCAACTGCTCTAAGTATGGAGAGTGGTCTGGAGCAATTTTGGCGGGGTTTCGGTAAGGTGCGGTTCAGGCACCTCTCATGGCCGAGAGGAGGTGAGGTTTAAATAGGAGAGGGTGGAGGGCCTCCCGGAGGGGGTTTAAGGCTTGGGATCGAGTGCTTAGGTCGAGTGAAGAACAACCATGATGGCCATTGGGCATGGGGCGGCTCGGCAAGTGGGAATTCCAAACTTTGGCTCACATGGGTGCTCTCGGCTCGGTGGTTTCCGGTGGCTGTGGTGGTGGCCGGCCGAGGTCGGAGTCACCCTCGAGGTCGGGGAGGTCGGGGCTGGGGCTTAGTGCGGTCGATTGGCCATGGACATGTGTAAAGGAGTTGAATTGAAATGGAATGGGGGAAGGCTATTTTGGGTTCAAATGAGTCAACCCATGGTTTTGGGCTAGGTTCACCACCCCAGGCCTGGTTTTGGGCTGAAAAGAGTCACTTGGGTCAGCCAAGAGAAAATGGTGTGGTCTCCATCCATGGTGAGGTGGCTAAGCATGGTTTAGTGTGTGACATGCTTAAGGTAAAAAAGGGTTTAAGAGGGTTTAAGAAAGAGATCCCCTCTCTTTCCATTAATGGTTTGGTGAGGTGGAAAGTAGATTCCATGGCTCTCATGGCACCCATGGGGCTCATGCATGGCTTAATGGCTCCATTTGGCTTGGGAAAAGTTGAGTCAACTTTCATGGAGAAGGATTTTGTGAATTTTGGCATTTAGGGGTGATTTGACATGAGGTTTGATTTGGAATCATTTGATGATGGAATTGGATCTTAGGGAATGACTTTGATTAAATGGA
Organism: Papilionanthe hookeriana x Papilionanthe teres; assembly: GCA_022702705.1. Taxonomy (NCBI): domain Eukaryota; kingdom Viridiplantae; phylum Streptophyta; class Magnoliopsida; order Asparagales; family Orchidaceae; genus Papilionanthe; species Papilionanthe hookeriana x Papilionanthe teres. Next base: position 27,012,580 of record CM040433.1, on the reverse strand, counting down.
TTCCAAATGAAAATGTCATATGGGCTTTAGGGTAGATATTGGGCTCTTTGAAATGGTTTTAGATGGGCTTTTAAAGTGATTTAGGAAAGTGGGTTTTTTTTTTAAAAAAATGGACTTTAGGATGAAATTTTAGTAAAGGCTTGGGACAAATAATTGTTGGGTTTGGTTTAGGGATGTTGCATGAGTGATTTGGAATAAATTTGAGATGGTTTGGGCTTGAATTGGGTTGGATTTGGGTTCACTTGGTACATGGGCCAATGTGAGTCAAATTGGGCTAATTTGGGCCAATGTTGGGCTAGGGTTGAAATTGATGTAAAATTAATGTTGTGAAATGTTTATGGGAGTGTTTCAAAGAGGTTTTGGCTTTGGTTGGGTTTTGATTTTGGGGTTTGGGCTTATTTGGGTTAGGTTTGGGTTTAGGTCCAAATTAGGCTTTTTAGCTTTGGGTTGAATTTGAGTGGGGTTTGGATTCAAATTTTGGGCAAATCATGTTAGTGTTTTGCTTGTAGGGGTGTTAGGGAAGGTTTAGAAAAGATTTGGGGTTAATTGGAGTTGAATTGGGTTAGTTTGGGCTAGGTTTGGGTCATGGGTCCAAATTAGGCTTTAAGGCCAAAAGTGAAATTGGATTCAAATGTCAATCAAATTGGACTTGGATTTGGTCCAGATTGGTGTTGGGAATGTTGAATTGAAGTTTAGAATTGAATTGGACCAGAATTTGGGTCAATTGGGTAGGTTTGGCTTGACATTGGGTTCATTTTGGGTTAAAATGGGTCAAATTAGGGGTTTTGACAAAAGTGGGGTAAATTGACAAAATTGGCCTATTGTGTAGTTGATCAAAATGAAATTGGGAATATTTGGGATTTTCTGGGAATTTTCTGAATTTTTGGATTTTTGGGTCAAGAGGGGTATTTTGGGTATTTGGAGGGTATTGGGAGGTATTCTTGGAATTTTTGATATTTTTGGATATGGATGATCAACTTGATTGGTGAGGAAATGTTCAAGGTTAATTTTGGGGAATTTTGGGTGATTTGGAAATTTTGAAAAATTTGGGTAATTTCAAGGGCTTTGTGTAGGTAGGCGGGTGTAGGGTCCAGGGGTCGAAAATTGAAAATTTGCAAAATTGAAGATTGAGTAATTGTAAGTGGAATGAAATCATTTTGGTTGAGCCATGAAGCCATATCAAGCCCACATGAGCCATGAAGGGACTCATTTGAGGCATTCAGCTATGTTGTTTCTAACCCTCTAGCGCAAGGACTTAGGGGTTAAGGACCATCCATGCGAATCACCTTCATGAGTCGGGAGGTCAAGTTGGGTATGGGTGTGGTCTTAGGAGGTGTGTGAAAGTGTAGTGTATAAGTGTAGTGTGTGTGTAGGTCGGCCCTTCACCGGACCAGAGCCACCGCGGGCGATCCTAAGGCCAAAGAGTCCTATAGGAACTCATCTTTTAAACTTCCACATTTGATCTCAACCCTCTAGGTGATTAGGGGTCTACAATCAAGTTTGTGGAGTTTGCAGGGAGTTAAGAAGTGGTTTGAATTTCTAAGTGGTGATGGGTCCCAATTCTAATCCTCTAGGATAGTCAAAGGAAAAGCCTAAGGCTAGATCCTAAGTACTAAAGAGAGAAGAGAAGACCTCATCAAAAATGAGGTTAACAAATGGACCCCCAATAGGTGTGGTGAGCTGACAGAGCACACCGCGCGTATTGGTGTTGACCGAAGTGATCAACAAAACCAACACAAAAGTCCAAGAAACAAGCTTAGGACAAAGTAGAAGAGTTTCCGCTGGGGAGTGTCAAGTATATCTCTGAGACTGGAGATTCCTGAACTCTCGCTGGGGAAAAGAAAAGGAGGTGAATTCCAAATCACATGATCTGGGGGAATTTCGATTTAGATTTCATTTTATTTCAGTTTAAGTTTTAATGTGTGAGCTCAGATTTCAATTTGAATTTTTAATTTAGATTGAAGTTTTGTCAAAGATTAATTTGAAGGGATTTGAACTTGAAATGAAAATTGGAATTTTGTGGTTTTAGATGTAACATCTTCAACCTCAAAAGAAAATTGAATTGATTGGATTGAACCATTACAATGAGGAGAGATCTCAGAGTAATGCGGTATTGGATGTAAAATCCTTAACCTCAAGAGTTTGATTTTGATGTATTTCATTGCGATAGGGAAAGAATCCTAAAGCAATGCAGTCTCGGATGTAAAATCCTCGACCCCAAGAATTTGATTTTGATGTATTTCATTGCGATAGAGAAAGAATCCTAAAGCAATGCAGTCTCGGATGTAAAATCCTCGACCCCAAAAGTTTGAATTTGATGTATTTCATTGCGATAGGGAAAGAATCCTCAGGCAATGCAGTCTCGGATGTAAAATCCTCAACCCCAAAAGTTTGAATTTGATGTATTTCATTACGATAGGGAAAGAATCCTCAGGCAATGCAGTCTCGGATGTAAAATCCTCAACCCCAAGAATTTGATTGTGATGTATTTCATTGCGATAGGGAAAGAATCCTAAAGCAATGCAGTCTCGGATGTAAAATCCTCAACCCCAAAAGTTTGAATTTGATGTATTTCATTGCGATAGGGAAAGAATCCTAAAGCAATGCAGTCTCAACCCCAAAAGTTTGAATTTGATGTATTTCATTGCGATAGGGAAAGAATCCTAAGGCAATGTAGTCTCGGATGTAAAATCCTCAACCCCAAGAATTTGAATTTTGATGTATTTCATTGCGATAGGGAAAGAATCCTAAAGCAATGCAGTCTCGGATGTAAAATCCTCAACCCCAAAAGTTTGAATTTTGATGTATTTGATATTGCAAAGATTTGCAGTGTTGATTTGAAAAGTGTGGAATTTTGGTATTCCGAGAATTTCATGAAAGTTGTAAAAGATTTTGTGGAAAGAAACAAATTAAGAGGGAATATGTAGATGCTACATATCATATTCAAAAGAGTTGGTTGAAAGTTGCTGGTTTGGATTGGATATAATTCCTTGCCATCAGATTCGAATCGAAAACCTCATGGCTCTGTGTCAATGGAATCAACCGCTTCCATCCCAGACAAGGGAGAGAGTAGAACAGATTGGATTTTAGATTTGGAAGGTTGAGTTTGAATTTGATTGAGATTTGATTTGAGATCTAGAAGATCGAATTTGAATTTGATTGAGATTTGATTTGAGATCTTTGAAGGTTGAATTTGAATTTGATTTAAAATTTGTGTTCATTTTGTTTATTTTATTATTATTTTTTTATTTTTTATTTTTTTTAACGATTTATCGTTCATTTAATGTTCATGCGAATTTGGAGTTCATCATCATTTTTTTAGATTTTTAAGGAAATTTTTTCTTTAATTCTTTTTGTTTCTTTTCTGTTCTTTGTTCGAAGTTCATTTAACTTTGATGGCGTTTCCCAGTCAACTTGCACAAAAGAGGTGAAGGCCAAAAATGTGACATGGTCACTTTCATTCCAATCATGAAGATACATCATACAACTCGATCTGGAATACATCTCATACAATCCATATAGACTCAGAACAGATTATGTTTGATCTTTGTCGATCCATCCAAAAAGGTATCTGTCAAAAATCCATGTCTGAATAGTGAGGTACATGGTCAATAACATCACCTTCCAAGCCATCCTTGGCAAGGATGCCGTATGGATGTACGTTGGAGGTGTGATATTTTCCATGTAGCTCGCGGCTCGTAAGGCCGGAGGCTCTCTAGCTCCGGTCCGGTCGGAAGTGGTAAGGTGTTTTTCCGTCATCCATCCTTCGAAAGTAACTAAGATCCGCTTCATTGGTACTCCCGGTATGCAATGTTTAGCTACATCCGCTCCGTTGCCCTTCGGTATCATGACGGAACCTACCGGTAATGGTATCTTTATCGGCCCTCGGAACTCACCCGGGCCCGCTATCCGGAGGTCGGATCCGAATATGATATTACATTCGTTCGTAAAAGAAGCCGTGCGAAAGGTCCGACAAAGTCGTGGTGATCTATGTGCGGGGGTATGCAGTACCCCGCTTGTAAATGTTAATGATGCAACCGTTGGGTATGCAATCTGCTCGGCGATACCCTCCATGTTATCATTCTCTTTACCATCCTTTTGATGACCAATGGCATTGGATCTACCTTGCCATGACGGAGTATCCCCGGTGGGTTTCCCTTCCCGTCTTCTGCGAAGTTGTAGCGAAGCATCCACATTGTATGGTAATTCTCCCTTTCCCCGGCATCCATCTCCGGGGTTCCGAGTAGGTGTTTTCTCTTAGGCGGCCTCGCTCGGCCCATTCTTTTCAAATCCCGGATGCAGTCCACGATTTGTTGTTGTTCGTATTCTGAGAACACGTTTGTATGTAGCTCGAGGCCTTCTAGTATATTGATCCTCCTGCCTCTGATTCTCTCGAAGTATTCAAAAGTCTTCTTCTCGACATTCTGCATTCTTTCTAGCTCGTATTCTGGAATAATCTGCAAATGGCGAGGTCTAGTGACGTATTGTGGGATATATGGCTCAATCCCTTCAAGTTCTCCTGCATACCTCGGCTCCTCGGGGATGGTGTCCGTCGGGACATCCCCCGGGGTTGCTTCTGCAACAAGGTTATGCATTACTGGTGACTTTATCTGGTGGCGTGGTAGGCTTCCTTCTTTTGTTCTTCTTAAGATTTCCCTGGTCTCTTCTGTTATCCTCGGAGCTGGCCTCCTTCCTTCAGGTACCTGGTGAACTGGCGTCCTTGAAGTATATGTACTGGCGATGAAGAATCGCCTCGTCGCGCTGGTCCGCTCGCTAGTTTAGTTAACATCTTGCGGATATGGCGATTTTTATTTCTTAGCTGAGTTGCTGTGAGAGTAGCTCTTCGTACTTCCTGAATTTCTATGGGCACGGCGCTGACAAGCCTGCCCTCTGCTGTAGCGACTACAGACTTGATTCTCTTGTCTTCTTCGGTGCTTGTTTTCCTTTTCTTCGTCTCGGAGTGGTGGCTTGGGCCACCCACTTTCATTATCGTCCGATCGGGTAGTTCCTCTCGGTCAATCGGGACCCGATCACTTTCCTCGTATTGCGGTGTCTGCTGGTGCGAAGTCCGAGTCAATCTCGATTATCGCTCCATCTTTCACCCTCTTTTCGTCGAGTGCGAGGCTTACGCCATTTCCGGACCAACCGCCCGTTCGACATTTCCCTGCGAAAAGACAAGGAAAAGGATCAGGGGCTGTATTAAGAACAAGAACATTAAGAAAATGTTTATTAAAGACAGTTTTTTTATTACTTTTTGTATTTTTAAATTTAACGAGAATGAAGTGGGATAAGATCAGGAAAGAGATTTTGATATGGAAGGGAAAACAAGGAAAACTTTATTATCACGACTTTATTTATTTTAGCACATTTTTTATTATTTTTGGGTTCGGACCCAGTCATAAGTAACTACTTCGCCCGTGCTTCTAGGGATGAAGAATTCATTCCTTCGAAACATCAGGTAGCGTAATACTTCTTCAAGTATCGTCCGTTGATCGGAAGCATATGTCGTTCTCCTTGGCAGTTCACTAGCTGGTAGGAGCCTCCTGAGTAGACTGCCTCAACCACAAACGGCCCTTCCCAAGTGGGTTCAAATTTTCCTCCTATCTTGCGGTGTGCAAGGATAGGTCTCTTGAGAACGAGAACTAAGTCACCAACTTTGAAGGTTCTTGGGCGGACCAGGTCTGTCATGGGCTTGAACCATCTTGGCTTGGTATAGTTCTAAATTCGTCTGCTGCTGCAAGTCTTTTCCCTTCCGGGCTTTCCAATTCTTCTAGTCGTAATTTGGCATTCTCTTCCGTCGTGATTTTGTTTTGCGATCGCGATTCCGAGTGAAGGAAGTTGGACCTCTAAGGGTAACACCGCCTCGGACCCATACACCGGAGCGTAAGGTGTAGCTTGAGTAGGAGTTCGAAGGTTGTACGGTACGCCCATAAGGCTTCTAATAACTTCTCGTGCCAATTTCTCTTATTGTCGTCCAAAGTTTTCTTTAAAATTTGAACGAGAGTTTTATTAAAAGCCTCAGCCGGAGCCGTTTGCTCTTGGGTAGTAAATTGTTGAATATCGCCGATCGATTCCGTGTCTCCCGACAAAATTGTTGATTTGTGTGCTTCGAATGCCGACCCATTATCCGAGATGATCCGCGCGGCACTCCGAAACGGTAGACAACTTGGTTCTCGAAAAGCTGCGAAGACGTGGTGTGCTTTCACTTCTCTAAGTGGAACCGCCTCCGCCCACTTAGAAAAGTAATCCGTAGCTCGCAAGAATGAAGTGATGTCCTTTTGAAGATGGTGGTTCTATTGGACCCACTATATCCGTGCCCCAACATTCGAATGGCCACGACGCAATTGTCGGATGTAGCACATTCGGAGGTCGGTGTAGAACTACTCCTTGTACTTGGCATTGGTGACAACTCTTGGCGATTTTCATGCGGTCGGTCATCATCGAGGGCCGGTAGTACCCTAGTCTTTTAATTTTCATTTTCATCTTCGGACCCGACTGGTGAGCGCCACAGAGTCCTGAATGCACCTCTTTAACAATTTCACGGGCCTCAGACCCGCTTAGGCACCTTAGCCACATTTGATCGAAAGACCTTCTGTATAACGTGTTGTTTATTAATGCGTTGTTGACCTCATTTTTGATGAGGTCTTCTCTTCTCTCTTTAGTACTTAGGATCTAGCCTTAGGCTTTTCCTTTGACTATCTTAGAGGACTAGAGATGGAACCTACCCCTTTAGAAACTCAACCACTTCTTAACTCCCTGCAAACTCCACAAACTTGATTGTAGGCCCCTAATCACCTAGAGGGTTGAAATCAAATGTGGAAGTTTAAAGGATGAGTTCCTAAAGGACTCTTTGGCCTTAGGACCGCCACAGGTGGCACAGTCGCAGTGAGGGCCGACTTACACACACACTACACTTATACACTACACTTTCACACATCTCCTAAAACCACACCCATACCCAACTTGACCTCCCGACTCATGAAGGTGATTCACATGGATGGTCCTTAACCCCTAAGCCCTTGGCTAAGAGGGTTAGGAACAACATAATGAATACACAAAATGAGTCCTCTCATGGCTCATATGGGCTTAATATGGCTTCATGGCTTCATGGCTTCATGGCTTCATGGCTTCATGGCTTCATGGCTCAACCTAAATGATTCCATGTCACTTAAATTTGATTAATCTTCATTTTTTCAAAATTTCAGTTTTTGGCTCACGGACCGGACCCTCCTAACCTACCAAAAACGCTGAATAGCTCAAAATCTCCAAAATTCCTAAATCACCCAAAATTCCTCAAAATTGATCTTAAACATTTCCATACCACTCAAATTGATCATTTACAGCAAAAAATACAAAAAATTCCAAAAATACCCCCAATACCCTCCAAATTACCAAAATGCCCCTCTTGACCCAAAAATTCAAAAAAATTTCAAAAATTCCCAGAAAATTTTAGAAAATCCAAAATATTCCCAATTTCATTTTGTTCAACTACACCATGGGCTGATTTTGTCAATTTACTCCACTTTTACCAAAACCCCCAATTTAACCCATTTTAAACCCAAGTGAACCCAATGTCAAACCAAACCTACCCAATTGACCCCAATTTTGGTCCAATTCAATTCTAAACTTCAATTCAACATCCCAAATGTCAATCTGGACCAAATTCAAGCCCAATTTTATTGACATTTGAATCCAATTTCACTTTTGACCTTAAAGACCAATTTTGACCCATGACCCAAACCTAACCCAAACTCACCCAATTCAACTCCAATTAACCCCAAATCTTTTCTAAATTCTCCTTAGCATCCCCACAAGCAAAAAACTAACATGATTTGCCCAAAATTTGGACCCAAATCCCACTCAAATTCAACCCAAAGCTAAAAGGCCCAATTTTGACATAAACCCAAACCTAACCCAAATGAGCCCAAACCCCAAAATCAAAGCCCAACCAAAGTCAAAACCTCTTTGAAACACTCCCATAAACATTTCTCAACATTGATTTTACATCAATTTCAACCCTAGCTCAACATTGGCCCAACTTGGCCCACTTGGACCTATATTGGCCCATTCACCAAAAGAGCCCAAATTCAACCCAATTCAAACCCAAATCACCCCCAATTTGCTTCAAGTCACTCATGACACATCCATGAGCTAAACCCAACAATTATTTAGCCCAAGCCTTTACCAAAATTTCATCACAAAATCCATTTTAAAATTCAAAAGCCCATTCCCTTAAACCATTTTAAAAGCCCACATTTACCAAATTTTAAAAGCCCAAAGTCCATTACCAAGCCCACATGAAACCTTTTCTTCATCATTCCTTTGATAATCCTATTTGACCAAAGTCTTAAACCATCATGAAATCAACCCATTTGTAGCATCATGACAAATCCCATCAATGGAATCCAAAGTTTTCAAAATTCCAAATAACCCTTTTCCATGCAAGTGAGCCAACCTTTTCCCAAGCCATGAGCAAGCCAAATGAAGTCATGGAGCCATGAATAAGCCATATGCAAGCTATGGGGAGCCCTTTCCACCTCACCATGCCACTTATGGCAAGAAGAGGGGAGCCTTTCCTAAGCCTTCACTAAACCTTTTTAACCCCATTCATGATACACTTTAACCAAAATTGGCCACCTCACCTTGGATGGGGACTTCACCACACATATGAGGCTGACCCAAATGATCTTACATCAGCCCAAATCAAGCCTTGGTGAGTGAACCAAGCCAAAACCATGAATTGACCCAAATTGGACCAAAAATGCTCCTTACACCCATGCCATTTAAATCCTTGACTTTACACATGGCATAACCCAATTGAATGCACCAAGATCAAGCTCAATCATGTGAGTTTTTCTCAGCAAAAAAAACCTTGGTGAATGAACCAAACCAACCCTCATGGCCACCCAAGCTCCACCATAACCTTCCTTATTTAAACCCCACCTCCATGACCAAGGGGAGGAGATGCAAGATTTACCTTGGGGAGACTATGCCAAATTGTTCCCAAAGCTTCTCCAAGCATTTCTAAGTTCAATCAAATCATTTCCAATTGAGGCCTCACCTCTTGGACAAAGGTATCAATTTTTTCTCCTCCAACCGAGCATGTTTTAATTTTCTGTACTTATTCACATGTTTTAAGTATATCATCACCGTTTAGATGTGTGCTACTCAATTAGACGATCATTTTAAAAAAAAATTCATTAAATTTCGTTGAGAATCGAGGGAGATATCAAGGTTTGAAGTTGGACGGTTTTGAGTGAATTGAACAAAGAAAGAGGAGCAGCAGCCGTCCGATCAGGAATGTATCCCACGGACGGCGCTGATGGAGTTGAACGGCAGCTTTATCCGTGAACAGGCAACCACGCCAGCCAATAGCAGCGCGACACGTGTCATTTGAGCGGGAAATGCATTTTTTTTGATTTATTTTTGAACCTAAACTTCAAAAACTCATAACTTTTCATAGAAAACTCAAAAAAATAAAATAAAAATACCCTCTTGCTCACTGAAACTAGGAGAATAATGTGAAAGTGATTTTATATTTATTTGATGCATATTTTATTTTTAATTAATTAAATAGTGTTTTCAATCATTCAATTCTCCATGCATGTATACAACTCATCATAGCATGAGACCATAGGGCTTTTGAAGCCTTTGATCTCGGGAACATTCCCTGAATTTTTCAAGATCATAGGCCATCTCTATAAAGAGTTATGTATTTTCCAAGTTTATGTCACTGTTTGTGGTATTTTAATTCCAATAATTATCATGTTGTGAAATAAATTCTAAGAAAATTTGATAATATTCCTTAGGACCAGAGGACCCTATGAAAAATATATTTTGAGTTAACTCACTTGGAATGACCCTAATTGGCTTAAACACCCAAAATAGATCCCTAATTAATTAGAGCTAAACATACATCAAATTGACTTGAAATCAATTCTCCACTGACCTTTAGGATTAGAGGAACTCAACATAAAAATTTGAGGCCAATTGGACTTGGTTAGCCCTACTAAATGGGTTGATTAAGCCATTTAGTCAATTTAAACTTTAGAAATTCATAACTTTCAAAATACTTTTTAAAAATTCACCAAATTGGTTTTGGAACCTCTCTAATATTAGGGGAATTTAAGAAAATTAAAATTTCAATTTTCTAAAAAAGTTAATTTTTTAATATTATTTTAATATTTTAATAATTAAAAAATAATAAAAATCACAAAAATAATAAAATTCACCAAAATGTCACATTTTGAATTTTAATCACTTAGGAATAAACCCCATATTTTTCTTAGGTCTATTTAGTGAGATATTAAATTTTAAAGCTCTAGGGTAATTTTAAAATTAAAAAAATGTATTTTCTAGCATTTTCACTAAAATAATTATAAAAAATCATAGAAAAATCAAAAAATTGTAAAATTTGATTCTCTGATTTCCTTGATATCAGAGAGATTTTTTAAAAATATAAAATTTATTTTTCAACATTTATTTTATTTTTACATTAATTAACACTCCAAAACTTAAAATAATTATAATAAAAATAATATAATTCAAAAAATCACCAAAATTAGTCCAAGTGGTCCTCTGGTCATTAGAAATGTTCCCTAATTTTCTTAAGGATAGAAACTTTCCCTTGGTCAAGTTATTAAATTTTTCTTGGAAATCTCTATTTTCTACCAAAAATAATTATATAAATAAATTAAATACAGAAAAATCACATTTTCTCCTCTCATGTCTTTATTGACATATGAGTGAAGTCACATAAAAATTTTAGGTTCATTTGAGTTCAATTTAGTGAGTTATGAAATTATTAAGCTTAAAGGGTAAAGTGGTAATTAAAATTTTTAATCCTTAATTAAAACTTTTGGTTTAATAAAAAAATTAACAAGTAAAATATTTGATCCTAATCTGATTTGGATGATTGAAATTTAAATAATTAAAGGGTAGAAACCCATTAAGCAATTTAAAATAATTAAACCTTAATTAAATAATTGATTAAATTTGGAAGAATAATAAAATTGGAATTATTAAAATAGGGATATTATTAGGAAGAGATTTATTCTTTAATTTAAAATTCCCTAAATTAATCATCTCATTAATATTCAATTCTTAATTAAAATGATAACTCAAATTCAAAATATTAAAAGACTTAATCATTAAACTAAAATTAAATTATTAAACTCTTTCAAAAATTTCAATTAAAATTAAAAATAAAATTAAATTAAAAATTAAATTAAATTAAGTAAATTAAATTGGATTAAATTAAATTAAATTAAATTAAAATTAAAAGTTGAATTAAATTAAAGATTAAATTAAATTAAATTAAATAAACAAATTAAATTAAATTAAATGAATTAAATTAAATTAAATTAAATAAATAAAATCAAATTAAATTAAGTTAAACCAAATTAAAAATTAAATTAAATTAAATGAATTAAAATTAAATTAAATTAAATTAAATCAAATTAAATTAAAATTAAATCAAATCAAATTAATTTAATGTAACATCAAATCAAACTAAATTGAATTAAATTGAATTAAATTAAATTAAAACTCAATTAAATTAAATTAAATTAAATTAAGTTGAATTAAATATAACATCACCAAAGATATAAAGAATTCAAAATAAATCTAAAATAACTTGAACACTATTCCAAATTTAAACCCATTAATTGAAATTAAACTAAATCACAAACCATTTGAACACCAATTTACTCTCAAAAGCTTTAGTTATCATAACTCCTAACATGTAATATTAAATGAAATGTTACTTCACTTATAGGACATTTAAATATCCTAGTTCACTCGAGCAAGATAACAAAACTTGAGATTCTTAGACGATTAATTCATTTGTATAATTAAATTCATTTGGACTTAAAACAATTCTAGCAATATTGAAAAGATGTTTAAGATTCTTCTTAAACACTTTCTCAATATGATATGATGTTTATAAGAACAATTGAATTTAATTGTTCTTTAATGAAGAAAATCGTCTTCAAACAAAAACACAAGGACCTAGACGTCATAGGAAATGACTAGCCATAGGATTAGGAATTTGGTAGAAAACCATAACCCTTCCCTTAGCTTTACCTAGGAACTTGCTTAAATATTCTAATTGTGTTTAAGTGCAGCTTGGGATGACGGGAAGACCCTCCAGGTACGCTTTTATTTTATTGCAATTTACCTTATTGCAATTTATTTAATAGCATCGCACTTACTTTTTCTTGCATGATAAACAACTGTTGCATGAAAACCCACACCTTTAGGATAATCCCTAAAACTGAAACCAAAACTAAGTTAAAAGTCATTGCAAGATAAAATTCACCGCCACAACATTTCAAAATATAAAACAACTCAAAATTTAATCACAAACAGAACACAAAACTACAATTACAATTAAATTAAAACGTCCTGTTGGATGATCGAGAATACCTCGGATGATGTAACCTACGTGTTGCTAACGGGATTTCCCACGGTCTAAATGAAAGTGTGGAACTCATTCAGTTAAGTTTAGCAAATTCATTTGGACTAAGTGAATCCGATAAAAATAATGATGCCGGAAGGATGGAACCGTGGGATCTTAACCGTTGTCGTTATAATCAACTTTAAGATTTGTTTTAATTAAAATGTAAAAAACACTTGGAAATTAAGATTTTCTCTAAACCAAAACACTTTTCTCATCCCCTGATTTATGACTTCTAAAATTGAACCTCTGCAACAACAAGGAGCTCGGAGCATGGTGGCGAAGACAGTCCATCATCATCGGCAAAACTCGAGTCTACTTCAAGAAAACTTTCCTAGAATTAAATAACAAAGCCATAGGACTTCGAGGTAGTTTGCCTAGTGCAACATAAATCCTCAACTCTTCGTTAGGCACTTGCATTGCAAATTAAGCCCTAACCGGTCTTAGGATTCCGAGGTAGTCGTCCGGTACGACAATAAACCCTCACATCTTCGAGGCTATTTGTTTGATTTTATCATACAAATATAAGCCCTAATTAATTAAAATTAGCAAGATCAAAACATTTAAATAAATATTAGGACTTTCCTAAACTCAAGCCAAACAATAGGATAGTAGGAAATTACCGAAGTTCGCTTCGAATCCGTGATTTCTCCTACTTTTCTTCCTTTGGATTCCCAAAACAAAATGTTCCAAATTTGATCCATTCCCTATCGAAATTCCAAAATTCAATCCTCGAAAACTTAAACTTTGAAATCCTTGAGAGCAGAATTATTTATTATTATCGAGAGTTTTCTTAGGTGATTCCCATCACTTAAGATGTAATTAACTATAGGGCTTGCCCTTATAGGGAATTTTAAAAGAACCTGTGTAATATAAACCCTGCTTAATTCATTTATATTAAGCAGGGGAACTTGTCGGCTTATAAAATTGGTTCGCAGACCAAACGGATGTCACAAATCTTCTAGTTTATTTAATCGAGCCCCACCATCAAGCAGTGTGTCTATCCTTAGGGATAGATACACGGTTTGTGGTGTGGTATTCGTTTATATAAACTATTTGGGATGTGAGATCAGTTTGATTTCATATCTTAAAAAATTTTTCAAACTTGAAATTATTTTCAAAATCAAATACTACTTTTCAAATTATTTATTTAAACTGAATTAAAAATTCGCCGACAACTTCTGTTAGGCGACCCCTTTTCAAAATAAAACACACAACCTAAAAATATGCCGACATGCGTAGGACAAAGTTCTTTTCTTGATCTGATGAGCTAGCGACCTATCGTCTGGTAGTTTTCCTGTTTGCAGGTAATCTATTAATGACTGTCGCCAATCTTCTGTGTTTTCTGTCTCTGTTGCAACTGATTCTTCTTCTTTTTCTGATTTGTGTATTGTGTCTATGTCGAGCTGTGATAGGACTCGACGTCCGTGAACCGACACTTCCATCGATTCATCTTGCAAGCGGGCAAATTCTTTTGCAAGGCGAGCTAACGCATCTGCTAAAGCATTTTCTTTTCTGGGAATTTTGTAGATTGTCACATTCGGAATCTGTTCCAACAGCTGTATGACATACTGGAAGTATTGCTCGAGTCTTGGTTTTAAAATTCTGTATCGTCCAGCGATCCGTTGAATGATTAACTCGCGAATCCCCGTAGATGTTGATGTTTGTTATCCCCATTCGAATAGTTAATTCCAGATCCGTTATGAGGGCTTCATATTCTGCTTCATTGTTTGTACACGACTCTGTCAAGTGGTAGGAGTATCTTAACATCCCCCGATCCGGTGTTATAAAGATTAATTTTTTTCCTGCCTTACCGGGCACTATCACTTGCGATTCTTCATCTTTGTGTGCTGAAGATGCTCCGTCGAAATATAATTCCCAACGTCGATCATCGGGGTCTTCTAGGCTCATTATTTGTTCATCCGGAAAATCGTCATTGAGAGGAGATTCTGCCGGCAAAGGGTGTGCTCGTGAGGAAGTCTCGCTAAGACTTGTCCCTTTACTGCACGAAGAGGCACGAAAGTTATATCGAATTGCGATGAATATCATTGACCATCCGGCAAGTCTGCTGGAAAGCGTTGGACGAGTCATCAAGTATTGCAATGGATTAAATTTCGAGATCAGGTTGACCTTATGAGAAAGCATGTAGTGCCCGAGCTTTGAGCGGCGAAGATCGAGGCCAAACAATGCTTTTCGATTGCGGGATACCTTATTTCCGTCGAAGTAAACGACGACTTAGGTAGTAAAGAGCATTTTCTTTACCCTCATCATTGACCCAGGCTAACGGGGCTCCGAGAGAGTCGTCTAAAGCCGCGGTATAAAGTATCGATGGTCTACCTAAGACCGAGTCGCTAAGACAGGAGGTGTCATTAAATATTGCTTAATGTCCTCAAAGGCCTTCTCGGCATTTCTCTTCCCAAATAAATTTGGCGTCCTTTTTAACTAATGCCGAGAAAGGCCGACACCTACTGACAAGTTTGAGATAAAGCGTCGAAGATATGCCGACTTCCCTTGAAAAGATCGTAGTTGCTTTAAGGTTTTGGGAGGCGGCATTTCTAAGATAGCTTTAATCTTTTCGCGGTCGATTTCAATTCCACGATGTCGGACAACGAACCCTAAGAATTTCCCGGAGGTGACGCCGAAGGCGCATTTCAAGGGATTCATCTTAAGGTTAAATTGTCTTAATCGTTCGAAAAAAATTCTCAAATCATATAGGTGGTTGTCCTTTACTTTGCTTTTGATGACCACATCGTCCACGTAGCATTCGACTTGATTGTGGATGAGATCATCAAAAATTCTTGTCATCGCTCTCGGTATGTTGCTCCCGCATTCTTCGATCCGAATGGCATCATCGTGTAAGCAATATACTCCGATCGACGTTTTGAATGCTCGTAAGTTTTTCATCTTACGGAGCCATTTTTATCCGGTTGTATCCTGAAGATCCAACCATGAATGAGAATATTTCATGTGTCGAAGCAATGTCGATCATTAATTCAGGATCGGTAGAGGGAATTCATCCTATGGACATGTCTTGTTTAAATCTCTGAAATCCACACAAATTCTGATCTGACCATTCTTCTTCCTAACTGGTACCACATTGGCTAACCAAGTCGGGTATTATTCTTCACGGACAAATTTAGGGTTTATTAGCTTTTTAACTTCAGCTATGACTTGTTGTTCGATTTCTAGACGCATTCGTCTGGGACCTTGTCCGACCGGGACGAGTAGGATCCACTCCTAGCTTATGGATCGCGACCTCCGGAGCTAATCACGGCATCTCATCGTAGCTCAAAGCAAAACAAGTCTTTAAATTCCATTAATAACTTGATTATTTCTTCGGAGTCTTCTTTATTGAGTAAGGAGCTAACAAAGGTAGGTCTAGGCTCTTCGCTAGTACCTAAGTTAACTTCCGTTAACTCATCTATTGTAGATTTAATTTCTTCTTCAAATTTTGGTGGAGCGTCTCCAATTTGTAAATCTTCAAATTCTTCTGTAGTTTCCATGCAGTTTTCATTAGACTCACAAGTGACAACCAAGCAAAATTCAGTATCGTCAATCGATCCTACTGTGCCGAATCCGAGACCATGCTTTGAATTGGGTGGATGACCGGAGTTATTCCATAATTTTTCAAAATGTTGTGATTGACCTTTTGTCCATTGTCGAGGTAAGAAACCACGCTGAATTAAATTTTGAACACAGGGAGAGTACCACTCAAAAGGTAATTCCATTAATTCTGATGAAGTAGCATCTTCAAATTGTACATTATTTTCAGTTTTGAGGAAGGAGCACCACGGTAGAATTTGATTGGCTTTGCACCGCCGCTACGTACCTCTTTGACCACCATACCCTCGATCTTATTAGAATGGATCGGGGTCAGGGTTATAGTACGTACATAGTGGTTAATCTTCTCGTACATCGATTTATATTCTTCATTCTTTTCATCTTCGAGCGGGATCCTGAATTGCGGCTTCTTCCGACTTATTGTCGCTGCTTCTTGTTTGATCTCTTTTTCTTCTTCAGAACTATCTTCCCAATCAACATTGATGGCTGGTTTCCTCTGTCCAACTGTCCTAACGTCTCTGCCACGACCTCGTCCTCGGCCTCGACCTCGGATGCGAGTTGTGGAGAAACCTTCACCATCTCGCCGTAAGGGAGTGGTGAGTGACTGTTGGACTAGAACTTCAGGTTCTTCATCATCCCGGATTTCCTTTGCTTCATTCGTTATGGTATCTCTGGAGAAAATTGTTTTCTTCAGAGGTGCATAATAAGCTGCATCTTCATGGATTCCAATTTCATGTACTGAGAATGGTTGTAAGTCACCCTTGATGCACTGTTCCCCTCCATCGTAGTATTTGATGCACTGGTGTAGGGATGATGGTACCATCCTGTTTTCATGTATCCATGGTCGGCCCAGTAGAGCGTTGAACGACGTCTCTGAATCAATTATGTGAAATTTAGCGGTTGTCTTTGCTAAGTCACCGGTCTTCATTAGCAGTGTTATTGAGCCGAGGGCTCTTTCTCCTTTCTGGTTGAATCCTCTTAATAACATTTTATGTGCTTCAAGCTCGCGAGCATCAATTTCCAAATATGCTAGCGTTCAAAGATTAATTATATTGATTGATGCTCCCGGATCCACCAATACTCGGAGAGTGTAAACTTCCCTATTAGTAATCGAAATGTACAACGGTCGGTTGTGGTCTCGTCGTCCCAGTAGTAGGTCATTGTCTCGTGAAGGTGACACCTCGCTGTTCCTTTAACGAACAAACCTCATCTAAGGAATCTCCAACCATTTGAGCTAAGCAAATTTCTGGATCAAGTAAGGCCTTGATTAGAGCTTCTCTCATCTCCTTTGATAAGATGAGAGCATCGTAGATGCTCAGTTTGGCTGGTAGTTTCCTAAGATGGGCTAGCACGTTGTAGTCCACTTTATTTTCATGTGTCTCAATTTCTTCGTGAATGGGTATCTCTTCTGCCGGGGTTGGTTCTTCCTGAACAATCACCTGCTTTCCTTTGTCCTTTGGACCCATTCTCGGAGGTAGAACTCTTCCACTTCTCAAGTTGACTTCTGTGATTTCTTCTGAATCTAGTATTGAGTTTGCTAGTGTCTCCTCTTGAATCGGAATGACGAGTTCTTCCGGAGTAGCTTCGGAGTCTGAAGGCTCTAACTCTATTGTGACTGGAGCTCCTCGAAACTCACAAATAGATTCATTGCTTGTTGAACTCTCGTAGCCTCCTTGGTGGATGTCTTCTTTGTCATTGTGATCATCGAGATTGTGTATGATTTGAGAATTGTTATTTGTATCGGAATCGATGTCCGGATTAGGTTGGTTGTCGCTAGTTACGTAATCATTAGAAACAGTCAAAACGTAGCCAACGCCATAACCCTTATCAATATAAGATCCCACCGGAGTGGGCAGATAATCATACAGAGTCAGAGGTCCGAGAGATTTCTCCCCCGAATCGGAAACAACTATCCTAGGATAAGCAGCCCTTAGTGTAGCCTTAGGAGTCTCGGTCTTCTCTTCTTCGTCAATTTTCTTCTTTTCTTCAGTCGTCTCCTGTTGAGGTGGTTCTTCTATCGCAAGTGATAGTGCCAACTTGACAGGTTTTGAACTCTGAATTGAGGCTCGCACCAAAGCGGTTTGGATGTGATACAAAATCTTCTTCGAAGACTTTATCCAAGCGGTAGTCCACCCATCACTAGTCGCATAGGGATCTATCGGAACAATGAGATCCGTCGAGATAACATTGAAGGAACCTCCTTTCTGGGGTTCCTTCATGTATTCCTTCGGGATTGTTATGTTCCCTTTTCGAAGATTATCGTTGAGCCAACTTTTGAAGGTAATACAATCTTCTATCTTGTGTCCAAGCATCCGGTGGTAAGGGCAAAAGTTGGGATCACCTTTCTTGTCGACTTCTTCTGGTCTCTTAGGCTCTGACAGTTGGAAATCTGGAGTCTTCATCAGACTGCGGAACATTTTCGGCACTGCCTCATTCTTGAACGGATACTCCCTACTTAGAAGCTCCCTTAACGTACGTTGCGGACGAGGCGGTTGTTCATACTGTTGAGATGACTGATAGCTGGGTCGGGGTTGCTGGTAATTCTGTTGAGGTTGCTTCGCGGCCGTTCGACGATATTTGTATCGGTTTCTTGCCTTTATCGACTGCTGCAACGATCCCGGACTTCTTTTCAAAAGTTTTCACGGGCTTCTGTTTGTCTGTTTTGTCGGTAAAACTTAATTGCTTCGCCTCCTCTTGCAAGCTTCCGACCTTGCTTAACAACTTCTCGAAAGTCTTAATAGTAAATCCCTTGAGGAGAAGTGCTATCAGACCATGAATGCTCTTAAGTAAAATGTCGACTGCATGCTGTTCTTGTAGCTGTGGCTCACACTTCATACTTAGATTCCTCCATCGAAGTATGTAGTCCACCAAGGTTTCGTTAGGTTTCTGCTTCTCTAGCACTAAATCACCTATAGTGATGTGGTGCTGAGCCCCGGCAAATCGCTTGATGAAGAGGTTCTCTAGTTCTGAAAATGTCTTCACCGAACCGTTCGGTAATTCCGCATACCAATCAAAGGCGATCCCCGATGAGCCGTCGACAAATTGTCCGAAGAGTAAGGCATCACTTCCGCCGGCATTGCAACAATCGGCACGAAAATGTGCAACATGCTCGCCGAGGGTTTCCGGTTCCATCAAAGGTCTTGAACGGAGGTGGTACAAAGCCTTTCGGATATTGGACGACATCAAATTCTTCGGGGTAAGGTCTACCCGTCCGAATGGATGTCCCGCTCTTTGATTGTGCCAAGGCTTCTCGCACTCGCTGTTCCACCATGCTCTTAATATCCTTTTCCGAATCATGCTCGTGTTGCATCCTTTTTAATTGATCATCCCCGTTGACGGACGTAATCTCCTTTCCTCCGTCTACAATGTGAATAACTTCAGGGGTGTTTCTCTTTGGGGTTGAACTTGACTCCGGAGAGTGGCTGAGGGCTACGACCATCTCTTCCATCCTTTTGTCATTTGGGCGATCATATCATCTTTCTCTTGAAGCTGCCTCCTCATTACTTCCGGTTCCTCTCTTTCTGCGGCTGAAGGGGCACCTTGTGAAGCTGACGAAGCTCGTGTGTCAACCATGTTAATTTCTGCATATTCATCATCCATGAACTCTGACGAGTCAACTTCATCTCCGAATTTCTCTTATCTTTCCCTTGCTAATCGTCGAATATCAGTCCTTAGCTTTTCCATAGCATCTTCTAGTGGTCTTTTCTGTACATCCTTGCAGTTGTCATGTGATAACTGTCGGGTTTCTTTCTCATGAGTCCCCTTCATTGCGGTAGCGCTCTCTTCGGACTCAAGTCTCCTGACGAGACTTTCTTTCTCAGGTTGTTGTTTTAATCTCAATTGTCCGGTAGTGGGACTCCATACCATCCTTCTAGCGACGGAGGTCCGGGACCGGATGGTCCGTCGGCCAAATGCTGGAAGGTGGTATCCTCCCTAATTTGTAGTCCCGAAACAACGACGAGCGGACTAGCTTTCATTCTTTTATTCGGCTTTTCCGCGGCGATAGCAGGGTTCTACTCGCGGCCCAAGACGGGACTTGGTCGGCACCCGCCCTATCCTTCTTAAAATCTCTGACACATGGCATTTTTCTTTCTTTGCTAACTTTTCTATCAGGGTCTGCAGTCGAGCAAATGGCGTAATTCTAGCCCTTTTCTTAGGGCTATCGTTGTAATATACGGGCTGAGACAATGCGGCAGCAATCTTGCGAACATTTTCTTCATCCTCTGCGGCGGAGAGGGGATGGAACCCGCTTCCTCCCAAAAGTGGTATGTATTCGAGCAGCGGTGTATACTCGGGCGGTTCCGGGATTTCTTCTAGGAAAGCAACTTCGGCGGCTCTGGCTTCTCTAGCAATCCTTCTACTTCTGTTCCTTCTCTGAGTCCGTGTCAGCGATGGAATTCTCGAGCTGGACCCGATTTCAAAAATAGAAGGTTTCACAGGAAGATCTGTACCCTCCACGGTAACAGGTTCACCATAGTTATGAATTTCCTTTCCCTTTAGTCTGACATAAGCTGGGATAGGTGCAGATACAACTAGACCAGTGGGAGTAGCAACAACAGTCCTTCAGTTGGAATCTTCTACAGAGGAGGGAATTCATGAGTTGACTTGAGGTTAAACTCAATCAACGACTTCTCAGTTTCTGGTACTTTGCTTGTGAGTGAAAAGAGAGTGACGTCGGGGATTTTGATGTCGGCGTCCCCGAATCCTTGTCCGAATCGAATAATTCCATTATCAGGCAGTTCATCCTTGAACACGGCCAGGTCGAGTCCGTTGACGAAGGAGAAGATCGGCTTTGGGGCTTCCATTTCGCGAGGCGATTCCAAGTGTTAGTCCTCGAATCGTGCTTCTTCTTGTCGTAAAACTTATGACGAAAAAGAAAGAGTTCGAACACATTTCTGTTTATCTTAGTGTATTTGTGGTATTAAAGGAAAATTATCTTTTTTCGAAAAGATTTGTTCGTTAAGACAGAGAGTTATTAAAAGAAGAAGAATTGTAGGAAGGATAAAATGAATTGATTAGGAACTGGAAAAGGAAGAGAGAGTCTTGTAGAAATTTCTCGACCCGCAAGACCGCTCCTAAACTAATACCTATTGGGGGTCCACCCCACTTCAGAAATGAGGTAAAAGGATCTCGAAACCTCTCTGTTTAGGGGTGTCTAAACAGTGGCTCCTAAATCCGAGAGAATGTTGGCTATACTTGTTCAAGGTAGAAATGAACATAGTATTCCAACGGAAAGAAGGGTAGTTTGATCCACTAAGAACATGGATACACTACCGATTTTTGAAAGCAAAACTATCTGATTAAAAATGGAGAGAGGAATTTTCCTCAGCGGTGTCGCCAGAAATTGTCGGCATATTTTTAGGTTGAGTGTTGTATTTTTGAAAAGAGGTCGCCTACAGAAGTTGTCGGCGAATTTTATCTTGCAATGACTTTTAATTTAGTTTTGGTTTCAGTTTTAGGGGCTACCCTAAAGGTGTGGGTTTTCATGCAACAGTTGTTTATCATGCAAGAAAGGTAAAGTGCATTTGCGAATAAAGTAAATTGCAAGAAAGTAAATTGCAATAAAATAAAAGCGTACCTGGAGGGTCTTCCCGTCATCCCGAGTCGCACTTAAACACAATTTAGAATATTTAAGCATTTAAAGCAAGTTCCTCGATAAAGCTAAGGGAAGGATTATGGTTTTCTACCAAGTTCCTAATCCTATATCTAGTCATTTTCTATGACGTCTGAGGTTCTTGTGTTTTGGTTTGAGGACGATTTTCTTCATCAAAGAACAATTAAGTTCAATTGTTCTTATAAATATCCTATCATATTGAGGAAGTGCTTAAGAAGAATCTTAAACATCTTTTCAATATTGCTTAGAATTGTTTTAAGTCCAAATGAATTAATCGTCTAGGAATTCGAGTTTTGTTGTTATCTTACTCGATAACTAGTGACATTTGAATATCCTATGAGTGAAGTATCACTTCATTTAACGTTCGTTTAGGAGTTATGACAACAAAAGCTTTCGAGGGCAAATTGATGTTCAAATGGTTTGTGATTTAATTTAATTTCGATTAACGGGTTTAAATTTGGAATAGTGTTCAAGTTGCTTCATATTTATTTTTGAATTTCTTTATGTCTTAGGTGATGTTATTTTTAATTCAATTTAATTTAACTTTAATTTAATTTAATTTGGTTTAATTTTAATTTTAATTTAATTTAATTTGATTTTAATTTAATTTTATTCTATTATTTAATTTAATTTAATTTAATTTAATTTGATTTAATTTAATTTAATTTAATTTAATTTAATTTAATTTAATTAATTTAATTTAATTTAATTTAATTTAATTTGATTTAATTTAATTTGTTTTAATTTAATTTTATTTAATTCGATTTAATTTAAATTTAAATTTAATTTTATTTTTAATTTTAATTTAATTGAAATTTTAAAATTGTTTAATTTAAATAATTTAGCTTTAATTTAATTTAATGATTAAGTCTTTTAACATTTTAACTCTTAAATTTGGATTATCATTTTAATTAGGAATTAAACATTATTGAGATGATTAATTTAGGGATTCTTAAATTAAAGAACAAATCTCTTCCTAATAATATCCCTACTTTAATAATTCCAATTTTATTATTCTTCCAAATTTAATCAATTATTTAATTAAAGTTCATTTCAATTATTTTTAAATTATTTAGTAGGTTTCTACCCTTTAATTATTTAAATTTCAATCATCCAAATCAGATTAGGATCAAATATTTTACTCTTTAATTTTATTAAGCCTAAAGTTTTAATTAAAGGTTAAAATTTTAATTACCATTTTGCCCCTTCAAGCTTAATAATTTCATAACTCACTAAATTGAGCTTAAATAAACTTGAAATTTTTATATGACTTCACTCATATGTCAATAAAGACATGAGAGGGGAAAATGTGATTTTCCTGTATTTAATTTATTTATGTAATTATTTTTGATGGAAAATAGG
The DNA here is from genome assembly GCA_022702705.1 of Papilionanthe hookeriana x Papilionanthe teres. Taxonomy (NCBI): domain Eukaryota; kingdom Viridiplantae; phylum Streptophyta; class Magnoliopsida; order Asparagales; family Orchidaceae; genus Papilionanthe; species Papilionanthe hookeriana x Papilionanthe teres. The sequence goes on along the minus strand of CM040433.1, from coordinate 26,989,586 downwards.
GATTTCCAAGGAAAATTTAATAATATGACCAAGGGAAAGTTTCTGTACTTAAGAAAATTATGGGACATTTCTAATGACCAGAGGACCACTTGGACCAATTTTGGTGATTTTTTGAATTATATTCTTTTTATTTTAATTATTTTGAATTTTGGAGTATTAATTAATTTAAAAATAAAATAAAGGTTGAAAAATGAATTTTATATTTTTCAAAAATCTCTCTCATATCAAGGGAATCAGAGAATCAATTTTTACAATTTTCTGATTTTTCTTTGATTTATTAGAATTATTTTAGTGGAAATGCTAAAAAATACATTTTTTTTAATTTTAAAATTACCCTAGGGCTTTAAAATTTAATATCTCATTATAGAGGCTTAAGAAAAATATGAGGTTTGTTCCCAAGTGATTAAAATTTAAAATGTGACATTTTGGTGAACTTTATCATTTTTGTAATTTTTACTATTTTTTAATTATTAAAATATTAAAATAATGCAAAAAATCAACTTTTTTAGAAAATTACAATTTTATTTTTTTTAAATTCCCCTGATATCAGAGAGGCTCCAAAACCAATTTGGTAAATTTTTTAAAAGTATTTTGAAAGTTATGAATTTTTAAAGTTTAAATTGGCTAAATGACTTAATCAACCCATTTAGTAGGGCTAACCAAGTCCAATTGACTTCAAATTTTTATGGTGGGTTCCTCTAATCCTAAAGGTCAGTGGAGAATTGATTTCAAGTATATTTGATATATGATTAGCTCTAATTAATTAGGGACCTATTTTGGGTGTTTAAGCCAAATAGGATTATTCCAAGTGGATTAACTCAAAACCTATTTTTCCTAGAGTCCTCTGGTCATAAGAAACATTACCAAATTTTTCTAGAATTTATTTCACAACATGCTAATTATTGAATTTAAAATACTCAAAACAACAACATGAATTTGAAAAATCAATAACTTCTCATAGGGATGGCCTCTGACCTTGGAAAATTCAGGGAATATTCCCAAGTTCAGAGGCTTCAAAAGCCCTATGGTCTCATGCCATGGTGAATTTACTATATGCATGGAGAATTAAAACAATGCAGAGGGTAAATAAATCATTAAAAATAAAATACTTGATGAAATTAAATGATTTCTTTTCCACATTATTCTCCTCATCTCTTACCGAAGCGAGAGGGTATTTTTATTTTATTTTTCTGATTTTCCTACACAAAGTTATGCATTTTTGAAGTTTAGGGAATTAAATAAATAGAAAAATAACCTATTTTTCTATTTATCCGCGCGGCGCCAGCTCAACCTAGGCACCTCCGAAACGCCGCGTGTAGTCTTCTGATTCGGCACCTCCATCCAACTCAGCGCTCCGGGGGCCCGCTGTATCGTTCCGTCTCCTCATCCGGCGCGATCCTGGCCGTCTGTCCGCGCGTGTATTAAAAGAACGACATCCGTTCATCGTCCCCAAGCCTCCTAGCCCAAGAACCATCCACACTAAATCCCTAATATCTCACTCAATACTTAATGGATTTTCGTGTTCTTGTGCTCTATGGATTCGTCTTGAAGAGACGAATACATCTATACGATGATCATGCATTGAAATTAAGGCATTTGAAATGGAGAATCTCCAGAAGCTCGAGATAAAGAGTTAGCTCATACCTTTGCTCAGAGAAGTGTGGCTTCAATCTGAGGGTTGTGTCACCTTTGATTGGGTCCCAGCAAGCTCCAGATGAAGTCTCACGGTCGCAGTGAATTGTCTAAGTATGATTTCGACCAAGCCCGATCACAAAGCTTGGAGTACGGAACGGATGGGTGGCCCGGAGAGGGGGCTTTATTTGGTGGACTTCTTCCCTTGGTCTAGTGAAGGTGTAGGAGAGTTTAATTTGAATTTGGTGGAGAATTGGGAGATGTCCTGGTTTTGGGTGGAATTTTAGGCTGAGAAATTGAGGCTATGTTGGTGGGGATTAGGGCAAATTGTCACCTGGGGATCAAGCTCGCTCTAAGTATGGAGAGTGGTCCGGAGCAATTTTGGCGGGGTTTCGGTAAGGTCCGGTTCGAGCACCTCTCATGGCCGAGAGGAGGTGAGGTTTAAATAGGAGAGGGTGGAGGGCCTCCAGGGGGTTTAAGGCTTGGGATCGACTGCTTAGGTCGAGGGAAGAACAACCATGATGGCCATTGGGCATGGGGCGGCTCGACGAAGTGGGAATTCCAAACTTTGGCTCACATGGGTGCTCTCGGCCCGGTGGTTTCCGACGAGCCGTGGTAGGCTGGCCGGCCGGGGTCGGGTCACCCTCGAGGTCGGGGAGGTCGGGAGCGAGGCTTAGTGCGATCAATTGGCCATGGACATGTGTAAAGGAGTTGAATTGAAATGGAATGGGGGGAAGGCTATTTTGGGTTCAAATGAGTCAACCCATGGTTTTGGGCTAGGTTCACCACCCAAGGCCTGGTTTTGGGCTGAAAAGAGTCACTTGGGTCTGCCAAGAGAAAATGGTGTGGTCTCCATCCATGGTGAGGTGGCTAAGCATGGTTTAGTGTGTGACATGCTTAAGGTAAAAGGGGTTTAAGAGGGTTTAAGAAAGAGATCCCCTCTCTTTCCATTAATGGTTTGGTGAGGTGGAAAGTAGATTCCATGGCTCTCATGGCTCCCATGGGGCTCATGCATGGCTTCATGGCTCCATTTGGCTTGGGAAAAGTTGAGTCAACTTTCATGGAGAAGGATTTTGTGAATTTTGGCATTTAGGGGTGATTTGACATGAGGTTTGATTTGGAATCATTTGATTATGGAATTGGAACTTAGGGAATGACTTTGATTAAATGGATTGCAAATGAAAATGTCATATGGGCTTTAGGGTAGATTTTGGGCTCTTTGAAATGGTTTTAGATGGGCTTTTAAAGTGATTTAGGAAAGTGGGTTTTTTTTTAAAAAAAAATGGACTTTAGGATGAAAGTTTGGTAAAGGCTTGGGACAAATAATTGTTGGGTTTGGTTTAGAGATGTTTCATGAGTGATTTGGAATAGATTTGAGATGGTTTGGGCTTGAATTGGGTTGGATTTGGGTTCACTTGGTACATGGGCCAATGTGAGTCAAATTAGGCTAATTTGGGCCAATGTTGGGCTAGGGTTGAAATTGATGTAAAATTAATGTTGTGAAATGTTTATGGGAGTGTTTCAAAGAGGTTTTGGCTTTGGTTGGGTTTTGATTTTGGGGTTTGGGCTTATTTGGGTTAGGTTTGGGTTTAGGTCCAAATTAGGCTTTTTAGCTTTGGGTTGAATTTGAGTGGGGTTTGGATTCAAATTTTGGGCAAATCATGTTAGTGTTTTTCTTGTAGGGGTGTTAGGGAAGGTTTAGAAAAGATTTGGGGTTAATTGGAGTTGAATTGGGTTAGTTTAGGCTAGGTTTGGGTCATGGGTCCAAATTAGGCTTTAAGGCCAAAAGTGAAATTGGATTCTAATGTCAATCAAATTGGACTTAGATTTGGTCCAGATTGGTGTTTGGAATGTTGAATTGAAGTTTAGAATTGAATTGGACCAGAATTTGGGTCAATTGGGTAGGTTTGGCTTGACTTGGGTTCATTTTGGGTTAAAATGGGTCAAATTGGGGGTTTTGACAAAAGTTGGGCAAATTGACAAAATTAGCCCATAGTGTAGTTGATCAAAATGAAATTGGGAATATTTGAGATTTTTTGGAATTTTCTGGGAATTTTCTGAATTTTTGGATTTTTGGGTCAAGAGGGGTATTTTGGGTATTTGGAGGGTATTGGGAGGTATTCTTGGAATTTTTGATATTTTTGGCTATGGATGATCAACTTGATTGGTGAGGAAATGTTCAAGGTTAATTTTGGGGAATTTTGGGTGATTTGGAAATTTTGAAAAATTTGGGTAATTTCAAGGGCTTTGGGTAGGCTAGGCGGGTGTAGGGTCCCGGGAGTCAAAAATTGAAAATTTGCATAATTGAAAATTTGAAAAATTGAATATTGAGTAATTGTAAGTGGAATGAAATCATTTTGGTTGATCCATGAAGCCATATAAAGCCCACATGAGCCATGAAGGGACTCATTTGAGGCATTCACTATGTTGTTCCTAACCCTCTTAGCCAAGGGCTTAGGGGTTAAGGACCATCCATGTGAATCACCTTCATGAGTCAGGAGGTCAAGTTGGGTATGGGTGTGGTCTTAGGAGGTGTGTGAAAGTGTAGTGTATAAGTGTAGTGTGTGTGTAGGTCAGCCCTTCACTGCACCGAGCCACCCGGGCGATCCTAAGACCAAAAAATCCTATAGGAACTCATCCTTTAAACTTCCACATTTGATCTCAACCCTCTAGGTGATTAGGGGTCTACAATCAAGTTTGTGGAGTTTGCAGGGAGTTAATAAGTGGTTTGAATTTCTAAGTGGTGGTGGGTCCCAATTCTAATCCTCTAGGATAGTCAAAGGAAAAGCCTAAGGCTAGATCCTAAGTACTAAAGAGAGAAGAGAAGACCTCATCAAAAATGAGGTCAACAGGGCTTAAAGCCGATCCTTGATGTAAACCAACAGAAATAGTAAAATATTTGGTCAATCCTCCTTCAGTTCGAACACATGTAACAACTCTAGCATACATATCTTTAATGACTTGAATATAAGTCATATCAACATCTTTCTTCTCAAGGACTCTCCAAAGGACATCTCTAGGAACCTTATTGTAAGCTTTCTTTAAATCAATAAAAATCAAATGTAGATCCTCCTTATTATCTCTGTACTTCTCCATCAAACCTCTCAGTAAATGTATAGCTTTCATGGTAGGCCTGCCCGGCATAAATCCAAATTGATTATGAGAAACCTTCGTAATACGTCTTAACCTATGTTCAATTACCCTCTCCCATAATTTTAAAGTATGACACATCAATTTAATTCCTCTATAATTTGCACATTCTTGTGCATCCCCTTTATTCTTAAAAATGGGGAGCAAAATGCTCTTTCTCCACTCCTCAGGCATCTGTTTAGTTTTTAAAATAATATTAAAAATCTTAGTAAGCCAGGAAATCCCAAAATCACCTAAACATTTCCACACTTCAATTGGGATATCATGAGGTCCTACAGACTTTCCCCCCTTAGTTTTCTTTAAAGCCTCATCAACTTCTTTTTTACTAATGCGACGGTAAAAATGAAAAGTTTTATTATTATTAACGATATTAAGATCACTAAGGTCGATCGTACTTTCAGCATCTTCATTAAAAAGTTTATCAACATAACTTACCCACCTATGTTGAATATCTTTTTCTAAGAAAAACACTTTTTGATTTTCAACTTTAATACACTTTACTTGAGTTAAATCTTTACTTTTCTTTTCTCTTTGTTTGGCTAGTTTATACATATATTTTTCACCGTCCTTAGTGTCTAACATGTTATAAAAATCACTAAAAATAGAATTTTTAGCGTCACAGATTATTCTTTTAGACTCCTTGCGGGTCGTTTTATATTTTTCCCAGTTCTCTACGTTTTTACATTTTAACCAATTTTTATAACATAACTTCTTATATTTTATCTTTCTTGCACATTATTATTCCACCACGAACTATTTTTATTTATAGAAACTTTTTCTTTTGATTCTCCAAGTACATCTTTAGCCACTTTTTTAATAGTATTAGTTAATTTTTCCTACATAGCATTCACGTCTTCATGGACATCCCAAATATTTAAATCTTGAATTTTACTCATAAAAATAATTTTATTTGTGTCTTTTAGGTGCCCCCATCTTATTCTACGTTGTTGGAACCTAGTATTCTTTATTTTACAGCTCTTCATCTTAAAGTCAAGAACTAATAATCGATGTTGGGTACTTAATTCCTCACTTGTAATGACCTTACAATCCTTACAATCTCGACGATCTCTTCTTCTCATAAGAAAATAATCAATTTGTGTTTTATTAGATCCATTCTTATAAGTAATAAAATGATCATCTCTTTTCTTGAATAAAGTATTAGTAATAATCATATCATACGCTAAAGCAAAATCTAAAACGGCTCTACCTTCTTCATTAATAGCTCAATAACCATAGCCAGCATGAATATTTCTGAAATCTTCTACCACTCTACCGACATGTCCATTTAAATCTCCTCCAATAAAAAATTTTTCTTCAAGGGGTATCAAGTGTATTAAGTCTTCTAAATCATTCCAGAATTTAACTTTAGAGCTTATATCTAAACCAACTTGAGGAGCATAAGCACTTATAATATTAAAAATCTTAGTATCAATAATAATCTTAAGTGCTATAATTCTATCTCCAACTCTATTAATTTTAACAACATTATCTTTCAAACTCTTATCTATAATTATACCTACACCATTTCTAGTACGACTCTTACCAAAATACCATAGTTTAAAACCTAAGTTATCAATCTCCATAGTTTTTTCTCCAACCCATTTAGTTTCTTGAATACATAAGATATTTATCTTTCTATGTATCATAATATCAACCAATTCCATTAATTTACCATTGAGAGTACCTATATTCCTAATACTAGTATCATGGACAAACTTCTTTACCCGCATCTGTCTGTAATGTGGGAACCCTTGCTTACTTGACACTACACCCGGGCGCCGGTGTAGCGGCTCTTGCACACTTTCCACTGTATTCAATCCATACAGTGCCTCGCTTCTAGGGGATGCCCTAGCACTTACACAATGATCAAAAGGATTCATGTCATGATTTTTTTTCGACAAGTTTTACGCTGGCTGTCGACTACCTAACGCAACCCTCCACTTTTCACATCCAGGCTTGGGACCGGCAACGACAGTGTTACTTAAAATGCATGCTAATACAAAAAAAAAAAAAAAAAAACTCAAATGGTAGATTGTATTGGAACAAATATTCATAAAAAAATTTTCATGAAAAGAAGTCATAGATAATACGCCCATCTATCTAAAAAAACTCTCAAAAGATATAAACCCCTATAAGTAAATGATTTATGTGTATAAAATTTTTAAAACATATGAATTAATATATATATATATATATATTGTTTATTCATTTAAAGATAATAGTAACTCTTGTTGATTCAGATGCCTTAATGAGTAATTGATGCTAGGTAAGATCCTTATTTTTTATAAACAAGCTTATTGTTAAAATTTAAAATGGGAGTGAAAAATTTCTTAACTATTAATTAATGGATTAAATTAGTTATTATGGTTAATATATCTTTTTACCAATTGAAATGTCTTACTCTAATATATGTTTATAATAAAGTTTGAAGGTTCCACATAGTCAAAAAATATATGAAGGGTATTTGTCAGTCTTTTTAAAAAGATTTGATTTAAATTTAATGTTTATATATAATTAGTAAAATATCATTTTAATTTAAAAATATAAAATCAAACTGATCTCATATATGCAATAGTTTAGATAAACGAGCACAATATCACAAGCAATGCATCTATCCAGTGGAATAGACACACTATTTGATGATATGACTTGATTAAATAAACTACAGAATTTATGACATCTGTTTGGTCTGTGAATCGTTTATATTGGCCAACAAGTTCCCCTATTTAATACAAATATTAGATAGGGTTTATATTACTTAGGTTCTAAAGTTCCCTATAGAGGCAAGCCCCTATAGTTAATTACATCCTAAATGATGGAAGTCAATTAAGAAAACTCTCGATAAAGATCAGTGATTTTTCTCTCAAGAATTTCAAAGTTTAAGATTTTCAAGGATGGACCTGGAAATATCAAATGCGATAGGATCAAATTGGAACAGTTATTTTGGAATCCAAGGGAATGAAAGGTAGGGGATGTCACAAACACGAGGGAGAACCTCTGGTGACTTCTCAGACTATCTTATTATTTGGCTTTGATTTTGGAAATTATTCATTGTTTCAATCCTACCAATTTTATTTGTTTAGGACTTATGTTTGTATGATATAATCATACAAAATAGCCTGAAAGATAGGAGAGTTTATATCATAAAGAACGACAACCTTAAAATCCTATACAGAGTTAGGTCTTAAATTGAACAACATGATTGTGCAAAGGACTAAAGATAAAGTGAAACTTATGTTGTTCTAGGTAAACAACCTCAAAGTCCTGTGGCTTATTATTTATTTCTTTCTAAGTAGAATTGTTTAGCTGTTGAAGATGGTCATGCTGCCCACGGTACTTGCTCAGCGCTCCTCGTTGGAGTAGGTTTAGTTTAAAAAAGTGTCAATTGAAGGGATGAGAGAAGTGTCGTCTTTCAGATTTCAAGTTTTCTAAGGTGTCAAGTTTAATGTCTTAATTTTTATTAGGCAGAATTTCAGTTGATTATAGCGACACTAGTTAGGATCCCACGGTTCCGTCATTCTAGCACCACTATTTTCTTCGAATTCACTTAGTCCAGATGAATTTACCAAATTCAATTGAATAAATTCAAAAGTTTCATTTAGACCGCGGGAAATTTCGTTAGCATCCGTAGGTTACCTCATCTGAGGGATTTTCGATCATCCAAAGAGATGTTTTACTTTAGTTCAATTCTTGTTGTTTTGTTCTGTTTGTGATTAAATTTTGAGTTGTCTTATATTTTGATTGTTTTGAATTAATTTTTGGCATGCAAGTTGAAGTAGAGCAGTGTACATCTCAATAAACATAAATGCCTACCTGGTAGTCTTCGAGTGCACCGCTGAGAGTTTAACATTTCAAACAGTTATAACAGAAAATAAAGCTCAATGATTTAAATTTAGTGAGGGAACCAATTTCATAACTTGGTGGATCCCTAAGTTGTATTAAGGATGATTTTCTTGAGAAAAGAACAATGAAATCTAATTGTCCTCTTAAATATCCCATTAAGCTGAGAAAGTGCTTGACACATGACTCTAAACATCTTTTCAAAACTTTTGGGACCGTTTAGAGTTCATTTGGTTTCATTGTTAAGTTCTATTAGCCACCCATATTAAATTAGGTTTATTAATAGTATTTTAATCCATAATCAGTGAACTTAGATGTTTTAATATATATTGAGTGGGGTAAAATTCATTTGATGTTTCCTTAATGAGTTATGTGAGTGAAGGTCTCTAAGGGCAAATTCAATTATTAGGGGACTTAGATAATTTGATTGAGGTTGGGCTAGTACTATTTTCAAGATGTTTGTAAATGGTTAGGTTTCATTTTCTAAATCTTATTAATTGAAGTTTGGATCAAATCTGGTTCACTAACCAGCCCTTTTAAGCTCCTATGGTTAGATTTGTAATTTAAAGGAATATTAGGTTAAGTAACACTTGATGTCCATTAAGATGTTATTATCATCAAACCATTGATTAGGGACTTCTAATTAATGAGTTATAATCTTTCTAGGTCAAACCCCTTACTTTAGGATCATCAAATTTGACTAACTTCCTAAATTTTAATAATTTAAGAAATTACAACTTTACCCTTAAAGTGGAAAAAATGGTGAATTGGATTCTACCTTTTAATCTCTTACGTTTCAATCATGTAGGAAGTTTAATTAAGATTGTTCATTGCCCATTTACTCTTTCATTAGAACTGAATGTTAATTAGGGTTTAAATTCCATAATTTCCCCTTCTACCCTTCCAGGCTTATTACTTCATAACTTTTAAAATTTAACTCAAATGACTGTAAAATTTTTATGTTACCCCACTCATGGGTCAAGCAAAATATCTGAGAGGAAAATGTGATTTTTTTTATTTTTATTTTATTTTTATAATTATTTTAATGCAAAATTGGGTATTTTCCATGTTAATTTAATAACTTAACCAAAGTAAAATATATATCCTTAAGAAAATTATGGGAGTTTTAGTGACCATTTAAACCAATTTTCATGATTTATTGAGTATTCTTTAATTATTATAGTTATTTGTTGATTTTGAGTATTAATTAAATATAAAATATAATTTAAGTGGAAAATTAAGTTTTATATTTTTATTAAATCTCTATGAGTTCAAGGAATCTAGATAAATAAATTTTTTTTAGTGATTTTTCTCTGATTTATTGTAATTATTTTAATACAATATTAAGGAAAATCTACATAAGAGAAAAATCAGGAGGTCAAATTAATATCTTCACTTAGAAAATTAGGAAAATTATTAAAATTAGGCTTTGCCATGTTAGATGTGTTCTCTAACTTTGGAAAAATTAGAGAACATCCTTAATCATGTGAGGAATAAAAGCTCCAAATTTCACATATTTATGATTATTATTTATTTAGTTATGATTTAAATAATTTATGGAGTATTTAATTATTTTAAAAATAAAAATAAATATAATATTTTAATTTTTAGTCCACATTATTTTCTTTTATTCATTGAGCACAGGAGTATTTTTATTTTATTTTTAAGATTTTTCTACACCAAGTTAAGCTTTTTTAAAGTTTATGTATTTATTTCAATAAATAAAAAAAAATGCTATTGATCCACTTATCCACCTCTGCGCCCTTTCAAGATTCAAATTTTAATATCACATACATGACACATAAAATTTAAATAGTGTATATGTAAATATGAAAGTTTTCTATTTTTGTTGTGAATATTAAGTTATTCTTTGTCTCTTCTTTTTTTGTTGTACATGTGGATGCCTAAAGTCTAGATTGGTAACATGTGAGCCTAAATTTTTTTTTTGTGGTTCAAATGACTAACCTAAAGTGAACATGAAAGTTGACCACGCAAGTAAAATTGCATATATGAAGCACGGATCCAATTGACAAATATATAAGTATTAAATTCAAATGATGCGCATGTGTAATAAGTAACATGCATGTGTAACATGGGTTTTAACAATGAACACGCTAGAGATTGAAACTACATAAGAGATTTCCTATGAATGCCACATAATCCTCATTTTATTTACACGTCTAAGGCTTAACATTTAACTTCTACACTTATACCACCAAGGTTTTCACTATTAGGTGTTGCATATGTAAATATGTGAAAATAGGATGATATACATGTCGATGTATGCATGTCGATGTGAACATTTAGGTGTTAAACGTGTAAAGCTTGAGAATGAGTGGTATATATGTAAAAGTTCTTCTCGGAAGATGTTAGGTATGTAAATATGTAAGACGAAAATGGTATGGATGTAACTTGCTAAAGTTTAGGCATTAAATACATAAACATAGAAGATTTTGGTGGTATGGATGTAAAATAAAAAAGAAATGAGAGTGAGAGAGCTCACCTTGAAGAAGTAGCTACTTCGTCGATGGTTGTTGGAGCTCCGATGAGAGGGGGAGTGAGGTTCGGTTGGCTTATGGAGAATGAGTTTTCTTTTTTTTTTGAAGGAAGAGAGTGGAGCTTCGGTTGGGAGAGCAAGTGAGTAGAGGAGTTGGGTAGCTTCTTGGGGTGTGGGGAGGGGAGCTTGGGTGCTTGCGTGGTTAGAGTTGTGGAGAGGAGTTGGAGATGAAGTGTGTAGGCTTGGTTGGAGAGAATGAAAAAGAGAGTGGAGTGGAAGAAGTATTGGAATAATAAAAAGAAATTCTAAAAAAAAAAAAAAAACTCTCATACCAAATCATGAGCTTAAATAGAACATTATGTGAAGTTATTTAAAATTTTATTTCTTTTTTTTATTCTTTGATATTTTATATATTTATTATTATTATTTTGTCATTTCATGTCATGTGAGCTTGATTTATATTATTTTTATTTTATTATATTTATTATATTTTTTGCATTTAGTGGTCATGTGACTTTGACTTGATTTAGAGGGAAGTGGACTTGGCTCACTTTTGTGTACTTTTGGTCCATGTCATGGAAATGAATTGTACCCACTTGTCATGAAGAATGAGCTTTTATGGGAGCTTGGGTGGTGAGGTCTATGAAACATGAGAAATGTTAAGTACTTTAAGTGGAATCATTAAAGAGAGTCCTCCCTTTGCCACTTAGGGAATGATTCATGGCATGGCTAAGGTGGCTCACATGTGGCTTGGGTAAGGCTTCATGGCTTGCATATGACTTGAGTAATTTTCATGAAAATGAATTTTTGGGAATTGTGGCATTTTAAGGGGTGTTATCTTGAAACCAAAATTTTAAAAATTCAAATCATGAACTTGGGACTTAGGGCTTGATTTTGATTAATGGATGATGAAAATATTTCATGTCATGTTGGCTTGGGTTTATTGGGCTTTTAGATTTTAAGCATGATAGGCTTTTGAAATTTGGTAAAGTGGGATTTGGGCTTTTAAAATGATGAGCTTTTAAAAAGATGTGCTTTTAAGATGAAGGGATGATGGGCTTTTGAACTTATTCATGAAGGGCTTGAATTTGGGCTTTTGCAAATTGATCATGAGTATTTGAAATTGAGCTTGGGAATATTTCATGATGAATTAATAAATGGAGATAAAAGGTTTGAATAATTTGGAGATTATGATGAATTGGAGACAAATTTGGGAATTTAGGTGAAAGAGAGGTATTTATGGTATTTTAATAAAAATTGGGTATTTTGAGAATTTTGAGGAAATTGTTGTGTTTTGGTCAATTTGGATGGTTTGATGTGATTTGATATGATTCTTGGAGAGAATTTAAGGATTTGGGCAATTTTGAGAATATTAGGGTTTCAGGTGCATTTTGATAATTTTGGGAAAATTTAGGCGGCAAAGGGCTAAAGTTTGGATATTTTGGGATTGATTGGGCTAGGTGATCATACAAGCCATGTAGCCTTTCTCAAAGCCACAAGATCCATGGGAGATCTCATTTTGGATCATCCACATGTTGATCTTAACCATCTGAACCAAAGGCTAAGGGCTTAGGACCATTCACATGAGTTTCCAAAAGGAACTAAAACATAAGTTAAGTGTAAGTGATCTTAGGGTTTGAGGTCTGTGAGAAATTTGGTTCAAGTGTAAATGTGGGGTTCAAGTGTGCAAACCTGACCAAAACCAAGCCACCTAAGGTTGTCCTAAGTTCAATCATTCCAATGGGAACTCATCTATAAGCCTCCACATGTTGGTCTTAACCTTCCAAGTGGTTTGGAGGTTTGTGACCATCCATGTAGGATTTCTAGGAAAGTTAGGAAGTGGTTCAAATTTCTAGGTGGTGGGCTCAATCTCTAGTCCTCTAAGATACTCAAGGGAAACCCTATGGCTAGATGCTAAATACTAAGAGGAAGTTTGGACCTCACAAAAAACGAGGTCAACAGTACTCTCTTATAAGGAGCAAGTTCTTTAAGACATAAAACCGTTACTACGTTTTAGTTTATAAGTCATCATTTTAATCTGATTAATATCTAAATCTTCACATATGATCTTAAGGGAATGTTATGAGGCATATGATTAACATGTTTTTTCTTGGCGCAATCAATAACATTTGATACAATATCGAAACTAAAAAAATAGTGGATCATATTTTCCATCCCTAGATTATATTTGTATAAAATATATAATTCTTCCTTTTTTCCATAAATACTTTCTAATTGTTGAAATATAGACCTTTTAATGAGGTTTATTTTGACATCTTTGATGAAAAAAAAAGAAGAATGATGACATATGTTACCATGAAAAAAAAAGGTGTGGTGCCCGTGCCCTTGGGCCCATATACGTTTGTTTCCGGTTTCAAAAACTGAAAACTCGATAATGCAACACTAAAAGGTTAGTGCCCAGGTTCCTGTAATAGAATTTTTATACTTTGGTGTTTATATTTCATTTTCACTATCAGAAGGCATACGATCACCGCGATAAGAATAACGTGTGAGCGAGTGTGTGTGTTGGATTTCTATTTTTGCTTATGTGAAAGAGAATAAAGATAATATCTGAAACTTTCATAATTTTAGAGAGGCTTAAGTGTGATGTAATTTACTATATTCTCCTCATTATTTTATTGTAGAATTCTTGGTTTAGTGATCCTTCATGATATTTTCCCTTTGTCGAAGTTCTTCACGTTAAATGTTTAGTTTTTATGTGTATTCTTATTTGTGCGACTCTGCTCAAAGTTTTGCTTTGAATCTCTCGAATTAGTTTTTATATCATAATCATATATCTCCTACAATAAGTGGTATCATAACAAGATTTTCTAAAAATCTTTCGTTAGAGTGGGAGCATTGGCCGAGGAAGTGAAGTATAAAGTGGAGAAGTTCAATGGTTCAAATTTTTTTTTGAAAAAATTATAAATTAAAGGTTTATTGTATCACAATAAACTGTATTTTTCACTAGATAGAATCACCAAGAAGTCAGAAAAACTCTGGATTTGATCCAACTTTTGCTTTTCTAATTTGTTGCTTTCAACATTGAGATTGAGAAAAAATATTATTGATTTCATGAATGCACTAATAAAAATGTGTGAGAAGATATCAACTTCAAATAAAATTTTTATTATTAAGAGATTATTCAATATAAAAGTTGGATGGTAGTTCAGTAGTTGAAAAATTGAATAACTTTAATAATGTGGAAAACCAATTGTGTTATGTAGGCATCATGTTCGATGACGAGATTAGAGCACTGTTAATCAAGTCCTCATTGTCAAATAGTTGGGATGGATTAGATATTCTGTTGAGTAAATCTTCAAGTAACATTAAGTTAAACGTTAATGTTATTGTGGGGTAGATGTTGAATAAAAAATCTGTAATAAGGAAAGCAAAAAAACTTTAAATTCTTCTATTAATGTTGAATCTAGAGAAAGAAACCAAGATATAAACATAAACATGGAATTATTTAAGTATAGAAGAGGAAATTATAGGTCAAGATGAGGAAATAACAAAGGTGAATACTAAAACTACGGGAAAAAAGGCCACATCAAGAAGGATTCCAAAGCTTCAAAGAAGGTTGATGGTGGAAGTCCAGATAGAAAGATCTCTAAATATCCCAACAGATGAAATCCAATGCAACTCCCTTATTTTATCCTTTGATAGTGATGAATTATGGATATTGGATTCAAGTGCCTCTATTCAAGCTTGTCCCAATAAAGATGCATTCAAAAACTACTCTTAAAGTGATCTAGGGAAGGTTTATTTGGAGATGACAAAACATGAAATATTTTAGAAAATGGTGACATTGATACCAGATAGTCAAATTGACCAGTCTGAAAGTTGAATGAATTTAGACATGTTCCATGTTTAAAAGGACATTTAATTTTTATGTTTTAGGTTACAAGTTCAGGTTGTTTGACTATTTTCTCATGTGATTCGTAGGAAGTGATGAAAGGGGTAATGGTGATGACTTAAGGTAACATTGAAGACACTCTTTTTTTTATCAATAAGATGTATAAATATGTTAGTTTTACTAGAACAAAAGATGATGTAAGTCGCTACAGGCTTAGTTATGTGAGTGAGAAAGGTATGAAGTCCCTCCTTTTCAAAAACAAACATGAAGGTGTAAATTCTTTATATTTTTGTGAAGATTGTATATATGTCAAGTGAAAGAAGGATAAATTTTCTAAAATTTGGTCAAAGGTGAAGTCAAAAAAATCTGGAGTTAGTGCATAATTATGTATGTGATCATAACCCAATTCAATCTATTAAAAGTTCTCTAAAAATACTTCATTGTCAATGGCACAAGGCAGGTACGGATGCATTCCTTGAAACATCATTTGATATATCTGATGTTTAAGAAGTGGAAAGCAGTGGTTGAGAATGAGAGGTTTGAGATTGAAGTGTCTCAGATTAGAAAATAGTGATGAGTATCATAATCATAGGCTCCAAAGTTATTATGCTTCAAGAAGGATCAAATATGAGTTCATTGTTCCAAAGACACCACAACAAATTGATATTGCAGAGCGTATAAATAGAATCGACATAGGGCATGCGAGGAGTATGAGATTGCACACTGCCTTTTCAATGTGAGTTAGATCTTAAGGTTACATATGATTATTTCATTGTCAACTATAGAAACTGAGTGTATTACTATCCTTTAGGCAAGGAAATGATCTAGTTACAATATTGGCTGAATTGGGCAAGGAGCAAGAGAATTGAAAGTTTCATAGTGACAGTATGAGTGCTATTTATCTAGCAAAAAATACCATATTTTATGCTTGAATGAGGTACATTCAGCTAATGTATCATTTCATTCATTCACTCCTAGAAGATGGTCAATTATCTTTGGAGAAGATACACAAAGTTCAAAATTCTGCTCATATGTTGACTAAGGTTGTTACTGTTATTAAATTGAATCTATGCTTGGCTTTAGTTCAATTTTGGAAGGTTTTGAGCCACACTACTATACATTACTATAAGGATGTTATAGATTTGGAGGAGTGGAATTGATTTCAATCAGTCTCCAAGTGGGAGATTGTTATTTTATGTAGCCTAATTGGCGTAGTTGATGGGTTGTTTGAGTGCCTTAGTGTTTGAGGTGGCACCCCTTCTCCTAGAAGAAGTGCCACAACCTTCTAGGCATGAGAAATAGAGCCTTTGACAATCTGACACCTCCACACCAAGATACATTCATTTCTAGTTTTTAGAAATAGAGAACTCGACAATCCAAGTGCTAAGGTTGGCGCCCAAGCTTCCATAACCGAATCTCTAAAATTTAGTATTTTTATTTTGATTTCACCGTGGGAGAACATACGATCACTACACCAAGACGAATGAGCAAGTGTGTGGTGTTGAATTTGTATTTACTAGTGTGCGATAGAGAATGGAGATAGTTTCTGAAGTGTTCTAAAAATTAGAGTGGCTTGAGTTTGGTGCAATTTTTATTATTCTTCTCATTTCTTCGTAATGGAATTTTTTGTGTAATGTGGCTCCGTGATTTTTTCCTGTTCCTAGGTTTTTCCTTGTTATTTTTATGTTTTTTTTCCTTCTTTGTGTGCTTATGTTCAAAGTTTTGCTCTAGATCTTTAGAATTAGTTTCAACATTTTAGTCATATATCTCACACAATAGTTTGAAGCCTCATTATGAGTATTTTTGAACTAATGAAACTATATTTGAAATTTCATTGATGTAATAAGAATTGTTGACTCCCTTTTTATGAGAAAGATTGGAACCTCATTGTAAAAAGTTTAAACCTTGACACCCCTAATTGGAACTCATTTATACTTGGTGTCTTATAACATAGAACGATATGGTCATTTATAGATTTTATGTTGTTCGAAATAAAAGAAATCATAGGAGTACTAAAGGTCATATTAGTACATGAAAAGTTAACATTATAAAATTGATATATTTACATGAAATGAAGTATTTAGCATCTTTATGCTTCATCTCTCCACAAGAAAAGCCATCCCACAAACTACTTAATGTTTACTTTAAATCATAAAAGAGAAGCTACAATATGGCCATTCGAAATTTATGAGTAGAAATTGTAGTAAGACCACTCCAAATCTCCCGAAAAAAAAGCAACCACATAATTTTCCATCTTTGTGTATCCATTTATTTTTGAAGTGTACATCTTTATGTGTATCCAAGCCTTATTCATAATATGCATTTTATCATCAAGCATAAATTTTCATGCAAAAGGTGTTGGTGATGCATTCTAAGTATGGGATTTTTGATATAGATTTAAGCAATTTTAGAGAGTGTAGGTAATTTTTCTTAGAAAAATTTATCTAAAAGGATATGTTAACTTCATGAAATGCTCTGATTATGATTGAAAAAGTAAATTACTTAATTAACAACTCAAAGAGAAGGTTCACATTTAGATGAAATAATGTCTTAGATTTCATACAATAAATATTTCAGGACTTAAAAATATTTTTTTACTCAAAGAATTTGATATCCAAAAAAATAAGGGCAACCAATACTTCATAAAATGTATGATCACGTGCAAATCTTGATGCAAACATTTAAATTAAAAACTTTTAGAAATAAATTTGGAGCCTTCTAACCATTTATCATTCAATCTTATAGTAAGAAAGTTTTCTCAATTAGATGAATCAAATTAACCTAAGATAAATCAATATGGACATCATTAAGACACTTAAGTGTTTTATTCATATTTTAATGATCAAAGTGATATTAAGAAAAAAAATATCCAATAACATGTTTGTAATTTGTCAAAATAACAAAAATAACCATCTCAAAAAAATCTTAAATTTTATTATAAGTTTTTTACAGAATAACTAAAATATTCCTCTCCAAAAAACTCAAAATTGATTCTACGTCCATAATTATTAGAAGTAGGAGACGAAGAAAGAAGGCCTTAAAATAATAATACTAAAGTAAAACTATAGCTACTGGTATGCGGCGTTCACCATTGAAAATAAGGTTGACACACATAATTGCTGCTAGTAGCAATAATGCTAGAATCTTTCATCTCTAATAATATTGATGTCCATCATATCCATAAAGTTCAACACTCAACAAACATAGTTACTAATAATGCTGAAGCCCCACATCAATAACAATGGCAATGCCCTTAGTTGATAATGATGTTGATGATCAGTAATAATAATAATTTTAACACCGACTATCAACAATTACAACAACGCCTATCATTGACAACGACATTGTGCCCCATTGCTGAGCATATTGCCCATTCTCATTGCTGACAATGAAAGTAACACTTGTTAAAAAAATTAATGATGTAATCTACTATCGAAAACAGTATTGATGGCCAACATCGACATTAATACGCATGCCCTCCATCAACGAAATGTTAAAGCCTACCAACGACGCCTTTAGTTGCCTGCCTTCTATGTTATGGTCAATACTCACATCTTAGTCACTAATCTTCTCTTATATAAGGAGAAATACCGAGTAAACCATATCATTTTTGCTTCAAAGTTTCCACTCTCTCAATGGAAATCATCTTCAATAATTCAAAGTTAATGTTTTATATCAAAGCTTTTTCAATTGTGGGAAAAGACATCCTTTAAAATGTATGACTCGCAATAATAAAATCGTTTCAATTAGGCTGAGCTCATAGTTTTTCACAAAAATACAACATCATATCTCGTGAACTACTAATAACTTACTAGTATATGAATGTGCGAGATTTTTAATGTAATACCCAGTCAATAAACTTTATTTCTATTACAACAATGTTCCATCATTCCTTGATGTATATGCTACCTAAATTTCCTCAGTAAATATCATTTAATATGAAAATGAGTTAGTAAATAAATTTATATTTTTGCACTTTACACAATAATCTATTAGAATTTAATGAAACAAATAGAAATATATATATTAAAGGAAACCGATATTTGGCACATGCGCTAGGCCCCATGATGAGAGCTGCGTCATGCGCCACGGGTGGGGTCGAACCCCTGACCTGAGAGGACTTACAGTGACCCCGCCACCAACAGTCTAGGAACGTGGCGCACGCACGCGCACACACACACACTCATATGAATTTGCTGTTAATTTCTATTTGTTATTTTGAATTTAACTAATAGATATAGAGGAATGTTAGCTATAAAAAAAGGGCTAAATTTCGGCAGAATATATGAAATTGAAATTACCTTTGGCACATGCTAAGCTTAACCATTGAATGTTTGTAATTTGTGCAAATTCATTCAATTAATTCCTTCTAAAGCATCCCAATTATGAGTGCATTATTTTAATGAAGTTTAACTGTGCAGTGTATACTTAACAACAGACTCCGATCATGTCTGTGCTATAGGAACAATAAAACCAAATTAAATCTGGACATCTTGGCTTATATGCTACTCGTCCTGCTTTGTTACGTTATAAGAAACCTTATACTATACATTCTCACATGATATGGTAAAATTAATATTAAACAATCTATTGTTTATGTGGATTAGGTACTTAATTGCCTCTTTCTACTGGAAATAAGAAGCAGCCTAGCTGTTTTTACAAGTTTAGTGGTTAAGTTATTTTTAAAATTGTACCCTCCACATTCTACTAAAAAAAATATTTTGTTAATTATTGATCTATCAGTTATATCAAAGCTATATGAAGATAAATTTATATAAAATGTTGATATAAATATATTCTTTTTAATGCATGTATTTGCCAGAATTTGAAGTAATGTTACATGTTTTTCATTGACAAATGGTATATAACAAGAGACAAGTTTTGTGTTTGAAGGTTACAAAATGATCCTTTCACAAATCAAGTTAGGCTGGTGTATCTGCAAATTGAAAAAGTATGCAAGAGACGAAGAACAAAGGAAATTAATAAAAATACTATAATAAATTTGTTATTCTTTTATATGTCCCCTTAAGATGGAGCTTTGGTTAGAGGGTCTAATCTTGATTCTCAGAATAGCGAAGTGAGTGAACGAAAGTGATTTGGTGAAAGCATCTCTAGCTTGATCCATAATTGAAACATGGTTCAAATGAAGGATATCATTATAAACTTATTCCTTTATAAAATGACAATATGATGACATTCTTCATCCCTGAATGAAATAGATGATTTGCACAGAGTTTATTGGGACCCGTTTTATCACAACAACTCACTAAATACAAAGGAAGATGAATGCCAAGCTAGGTAAGCAGTGGACCTAATGAAACTCCATAGTAGTGGTGTTGTACATTGGAAATGTGATTGTCCAAACCTTGAGGAGATTCAATGGATTGCGCGAAGAAGGCAACAAAAGATCGAAACATCTAATGTCATTTTAGTCAGTCGAACCTTGGGCTGGCTGAATGAATGATCATTTGAACCAAAGAATGCCATGCACCTAGACCAAGGACAACTAAACCGACATAAGGGCAGTCACACAATCAACAACCCCTCAGTAGAACTCTCACCTAACCTCCTATTAAAATTTATCATCCAAAGAAAGGCTGCTTATCAGATTACCGTGATGCACCATTCATGCAATAACCCTTCCTAAGGATGATAAGCCTTCATGATGGATCCCCTCAAAAAAGTTGACGAAGAATATGCCAGTTTCCCAAACGATTATAGTAGATTGAGTGAAATCCAAACGACTAGACCGAGCAGTTACAAATATGAAATGGTTCCAAGGGCATTTATAGATATGGAATGATGCTAACAATGGTTACCGAGGTCAAAATATGTCAAAGTCTGTTACAAATAAGTAAAGGTGTGATGGCTCATAAATGTCTTATATCAGTCCCATTAACGAGGCACAATCAGTCAATTTACTAAACCATTTCTATGATCTATAAATAGGAGGGTCATTTTCAACAGGAAAGATCACTGAATCTATTCCCAGAGAATTAAAACTATTTATGACTTACTCTTCTTTCTCTTTCTCCTACTCTCTTTATGCCTCTCATCCGACCAATGTTCTATTCATTTGATGTGACCTAAAAGACATTTGGGAGTCAACAAGTGGCAGTACTTGATGCAAAATGAGCAATAAAAATTTATCTCTTGCCACTATAAGATAAGAGTTCTTAGTTAGGAAAAATGATGCAGAAACATGTAGACTAAAATCATCCTTATTACATTGCAAATTAGATTTAAGAGAACACATGAAGTTAAAACGATAATCTTGATAAAGAGGAAGATGATAGCTGATAATCCCAAATAACAACCACAATTACCATTATATTGTCTTATACACACAATTCCAAGAGCTCCTAAATTTAAAACTAATTTAGCACACATCAAGCACTCATTAGTTTAATTGAAAATTCCTTGAAGCTCTTTGAGAGATTAATCATCCTTCAAAATTTGTATGTTTACAAATGAAAGCATTGATGAATCTAAGATGGTTTAATGTTGGGTTCATTATGCAAAATAGTGAAGGAAAAATTTTTGCCTATTTGACGAAACTTCAATTTGTTTGAATGAATTATCTTGAATGTCGCTTTAAAATTTTTTTATTACTTTATATTTATGCATATTCAAGGGAGCATTTAAACAGAGAGAAATATAAGATTTAAATTTAGGTGCTCCCACCCAACTCTTGCTTTCAGTCCTAACCTGTATGCATGCCTCTTGTGCTTCCAACCTCATATCTCCTAAACTCGACCATCTTTAAGCATGCTAATTTTTTATGAGAAGTTATTCATCGAGTCTTCTATTTACACATAATTATTTTATTTCATGGTATCTTTGAGGTAGCTA
This sequence comes from Papilionanthe hookeriana x Papilionanthe teres, assembly GCA_022702705.1. NCBI lineage: Eukaryota > Viridiplantae > Streptophyta > Magnoliopsida > Asparagales > Orchidaceae > Papilionanthe > Papilionanthe hookeriana x Papilionanthe teres. The sequence continues at coordinate 26,967,759 of CM040433.1, read as the reverse complement.
TAAATTAAATAGCTTAATTAGAATTTTCTTAAGATTGTTGTCTTTGTTAGGAGAAGTTAGTCAATATGTCTTAGGTTTTACCCTTACAAATTTTAATGTTTAAAATAAATTTTGGAGAAATTTTACTTGCTTTACTATAAGTTTAAATATTGATAGATTTTTTTTAAAAAATATCAACATCATAATTATTATTAAGTATAGAGGAGACAAATGAGAGAAATGAAGAATAAGACAAATAAGAGAAATGAAGAACAAGACAAATGAGAACATGAAGAATAACATTCAAAATTATGTCCTTTGGAGATTTAATCATTAAAAAATAAAATAATAGAATAATAAAATCTTCATGCAGATCCTGGATTATGCATATCAATTTATGATTAAGATCCAAATGATTAAGATCAATTTTGATAAACATACTTGTAAAAAGATCAATTTCAACGAGTAATCATGATATTTCTAAGTAAATTTGAAAGCAAAAAATATGATTTAATTCTTATTGGTTTGATAGATATTTTAATTGGTTAAACCATAGTGTGGCTTAGGATAAAGCATATTATTTACAATGATAACTTCTTAAAATAGATAGTTTAGATAAAAAAAAGATGATATTTTTGATAAGAATGTATTTTTTTTAATTGAAAGAATGTTGATAAATTTAATTTTCATATTAGCAGTCAATAGTGCTCATAATAATAAAAAGTGAAATTGTAAGGCCTCTATGAATCAAATTAATCATATTAATTCTTTTTCTCAAAATCAATTTGTTTGTGCTACAATTTAATATCACACTCATTTAAATATTTCAATTGATTGTATGGAAATTATTTCAAGATAATGATTTGTTGTTTGTAAGCGTAATAAGTCTAATAAAACTAAAAGTTAAGTAAATTTTCATAAAAGTTTATAGTTTTTAGCTGAATATAATGGAGATATTTATAATGTGTTACTGATTAATTCTCCAAAAATTTCAAATTAATAGCTGATGGCATTCAAAAAACATATTATTAGATTTACATCCATTGTAATAACACATTTCATTATTGAAGCATTTGAGGAGATTTTTTTTTTCAATTTTTGTTGGTAAAGCCCATGATATATTTGAAAAAACTATTGTGTTGCACTATGAATATGTGAGATCAAAATAAAAAGCAATTTTTCTGTGTTGTACATTATTTAAGCACATGGCTAGTGGCTACTTCTACTAAAATAACTAATGAACAATTTTTGTTAATCTATGATTTATGTATATGAAGAATACATGATCAATATTATGATAGAGCCAATAATATGATAGAGGAATTGAATGGGTTCAATGAATCATTCTTGAATGAAAATAAATATTCTTATTCAATTCACTATTTTTGACTTTTAACTCAAATAATTTTGATATAGATTGCCAAAATCGTATTTAAATTTTCATGTTAATCAATACGATTTTAAATTTGATGAATTTTGTTAGTGTTTCATATAAAGATTTTGATCCACTATGAGAAAAATCATGAGATAAGACTTTAAGGGTATTAGATAATGAATAGTTTATCAAACAATAATGATTTAACCAAGAGATCACTCCTTAATGAGTTGGGGACACATGATGATGTTCTTATTATAAGTCATTTATGATATTAATCACAATATTTATCTCAAAAGTTCATGCACTAAAATTTCTATAGAAAATGATACAAGTTCTAAAAACAAAAGCATGCATATTATTACAAGTAATCCAAATATTTGATCAAGTTTCTTAGCCTTCATTTGATGAATGATATTATTGGAATCACTTTTGAACTATCATATGTATTGTAGAAAAAAGATCATGATATTATGATGTTATATTTTTTGTTCAAATACAAATGAGAAGATCTTATTAATAAAATATTTTATGTTCTAAAATATAAAAAATAATTAGTCCTTTTATGAATGATAAATGGGTTGTTCATGGACGCCCTCATCATAGAATTTAAAATATGAAACATTTATATCATTTTATAGATGAAACATTCTACACAATTGTTTATATGTAACTTCAAGAGCTGCATAACCATATTACAAAGGCAAACATAGAACTGTGTTTCTATATCCCATGTTTGAATCCAACTAATTCAATTAGTGCACTCAATAAGGATAACTTAATTAGAATGACACTTATATAAAACTTCTTATACTTTAATAAATTTAGTACTTCTTGATATAATCAATTGAAATTTTTTATCATGGATATGTGATGCAATGTTCAATTTACATCCTTACAAGATATTAATAGTTTAGTTCCATACTAAAAGGTTATACTATAGCCTTTTTCTTCTAAGCTATTGAAGCTAACATTTGTTTTAACATTTATTATAACAAGTAATGAAAGAGCTTTTTATACTATGGTTTTTATAAAAACTTGATTAAGAAATAAATATGGATAGTAATTTTTATTATGAAAAAAATACTGGATGACATCAATAATGATGTAATTATTAAATATTTTTAACATATGAAGACGATATGCTATAAACTATAATATTTTTATTTAATTTTATATTTTATATTTTTATTTTAATAATATCTAATATATATATTTTCTTAGAATCAACTATATCGATCCTAAGCCCAGATGAAAAATGTTTAGAGAATTTTCAAAAATGTATATATATATCTTGTTCACAAATCTATGTTATTAGTTAGATTTGTAAGTGTAGAACCATAATTAAGAAGGATCATTAGTGAGGTGATAATATTATAATCACTATATTAAAATCTGATTACTTAGTACAAGAACGAAGATTAAATATTTACTATTGCAAAATAAATAGAAGTCCATTGGGTACAAAATAACTTCCATAATAAGAAAATGGATGTAGTGGTTCAAATTTCTTTGATAAAGAATCACCAGGTAATAAGATTGATAATATTACGTGTAGGGCTGTAAAAAAAGCTAGTTGTTCGCGAACAGTTCGTGTTTGGTTCTTTAAGAAGTTCGTGTTCGATTCGTTCGATAAGTAAATAACACAAACACGAACAATTTTTTTTCGTTCGGTTAGTTAAACGAATCAAACACTAACAGTGATGCGTTTGTTCGTGTTCGAATTGTTATTGTTCGAAATATAAAATAATTTAAAATAACTATATTTAAAAAATTTATGATATTTAAAAAAATTAAAATTTATAAACTATAATATATAATAAATTAATAATAATAATATGTTAATATACTATATTGATAATATACTAATATAGATATTATGCATTTATATAATATGAGTTATATAATTAATATAATATATTATTTATATATATTAATATTAGGTTTGTCAAACTGGCTCGTTGTTTGCGAACAGCTCGTGTTTGACTCGTTCGTTAATTAACGAACACGAACAGTGACTTCACGAACAATTTTGAACATGAGTTTATTTCAAACAAATTAAATTTCAAACGAACAAAAAACGAACACAAGCTCTGTTCGTTCGTGTTCGGTTTGTTTACACCCCTAATTACGTGACACTGAAAAACTTTTTTTATGATATTTTGTAATATATATATATATATATATATATATATATATATATATATATATTATTATTATTATTATTATTAAAGTGTTGAGAATTTAACGTGGTATTAAAAGAGAAAGAATAAGTCTATAAGCAATAATTAAATATCGTGATTCTTAACAACTAACACAAGGAGCTTGCTTCTGTGGATATATATTCAAAAGTTTACATTATATGATAGGATCATTTTTGTTGATAATGCGTGTAAGCTAAACTCTCTCTTTTTTTGGTGTGGTTGATTGTATTACTTTTCTTTGGGAAAGTGGAAGTGGATTTCTTATTATTGTATTATTTTATTACCCATGTTCTTATATGTTGAGAAATTTAGGACAAATAAACGCAAGAATCGACACAAATCAAGAAGAACACAGAGATTTAACGAGGTTCGGCAAAGATGCCTACATCCTCGGGAGCAGAGTGGCGAATTCACTATTTCAGAGGAGTTACATGTCCGGGTTTTACATACCCATAGGGTTACACATCTATTTATAGATAAAACCCATAGATAAAATTGCTAAATGCACTTGCTACCCCCAACCCACTAAATTTCAAGAGACACTTTATTTCACCAGGAGACACGCCTCTTTATTCCAAAAGACTTCAAATTTTTGGTATGCGAGTCATACCTAACATTATCTCTTTAACTCTAGGCTTGAACATTATTACAACACATGTGGCTTAAGAGAGGAGGAGGCCAATAGTGGTGGTTGTTGCCTTGAATTATTACTAGAAGATGTTGGATGAACCATCATATAAAGTGAAATTGATGGATGCTATGTTTAAGAATAGTTTCATAGATGAGTTATTTCTCATGTAGCTCCTCAAAAGTGAAAGAAGATTCACAACACTAGAGTCAGTAATATGCTTTTAATAATTACTAATACCATTAGGAATGATGTTAATGATGTTGTCTTCACCAATGGTTTGTGAAGAACAATTATAGGATTTGAACTAATTCAAATAAGATGCTTGAAAATAATAATGTTTTAAAATCCTTTTCGATGATTCTTGAGTTTATCTTTTATTTGTTTGATATGTCATAAAGTTAGTGTGATGTTTGTATTGGCTTAAGATATTCTAGGTTTTATAGGATATGATTGAGTTGGAAGAGGAGTGAGTTGGAGCAAATAGAGATTCAACAAATCATTAAATATGTGTTCTTTTTTAAGGATTCATATGTTGTAAGCAACATTATTGGATGTCATGTCATTAATGGTCATGATGACAACCGGACATTAGTGGGAGCTATCAGTATAATCTTTAGGTTAAGATCTAGTGATTATGTCTTGAAATTAATTACATGATAGTTTAGTTTGATGAGTTTGTGAGAAAAGAGATTATTGGCGATTGAATGGAAAATTGGGTACACTGTTAATTATGGTGGGTTGTGATGAGTTTGTATCGAAGGTTGTATGGGATGGCATGACAATATAGGTGATGGAGTAAGAAAGTCGTGAGACGCTGATGTGAGAGATACAATCTTGTTTGCAACTAGTTGGTAGTGGTGCTAGTTATGAAATGGTAATAATGACTCAAGCTTGTCGGAGGATTGACAGTAAGTTGATGTTGATGAAGTTGTCAAAAGAGTTTATGATAAGGGGGGTTGTGATATGATATGTAAGTTGAAAAAGATGACATGGGAGAAGATGAGGGTTCGTTAGTTACAAGACAATTAAATTGATGAGATCAATTTTGTTGATTGATACATATAGTGGTTGATATAGTAAAAGAAGATGGGGCAATATATGAGAATGAATACGGGGTTAACAAGTTTCGGAAGTACATTTTTATTATTCTTTAATATTCTATAAAAGAATTTGTTGATGTTGAATCCAAACTTGTCATGTGAGGCGTGCTTAATAATCAGAGCGGTAGGGACCTTAAGGGAGAAAAAGATAGAGACGAAGAACGAAAAATAAATAAAATAGAATGCATAGACTTGTCCCGTATGGACGAACATTTATGTTCCCAGGATCTTTGGACCCTTCTATACATCAAAAATAAAAGTTACAATGAGAAAGAAAGAGAGTTCTCCATACATGAGAAAAGTCAATGGAGAAAAGTCTCCCTTTTTACATGCTATAAACTCCCTATTTATAGAAGAAAGTGGAACCAAATTTAAAATACAGGCTTGCCCCTACTTTAATGAGGGATTTACATATTATTATATTTTTTATTGATGTCCCGCTTTATAGTTTTTATAGTCCCCTCTTTAATAACATCTATCTTTTTATCTAGACCGTTAGATTTTCTCGAGATTTGTAAAAATCATTTTTGGACTTTAAAATTCCAATGAATTTGTAGAAAGATATATGATATTAATATGAAAGTTTACAAATTTTCATTAATTCAAATTTGACCTGATTAAATGCACATCAAATAATTAAAGAGCCTATGGACCCCAGAACTATTAATAATCACATTATTCACACGCAGCACGCTTATATAGATGAGCCATTAAGGTCCTTACATTAGACAAAATAATAAATAAATAAATACCATACGAGTACCAATAAAGTCCAGCCCATTAATATATAAAATTTAAGGAAATGTTATCCCTACATTATGGAGAAATGCGCCTCTCGGATGGGTTAGAATAGAACACATTATTAATGTTTTATTATTGAAAACAAGTTTAAAATAAAAATAAAAAATAAAAAGAAAACATAAAGAGGTCGGAAGTATAATTTTATTTAATCCGAATATTATTTTAGGATTTTGGCAAATAATAGCATTAGAAACTAGGGGTGTAAACGAGTAGGACACGAGCAAGCCTGGCTCAGCTCGTGTTCGGCTCGTTTATATTTCAGCTTCAAAGTGTGTTACGTGTTCGCTCGTTGCTTAGCAATGAGCCAAACACGAGCCGAACACGAGCCGTTCACGAACAAAGTTGTTTTGACAATCCTAATCACGTATCCATAAGATGTTAAGGATTATGGCAAGATTTAAAAATTATTGTTTATATTAAAACATCATTTGAATCTAATTTAATAATTTTTATTCTATTTTCTTAATTAATACTTTTAATTGATTATAAATCATTGTAGCCTTGTACTCAATTAAATTGTTTAAAAACGCTACTCATCATAATATATATATATATATATATATATATATATATATATATATATATATATATATATATATATATATATATATATATAATTGATGAGTAATATTTCAAGCTAAAATGAGCCGAGCACGAACAAACAAATCTTTGTTCGTATCGGCTCATTAACTTAGCAAAGGAGCAAAAAACGAGCTTCTTAACGAGCCGAACACAAGCTGCTCGCGAACAACGAACCATTTTGACAGCCCTATTAGAAACCCTAAATTCAAAAAATTGCGTATTTTAATATTAATAGAATAAATAATGAGGTGCAAAGTATTAAAAGCCTAAGATTCTTTTCCATACATAGGGGGGCATACAAGCAATGATGTGGAGGAAAAATTAGCATGTGAGGAAAGAAGAAAAAAATGATGAGTTGGTGGCTCTCACAAACCATGGAAGGTTAATTATATAAAAGAGGAACCTTTGCTTCTCGACCAAAATTTGAAGGTTTGGTGTGATATATGTTATCATTTAGGCCTTTCAATATCAATATATATATATATATATATATATAGTAATTAAGTTTCACTTTTAATCAATAAGATGAAAGTAAAATTTACTTTCTTCTATCCACTCTATCTTATCTTATTTATTTATTTATTATTATTATTATTTTATTATTATTATTATTTTTTGTAGCAGGGCGAGCAAATGAACCCACTACTGTACAATTCTTTACTTTATTTCGAACCAATATGCTATATATTCAAGCACATCCACTTTCCATTGAAGACAAAAGATCCCTCTCTTAGTTAAGCCACCTTTGTTGAGTGAGAAGAATGAATGAAAATTATAGTCAAAGTGTGTCTAAAATTAGTTTTTTTTTTCAAGTTTATTACACTAATTAAGTTATTTTTGATAAAAAATTACATAGGTGGAAGTTTTAAAGGAGAATGATAGAATTTTAATAATAGAATTGTAGCATTTGTCACCCAGGACTACAATGCTGAATGGTGCTACTTTGTGACAAAAATTCATGATCTGTAGTGTAGAAATTAGAGCGCCAAATTACTAAATAGTACTAGATTAAACGCTCCAAAAATAGAACTTAGATAACTTTTAAGTTTTTTGGAGGTGTTCAAGAAGTTTATTATCAATATTCCTTCCATTGAAGGCCTTCCAAAAATGCTTAATTATGTTAAATTCACAAAAAACATATTAAACGAAAAATAGAAATGACTTAAAGTTGAAACTATGGCATTCACTGATGAGTGCAGTTCTATAATTCAAAAGAAAATTAAAAATAAAAATAAAAGTTTAAGGTAGTTTCATAATTCCTTACACAATAGATAGAAATATTGGTAAGACAAAGTGTGATTTATAATCTAACTTTAATTCATAATTCCTTACACAATAGATAAAAATATTGGTAAGACAAAGTGTGACTTATAATCTAACGTTAATCTAATGTATTTATCTACATTTAGAAAATTAAGATTATGAAAGGTGCAACATACCACTATAACCCATTGATTTGCTGAGCATTCTTACACATGCTAGTGGTAAGCTGTGTCATTTCTACTATGTTTGGTCTATTTGTTGTGGGAGTTTCCAGCTTGCCTATCGTCGTGTAATCTCTTCTTCAAGTGAACTCTTTTCCGGTTTATATAAATGGTCTAAGTTAGAGAATAGACAAAAGAAAATGGGTATATGAACGAGAAAAATCACGTGGAAACTTTCATGAAGTGAGCTTCACGTGGATAGCCTCAAAGTGTACATCCAAAGTGATATTGTATTAGAAATAGTTTGGGGTCATATCTACGAAGAAGACTTTACGAAAGTAACCCACAACCAGAGATTTAGATTTTTATGCATGTTTTGTGTTTTAAATCTTCCTATAAGGGCAAGCTCTTATAGTTAATTACACCTTAAGTAACCGATGTCACTTAAGAAAACTACAGATTAAGGTTATGATTTCGTCCTCGATAATCTGATCTGAAAGGATTTAATGTTTTATTTTATCATTTTGTTAAACTGTTAAGACTTATACTGCATGACATACAATCATGCAGAATCCTAAAAGTGAGGATTTACATCGTATCTAAATGAACAAGCTCGAGGTATTAGGGCAAAGTTTATCTACCCTAGCCTACGTCAGACTCGTCATCATCTAAATCACCATTGATGGTTTAGTTGAGGTTCATCCTTCGCTTTGTGTTTCATCCTCCTTTGGATAGCTCAGATGTTTATGTTCAGTTGACCACAACACTACCTACCCAGATCATCCTAAAGCTTCATTCATCCTATATGAACTCACTCTTTAGCCTTCACATGTTGGTCTGAGCCATCTTAGCGAAAGGCTACGGGCTTGGAACCACCCATGTAAGACTTCACAAGAAGAGTCAATAAGTGTTTAGAATTTCTTTATGGGAGGGTTCCTTCACTAGTCCTCTAGGATAGTCAACAGCAAAGTCATATGGCTAGATCCTAAGCTTCTAAGAAAGAAAGATTGAACCTCATCAAAAATGAGGTCAACACCCCAGTTCTCCATTTTCTCCTCTCGTGAGTTGATTTGCATGATCTTAAATAGATGATAATTTGAAGAAGAGGGTAACATAATGATAAACAAATTGGGAAACTCCTCAACCATAAAAATGACATCAAGCAACCAACAAAATGAAGACCGATGATGGTGTGAATCGCGATGGGCATCAGGGTGCCACCACCGAACAATGAAGAATTGAGAGAAGAATTACAGATGATCATTCAACAGAGAGATGAGAAAATTACTCATAGCAAGAAGAAAGTTGAGGAGATAATGACCGCGTTAGAAACTTTGCAAAGTTTATCTCAAGTACCACAGGCGCCAGCGGCTAAGACCACTCGACCGGAGGTATTCCAAATTCTAGATCAAAAAAGAGAATTAGTGGAGGACGAGGAAGAAAGTAAAAAAGAAAAATGACTCCTCGTAGAGAGGGATCCTTGAAAAAGACATTACTCAACTGGTGAAGCATAAAATTAGGGAAATGATGGCCTAGGTGAAGGCTGGATCATTAGTTTCGTGGGGTAGACCCTACCCGAAGGAATTTGATTCCATCCAATATCCTAAGGGCGTCATACCACTTCTTTTCAAAGTATTCAATTGGACTAAAAACCCTCGTCATCATGTTGCACACTTTTAAGCAAGTTTTTTCAATGTGTGGGGTAGTGATGCTCTTTTATTTCTCTAGTTCGTCAGCAGTTATGCTGGTTTAGCTTTTGACTGGTATGTTGAACTTCCCAACTTGTTCATTAAGACCTTCACAAAATTAGAGGATCTTTTCATTTAGTGCTACACCAGAGCCCAACACCATATTACAGTCGGTGATGTGGAGGTAGAAAAATATAAGTCGGGAGAGACCCTTGTAGATTACATCCTTCGGTTGAGTAATCTTAGCATGAAATGTGAACCACAACTCCATGAATAACACATCTTCAAGATCCTGCTTAAGGAATTTACAATAAAAACATTCAGAAAGTTGCTCAGCAATGCCACTAGTCTCTAGAAGAGGTAAAACAGTTGAATATGATAGAAAAGATATAAAAGTCAAAGCTGGAAAGGGCATTCAAGAAAAAATCAGTGAGTGTCTCTACAGTTGAGAAGGACAAGCAACCAATACAGGTGCAACCAGAGCAGAAACATAGAGGTAGAACACCAGCACATCATAGCCACAACGGTCCTTACAACTGCAGTATCAATAACCAACTCAATAGAGGACAGAAAAGAAATCAACAACTGAATGGATGATTAAAGAATATCCGGTTAAAATAGAGGCCACGATTAAGATATTTTGTAGCCTGTTAAGGATACCAGAATTCAAGTTGCCTGAAGCCAAGAGATCAGGGAAAGTTGATATGAAAGATCAGTCAAATAATTGTGCCTACCACAAGATGCCCAGGCTTAAGATTGAAGATTACTTCATCTTTAAGGGCTGGTTAGAATACAACTTCAAGGCGGAGAACATAGTCATCCCGAAATAATACTTAAAAGAGCTCTAAAAGGGTTCAATTAACGTGATCTCAACAGATGAATTTGTTGCTATCAACCCTTACAAAGATGAAGACGGTTGGAATGTGTCATGGACCAGATCCTCCAAGAAAGTCCTCAACAAGATGTAGGCCGCTTTAGCCTCTGCATCGACTTCAAAGCCCCTGCTTCCAAAGAAAAAAAGGAAGAAGAAAAAAGAAAGTGAAGCAGATATGATCAAAGACCCTCATAGTATAGGGGCTGCTATTCCTTTTGTACCTCATATTCTATCTACCCCTGCTCATTCTCTTAGATTTGTTGTCTTGGATTCAAGGGAGAAACCCCTCGATCCGTTGACTTTATATGATTTTTTCTTTGTCCGTTCGGGGTTGTTTAATGCAAAGAGTTTTGATTTTAGTTACTTTTTTTTATTTCTAATGATGATGCCTTCAAAAAAAAAATCAATCATGATCTAGATGGGTCTGAAAAAAATAAAAATGATAGGAATAGCAATAATGATGACAGTGAAATCGAAGATGATATTCCTATTCTTGAGTTATAAGGAGCATCGATTTCCACTGAGTTAGAATCATTAGACTCAGAGACAAAAGTGTCAGATGAAGTGCTCCTAGAAGAAACTTGAAGTTCGGCACAAAAACAAGAAGAAACAATTGAAGTGAACTGTCGAGTGGGAAAGTTCTACCTCCAATAGCAACTTCTAAAGAAAAAGGAAAACAAGTGGTCATGCAAAAGGAAGTAATTCCACGATTACAAAAAAGATAAATTCGAGAGAGCACCAATAACTCTCACAATGAGGTAGACTACAACGTCCTAGCCCATTTAAGGAAACTACCAACAAAATTGAGCATCTATGATGCCTTGATACTCTCCAAGAAAATGACGAGTCATTAGTGAAAGCTCTCTTGGATCTCAAGATTTGCTTAGCTCAACTTGATGTTACATCCTTAGATGAGTCTTATTCATTGGAAAGACCGACTAAGATCACATTCTTCGATGATGATTTATTGTTGGGGACCACCAAACGTAACCATCCGCTGTACATTTCAGTGAACATTGACAACGCTATGCTCTCAAGGGTGCTCATTGACCTCGACGCTTTGATCAACATCATGAACCTGAGAACGTTTGCTTATTTACACATCGACGCCCATAGGCTAATGACAGACAAGATGATGCTACGTGGCTTCAATCAACAACGATAAAGAGTCGTGGGTTCCATCAAATTTCTTCTGAAAATTAATGATTTGGTGCCAACGACAATATTACATGTCATAGACTCTGAGATGTCCTTTAATGCATTGCTTGGCCGACTGTGGCTCCATGGATACAAGATGGTTCCCTCGTCAATGTACCAATGCATCAAGTACCTGCATGAGGGATAAGAATGATGTATTAAAGGTGACCTGAAACCGTTCTCGGTACATGAGATCGGCATACGCGAAGATGTTGTATGCTATGCCCCAATAAAGAGACAATCATCTCCAAGGACGTAATGATAAATGCAGAATAAAAAAATAAATACTAGAACATTAGAGAAAAAGACAATGAAGAAGAAAAGAAAATCAAGGAATACGACATTGAAATGAAACTGAAGGGTAAAGACTCCCACAAAACTCGCATCTGGGGTCGAGGTCGGGAATGAGGGCGAGAGAGAGAAGACCGGATCGTTGAAATAAAGAAAGTCTTGAAGATTAATATCAGCTTGGACTCCAGTTCTGAGGAAGAAAAAGAGAAAAAGAAAACAATAGTGGTGACTCAAAAAGAGTCATAATTCAAAATGTCCTCAAGGATGAAGTAGGAAAGAAGGAATATGAGTCCATCTATGAAAAGATCAATCACTATGTACAAATATAAAACTAGAGAAAGATGTTTTTATAAAATTAATGGAACTTTATGTTGAACGTTACTCTCTTTATGTTTAATAGCTTGTTCAACGTGGTTTGATACTGAAACAGTGGTAGAAGGACCAGTCCCACCTTTTCGAGCAATTATGGAACAATCAACAATGAAGCCCCAATTCAAGAGAAGGTTTTGAATTCAGTATAGTAAAACCTTTGGACGATACGTAATTTTGCCTTGTTGTCACCGAAGAACCCTATATTAAATGTGCAGCACCCAACAATTCCAAGGAGCCTTCAATTGAAGATGCGCCACCAGAGTTTAAAAAACAAATTAAAGCGATAGTAGACGAGCTAAGAGAAGTTAATTTTGGGATTGAAGAGGACCCAAGGCCAACATTCATCATCTTTATACTTTACGACACCGATGCAAATGAAATAACCCAACATTTAAGAGAATTTAAAGATTGTTTCGCTTGGAGTTACAAGGAGATACCCATACTTGCTCTAAAAGTGGCGGTTCATAAACTTAGGATCGACCAAACTGCGATCCCAGTAAACCAAACTCTCACGATAATGCACGTTGAAATAGAACAATAGGTTGTAGCCGAGGTCAAGAAACTAAATCGATGTCGGCTTCGTCTGAGAAGAAAAATATCCAATTTAGCTGGCCAACATAGTTTCTGAAAAGAAAAAATGGCCAAATTAGGACCTTCGTCGACTTTAGAGATATAAACAAAGTTTGTCCAAAGATGAATTCTCTTTACTGATCCCAAAGTTGATGGTAGATATTACGTCAGCAAGCCTAATCTTCTCGTTCACGGACAGATAGTCAGGTTACAACCAAATTAAAATATCCCAATTGGAAGGGTGCGCTAATGAGGTTTGGATACTTGAAGTTGTATTGGTTTAGGCTTGCAATTGGCTTGGAATGAGGCTTGTAATTGATTCATGACAAGCTCAATATGAGATGGTTTTGGTTGTCTTGAAAGGAGCCTAGATAGGTTTGCAAGTGAGCTAGATTTGGTGTTGGAAGGCTTGACCATGCTTTGGAGCTTGATTTTAGCTTTGAAACATGGTTTATATTTACATTGCTTGGACTGATTTTGAAGTTGACTTTGATGTTTTGAAATCGGTATGATTGGGTTTGGGATTTGGTCAATGGGAAGATGAAGTTTGGATGGTGGCGGTGTAGGAAGAAATGATTTATGCGATGGTTTAAGTGGTGTGTGTTTTGGGAATGTTTAGGTTTTTTATTGAATGGATTGGTTTGAATTTGTGAGGTGATTATGGTGACCGAAGTATGATTGTAAATGAGAAGAGTGATTGTTGTTTTGGGATTAGGTTTGAAGAAAGTTTGGAATTTGTTGTAGGGCAAGGTTGGGTATGGTTTTGGGTGAATTTGAAGGTGAACTTGAATGTGATGGATGAGAGTGAGTGGAAAAAGGATTTTACTTCATTATTGTTTTTTTTTTTAGTCAAAATTCATTGGAATTTTATTAATGAATTATGAGATGAAATTAATTATAGTTATTTTTCTGAGAATTAACTTTGATTTTATTTGTGATTTTTTATTTTTGTTTTAAATTTTTTTTCTTATTGTTGGGTTCATTTTTTTTTCAATTAATTTCTTAACTTCAATTATTTTCAAGTTATTACTATTTTGTTAGAAAAATAAATTTTATCATTTTTTTGAATTAAATTTGAATTTTTGGTGAATTAGGCTTTCATTTTATTTTCTTTTATTATTTTTGAAATTTTATGTTTAATTTTTAAATTTTTACATTTAATAGGTTTGATATCATTTTTAATTCTGATTTTAATTTTTATTGTTATTGTTATTTTATTTTTTTCTTTTTATTTCTCTTTATTGAAAATAAAGTTAAACATGGTTTAAAGTGAACACCATGTCAAGTGTGCTCTTATTAAACCAAAGAGTAAATTACCTAAGAATAAGGAAAGAAAATGCAAAGAGCCAACGAAAGACCAAATCAAAGATCTAAGTGCCCAGGGTCAAAGGGTTAAGGGCATTTTGAAGCCTATGGAACTCAACTTAAGCTTCAATAACTTAAATTCAATCAACTCAAAAATATGTCAAAGATTTAAAGTTAAATACATGAAACTATAAGGAGTGAAGATTTGGTTCAAAATTATAGCTTAATGTTTGGTTTAATCACTAGTATTCTAGGAAAGCCTTTCAGGATAATCTAACGCTAAGTCTTAAGTTCTTGAGAGAGAAAGAAGCAAGATAGACTTTATGGGTCAACACATCTTTAGGGTGCATCGCGGCACAAAATATTAGACGACATACTATTCCAGCTGGTGCTTCATTGTTCTGCAATGTGCTTAAATCCGCAACGCACGTTGTAATCTCGCAAGCAATTTTGCCACAAGGAGCAGGTGATGGTTGACGGCGGTCAACGGTGGTTGATAGTGGTTGGCAACTATAGAGGCAAGCAATGTTAGTCGAATTTTCGGTGTAGAAAAGAAATTGTGCTTCAACACTTTCTTCTCCCTTGTCATTCTTTAGGCTTAGGTTCCAGTCCAAAGTTAGGTTCTCTCTCAAGGAGATGGTAGAGCTCTATTTATAAAATCTAGGAGAGGCATCCCTACAAATAATGAAACAATTTAGACTACTCTATCATAAGACTCGTAGAAATTTCCTTGATTAGAAGGCATTATATGAACATTTGAGTGTCTTAATGATGCCAGAATTGAGTGATCATAGGCTCGTTGGATTAGTCTTGTCAATAAGCTCAATTTGACCATAAACTTGTCAGATTTAGAATTAGTTTAACCTTCCAATTAAGCACCAAAATCTTTCAAAATGGTTTAATGTCTCAATCTAAACCTGATTTGACACAGATTAGGTTTGTGTTGGTGCCATTGTGCTCGTCTTTTCAAGCCAGTCAATTTAACTCTAGTCTGTTGAAATCAAAGTTCTGGATAATTTTTAATTGAAGTTTAAATATTTCATGCTCAAAAAATTACCTTGAGATACATCTCACACCTCAAGATTCATGTTGGATGATAAAAATCGGTTGATGGCATATCATAAAATTTGTGGAGTGTCTCACCAAATTCCCAAAGTTACATTTCAAGCCCTTTAAAGATGGGAGTTTTTTGGAAATTCTATTATACTAGCAAATAATAGATGGGAGAATCATCTAATTCCCTTCATGTTTAATAATCTTGATCAAGACATTAGTCAATTGATTGAAAGTAGTAATGCAGATAAGCCCCAAGACCATAAACAGAAAAAAACCCCCAAGCCATATATTTAAAATTAAGGATATAGGACATCATTGCCAATGTAGAAATACAACCAAGTGTAGTAGTAACATTTTTCATTCTCTCCAAATGGCATGAAACTCCTTATTAAAAAAAAGTTGACCAAAGGCACCATTTAGGAGGCTAAGAAAATTAAGGATCATTTATAGTCCACAAAGGCAGTGAATGCTCTTGGAATAACATGGTTGTGTTCCCATGTGCAAATTAAGTGCAATATCGTTTCATAACTAGAGATATTCAGCAACAAATCATTAGCAGGCAAATAAAGATTTACTGATCTGCAGCAATCCTTTTAAATGGAAATCATTGCTGTACACATTTATTTTTATATACTTGTATGCCATTTGCTGCCACTCAAATAGCTCTTAATGGAACAAATCAAAAAGAATTTCCTTTAGCATAAGAACCTATTACAATAATTGCAGTAAGAAATTTGCTTGAGTTAAAGGCTTGCTGAATAAAGCCACAAGGGGTTATATACATCTTCAACCAATTAAAAAACTGCCTTAAAGTGCAATTGAAGACAACAGTCACTAAAAATTCTCTTAATTCATCTCTTCGACGAATAAAAAAAAAAAAACAGCAGAGAGATGTATCCTGTTTCTCATTTGAGTAATGTTTAAAAAAAATTAAAATAAAGAGTAAATCACATCAAATATAACACTTGAAGCCTATAACAAGTATGAAAAGCCAAGAAAAGAAGAGGAACCAATCTATATGGAATTAGTCAATATAGGCTGGATGACCATACTTATCTACCAAGCAAGTAATCCTCAACAGAAGTGCCATCAGTTGTAAAAGCCGGTAAAAGCTCATTACTGCTTGCAGAAGGAGAATCAACATCTGAATTTAGCATAAGTACACTTTCATGAGACTTAACATCAGGAATCAAACATGGATCATCATCATATAAGTTGTAAGAGTTTCCGGAGGAATCAAACTGTGATTTTGCCCACAGCAAAGCTGTGTCTCCATGCAGAAGCTTCAATACCTATCACAAGGAGAAATATATGCTGGTCAAGTTAAATAATTATTTGATGGATTCAATTTTTATAGCCTAAGGTTCTTGCTTTTTTCTGAGCCACACAACATAAACAGAGCTCAAATATAAAAATGGGAATAAGGGATCATACACTTGACATTGTGGGTCGAGATTGGGAGTCCCTCTTGAGACAAAGATAGGCAGCAAGAACCATCCACTCCATTTGTTCAATATTGTATTTACCTTCCAATCTTGGATCCACCAATCCTTCAAAGTTCCCACTTCTAAGGATTGGCATAGCCTGTCATCAAAATTAAATTTAGTCTATGAAGAAGTAATTGGAGTTTGGAAAGACACCACAAAATTATTAGCAATGCCAACTAGCTTTTTCATATGGTTTGTGATTTTAGTTAGAATTTGTGAATGAATTCTATTGTCCTTGGATAAAAAAGTTTGCAGCGCTGCACTATACGTGTGGTGTTGGGAGATTTAAACTGCGAAAAATGATTCAAGAGGTATGAAACAAAGCTTTGAACAGAAGCATACAAAACAAGATAATCACATAAAAAACAAAGATTTAATGTGGAAAAACCCGATAAAAAGAAAAAATCACGGAGCCACACCACACTCAATAATTCACTATGAAGAAAAGTTATGAGAATTGTACAAATTCCACCACACTCAAGCTTCTCTACATTTTTGAAAACTTCAAGGCTCTCCTATCATCTCATTTTCAAAAGAGAAAATCGAAATCCTTCACATTACCACCAGCAAAACTGTAACTGTAAGAAAAAAACTGTCTAAAGACAATTACTTGCATAAGGGTGCCATGATAGTGGTGGTGTCTGGGATAGTGGCGTTGGAGCCCTGCAATAGAGGCCTAACAGCGTTGCAATGTCGTGCTCCCAGTTCTGAAACTAGATTGGGTACTACGGTGTTGTCTTCCGAAAGCTTAGCCCTACTAGCTCTATACTGGGGTGCTACAGGTACAACACGGAGGCACCGTGTAATGAAAAAATTTTCAGAACAATTAATCAACACAATCAGACTCCACATAATAACATGTTGAAATCATAACTATGAGAAAGATTTTGGGAGATTTATGGTGGTAGCAGAGAGATTGAGCCGATAGGATATGAACTTTTATTATTATTATTTATTTTTTCTGCACCTAAATATATTTGTATTTGAGGATTTTGAAGGGCATTATGTTTCGTGAACCATCCCCTCTTCTTTTTTTTTACATAGTGGTATCTTCTCCTCAGATCATAACAATTCCCATCTAAGGTTTTTCACATAAATCTGTGGTATTATATTTTTCGTCTTTTGCTGTGCATTGCATTGATTACATAGCACAAGTATTGGTATAACTAAACAGAAAACCGTCTATCTCCAGAGATAAAAAGTAGTGAAAATGACTGAACACTATCAGTCAAGTTGTAAAATGTGTGTTTAGTTCTTCAAAATTGTTTGGTAATGACCTAACAGACAGTGCTAAATGGTTGTCAGACTTCCATTTTCAGGGACAAGGAATGTTTCCTAGAAGCCCTTCAGTTGAGCTTCAAAAGCTAATATACAGCTGTTGGCGAAGTCACATGCAACTCAGGCAAATAAGTTTGGATTAGAAAAATAAGACGAAATACTTACCCACATTACTAAGCTTTGATCACCCTTAATGCCATCAGAGCTGATAGGTTTCCTTCCTGAAATAAGTTCAAGAAGCACAACACCAAAGGCATAAACATCCGTTTTTGTACTGATCTGTCCAAACATAAAATACTCAGGAGCCAAGTACCTGCAACAAAGAATTGTTTAATAATATAAAAATAAAAAAATTTATTTACACAACCTCATCATAAAAGTAAAATAAATACAGACCCAAATGTCCCGGCAAGATAGCTGCATGATATGTGACAAACGGAGCCTGTTGGGCGTCGAGCAAGTCCAAAATCTGAGAGCTAAGGCATTAAGCAAAGAAGTGTATCAGCAGTATAACAAATGTATAAAAATTGTCAGCATAATTATGATAATTGTTTACCATTGGTACAAAATCCTCAGATAATAGGATGTTTGATGATTTCACATCCATATGAATCACAGATTCAGCTCCACCATGACCATGCAGGTAGTCGAGTGCCTCAGCAACAGCAATAGAGATTTTATATCTATCACACCAATGGAGCGCACAATTGCGCTCTTTGGAGCCTACAAAAATAAATAAAGAAAGAAACAAATAATCCATATAAAATTTAGCAAAATTTTAGAGTGTTCAAAAATCTCTTAATTTCATACCATGAAGGATCTCTTCCAAGGAACCCTTTGACATAAAATTGTAGATTAGTACCAAATTGTTGCCCTCCGAGCAAAATCCAAGCAAAGAAATGATGTTATTATGGTTCAATGTGGTGATCACATCAATTTCTGAAATAAATTGTCGAATTGAATCTTTGGATGGCTTCAACACCTTTATAGCTACTTCTTTTCCATCTGGAAGTATGCCTTTATAAACCAGGCTACTTCCACCTTTTCCAATCAATCTATCTACAATAAGCAATATTGTTGAAAATTTAAAAATTATTCCACATATCTGAAAATATTTAGTTGTCAACTTTTAGGGAGGGTATTGGAATTAAATGGTATGGTGATTTACCAACTGAGAAGTTGCAAGTTGCTTGAATAAGCTCCTTATAACTAAACAATTTACAACACAATGAATACTTCTCTTGCAAATATTCCACATTGATTCGACCGTTGCTCTCTTCAAGATGGAATGGGGATAGAGTATCTTCCTTGTAGAGGCTACCATCTGTGAATGTATCAGATCTTCTATGCTTACCAACTGACTGGTTTGGTGAATATGTTGATGACCGACCAGAAATCCACTTTGACAACTGAGACAATGGAGTTCTAGACCCCTCCATGGATATGGTCCTCCTATGGGTTAAGGTTTTCTTTCTAGAGATAGACCAGCTTGATCTCACCTCATCAGTAAGCCCTTGGGTGCCAAAAGTGATAGAAAAATTTGAGCTTATCGGAGCATCTGATTTAGATTCCAGCAGGCCTCCATCAACCTTAGAATATTGTGTCCCAGAAACAGTGCCACAGACTGAGCATTTCTCCTCTAGCAATTCATCTGAAATGATGTTAACATATTAAATAAATGATAGTGAGTAAGCTCAAAGCATCATTCGAAACAGCAGCATTGCTATAAGGGAATGACCTATTATGATAAAAATGCTACCTTGCTGGCTTTTCATCTCCAAAAAATAATCTAATGGTTCTCCTTTCAAGCTCTTCCTGTGCAGTAAGAGATATTTAGATGCTTTGCCGTCGTGCCCAGCCACCCTCCTCGTCTCTGAATTTTTATTAATGTTTGTAAAATCTAGAAAGAAAACGCAATACTTTACAACTGAGAAGACAAATCAAACCAATCAAACCAACCTACAGCTCCACTTCCAAAAACAATCTTTCCACTGTTCACCGCAACAACGGAACAACCAGGGGCCAGTCTCTGAGCACAGTATTTAGGGATCGAATTCAACGAAAATCTACATTTAAAAGCCAAAAGATTTAGAAGAATTCGCCAAACTGTAAAAGAAGAAGAAAGGAAAAACAAATAACTGAGAAAGAAACTGAGGATAATCACCTAATTGCATTGCAGCTCTTGGATTCCCCAAGGATTAAATATGAGGCAGAGCAAGATTTGGCTTGGTGAACCAAAGTCCTTCGGACGGAGAATCCTCTGCAAAACTTTATAACCAAATCTATCTATTCACAATGAAAAAGAAAATGAGTGCTAGGAAATTCAAGGGATAGAAACGATTCAGAGCGTAAAGTTGTCCACTTGAAGAAAAAGACACCTGTTTTAGGCGGCAGAAACCTTCGTATGCTTTGCGCATCGGCTCCAACTGGTCCAAATATTGGTCCGCACCCACTGCCAAAGTAGAAAGAGTAACGAAGACTTGCTTAGCGAAGAAAGCCAGTGAGAATAAGTTGATTAGGCTGGAAATTAACGGTACCAGAAGGGTAGGACAAGCGGCGAACGTGAATGGCGACGACTCGATCACCAGAGATGGCGAGATTGACGAGAGCCCAGGTGAGTAGCTCTCTACTTTTGGAGTCTGTTCTGATGCCCAACACAATTGTTTTCCCAGCTTTCCTCTCATCATTCTCCTTTACTCTGATTTCTTCCCCTTCCATCCCCTACTCCTGTGCGCCAAAACTAAGCATTTTCCTGTAGACTGGTTTATTCTTTGCCGTGTTAGCTTTCTCAGCTAGAAGATCCGTCCCTGCTCGGGTACTCCAATTTCCTCTCTCTCTCTCTCTCTCTCTCTCTCTCTCTCTCTCTCTCTCTCTCGGAGAGAATTTTTTAATGAAAAGCTTGCCTTTTTTTTTAATCAAGGAATAATTTTGACAGCATGGGCAAAACTAATATAAATAAGGCATTATAAAAAAAGTGAACTTTAGGAAAATTTACATAGCATAGCTTCTAAAACTTTTTAATTTTTGTATCTCACACCTAAACAAAATTTACAGCAATAGCACCTTATTAAAGGCGTTATGAAATCTCCAAAAATCTATGCATCATGTGACCAGTTTTGTAGCAAGAAAGGAGAAGTGTGTAACACATGCAAGATACACTTTAATCATGAGCAGCATCTGGCAAAAGTTTCTATCTTCAAAGCTAGCGGCATCTCCATCATTGACCTCTCACTACACTTTTTGGCGAGGAAAGGGCATTTTCTAGCTTTGTTTCAATTTTCTTCCCTCCATCTTGATCCTCCACAGGTTAAGGTTCCACACACATCTCCCTGAGGCATAAGGAAAATTTGCAACATCTCATTGTTGCTCACCAAATACGACTTAAGAGGAAGTCCCAGGAGCACTATGGCAATCTTTGTGAGCCCTCTCTTCCTCCATATTTCTTTTATTTTCAAACATTGCCCTTGCTTGAAAATTTTTTGGCGAGGAGGCCCCAAACGGGTGAGAAAATCATAGGTGGCACCAGCAAACGGTAATGATGATTAGATTAGGACTTTAAAGGAATGGTGTTATTTTTCATTTTTATTTAAATATTTTAGGTGTTCTAGAAAAAAAATTTTGAAGTTTAGATGCGAGATGTGTAAAATATAAAATATCGTGTGCTATATGTGTAATTCTGCCAAATTTTTAATATTTGGATCATAAAGGTTCTATAACTCCACATAATAATACAAAAAACCGATAAATACAGTGGATCATTAGGGAGAAGAATATACCATCATATTAATGATACTAGTGATCAAAAATTCTAAATCACAAGAGAGAGAAAAAAAGTAAATTTCTTATTATCAAATGAATTCTTAAAGGTTAAATTTGTAGAAGTTCAAAACATTGAAGCCAGAAAATTAACATAAAATACTAATTAATGCCATGTTAGCTAATTATCAAGCTAGCATCATTTGATGAAGTAAATGATGTTAATCATTTTTCTTAATGGGTACAAGTTGGGTGGTCCTATTGTCATCCCCCTCACATTTTTGTCAATCTACTAGTTTCACTCTATGTTCAATAATATTATTTTCTTAAAACTTATTTGGAGGTCAAATGTTAGGGAGATTCAAGTTGGTGCTACGTAGATTAAATGATAAGTAAGAGTTACAATTATGGTTATAAAAACCTCATTCCACCTAATAATAATGTGATAAAAATCACTTCACTCTTAAGGGATAATATATATTGAACTTGTGGCATCTTTGTGGCAAAAGTTTTTTCTTTGCATCTCTTTAAGGTTCCTTTTAACCTTCCCACTAGTTTTCGTCATGGTCTATTATTCTCCCTTTAGACTCCCTCTAATTTCTCTTTTAATCTCCAAGCAACCTCATTTTACTCAACTAAAAGCCTCCCTTCCCATTTAGTGTTCCTTAAAAGCATTCTATTCCAAATGCATATTTGTTCTCAACCAGCTCTTTAACTAGATTATTGTGTAATAGAAAGCAAATATAACATTGTAGAGAATATCTCTACATTGATAAGTACTTGCATCAAAATCAAACAAAAATATACTAATACACATGGTAATATGAATAATATATATGACAATATTTATAGCACTCTTAATTTTGTATTGGATCAAAACAAATTTGTTATCTTGTATAAGTATATTTATACCTATAACTTACTTTCTCTAGGTTTATATAGGTCATCTTGTTGTTTTTGTTTTTCTTTCTCCACTTATATAACAATTGCACTGTTTTTGGAGAAAATAACCTTGGCCTCTAACTTTATATCATTCCTTATTTGCATCCAGACACTATTGTGCATTAGTCCTTCTGTAAATCGGAATCAGTTAGTAGATATGTCAATTCTGCCCATATTTGGGCAATGTCTATTCAATATATGACACCACATGAAATGAATTATATTATATAATGTACAAAATCCAAGACGAAAATTTTCTTTTTAATTCTTTAGAATTGAATCTAGATATTTCTCACTAAATTACTATTAATTGTTTCCCCCATTACACATTCTCTTATGTATTTCCTATTTCTATTGTATCATGACCATATTAAACTCAAATGATCTTACTTTTCTGCCATATCTACAAATTATTGGTCCTTTCCAAAATTAGTGGTTATCTCAAAGTATCCTTCAAATCTCATAAAAATCTATAATATTTATCCTTAGGAACATTGATTATCACAGTAGAATACCTTGATATTGTCATGTCATGTTCCACTTTACATTAGCTTCATCAAAGGTTCTGTCTGGGGCAGCTGCAGATAATTGATAATCTCCTGATAAGCAATTGATCCAAATAAGCTGTTAATCAACATAAGATTTGTAAGCTGCTAATTAGTAGATGATCTGGATAAGCTGTTTCTATTTGGTTTGTGCATTTGAAAAACAGCTTATTTGCAACTGTTTTTGGATAAATGACCATTCTGCCCCTATGTAGTAATATTGTTTCACATAAATCAGAGAACAAGTTAGCATAAATCTAGCAGCCTATACTCAACACAGAGATGTTTTTAGAATGTCAAATTAGAACATAGACAACAAATAATCAATTCAAGCCAAATATACTCATATTTAGAATGCCTAATTCGTGCATAAACTTCAAATATTAAATGAAAAGTCAAATATCCATTGTGGAAGCTGAAGAAGGGATACGGCAGTTGAAGCTAAAGCTGAAGAAGGAGTCCAAAGCTTCTTCTTCCTTATGAAGTTGAATGAAGCAGGGAATTCTGGAGTTCGTGAGCGTCGCACATGAAGCATTGTGGCTTGTGAAGGATGAAGTAGACCATTATGGAGTTCGGGGTCGTGGCATACGAAGGAGGAATTCGCCGATCTGGGGAGTTGGTAGATGATGAGGAGAGTAGCAACGTGAAGAGCTCCCAGCAACATGCAGAGCTCGGTAAGCTTATCGAAGCGTCGACGATGAAGGCTGCGGAAGGCGATTCCGGTTGTAGTAGCATAGTCAAGGAGGTGGAGATTGATGCCATCTCGTTTGTCGCTAACAAAGCCAAAGAAAATAGGGGTCGTGGAGACAAGGAAGGCAAGCTCGATGACAAGGGTAGAGAGGTAAGACTTTAACTCCAAACGTTGTGATTTGACCCTTGGTCGGCATTTAATAGAAATGAAATCACGTGTATCATGATAAGCTGCCCGAATTGAGAAACCAAACGACCGATCCACTTTTTGAAAATGTGTAAGCTGATGATAAGCTGCACCAAATGGCCCCAAAGTCTCTTTAATTTTTTTTAGACTAATAGTGAACCAATTGCTCTCAAAATACTTTCATAAACTTAATTCAAGAAATTCTATAACTCAACCAACGTTATAATTTCTTTTCTTGTTGTCTTCAACATCAATGATGCAAAAACCTTACTATTAATACATCATTATCCTCAAAGCATTTCGTGCTATTAATCATTTTATCAACCTAAAATAATTAGTATTTGTTGCTTGACATTCAATCATTCTCTTAAATAGTGGTGACTTTAAATTATAAAATAACTTAAGATGTATGTCCATCTCTTCTTTTTTATGATTGTAATCTTTTTTATTTGGGTATTTTTCAGTCGCGGAATTAGAAATTTGTCAGTCGCTGGAAAGGAAATCCCTTCCCTCGCTTTAAACTATATTTAATTTAATATATATAATTTTGGAAAGTAATTATTTAATTTTTAAAAATATGAGACTGAACCAATCTCATATATTTAATTGTTTAAATAAACGAGCATTACATCACAAGACATGCATCTACCGAGAGGAATAGACACATTACTTGATGATGAGGCTCGATTAAATAAACTATATAAATCATGACATCCGTTTTAATCTGCGAAACTTTTATTTTGACCGACAAATTCCACTATCTAATATGAAAAATTAGATATGGTTTATATTAAGTTGTATTCTTAAAGTTTCCTATAAGGGCAAGCTCCTATAGTTAATTATATCTTAGATAGAAGTTGTCTAAGAAAACTCTCGATTTAGATCATAAGTATTGTTTTCATGAATTTCAGTGTTTAGGTTTTAAAAGGTTGGGCATAGGAAATTCAAATGTGAAAGGATCAAATTGGAATAATTATTATTTTGGAATCCAAAAAAATGAAAGGTAGGTGATGTCACAGATTTGAGGGAGACCTCTGTTGACTTCCCAAACTATCATATGGTTTGTTTTCAGTTTTGAAGACATATTATTTAATGTCTCATCCTACCAATTTTATTATATAGAGCTTACATTTGTATGATACCGATCATACAAATAGGCTAGAAGATAGAAGGTTTAATGTCCTACTGAACGACAACCTTGGAATCCTAAGACAAGTTAGGACTTACACTACTATGTGTGACTATGCAGAAGCCTAAAAATGAGTTGAGGATTTATGTTGCAATAGGCAAACAACCTCGAAGTCCTATGGCTTGTTGTTTAAACTAAGAGAATGACTTTTTTGCTCTCTCTAAGATGTCATTTTGCAGTTCCTCATCATGCTGTCCACAGTCCATCCTTCAGGATTCTTGCTGAAGAAGTAGTCCTAAAGTCTAAGGTTCAAAAGGTTTTACCAGGTATGTTTCAGTGTTTTGGTTTTGTTGTTGTTGTTGTTTTATTTGAGAAAATTTTAATTTAATTAAAGCGTTAGAATCCCATGGTTCCCTCATTCTGGCACAACTATTTTCTTTCAGATTTACTCAGTTTAAACAAGTTGTTACACTCATTTAAACTGAGGAAATCTCATTAGCAACCGTAGGTTACCTCATCTGATGGATTTCTGTAATCTAAAAAAAGTGATTTAAGGGAATTCACTAGGTTTAAAAGTGTATGTTTAATTTTGAAAATGTGTTTTTGTTTTAATTTTGCATGCAAAGTAAGTAGTTGCAGATAAATAAAAGATACTAGCAAGGTGAAGTGCAGTAAAGTAAAATGCTATAAATAAACTGTAAAATCGTACCTAGGCTTCTGCTACTACTGCATGGTTAGTGCAATAAGGCAAAATATAATTTACAAACATTTTAAATGAATTGTAGGAAAAGAAACAAGAGAAAGAAAAATAATAAAAAAATAAAAAAAAGTAGAAAAGTATGTTGCAAGAAAGACGAGCTAGAATACCCTTAGTCACATATGGAAGACCAAGACTAGGTATAAGACATAAGTAAAGGTGGGGGCACAGAGCTAGATTGTGTGCTTCCCGATCATGGGTAAGAGCTAACAACCCGACACTTTATAGAGGGTAGTCCTAACCTTGATCCAAATGACTAGCCATGGACCTTTATAAATTTTCATCAAAATTCTTTAATTTTCATTTGAAATTTTTCATGCAAATTTTGTTTTGACAATCAAAATAATTTTTTTTTAATTTTTGTAAAGTAATGTAGTCCACAGGTTGGTCATTCTAATCAAGCTAGGACTACTAACAAACTAAAAGCGTCAGGAGCAACAATCCCACCAAGATTCAGCGAATAGTATCATCGGTCCTTTCCCCTCCCTTATTAAAGGTCCTTGAGGTAGGAGATATTATTCTAGACCTCAGTAAATAGTATCATCGCATCATATCTCTTGTTTAAGCACACATTAGCATTATCATCATAACCTAAGCCACCTAGACCTTAGATTTATACCAGTACAATGATCCATATGTGGCAAAACAAATGTCCTCAGTTGCTCACAAGGACTTAAATACCTCAGAGAAGACTCAAGTCCTTGAGCTTTGGGTTATATATGTATGATAAGTAGTTTAGGGCATTTTTATTAATCTAGGTGGATTAACGAGTCTGGAGGCATAACTTTGTGGGTTCCTAAAAGATTTTAAGGATGATTTTCTTCATCAAAGCATAATAAGTTTAATTGTCCTTGAAAACACACAAAAGATCATAAGAGTGCTCGGTACATAACCCTAAAAAAACTTTTAAAATATTTTGAATCGTTTCGAGTTCTTCTGATTTTATTATGATGATAAATCATTCATCTGTAGTTAAAACAAAGTTTAGTTGTGTTATTTTAACATGTGCTTAATGGACCTCAATGTTTTATCTATCCCATGAGCAGGGTAACTAGGTATTCACTTGACATTTAATTTAAGGATTATGTGGATGGACACCCTTAAGAGAAATTTGAATTATTAAGAACTCTTGCTTCTTCAACTAAAGTTAGGCTTATAGTGTTTTAAGGGTATTTAAGATTAATTATGTTCCATTTCTAAACCTCATTAAACAAGTTAGATTAAACCTAACTCACTAATAAGCCCTAAAGATTTCATGAATAAATTTATAATTATTAGAAGTGTTGAGTTAAATGGGTTTAACTCTTATCAGAAGATTGCACTTTATTATTTGCTCACTGATTAGGGGCTTCAATTTAGTGAAGCATTATCTTACTAACATAATCCCACTACTCTATGATCATCCAATCAAATTAACTTTCAAGTCACAATAATTCAGAAAATTATAATTTTCCCTTATTGCAGATGATGATAAATTGGTTTAACCACTTAAGCCCTTTGTGTTTCAATCTTCCAAGATAATCAATTAAGATCAAAATTACCCATTTACCCCTTTAATTAATCATAAATTTTAATTAAAGCTTGAAATTTCATAATTATCATTTTGCCCTTAATGACTTTCTACTTCATATTCTTTTAAATTTATCTCAAATGACTTTAAAATTTCATAATTACCTTACTTATGGGTCAATTAGAGGAGAAATCATGTTATTTTCTGGCTTTTATTTAATTTTAATAATTATTTTAACTTAAAAATTGAAATTTTTTAAAATAATTAAAATAACTAAGTAAAATAAATAACTTATACTTAAGAAAATTATTAAAGGTTCAATTATGTTAGAGGACCACTAAGAATAATTTTATTGATTGTTTAAATTATCTTTTAATTTTTATAATTATTAAATGACCTTTTTATGAACAAATAAATACAAAAAATGCATTTTAATTATAAAAATTTCTTTTTATATTTTTAATAAATCCATCTGACCTCAAAGAGCTTAAAGAAAATTATTTTATATTCTTCTTATTTTTATTTTATTTTTAATAATTGTTTAAGTGGAAAATAGGCCAAAAATAAAGTAATTATTTTAACTCCAATTTTATTTTTCTTAGATATAGACAGTTAAAAGATGTAGAGGTTGTCGGTCGCCGGGAAGAGTATCACAACACCTGGTTTATAATAGATTTAATTTAATATATACAATTTGAAAAATATCATTTTTTTAATTTGAAAATATGAAATCAAGTCGATCTCATTTATACAATGGTTGAAATAATCAAGCACTTCACCACAAGCCATGTATCTATCTCAAAGAGTAAAAACATTGCTTACTTATAAGGCTCAATTAAATAAACTAAAGATTTATGACATCCATTTGGTCTGCAAATCATTTATGTTGACCGACAACTTCCCCTATCTAATATAAAGCAACTAGATAAGGTCTTTATTAATCTAAGGTCTTTAAGTTTCTTATAAGAGCAAGCCCATATAGTTAATTGCATCTTAGATAACTGAGTCACCTAAGAAAACTTTTGATTTAGATCAGGAAATATTATCTTCATGATTTCCAAAGATAGGATATTCAAGAAAATATGGTAATAGAAAATTCAATAGGTGACTGGCTCAAGTTTGGAGCAGTTATTATAGGAATTCAAAGAAAAAGAAAGCCAGGGGAAAACACAGCTCCAAGAAAAATCTTGGTGATTTCCCAAACTATTCTATTTTTGGGCTTCAATTTGAT
Source organism: Papilionanthe hookeriana x Papilionanthe teres (assembly GCA_022702705.1). Lineage (NCBI taxonomy): Eukaryota > Viridiplantae > Streptophyta > Magnoliopsida > Asparagales > Orchidaceae > Papilionanthe > Papilionanthe hookeriana x Papilionanthe teres. The sequence continues at coordinate 26,938,798 of CM040433.1, read as the reverse complement.
ATATTTATTTAGTATTTCATCCTGACAATTTTGTTATTAGGGCTTACATTAACTTGTACCGATCATGTGAATAGCTTGGAAGATAGGAGAATTTATGTCATATCCGATGATAATCTTGGAATTCTAAAACAATTTTAGGGCTCATATTGCACAGGTTCAAAGGCCTAAAGAGATAAAATGGGGGTTTATGTTATACTAGGCAAACTACCTTGAAGTCATATGACTTGTTGTTTATTTCTAAGGAATTTTGCTATTGAAGATGGTTGCGCTGCCCATTGTGTTGCTCCAGGCTCCTCGTCGTAGCAGGTTTAGTTTTAGAAGTGTCGAACGTAGGGGATGAGAGAAGTAGCATGTTTTAGGGATGTTTAAATTGAGATGTCTTAATGTCCTATTTGGGGAATATTTAAGTTGATTATGGCGACACCGTTTAGGATCCTACGGTTCCCTCTTTTCAGTATCACTATTTTCTTCAGATTCACTTAGTCCAGATGAATTTACCAAATTCAACTAAATGAATTTAGTACTTTATCCAGACTATGGGAAATCTCATTAGCAGTTGTAGATTGCCTCATCCGAGGGATTTCTGATCATTCAAAGAGACGTTTTAATTTAATTTCACTTGTGATTTTTGTTCTGTTTGTGATTAATTTTGAGTTGTCTTATATTTGACTGTTGTGGCGGTGAATTTTATCTTTGTTTTATTTTAACTTTAATTTTGGTTTTGATTTTGCGGCTATCCTAAAAGTTTTGGCTTTTAGATGCAGGGTGACCTTGTTGTTTATCATGCAATTTCATAAGTAGAAAATGTACGAGAAAGTAAATGAAAGTAATTTATAGTGCAATAAAATAAAAGCGTACCTGACATTTCTTCTTGTTCCTTCGCCTGAAAGTTTAGCCTTGCAATGCATATATATAGTTTTGCGGGAATTGAAGCATGCTTGTGAGAAAAACTGAGCAAGCCTATAGATAGGTTTGTCATGGGCTTACCGAGTCCTATGTCATAACTTGACAGGTCCTATTTTAATTGTATAGATGGTTTCTCAAGTAAGCCGTAATAAGTTTTCATTTCAAAAACTTAATCAAAACACAATATATATTCTTTAGAAAATTACTGGAGATTCACCTAGGCCAGTGGACCACTTGAATCAATTAAGATGATTTTTTGAATTTTAATTTAATTACTATAATTATTTTAAGTTGTGGAGTATTAATTAAATACAAAATATTACTTATATTGAAAATTAAGTTTTATATTTTCCATAAACCTCTCTAAGGTTACGAAACTCAGAGAAATGAATTTGATATTTTGTGATTTATATTCTAATAATTAAAATTAATTTAGTGAGAAATTAAGAAAATTCCATTTGTAAGCTTAAAAAATATTATTATCCATTTTAAAATTAATATCTTCACTTAGAAAATTAGAAAAAAAATATTTTAATGGTTCTCAAATGATTAGGAGACCAAATGTGATATTTTGGAGAATTTTAATATTTTTTTGATTTTGAGATTTTTAATTAATTTATAATTTTTAATAATTTTTTAATAATTAAAAAAGGCTTAAAAATAAAGTATTTATTTTAATTATCATTTTATTTTTATTAAATCCTCCTAGTCACAAGAAACTCCAAAACTAATTTTATAATTTTCCAACTTATATTTTAATGCCAAAAAATGTTATTTAACTTAGAAAATCAAATTAAGTGATCAAATTAACTTTAAATGACTTGAAATTTTTTTATGGGTGCTCCTCTGACCCAAATCCATAGTGGGGAATAAAATTTAAGTTATTTATATTTATGTTTATACTATTTTCTTTTTATTTGATTTTAGAGTTTTAATTATCATTTGTGAGATTTTGAATGAATTAACCTAGTTTATATTTTTTTCTATGGTCCTCAGGTCACAGTGAACCTACCAAAATTTACTTTGAATTTTTCTAATTAATATTTTAATTATTATAATTTTTATATCAAAATATGGACATTTTACTTGAAAATTAGCGTTCTCCACAGAGAGATCCACCTTGACCTTGGAAAAATCAGGAAAGGTCCCTCATGATAGAGAGAACAAGACCCCCAAAGCTCAAACCATGGTGAAATACATATGTCAAAATATAGTTAAAACATGCAATACAATATTTAATTAATTAATAATAACATATACATCAAATAAACACCAAACCATTTTTACATTATTCTCCTTTATTCACTGAGTAAGAGAGTATTTTTCTAGACCAAATTATGGATTTTCTAAGGTTAGGGAATTAAAATAAATCAAAAATATAGAATTTCCTACTTAACACAATCACTGCCGCGTCATCCTACAACGACTCTGAAGGTACACACGACGCGCTCCCATTCGGTGTCACCATCTGAGTCAGCTGCCATGCGGTCTGCGCTTTATGTTCAGATCATCTGTCCGACGCAATCCTAGCCATCCGTTGAATACACGCGAGATCCAACAACTCCAGGTCATCGTCCCCAACTGGTTTATCCCGTAAGCCGTCCACACTAAAACCCTAAGATCTCAGCCTAGACTCAACTAAATCTCTTCAGGTTTATTTATATGGACTCATATGACTTAGACGAACCTATCTAACCTAGCTTGAAATTAACCCAACATGGATGGAGAGTCGAAATAAGCTCGGCAAGAAGGTGAAGTTCAATACCTTAGTCTGAGAGGGGAGGCCTCAATCAGATGATTGTAGAAGCTTCAGGGAGGTCCAATGAGCTTACAGATGATGTACCTTGTTGCGGTCAATTGTCCAGACCCAAATTCGACCAGGCCCGATTTCAGGTGTTGATTAAAGTCAATGTTGGAGGGAGTCCGTGATGGGGCTCCTGTGAGGGGTCTTCTTCTTTCAGTGTGGCGATGGTGTAGGGTCAATCAATTTGACACTGCGGAGATACGGGGAAATTTGTCCTAGTTTCGGCTGAGAAATATTTTGAGAAATTGGCTCAGGGCAGAGGGTTTGGGTGGCTAAGGACAGTGGGCTTGAATTCAGGAAGGTCTGGAGGAGCTCGGTGAGATTTTGGAAGAGATTCCCTAGGGTTTCAGGCACTCTCCCCTTTGGTCGTGAGAGGTGATTTTATAGCCATGGCCAATGGGTGGAGCTCAGGGGGCCAATGTGGGTGATTTAGTTTGCTTATGTGGAGGGATGAGCGACACAAGTGGCCAGTGAGAGTGGGATAGCTTGGATGGGTGTAATGAATTCAAATTGGATTAAAATGGCTCTTGATTTTGGCTCCTTTGGTGACTAGGTCGGCCAGCAAGCAAAGGGGAGGGTGGCCAAGTCAGGTGAGCTAGTTGTCAGGTGAGCCATGTATTTAATTTGAGTGGTGATGGGTTTTGGCAAAGATCTTATTGCTTAGCCACTTTAGGAAGGAAATCCCCTTAGGGGACCCTTGGTCAATAACTCAACTAGACTGGGCTATGTGGATCTAACTCAGTCCTAGGGGTCCATTTGGCTGTCGTGGTAGACTTGGTTTTGTCACATTTGGTTTGATTTGGTCACATGTGTAGTTTGGTTCAATTTGGATCATTTGGGTTTAAGTTGGGCCAGTTGGGTTTGGGTCCATTTTGGGGTCAATTGATTGAGAAATTTTGTGTGTATGATTCTCATGAAGGGTTTGGAAAAAATTTGGAGCGGTTTTGAATTGACTTGGGAGGTGGATTTAGTGGATTTGGACATTTGGTTAATTTGGTCTAACTTGAATTAGGCTTGGGTTTAGGTTAGGCTAGAGCTTATCTAGGGTTCAATTGGTGGTTCAAATTGATTTAGGGGAATGTCATGAAGTGTTTTCAACAAGAATTGGGTGGAAATTTTGGGATTACGGTATTCAATTTGGTGAAATTTGCGCATGTGGCGCAAATTTGGGAATTTTAACTTATTTTTTATTTGGGTGAAGTTTGGGCTCAAATGTTGGTCAATTGGAGGATCAACTTGGTGTGTAGGAATATTATGAAGAGTTTGAAATTCAATTTTGAGGAAATCAACTTGGCTAAGGGGATCAATTTGAAGGATTTAGGTCATATGAACCAAAATGGGGTTTTTTAGTTTTACTTGAAATTGGGTTAAATTGACTTGGATATAGTTTAGAATGAGATTAGAGATGATGGATTTTAGTTTAGGATTGAAATTGGTGGAGATTGGGATCAATTGGGTGGACATTGATGGTGATTTGGGCATTTTAGGCTTAAAGGGGCAATTTGTTTCTTTTAGTCAAAATTGGTCAATTTGGTCATATTGGTTCTAATAAAGTGGTTCAAATTAATTTTAGGGACATTTGGGATGATTTTGGATTTTTTTGGGAAATTTTGGAATTTTTTGAATTTGGAGGGGTATTTTGATCATTTTGGGTATTTTGGTCATTTTGGGAATCTTGGTAAATTTAGGATTTTTTGGGTATTTTAAGTGGTAAGGAATGTTTTGGGATGATTTTTAGAGAAAATTGGCTAATTTGGGCATTTTAGTATTTTTGGTCAAAATTAAGGTTTTTGGGCAATTTGGTAATTTGGTAAAGTTTTAGGGATAATGGGTCAAATGTTGGAATTTTTAGTAAATTTTGGGTTAAATAAGATGGAAACCCATTTGAGCCATGGACCAAGAGAAATCCCTCTTTGGATCCTCCATGTGTTGGTTCTAACCCAAATCCTAGCCTAGGGCCAAGGGCTTAAGGAACCACCCACATGGGTTTCAAAAAGAGTGGGGGGGTTTCCACATGGGTTTCCAAAAGAGTGTGAGGAAATTTGGTATGTTTGGTTTAGGGTTGTGAGGAAGTAAGTGTATGTATAAAGTGGGTGTGAGTGTGTGTGAGCCTGACCCAGACCAGACCTCTCAGGTTGAGTCCTAAGGCTTGATCATCCTATAGGGAACTCCTCTTGAGCTTCCTTATACTTTATCTCATCCTCCTAAGTACTTAAATGTTAGATTTTAAGAATTTGCATACTCCAAGTGAAACAAAGAAGTGTTTTGAATTTCTATGGGGTAAGTGTCCCATCACTAGTCTTCTAAGATAGTCATCAGGAAAGTCATATGGCTAGATCTTAGGCTAATCTAAGGAATGACTAGACCTCAAAAAAAGTGAGGTCAACATTAGGTGCCACGGGTCACAAGAAACACCCCAAATCGCTTTATATATATATTTTTTTTCTTAAATTTTCCTCTTAATTTAGATAATTATTTAAACAAAAATTCATATTTACTTAGAAAATTAATTTTTATATCAAAAATATTTTTAATAGCCTTGGGATTTTAGCAGGAGCGACATAGAGTGGTAAGCTTCAATTTTACCCAATTTGGTGATTATTTGAACTATTTTATATTTTTTCTAATTTTTGGTATTTTTCTTAATTTTAGAATGGAAAAATATATTTTAACTTTTAAAAGTCTAATTTTTATTTTTCCTAGGTTCCTCTAATCACAATGAACCTACCAAACTTATTTTTATAATTTTTTATTTATATTTTATTTATTAAAATTATTTTAAGCAAATAATAGTGATTTACCTTGGAAATTAGGGTTTCCTATGTTAGAGATGCACTATGACTTTAGAAAAATCAGAGAGCATCCCTAAGCATGAGAGGAATGAATCCCCGCATTTTTTTATTATTTATGTATTTATAATAAATATAAGCTATGGAGTATTTAATTAATTAAAAATAAAATACAACATTTTTTTTTTATTTTTAGTCCATAATTTTCTCATCTGTTCATTGAGCACATGAGTATTTTTATTTTATTTTTATGAATTTTATATACCAAGTTATGATTTTTCAAAATTTCAAAATTTAATTAAATAAAAAATGCCCTATTGTTCTACTTATCCATGTGGCGGGCACCTCAACCTATGACGGCTCTGAAGCAACGCGTTGACTCGGCCCACATTTTATGTTCTAATCTTTCGTCTGATGCGATCCCAGCCATCCAAACAATACACGTGCGATCCAACGGCTTTTGTTCTTCGTCCCCAACTGACCTAAACCATAAACCATCCACCTTCTAGACCTAATATCTCACTCGATACTCAACTAAATCACATGGGGTTTGTTCCTTCACCTTCATCTAGTCCAGAAGAACACATCCATACAATCAAATAAGCATGAAATTAAGATCTTCTTCATAAAGGATCAATCTGAGCTCGGACATGGGTGTTTTAATGTATAGCTGAGCCCAATAGGTGATGCCTCGATTGTGATGGTTCTGAGGCTTCTTTGGGGCTGACATTTATATTTGAATTGAACTTACATTTGGTTTGCATATTATACTATGCTTGTCCTTTTCTGAGTTTCAACATTGCACTCCCTCGATTTTCCTCTGATATGTTTTATAGTGCTATGCTTCATGTTATGGTTACTAGCTTGTTGGCATGTTCAAAGATGTTATTCTATGTTGTCACATGTTTTCTTCATTTCATTCTTGTATTTTCTCATTTGACCTGCATAGAATAGAAAATAAATTTGGGGGAGAGAATTATACCTATACACTTGCCTGAGAGTGATTCGCTTATTTGTGTTGTAGATTGTATTTCAATGTAGTAGTTTATGATAATAACCTTGGTAATTAATGAGACTATAAAATTTTCATTAGAAGATTTAGATATTCATTAAAATGTGGGTTAAAATTTAATTCCTAATAATTTAGTCATATACTTTAATAACTTGTATCAGAAACTTAAAAAATCTTAGAATAATTTTAAGATTGTAATTAAATAAAAGTAATGAACCAAGGATAATTAAGCCTTTGAACTTTCACATCAAATAATTTAATTGATTTTAACTTTCAAATGAATTTTAATATTTTGGAATTTGTGTTAAGGAGTTTTTAAGGAATAGAAATTGGGAGAGACTGGACTTTCAAAATCCTTAAAAGAAATATGCTCAGCAAGATATGTTAATTTTTAGAAAAATTAAAGATGATTTTAGGCTTAAAAATAAGAATAAAAAGAATGAAATTATGAAAAGAAGTAAGTAAAAAGAAAAAGAAAAAGAAAATGGAGTGCTCATTCATTTTTTAGAAGCTTAAGGTTGAGCATAAAAAATCAAAAGTAATATATACATCCTTTTCTAATTATTAAAACTTAAAGCCTTTTTAATAGATTCTTACATATTAAATTTTAAAAAAAAAAGTTATGATATTTTAGAGTTATTTGATTAAGAATTAATTGATTAAAAAATATCATTGTAAAATAAAAATATTGCAATCACACCTTATGATGAATTTTGAGATCTACCTTGGCTCAAAAAGAAAAGAATTATAAAAAAGGTTAGGTCGTTATAAAATAATAATAATAATCCAAATATTTGCAATCATTACATTGTAGAATCTTTTTAGATAACCTAGAAGCCCATTATAATAGCTACGAACATCATTTTAGTCCCAGTTAGATATGATATAACATGAGAATAAGTAATAAATAATTTTGGAGGAATTGATATGAGATAAATCTACGTATTTTATTGCTTTAAATATTATGTTTTCTTCTCTAGTTATAATAATTTTATGCTTGTGGAAGAAGTTTTTGTGGTGTTTTTCTACTTATAGAGATTGAATACGTATTATGGAGCTAAAACATGAAGCAGGAAAAATTGCTGAACTAGAATAATTATGCCAATCATTATGTGTTTCTATCATAACTATGGAATACCATGCATAGCTACATCAGTTTATGGCATAATTATGTCGAACATGGGTGTAGATACATCATTAAAAGCAAAAGGCTTAGTTTGGCAACTTCTTCAATGGTGATTTTTGGAAGAGCCATATGATGAGATGCATTGGGATGCCCCAGAGGAGCTACGTACACTTGAGAGACTTTTCCTTTAATAGGAGTAGGGATTCTTCTTCTAGCCATAAAGTTTGCTTCCTTCTTCCTTTTAGGAGAAAACTTCTAAGGTGCCATTTGGCTTTGAGGTTTTGAGATTGTTCATGAGAGAAAAATTGGGAGTTGTTGTGTGAGGGAGATTGTGGAGAGCTTATGATTGTAAGGTGAGGATTGGTGTATTGTAAAAGTCACTTGGCTTGGTCGTAAGTATATAATTACACATGTTTTATTCAATGTTATCAATGAAATACTTCTTATTGTTCTACCTAAAGTCTTGTAATTAAATATGCTTGCATGTGCCTGTGATACAAGGATAGTTTTTCTTGTTTTCTTCATGGAATTTTTTTCCAATAAATATTTTCTATGCTTCGAAAGTATACATGTTGATATGTTAACATTTTGATCATTATTTACTTATGACTTGATCAACTAAAATGTTAAAATTTTTCATGATCTAAGACTTCTATCCATCTCCTAGTGGAACAAGTAGGTTAAAATTTAATAACCTAGTGAAAAAGACATATCACCATTGGAAAATTGGAACCTTGATAAGGGGCTAGAGCAATCCTAGGATCTCTCTTAACTGTAGTATGATTTTGAACTCTTCTTAAGGCCTAGAAATAGACTAAGGAGGAATTTACCCTTGGTTATCAACTATCACGTAGGGGCACTCACGGGAAAAATATCATGAGAACAATGTACCAGTATCACAAGAGCATGAGCAAGAGCCTCATTATCTCTGAAGGACTCAAAGTTTCTTACTGTTACTTTCATTCTTGTTCAATGTTTTAGTTACTACTTCTTTTAGCACTATTAGTATTTTCATTCTTACACTTAGATCACTTCAAACTAGATTTAGTGATGCACTACACAAGAACTTCCTCTATTAGAAATATTTTGATACTTTTCTCGTTGGATCGATATGTGGTTTTGTTATCCATATATTTCTTAATCGACATGATACTTACATGACTGGCTAATCCACATCACAACAAATGTTTTGCACCAAAGAGGTTTAAATATTATTATTTACATCTTTAGTTTAAGATATAATCTTGGTGTTAGAATTCCCATAAAATTTTCTATTAACTAGATGAACACTAAACCAAGCTCTGAACCAAAACTCAATTCCAATCCATGTCTCTTAGTTTTGAAACGAGCTTAACTTGGTCATCGACTCACTAAAAATGAAGTTGAGTTGACCATAATTAGCTCATTGAGAACCAAAGAGTAAACTCAGAAATTCTTAAGACCTAAAGCACTCCTAGGTTACTTGAACATTTGAATCTTAGGAATCCAAAACCCAAATCAAAGCATTAGCACCCACCTTGCATTCCTTTAGTCGTAACCTTAACTTCCCTTTAATTCAGATTGACCATTTTAACATAGTTTGGCCAAGTCAACCCTCAATATCCCTATGAAGCCTACCTAACCAATTGAACTCTTTCAATTATGTATTCAGTTTTAAATGAACTTAACTAACTGGTGGGTCATTAAAATCACTCTGAGATTAAATTAAAAGTTTCCGAAGCCTAGGATTGACATGCTTTGACTTAGTAGACAATTCCTTTAACCCATTTTTGATCTTATACCAAACAAAATAATTTGAACAAATTTAATTTAATTAAAAATCTCATAGGACTTGAACAGTTATCAAGCCCAAAATTTGGGCCAATAAGACTCAAATTAGGTCAGTTTGTATAGTTAACCCAAATATGACCTATTAAGAGGATGTTAGGTCAAACTCACCTTAAAAAGATAAAATTAAATTTAAACCAAATTAAGTAAAATCTAATATAAGTTAAGCTCGAATCAACTAATTGAAGAATTCAAATATAATGGGTAATTGAGCTAGTATGTCCATCGAGCCCACTTAACCTAAAATGGCAAAAGTGATCTAATTAATTAAAGTACTCTTATTCGAAACTAAATAAAACAATATCAAACTAAATGACCCCTTAAACTAAGTATAACATAATTAATCTAAAATTTAACTAATTTAACTTAAATTTAGGTATTGTGCCCATTAGGCACATTTAGCTCTGATTGGTCAAATTGAACTGAATTAACAGAAACTTGAATCAATTAAAACTAAATCTAATACAATCAATTTATAAACAAAAATTAACATTATTAAACACAAAAATATAAGGAATTAGCTTCAAATTGTTATAATTCTAACTTAACTAATTTTATCTACTAGAATGATAATAGATAAAACACAAATACAACCTCACTTAAATCAAATCAATTAGACCTAAAAATTTTAAATCATTAATCAAACAAAATTGAAGCCCGATTGAGGTTCAAATAAATATATTTATCCACATTTGACTTAATTAGATCGCGTTGAGTCAAAATTCAAAGTAAATTCACATAAATCAAATTTAATATTTCTAAGAATTTAAAATAACCAACTTAATCTGAGAAAACCTATTTGAATCATTGAAGCTTAATTTGTTTAATATGGTCACTTGACCCAATATGACTTGATCCATATTAAACCTTGAAAATAAATTATAATAAAATTTAAAATAAACTTTAACCAAATAATAAATAAATTTATCAAAATTTTATAAAATATTATTGGGGACTTCCCTAACCTTGAATAAAATTCATCTAATCTAGATATAATTAAATCATTTAAATCATATTTTAAATGTTAATTGAACTATCAAAATATAATAATTTAATAATTAAACACTTAAATTTAGCAGGTTCATAATAAATTTAAAAAGCTACAAAAATTACCAAATTCATATGAATCTTAAATCATAGAAACACTTAAAAATTTAAAAACATCATTGTATTTTATATCATATAATTATTGTTAGAATTTAAAGTATTAATATATTAAATAATTCATAAAATAACAAAATGATCTCTAGACCACTTGAATTCTTATAAAGTTTTTAGGAAACCCTTTCAAGTCTTCTTGTAAGGTTTCATAATTATTTTTAAAATTATTAAATTTAAAATTTTTTAATTTAAATTAATTAATAAGTTTATGAAATATAAAGTAATTCAAATTAAAACAAAATTTAAAGGAATAGTTTTTGAAGAATTTAGACTAGAGAATATTCACACAATTTTAAGGTATTTTTTATATTAATTTGAAATTTTCTGCTAAAAATCAATTAATTAATAATAATAATTAGAGATACTTCAAAAAAAATCAAAATTATAAAGTATTTATGAGAATATTACTTATTTTGTGCAATGATGTTAGATGGTTTTGAAGTCATTTAAACCTCAAACAAAATCAAAATATAATTAAATTTCATAAATCAATACACCTTATAGTAAAAATAATTAAAATTAATTAAATTAAAAGATCGATAAATCACTTTAATTAGAAATTTAGCATGATTACTCCTTTTGTAGGAGATGTTTCTTATGTTGCGATCAAGGAGTTAGGAATGGTGTAACCCAATCTAGCATGATTAGGCCTCCCACTGGCTCACTCCAATACTCTATAAACCTCATAATTAAATTTAAATAATAAAAAATTATGAAAAGCTAAAGTGAAAATTCAAAAGATTAACAACATAAATTTAAATAATCTAATAATAAAATTTAAATCCTAAACTCGAAATAAAACTTAAACACGAAGGACCTAGTTTAGAATCACGACAATAGCTTTACACACTAGATCTGCTTATTAGGTTACTAGCCTAGATTTAGGTTAGTTCATCTCTATGTGATGGTTGTGTATTATATAACGTGATTGGTGTGATGTTTGTTATAGACTGAATGAATGTTAATTTTGCATTATAGTGGATGTTAAGCAATACTTATTATTTCTAATAAAATTTTATTCATAAGATTGTGGATAAAAAGTAAGGTAAATACATAATTAAATTAAAGTAAAAAAAATTTTCTTGCAGGTATTTATTATTCATGTCTTTGCCATTAAGTATGATTTAGTATGACGAAGGTGCTTAGCACCATCTAGAGCTTAGTTTATATGTATTACTTGCTTTTATTGTATGTGTGCCTAGTAAAGCTTATATTTTAGGTTTAATTAAGGTTTTATTTTTTGGAATTTAAAATATAATTTGAATTTTAACTTGGTGTAAGACTTAGGAGATTATAATGAGTATAAATGAGATGCAGGCTATGCTGATATTTTCTTATGCTTAGAGGACTCATACCATGGAAATGGAAATGAATGGAGGAATGAAGAATGAGATTACCATAGGTCAAACTTTGTAGTGTTAGGCTAGGTCGTATAAGGGCATGGGTCAATTGCCTGTATTTATCATTCTCTTGATGTGTATGGCAATACACAACCAAATCGACATGTTTTATTATAAATTTGATTATTTGTTTTATTATCTTATGTGTTTACTTTTGGTGCATTTAAAAATATCCTTTTTTTTAATTTTTTTTATTTTATATATTTGTGTGTGCTTGTAATTGAAGCCTAATCTATTCATTAGGCAAGGCAAAATTAAATTTTTCTACTAAAATTACTAACTTAAATCTAAGACTAATAATTCCCTGAATTAAATTCAAGGCCTATAGAGATTAATCAATAAACTTTATTGGAAACACCTAGGGATAATTAAAACATCATATCATCTTCATTTATATACTTTCAACACTTCACCTATTGCACATAAGGGAGTATCAAGCTATTAAGATTAACTGCACTTCTTGAGGAAGTCTATTGTGACATTGATTAGCTTTTACCCATTAACTAATCATACATGTATTAGTTACACACCTTTAAAAATGAATTGAAATAATGAAATGAAGTATAAAATTATAAATTGATGCATTAGCTAATTGTATACAAATTAATTGTAGTCGAGCTGTTGATCTATAGAACCGTATTATAAGTCTCACCAATCTCCCCAATATAAAAAATACCCTAACATGTCTTGCATATTATAAAAAATATAACATGGTTTTAAAAGCCAAAATGTGGTTCATGCAGGGTAACCCTTTTAGGTAAAATCAAAAGTCCAAATAATTTGAGCTCAGTTTCTATCCTCAATAAGATTAACATATAAATTATATGGTATTCTCTTAGATTAGGTTCGAGCTACTTATTTGTATCGGTAGCACTCCGTTTAGTTTAGATTCTGAAGCATTACATTTCTTCTTACTATAAATAAGGCCTCACCTCATAAATATTTTCGTGATCTTTTGTCATCAAAGTAAGCCCTAAATTTCTAATAAATGAAACAATTTGAAAAAAAAAATTTGAACTTCAATTTCAAAAATATAAAGCTCAATATAGGATAGTTGGAGTACAATTAAGTTATTTAGTATTTAAGTACTTCTTACTTTTTATCTTTTAGATTTTGAAAGGAACTATTATGGCTTGAATTATCTTGATTAATTTCCTAATAGGAATCTTGAAAATATAAAATTTTAAATTCATAATACACAAGCCACTAATTTAATAGAGTATGGTTGGGTGATCATTATTTCTAGAAGATAATTAACTACATGGGTCCGCCCTATAAAGAATTTGTACCACAAAACAAAAAGATCTCTCTCCTAATAGGGCGAGGGAAAAATCTCTAAAGACGTCCCTGAGGCTTAAGATTATTATTTTGTGATTAACCTATCAATGTATATTATTTTCATCTTTTGAGATTATGTACTATTATCAATGTCATATTTGATTCAAATAAAGCTACTTTTCATCTCTTGTAAGTCAACTTTCAAGCATACATAAGAATGTTCCTAAAAATATTTGATACTTGACTCATATTTTACTTACTATACTTAGTGGCCAATATTGTGAAAATAAAAGAAAAATTAAACTATTTTAATGAGTAATTATTTGCACATGTATGGTATAAATCTTCCCTCTCTTAAACACCGTATCACAATCCTATTTATTTCTTTATTATGATTACCAGCGCACTTAATCATATGATTGTCACTTTTAGACCTCTTAAGTCCTAATCAATGGATTTCAATATGTATGTTTTTATAACCACTTTTTGGTTGTTTAAAGGCTTAAATACATTTCAAAAATTATAAATGAAATAGATATTATTATTTAGCTTTAAGTTAGTAAATTATATAGTTTAATAATCTATAAGCATGTTCAAAATCCCTCTGATATCATGATTTTATTCATGCACAAAACAAGCAAAAAAAAATCAATTTTTTCTTTTTTAAAAAATTGCATACATACCTCATAATTCTTATTTATTTACATATCTATCACCTAAAGTTCAATATTTACATTCATAATACGTGGTCTAATAAAGTTATGCTTGGAAAGATGTATCACTTTTAAAAACTTAGTAATAGTGATATTCTTGAAGTGATGTCAAAGATTTTGGCGGTATATATATAAATATGAAAGCTTAGGCGTTAGATCTGCAAATATATAAGAGTTGCGTGGTATGCATGAAAATTGACCCTTCATTTTTTTTTCTTCTTTTGTATTTTCAAGCAACTAAATGATCTTTAGTTTAGAATCTTGTTAGTACTTTTATAAATTTATGTAAATCATAAAGTTTTATGGGTGGTCTAAGTTGACATAAAATAAAACTTTCACTTTTTCACTTGATGACATGATTTGCTCAATAGATTGATAAATTTTATGTTTCCTTCACTCATAAAAGTATGTAAGGAATGATGGTAAGCATAAATATTTAACTTAAAAGAATAATAGAAGGGAATTTAAAGAGGCGGAGATGGCTTCAAAGGATGATAGAGAGATAAGGAACTAAGAGTGGAAGAGGAAATGGGAAAATGGTATAAAAGATAATGATGCTTTGTGATGGAAATAATATCATAGCAAATTGTTTATCTCCTGAGCCTTAAATTAGTATTGAAGTATTTTGATGTTCACAAATATAATTAGGTTGGATTTAAAATTATTTATTTTAGACATGTACATGTATGTGTTCTAATATTTAAGCATTAAATTTGAAATAGAGAATTTAAGTATCAGGGACACTAAAAAATAACAAAAATAATTGGAATAAGGCTAACAATTCAAGTCTAATAAGCTAGCATGTCATTAAAGTAATATTGGTTAGAGCACAAGTCGAGCAATTCATACCTAGTAAGAAAGAATTTAAGACCAAAGCTGCATCATAAGATAATATATTTATTTTTTATTTGAGTCATATACTTGCATGTGCTCAAAATATATATGTTGCAAAGATAATTAGTACACACACATGTAAATTAAAAAAATTATAATAAATATAGATAAACTAAGTAAAAAAGGTAGTATAAAGAAGATCCTATTATATGATTATGCTCCTTAGTTAATCTTGGTACAATTTATTCAAAAAATGATATCCTAATTACTAAAATTGATTTATAGATCATATTGTATGATACATATCATATTGTATGATATGCTAGATTTTGTTTATAAACATAGGATAGATCAAAATTTAACTAAGCATATAATATAATGTTTATTGTACTATACATCAATACCATTTTCTTTATATAATCAATACTCCAAATTATCTTCATTAGATTAATTCAAGCTTTGAAAAAATTATACTATATAATGTCAATTGCACCATATGATAGGCTATTAATTAACTCAATTAAGAACTTCACTTAACAAGATGATTTGATGTGAATTAATTCCCATAAATTGTACTAAATGAAGTAGATTATATTAAAATTTATTAGCAATTGCACTTAATATGAACATAATTTTCTTAATATCCTAAAAATAAAAGATGTTTTATACGCAATTGTTGACATCACTTTTGTTGAGGTCTAGTCTTCTTTATGATCTAGCCATGGGATTTTCTGGTGACTATCTTAGAAAACTAGCAATGGAACCCTCCCCACTAGAAATTCAAAATGCTTCTTTGCTTCACTTGGAGTTTCATATGCTTACTACCAACCTCTAGCACTTGGAGTTTCATATGCTTACTACCAACCTCTAGCACTTAGTAGGATGGAGCCAAGCATAAGGAAACTCAAGAGGAGTCCCCTATAGGATGGCCAAGCCTTAAGACTAACCGTGGGTGGCCTAGTCTGGCTTAGGCTTACACACATACACTTGAACCTCACACTTTCACTCCTAACCCAAAACCCTAAACCAAACATGCCAAATCATGGTTCTCTATTCTTTTGAAAACTCATGTGGGTGGTTCCATAAGCTCTTAGCCCTAGGCTAGGGTTTGGCTAAGACCGACACATGGAGGATCCAAAATATGATTTCCATTGGTCCGTGGCTCAAATAGGTTGGTATCACCATTTACATCCTCAATTGATGCCAATTTTACCCAAAATTCCCAATTTTGACCCTTTAGCCCAAACTTTCCCACATTACTAAAATACCCCTAAACCCTAAGTTTTCCCAAAATTCCCAAATTTACCCAAATTCTCAAATTTCCTTCAAAAATCATTTCAAAACATTTCAAACCATTCAAATTGACCAAAATACTCAAAATTCCCAAAATACCCCTGAAACCCCAAAATGCCCCTCAAATTCCCAAAATTCCCAAAATTTCCAAAAACACTTCAAATGATCCCAAAATCAATTAAAACCACTTCATTAAGCCCCAATTTGACTAAATTGACCCACTTTAACTAAAATCCTCAAATTGCCCATAAAGGCCCAAAATGCCCAAATTACCCTCAATCTCCCACCAAATTCACTTAAATCTCCCCCAATTTAAATTCCAAACTCAAATCCATCATCCTCAATCTTAATTAAAATCAAATCCAAGCCCAGCTGAACCCAATTCCGAGCCTCATTTTGACCAAATGTCCAAATTCCCCAAATGGAACCCTATGACCAAATAAATTTCCAATTTTGCATTCCAAACTCTTCATACTATTCCCCTACATCAAATTGAACCACCAATTGACCCAAATTTGAACTCAAACATCACCCAAGCCTAATCTAAACCAAAATCTCCAATTTTGACCTAAATTCCAAATCTCACCAAATTAAACTCCCGAAACCAAAAATTCACATCCAATTGATATTTGAAACTCTTCACCACAATCCCTTGGAACAATTTAAACCATCAATTGAACCATATCCAAGCCCTAGCCCAATCCAAACCCAAGTCTAGCCCAAATTCCCCAAAATTGACCATGTGACCAAATTCCACCAAATTGAACCTCCAAATCAATTCTAAGTCACCCAATTCTTTTTCAAAACTTTTCATGACAATTATCCAAGCATAATTGGTCAATCACTTCACCCAATACTTAGCCCAAGTCCAACCTAGAATCAAGTTGAACTCAAACTCCAAATATGACCAAACCAAGCCAAATTGACCAACCCAAGTCAACCTAAGCCAAAATGTGAACCCTAGGAACCAGTCTAAACTCACCTAGCCCAACCTACATAGGCCATGGACCAAGGGTAACCTAAATTAGGGTATCTCCTTCCTTAATTGGCTAAACCAAAAATATGCTTGCCATTAACCATCAAGCCTTGATGTTAATCACCATTAAGACCTCCCACTGGCTCATCTAACCACCTGAACAGCAGCTCAGGCCTGACCGGCCAGCCTAATCGTTGAAGGACCCAAAACCGAGAGAGCCCTCACCACCACTTGAACCCAAATTGAACCATCCAAGGTGGCTCACTTCCATTGGTTGGTTGCGCCGCTCAGCTCTCCACCTCAACAAGCTTTTGCACCCATCAGCTAGCCCTAGTGGCCACCATGGCCATGGCTATTTAAAGTCACCCCTTCACGTCCAAGTGGGCAGCATGCACAAAACCTTGGGGAGATTCTAACTAATTGCCTCCAAAGCTTCTCCAAGACTCCCTGAGTGCAAGCCCATTGCTTCCAGTCACCCTTAGCCACTGTCCAGAGCCAATTTCCCCACCCAATTTTCAGTCGAAACTTAGACACATTTCATCACTCTAACACAGTCCACCAAACACCAAATTGAGTTGCTCCTCACCATCCCCTGACCAAATAATGGAGATCACCCCTGAATGCCCCATCCCATAGTTACCCTAACCTAGCTCAAGACCAAGGCTCTCAAATCAGTCTAATCGAATTCATACTTGGACAATTCATCAGAGCCTAGCAACACTTCCAGTAGGTTCGTCAGATTCCTCTGAAACTTCTGCAAGCACCTGATTGAGGCCACATCACTTAGGCAAAGGTATTGAACTTCCCCCCCCCCAAACTGTGCTCGTTTTTGGCTTTCATAGCAATATACTTGATTTCATGGACATGTAACCGTATAGATTGGTTTTCCTTAACCAGATGAAGCTCAAGGAACAAATCCCATGCGATTTGGTTGAGTGTAGTGAGATATCTTAGGGTTAGAAGGTGGAAGGCTCTCGGGTTACACTAGATGAAGACGAAGACGGAGAGCCGTCCGATCGCGCGTGTATCGAGCAAATGACTGAGATCGCGTCCGACTAGGGAATGATGCATAAAGCGTGGGATGAGTCAGCGGCTACGTGGACGGCGACGTCAAATGGAGGAGCACGACATGGGAGTTCGGAGCTTCCTAGGATGAATCGGCTGTCGCGTGGTTAAGTAGAGAAATTCCCCAATTTTTTATTTATTTAATTTTAGAAATTTCAAAAATGCATAACTTGGTATAGAAAATTCACAAAAATAAAATAAAAATACCATATTGCTCAGTAAATAGAGAAGAACAATGTGGAATAAATATTGGAGTTATTTGACTTATATTTTGTTTTGAATTAACTAAATACTCTCTAGACGATTTTGATTCTAAATAAGTAAATCTTAATTACTATGACATGAGATTTGGAGGGCTTGTAGGCTTTATTGTTAGGGATCTTCTCTGATTTTTCCAAGATCAGAGGACACCTATATCCAAAGATCCCTAATTTTCAAGTTAATCTCCTCTGTTTTGGTTTAAAAATTATTAAAATTAAAATATAAATAAAAAAAATACAAAACTTATTTTTGTAGGTTCATTGTGGTCAGAGGACCCTAGGAAAAATATAAAATGAGGTTAACTAATTAAGAGTGACACTAATTGTAATTAACTCATTAAAAACCTTAAAAATTCAAATAATTAAAATAAAAATAGAAAAATCACAAAAATTATTCCACAATGTAAATAATAATCATATTAACTCCCCATAAAAACTTGAGGCTAATTGGAATTTCTCTAATCACTAAAATAAACTTTCCAAGTAAAATAACATTTTTGGCATTAAATTAATTATAATAAATAAATATAATTAATAAAATTATAAAAAAGGGTTTTAAAGTTCCTAGTGACTACAGGGACTTAAGAAAAATAAAATTGGAATTAAAATAAATATTTTATTTTTGAGCTATATCTTGAATTTTTAAATAATTAAAAATAATTAAAAAATTAAAATTAATAAAAATCACAAAAAATATAAAAATATAAAAAAATGTCACATTTGATCCCCTGATCATGTGGAGACAATTAAAATATTTTTCCTAATTTTCTAAAAGTAATTATAAATTCTTTAAAAGCTAAAAAAATGAATTTTTCTTAATTTAGTACTAAAATAATTATAATGAATATATTAAAAACCATAAAAATAGGAAACTTAATTCTTTTGATTTTTTGAAGTCATAGAGATTTAAGAAAAATATAAATCCTAATTTTCCACTTACATAATATTTTATATTTAATTAAAAATCAAATTAAACAAATAATTATAGTGATTAAAATAAAATTCAAAAGATCATGAAAATTGCCCTAGATAGTCCTCTAACTAAGTGGAGCCTCCAATAATTTTCTTAAGGATAGGTGGTTTGCTTTGCTAAGTTAATGAATTAATATTAAAAATACCTATTTTTGCATTAAAATAATTATAAAAATAAAATGAAAATTAGAAAAATCACATTTTCTCCTCTAATATTTTAACTGACCTATGAGTGGGGTAACATAAAAATTTCAAAGTCATTTGAGTTTAATTTGAAAGATTATGAAGTGATGGGCCTAAAAGGGCAAAAAAAATGATAATTATGAAATTTAAGCCTTAATTAATATCTAGGTTAATCTAAAGGGTAAATGAGTAACAGATGAGTTTACTTAGTTATTTGCATAATTGAAACATAGGGGACTAAGAGGTAGAAACCAAATTTACCCTTTTTTACCACAAGGGCGTACTTGTAATTTTCTTAATTATTATAATTTGAAGGATAATTAAATTAGATGATACTAAAGTGAGTGGTTTGATTTTGGAAAATAACTCACTAATTTGGAACCCCCAAGCCAATGGTTTAATGATAATTCAATATTTGATAAGTATTATGATCACATCACTTGACATCTTCAAAATTGCAAAATATACTCTTTTAGGTCTTAAGGACTTAATAGTGAACTAGGTTTGATTTAAATAATCTAATGAAGTTTAGAAAAAGATATGTTATTAATTTTGAACACTTTTTTTTGTAAAAACACTACTAGCCCAACTTCAAATGAAATTGGCTAAGTTCCTTAACGAATCCTTTTGCCTTTAGAGACATTCACCCACATAATTCATTAGTGGAATATCAAACGATAGTTACCCCACCCTTAGGGATAATTGGAACATCATTTTATTGAGCACAGGGTTAAGACATGACCATTAAATTTCAACCCATAACAGATGAATCATTTAGCAACATAATGGTTTAAATGAACTCGAGATAGTTCAAAGGATTGTGAAGTGTTAAGGGTGTTCCCCCGAACTTCTTCATGATATTTTGGATATCTCGGAGGACGACTAAACCTGTTATGTTTTGCTCAAGAATATCATCTTATGAATAAGAACCCACCAAGTTATGTCCTAGGGGTTGTAGGCACACCTTAAACCTGTTTATCTGCTTTCCTTCCATGCAATATATTTTAATTCCCTACAAGATTACATATACATTTCCAATACTAACATTTCAGCTGGAGTGCAAGAAGATGACTGGTACGCTTTTATAGTTTATTTACAATACTTTTCTTTACTACACTTAACTTTCTAGTACCTTTTTATCTCTTACAAATAATATCACCTTGCATGTTAAAACAAAACCAAAACAAAACAAAATTCACAACAACAACAACAAAATATGACAACTCAAAAATTAATCACGAATAAAACAAAACAAAGACAATTGCAACTAAATTAATATGTTTCTTTGGATGATCGGGAATCCCTCGGATGAGACGAACTATGGTTGCTAACGAGATTTCCCCGGTCTGGATGAACTTACTCAATTCATTTAGTTGAGTTCGGTAAATTCATCCGGACTAAGTGAATCCAAAGAAAATAGTGATGTTGGAATGAGGGAACTCTGGGATCCTAGTGGTGTCGTTTTAATTAACTTAAAATTCCCCCTAATAAGACATTTAAATAGTTGTGACAATAACACCAAAACTTGAACGTTAAACTTGATACTTCTCTCAATCTCCTCAATTCGTCACTTATAAACTTAAACCTGCTGCAACGAGGAACTTGGAGCAAACACCATGGGCAACACGATGAGGCATGCAGAGGAACATTTTCGAGGGAGTAGATGGGTCTGCATCAGCAAACCTTCTAAGAAATAAACAACAAGTAAAAGAATTTTGAGGTATTCTGTCTAGTACGACGTAAACCATCACCTTATCCTTTAAGCTTTTGCACACCATGCAATATAAGCCCTAAATGGTCTTAAGATTCCGATGTTGCCGTTCGGTACGACATAAATCCTTATATCTTCCAGACTATCTGCATGGTCGATATCATGTAGATGTAAGCCCTAAACAATAAAATTGGCAAGATGAATATTAATAATTTCTTCAAAATTGGAGCAAACTATAAGATAGTTCGGAAGCTACCGAGGTTCTTCTCAGGATCCATGGCATCCCCCAGCTGTCTCCCTTTGGATTCCATAATAATTATTCCCATTTGCTCCTTTCTCATTTGGATTTCCTATTGTCTGACCTTGAAAAATCCTAAACCTTTTTGAATTCACGAAGGTAATATTCTCTGATCATTATCAAGAGTTTTCTTAGGAGACTTTGGTTACTTAAGATGTAATTAACTATAGGGGCTTGCCCTTATAGGAAATTTAAGAACTCAGGTAATATAAACCCTATTTAATTTTCCACATTAGATAGGGGAACTTGTCGATCAATATAAAAAGGTTTTGCAGACCAAACGGATGTCATAAATCTTTTAGTTTATTTAATTAAGCCTCATTATTAAACAATGTGTCTATTATTTGGAATAGGAGTATGGCTTGTAATGTAGTACTCGTTTATTTAAACTATTGCATGTATGAGTTCAATTTGATTTCATATTTTCAAATAAAAATATTATATTCTAAATTATACATATATTAAATTAAATTAAATATTTTAAAGCTGGTGTCGAGATATCCATTCTGACAACCGACAATTTCTAATTTGACGACCGACAGTAGTAAAGAAGACAGGGAGGATGTTTGTTTCATAAAATCATTTTGGTGCCTCCAGTGATAAAGCTTTAATGGGAGTAATTTTTATCTCTAGTAACTTGCTTTGAGAATCCTTTTAAATAAATATAATTGCAGCTATGTCCCAAGAGAAACTAAAAGAAAAAAAAGCTAAAGAAAATTTATCTCTAATGCATTCTCTCTTTGGGTGTGCCAAATCATTCACAAATTGTCCCACCTTATTTTATTTTTCTACCCAATTTTGCAATGCATTTCTATTGAAATGCATCACAAAAGTCATTGCAAATCAATGTTGAGTATAAGAATGAACTAATTTTATAAGTTAAATAAAACATTGAGTCGAAATTTTATCGTGAATTTACAATAAATTTGAGACACTATCTGATGTACTATAAGATTTTATGTCGTATATTATGTAAGGTTCCATCACAAATTATATGTTGAAAATGTGGCACATTGTCTTATGGATAGATTTCAAAAAATATTTTTAATACATATAATTACTTTAAATAACTTTTTTTCTTTTACATATAATATAAAATTTTTAAAACTTAAGTTTTGTTTATCACTTATAAAAGAAATGAAATTCAAAAATTTATATTAATTAAAAATTCAATATATGAAAAAAGTAATTGTGCAAAATAATAAAATAAATAAATAATGGAATGCATACTTGATTATATAATCATTATTTTTTTTATGCTTTCTAAAGGTGCCCACCCCCTTTTCCCCTCTTTTCTTACTTTTCTAATCAACATTAATATATGGAACAATTTATTTATTATTTTTTTAATGAAATGATTATTAATTGAAAAAAAAAATTGTCTTATACTCAAGGCCCAAGGAGGTGGTAGATTTGGTGATCTTTTACTATATTGTTATTTTTTAGACCAATGGATTTATTTATCTTACAATTTTATTATCTTTTGTGATATACTTGTATCTCTTCTTGTAACCTCACCATAAGTTTTCTTACACTAATTCCTCATAATGCCCTAACCAATTCTCAGCATCAAGCAATTAGCAAAAGCTAGGTTAGATTTGATCAATCTTGATCTCTTGGCTTTTTAATCACACTACTTCTGAAAATTTATGCAAAGGACCAAATCTAACAGACATATCTTTCTTTCATTAACAGGATTTTATCAATTTTTGTTAAGCCCTAATCAGCTCCATGAAAGCCAAACATCCACCGCAAAGCTAATCGTCAGATTGGGTTTTTATATAATCCAATCTATAAAGAAAATTAAAAAAATATCGAAAGTCGTGAATCTTCATAAACATTTTCAAAACATATATAGGCATTCTAAAGAAAACTTCCAAGTTGTTCCTAGCCCCAAGATTACCTATATTCTTCACACAAAAGGCTTAAAATCAGATTTATAGTTCTTTCATTTTAGGCTTCACCTTATAAAGCTAACCCATAACTTAAGGTTTCTCTTACTTCCACCCATCCAAATCCTAATCCATTGCTTCCACACCCTGGTCATCTTTTGAAGTTTCCCATCCAAAAATATTTCATCACTCCAAAGCAAATGCTAAGTCCTCTCACCATAGAAAAGATGAAATATTGGTGTATATAAGCATATAATTTAAATTTTCCACAGCCCACTAAGATTAAAAAGAAAAGAACAAGTCAATTTCTCAAATAAATAAATGGGTAAAAGCTAATTTCAACTCAAGTCCTCTTATTATATTCATTTCCTTGTCCTTTTCCTTTTATTTACTCTTCCAATTCCTTCAAACCCAAGAGATTCTCAAGTATAATAACTTGAAGGTAGCGATGAAAGTAAAGGCGAGAACCTTAGGGGGCATGTGATTAAGACTTTTCTAGCAAAACTCCAAAATTGCTATCTTCACTCCATTACCGAAATTATACTCCATTATATTTGTACTGATCCAGAGGTCTAAATTCAGGTGTGCAAGTCTAGTTTGAGTCCGAATAAATCCGACTCAAATATTCTATGAATCAGAGATCTCAACCGGAACCCGACCTATCTTCAACTTACCAATCTGAACCCAAACTGTATAATTTGTTTAACACGGAATAACAACTATTCATGTATAAATTGGATCATTTTCAAGTTGGCGGATCAACTAAAACCCGACTTAAAAAATTAAGCAGGTTATGATATTTAAAACGAACCCAATCCGAAAATTATTCTAAGTCAACAAAGACCCATACTTTTTTAGTCGGGTTTGAATTGAGTTATTAGGTCAAAGTTTGACACCCCTTCTGATTCTTATTTCCTACTCTATGATTTATCGCGACACAATAAACAAATCATAAATAAAAAACGCAGATTATAATATAATTTTTTAATGTTACCAGAAATAAACTTGAAAAGCATCTCTCTTTGTGTCTTAACGCATTTTCCACAAGCGTCATAAGAAAACCGAGTATCTTTTGCTGTTAGAGCAGATTCTCTTCAGTTTTCGCGCTGAACATAGTCTAAAGAAGGCCTTCAGAGAATAAGTTAAACAGGATGAAAATAGATTCACTCAAAGCTGCAACAATGCAAAATAATTTGATCATGGATTGGACACAACGCATACCAAAACAACACAATTTTTATAATTAAAATCAGCGTAGATATCCTAACAATTACTGGAACAAAATCCAACATTGAAGTGCACAATATCCTTAGTATTTATTCCGGATAAGAATTTAGGAGATACAAGTTGGAAAGCATGGAAAGATAGTGGAAATCATTCAGAGGCATTCACAAAGCATTCGAAAAAGTACAAATAAAGTGAAGAAATATACCATTAATATCACCATTACAGGCATGAGCAGCGGAGCACTTGCTGAAGAGTTGCACATTATAAATTCAGAGAAGCGAAAGCCGCCTGGAACCTCATTTACTATATGTTTTTAAATTCAGCAGCAACTACTAGTAGAAGCATCAGCTGGAGGTGGCTTTTGCTTAAATATGTTCTTTTTCAAGCCCGCGGAACCTTCAGCAAGAAGGCTTGGAGTCTCCAAAATCTGTCATATTCAAAACAGAGTTCAAACGCGCAAAGATTTTAAAAACAGCTTTTCATTTGTTCTTCTTCCTCAGAAGACAGAATAAGACATGATTCCAATAATACTCCTTTTCACAAGGTTGATATCTTTAGGAATAATTACGTTACATCATCATGTAAAAAGTCATAAATAGTGCTGTCAAAAAAACTCATCATTCACAAACAGTTCATGTTCAATTTTTTCGTCAAGGAAGAAAGCCAGATACAAATAATTTTTTTGAGTTTGATTTATAAACGAGCCACACACAACAAAATTTTGTTCGACCTTATTCAGTTATTTTGGCTCAAATTAACTAAATAATTAAATAAATAATAATATTACTAAATTTTTATTCTGATTTTTTTGTGATGTATTTACAAAAATATTAAATTTTATTACTTTTTAGATCATTGAGTTAATTTCAAGCTGAACACGAGCTGAAACAAACAAACAAATCGAGTCGAACACGAATATGGTATTCACGAGTCATTTCGAACACAAGCCTATTTTGAGCAAAAAAAAAAAATTTAAACGAGCTGAACACGAGCAAACCCTAGGCTCACTCAAGCTTCAGCTCGTTTAAACCCCTAGTCTTCTTGCAAAGAGGAAGAAATGATTTGAGCATAATTTGTGTGGGAAAAAAAATGGATAGTAGGGTGTAAAAATGAAAACAAAATATACAAACATGTTAACAGCTACAAACTCAAATGATAAAATACATGGAGAAAAATAATGAGGCTTTGTTTGATTCAAGTCCATATGCCAAAGGGGAATGGATAATATATTCAGTACATGTTAGCCACAAACCTTCAAGACAAGCTCCTCAAAACACTGCTCCACATTAACACGGGTTTTTGCACTGCATTCCAAGAAAAGGCATCCATATTCTCTAGCAAAGTCAATGCCCTCTTTCTTCGAGACAGTTCTTTCACTTTCCTAAAATATGCACAAAAGATGACTGTGTAGAACGCACATTAAGAACTAACAGTGAATAAATATATAGTAGAAATGGATTCATCAGAACATCAGCCTTTTCCGATTTGATGAAGGCTAAGCTTCTTTGAAATATATTCTTGTTAAGGGCGAAATGAAGCTAAGCCCCTAAAGTTGGAATAAGGTTGACAAGCAAAATGCTCACTAAGTCTGGATACATGGAAAAATCTACCATGTTGAAATTGCAAAAGAGTTTCAATAGAATTGTGAAATAAAAGATATATAGAAGCACCTTATCAACTTTGTTGCCAACAAGCATCTTGATGCAATCCTGATTAGTTGAATAGAGATCGATTTCCTTTGCCCATACATCTGAGAGATTAGTGAATGTGTCCCTTCGTGTAACATCATAAACTGCAATGCTCACACCAACTTATTAGTGAATGTGTCCCTTCGTGTAACATCATAAACTGCAATGCTCACACCAACAAAAGTAAATCAATAGTACGTCTGATTGGGAAGAATTTTTTCCCAACAAGACATTGGATCTTAAGATAAACAATCACCACATTCAGGATAGTTTTTATGCATGGTTGTATTGCTATATAATAACATGAAATGCATGTGGGATCCACAAAGAGTGAGAGTGAGAGTGAGAAAAAGGGCGAAGGGGTTAAGAGAGAGAGAGGAATAAGGCGAAGGTGAGAGGAGAGAGTGAGAGAGAGGATGAAGAAGAAAGATTGTTTTCTGACTGAGTGTAAATTTGATTCAAAGATTAAGGGTCATCAAAAATTCTGCACGCTTCTAGCTGGGGTCGAGCTCAAATAAAGAGCTAGCTAGTAAACTAGGAGCATCACAAATCAAATTTGTTCATTCAGATATGAATAGAGCCAAGTAAACACAAAATCAGATCGAAACATATGTATGCATTAATGAATTTTGATATATACAAGTATATGCATGCATAATGTATGTATATATACTACACAATATATATATATGCTTGCATAAATATGTATATATTTATGACATATATTTATGACACTTAATAGGACGCAATGGAGAAAAAAGTTTCATGTAGCCGAACCCACTGGTGGGATAAAGGTTTTATTGTTATTGTTGGTGTGTGTAAATATATATATATATATATATATATATATATATATATATATATATATAATATCATAATCACACATATATATCATGTGACATCGTCTCCGCTCTGCCAGAGTTTCGCCATATCGTCTACTACGATTCTCTCGCGTCGTACCCTGATTTCTTCCTTTTCGTCTTCTTCGTCGGTTTCATCTGCGTCTTCTGTCTGTCGTCTGGAGCTTGCGTCTCTGCGGTGCTTCGCTGCAGGCTGAACGGGGTCTTCAACCTCGACGGCTCGCTTCGTCTGCTACGCCTAGTCTGTTTCGTCTGGAGCTCACGTTTTGGCGGTTTTGCTGCTACAGACTAAACGACTTCAGTCTTCCTTCGACTGCAGGCTGACTCAGCCGCCGCCTTGATCTCGTTCTCGCAGTCTTCACTGCAGGCTGAACGGCGTCTTCCGCCTTGTCTGTTTCGTCTGGAACTCGATCTTTTGCGGTTTTGTTGTTGCAAGAACGACTTATTCTTCCTTTTTTTCTCTTTACCGTCGATCCATAACTCCACTCAAATGGAGAGGAGTTACGTCGATGCTGTGTCGACGGGTTCGAAGCCTGTTTCTGCTATTGATAAGTCCTGCATTTTCCCACAATCTTTCCATGACGCTCTTAAAGTTGGTGGTGGTGACTACAATTTCAATAAAAAGCTTGGTAAAAAAAATGGGAAACCTGCACTTTTTATCTCTGAGGCTGAAACCAGTATTCTTGCGTCTGCTTATGGTTTCGCTCTAGTGGGGAAATTTCTTTATGATCACCCAAAACTTGAGATTATTACGAAAGATTTTGAAGCTATGAAGCTATCGGACAATTGAAAAATTGGCTTACTTGACGGCCGACATATACTCATTCAGTTATTTAATGATGCGGATTACATTCCTATCTTCTCTCGAAAGGTACTCAAGATTGATAACCGTTTTATGAAAATTCTGAAGTGGACTGTCGATTTCGATCCAAAAGCGGAGTCCCCTATCATTCATGTTTGGATAAAGTTCCCACGTTAAAAGTACCACATTTCAACTATGAAATTCTCTATGAAATTCTCTACTCCTTAGCAACTACTTACGGTAAGCCTCTCAAGGTTGATAATCCTACACTTGCTGTCGCCAGACCCTCTATGGCTTGTGTGTTAGTTGAAAGAGGACCTGCTCCAGATGAGGTATAGATTGGATCCAATCACAATGGATATTGGCAAAAAGTTGAAATAGATTCACATCCTCTATTTTGCTCTTATTGCAGTATGTTTGTCCACAGTTCTACTACTTGCTATCGATTGCATCCTCATTTAAGGCCGGATATTGCTAAAGTTTAACAACCTGCCCAGAAATCTACTTATACTGAATTGGGGGTGGACGTCTTGCTGCCTACCATCACTGCTGAGGAGGTGCAACTCGATCCTATTTCCAACGCCGTATATACCTCTGCTCATTTGTCTGATGCCTCTCCTGATGGGAAAATCCTAATGATCCTCCTATTCAAACCTTGGTTGTCTCAGATGTAGAACTTCATACACAAGTTGTTGTCTTAGAACCTACTACTGATGCTACAAGTGGCAATATCTCTATTGATTCTCTACCGCCTCAAATTGAGCAAGAGGTTAATGTTATTCAGGCACATACACCTATCTAATTCACTGATCAGATTAGTCAATCCTCAGACAAGGAATGACAAGTTTACACATCCAGGAAAAAGAAGAAGAATGAAGACCTACTACAGCTCAGAAATCTGATGGATGATACTTTGGTCACGTTGGGAAATGATTCACACCTCACCAATTTGCTATCTGGCTCACGTCCGAGAACTAGAGAGAGGCAGGAATGAACGTCTCTAGCTTTTTGCGCGTATTGGTGGTCTTGGTTTTTGATCTTATGTATATATTTTCTTTTTTGAGATTTTGTGTGTGTTGCATCGTATGGGTTGAGCTTTCTTTTAGGCCCACTCATACAACATATTTGTATATTTTCCTCTTTAATATATTAGCCCTTAGGTTTTTTCAAAAAAAAAAATTCATAATCATCAATTTGTCGGTCGATGGTCACTTCCTTCAGTGCCGTCAGGTAGGAAGAAATTCCGGGGAGAAGTAGTGGAACCCCTCTGATAGGAGGAATGGAAAGACACTCAGACAGAAGTTTGGAAGTTCTAGCAAGTAGATGATATGCTCATCTTGTCATACCGAGCCCACGTGGAAAAACAAACAAAAAATACATCATGGCCTACAAGAAGCCCATCTACGGAAATAGTAAAAACAAGAACTATGACTTGAATGTTCAACAACTCCATAACAGAGATGCATTATTAGAAGGAAAATCAACGTTAATGTTAAAAGGATAAAGCATGAACAAATATACTCGATCCTTGCTCAATACTAACATAATAAAGCTTTAAACCGATAATAGGGAAAGATAAATAAATGGCATATCAATCATGCACAAAAAGAAACAGACTAAATTAAAGTTGTTCGTGAAAGCATCACAAACAATATAATACCCTAGCATGACAATCATACGATTTTAATTGCGTAAAAGTTCAATTAGAATTAGTATAATCAAATGCTTAACACACAGTGTAATAAAATCACATACTCGAGGAATGCAGAAACTATAAGATATGCAATGGTTAAATATTGAATAGAAGATGAATTAAGAAATCTACTGGAATAAAATTCGATGAGATTCTTTAAGTTGTAAGATTACATTTCAATTTTACAATCACATTCAAATTTTGTTTTAGATTCAGGTTTATTCGTACAAAAAAATTAAAGAACTTGTAAGATGTTAATTTATTTTTTATTCATGTGTATAAATTGACACCAGAAAAGGGGAAAATTATTCCATACGGACAACGTACGCAGCGCTGCGTGCGTTCTCCGCAAATAACCAGCGAGTAACCCGTAATAACCCTATGAATAACATCAAAATGAAACCACGGAGGTTATTGGAAGGTTATTATTGGGAAATTCTTGCAACATTATTTGAGTTAATGCCTCAATAACCTCATAATAACCTCACCAAACCCCAAAGTGAAATAGTGGAGGTCATTGGGACGTTATTAGGAGGTTATTGGGAGGTTTTTGGAATTAATGTTGTACCTAATAATCCCGAAATACACAACTTCTAAGGTTATTCGCTGGTTATTTTGCGGAGAATGCACGAAGCGTTGCGTACGTTGTCCGTATGGAATAATTTTCCCAAAAAATGACTCGTTATCTTCAAATCGTTTAATATTTTCACCTTTACAAATTGGAAGTTCATTCTTGTGCAAGAGATGTGACATTTAAAAGTGTATCAAGAGTCCTATATGACCTTTTTCTCCACACCCATAGCAAACAATCTCAATAGTATACCAAGCAATGGATTAATCACTGTTAATGAATTTCTAGAGCATAGATGTAAGTCAAACTAGAAAACAATCAACGACTAAATAGATCCAAGTGGAAGTATCCTAGTAGTGACAAACTAGTTATCATTCTCTCTAATGGAAACATATAATCTCTTATCCACTTTTAAGGTGAGATTTAGCTATAGTCCTTTGATAAAAAAGACATTTTTTGTTATAATTTTAAGTTGAAGAGAATTAACAGCCGTAGATGTTACTGCCCATGTCTCTCCTAGCAAATCTTTATTGAAATATTCATATTAGCTTGATACTCTTGCCACAACTTAATTAGTTAACTATTCTAGAATTTGAATATTTAGGTAAGTATGTCTCTTAATCTATTCTAGTTTTCATAATAGCCGGGGTTATAAATAAATACTCGACTAGATTCTCTAAAATACCAAACTAGATTCCTAGCTAAAATCTTTTAGTAGCGCCTAAAAATTTAATCTTCTCATATCTAATGCACTACTCTTCTTTAGTCATCCAATATCAATCAAAGAGATCCTTAACATGAGATATTCAATTAAGGAAAAACACAACGAACCATATCTACCCATAAAAATTGAGGCATTAACCTTTAGTCTTTTTACATTTATTCTTTTCATATTCACCATGATGTCAATCACAGCAAACTTAACATCACTTTTATGATACCTAATCACTCATCGTGGTCATCACAAGAACAATATCCTTTAGGAAGATTTGAGGGTTTTACATCCTTAAATTTCTAAGATTCAAATGATCTTTCATATCCATATCCATAAGGTCTCTAGAATTCCTGATATATCCAAATCCACAAAACTAAATCTATTGAAAACTTTAGATTTAGGGATGGGGTATGATGATTCCTTCAATGGTATCAGCAAAATGCATATCACAAACCTTTCTTCTACTAAATCATTTAACATTCCAGAAACGAAAGCTTACTATAAGATGGAATTTGAATGAGATCATTACGTAAAAAAAGAAACAATATGGGAGATTTCTTCACCAAGATCGTTAACTTAGTTTGTCCGAAATCTCAGTTCTTCCATTTGGTGGAATAGTTTATCTTACTTAACCATTACTCCATCAAATTTATCTTCTAAAATTTCAATTTTTATTTCACTGCATCATTCAGATTTATGTCTTATGTTCAGTCAGTTCCACACCAATATGATAGCCCTATTTTTACTTGGCATACAAATTTATCATTATCTTCTAAAATTTGAAATTTAGCTTTATATTTAGAGACAAATGCTTTTTTCCTTAAATTTCCTCTCGTAATGTTTCTTAGTCATGTTTCAAAGTAAAAGATAGTTTACCATATGCAGGGAATCTACAGTCTAGTAAATTGCAAACTAACTCCTTCTATGGCAAATGAAAGCCATTACGGGGGCCTATACATCCAAAGTCCCAAAATTTTGAAGGTCTTATTTCCTATGAAACTTCCATATCTATAGCTTCTTCTCATGAATTTATAGTTAATGGAGTAATCAACCTCCCCCTGAGGATACTTGGATGACTTATGGAACAGAGTTATTCATGATATAGTATTGTTGGTGCAGCATAGCCTCAACATGTACACAGATCATGATCAGAGATAAGAGATTTGCATCAAACATGAGTACCATCATCATTCTTTTGCAAAATTAAAGAGTAGCGCTTCCTTTCAAGCAAGGAAAACCTCCTTCTTATATATTCAACATATTAGTTAATTAAATGAAAATCTTAGCTTCCTTACAAGCATTAATCGGCAAACAAAATGTCTATTCAATCCTCTCAGAACAAAAGGAAAGAATTTAAGAAGAGAAACTACAATGAAAGTCAAATTCAAGTAGGAAGAAAGGAAGAAATCGAAGCTTTGGAAATCAACTTTTGAAGAGATAAGCCTCCATGATCATGATACATGTTATGATCTGCTTAGTAGTGATTTGAGGATAATAAAACTTGTGTAGAGTCATCCAATGACATGTTAAGTGATTTATATAAATACAATTAAAATTCAAGTCATAATCATGATATTATTGTCCACCATGTTAACTCAAGCACATGCAACTTGAAGTATGATTTGATATCTAAGATTATGAAGTGAATATCTAAGAAAATTTAGCTTGATATGCAAGTAAAGATGCAATTTAATATAATTTGATAGAGTATGATTTGACCAAGAACTCAAAGATAATGAACACAGTAAAACTTATTTAATTTTAGTTATATTTACCAATATTAAAAGGACAAAACTAGAAAAAGAGGTGTTCAGCATTATAGAGGTGAGGCATAATCCATTAATTAAAAATAAAAAATAAACGTTAAATTAAACAAAATAAAAAAGATCTATAAATATCAACAAACTAGTTTAAATATATAATCATAAAACACAAAATCATACAAAATTTACATTTTTCAACAGACAACTTTCTCTAAGACTTCCTAGTACTTCGACTTGAGTAACCTCAATCCTTTCATCAAGCACCGCTAACAAATTTTAAAAGGAAAATATAAAAATTGAATTAAAAAATTAATAAGAAAATCAACTAAAAGAAAAAAATAGTAAATAAAAAAAGTAAAACAAAAAAGTTAAAAGATTGAATCCACTAGCTTGATGACTTATCCATGAAGGACTAAAATAACTAGACATTGGTGGGGGCTGATTTGGTAGCCACTAAAGAATTTTCTAAGGTGGTTTCTTAGGGCGATCTTGAACCCTTCCCTTGCCATTCTCTAATTTACAAATAGAGTAAGTAATAAAAACTATCAATGAAAACAGAAAGAGAAAGAGCTTATGGTGTCCATTTTTAGAAAGATTTGAAGAAATAAACTAAGTGTTTATCCCACATGCATGGTTGCCGAGTCCTTGGGTGTTTGTGATTTAAGAGACTCCTGAGCTTGTGAGATTGAGCAAATCAATTATCCGTACTCAATAGTATTATTACTCACAATATTGCTTGTTTTTTATTCAACACCATGGATACTTTTCGTCTTGCACTTGTAGGTTGTTTAACTAAACAATTTTTTGTCAGTTCGAGTATAATCTTCATTATGCTTAATATTTTATCAATCACATATTAGCCCAGCACATCTCATACATCTTGCACTTGTATATTTGTGTGGTAGTGTGCTAGTTTAGTTAATTACAACTTGTGTGTTTGATATTTGGATATGAGTTGGGAAGAGTTCGAAAGAAATTCTTTCACAGCAAATTCAGTTTCTTTTTTATGTGCCTAAACTAAATTCTGTATCAAAAATTATCCTTTTCTACATTAATCATTGTTATGTTTAGAGCTATATATTACCTATGTTTATCAAGTTGTAAACCTCCCTGTGAACAAAACAACAATAAGAGCATTAGTGATCACCATTCCTTCTAAATCAGCTTACTAAAAAGCAGATTAAATATTAATATACAAATTTATAAAATTTAAATAATTAAAAAAAAACGTTTGGATGCCTAGCTTACGGAAATGGATGAATCACTAAAGAAGATCAGCTAAACTACATATGATGCAAGAAAATAATCATATTTTATAGTCCGTTTTAATCAAAGAAATGTATTCTCAGAGTAGTATGCAGGAAATATCTAATTGCCAAAAATAAAATTTAAGCGGAATATCATCACATACCCATTATAATCCCTTGAGCTCCTCTGTAGTATGAGCTCGTCAAAGTTCTAAACCTCTCTTGCCCAGCTGCAAGATAGAAATAAAACTTTTAAATGTTAAAAATTCAATAAAAAAAATAGAATAAAAATGACTTTGACATCATGAAACATTCCTGTATTGAATAAAAAATTATTATTTCATCACAAAATAAAAAAACTATAATTCAACACAGCAATGACAACCAAGCTATCACTCTCTCAGGGTACTTATTTATTTATACAATTAAGACAAGCCAAATGTACGATTTGTACGTCACAAAAGGTCACAAAAAGGCTTTCCATACTAATTTGAGATTTCATTGGACAGTTTTGTCATATGTTTCCTCTAATGCTGATGAATAATGCAATTGAAGTTTAAAAAATATGCCATTTATAATCTAAAGATCATAACTATTCTCATGTTTAATGGATCAATTAAAAAACATTATAGAGTTGGATCTTACCCATCGAGAGTCTTACAGGAGTAGCACTTGTGCTTCTTGGATGAGCAAAGTCAATAAAGCTTTTCGGAATCAAATGAATCTCGTGACAAACAACAAAAGTAACTAAATTATAGCGTATGTCAATAGTTTGACAAAAGAGTCTTTAAGCTTCAAAAGACTAGCATGCCAAATGGCTTTGGTTCATGATAAAGTTGCAATTGAATGATTATCTTCTTAACTACCTCGAGACTTCAATGGAAAACTTCAATGCAGATAGTGAAATCTTAAGAGGATCGGGCTCCATTTCATGGTGGGCCGAGACAACCTAAGGATTGACGGAGGTTTTAATTGTAGACAACTTTGGAAACTTCTTGAATAGTTTTATTATCTTTCTATTCATATTTATTTCAGAAATATTTCCTTTCCAAAATTAGACTAGATATATTTGGTAAGATTGTAAATTATGAGAGACCGGTTTTCTTATACATGTATGTAACCTTATGTTTGAATAATAAAAAATAAGGCGATTCTTCACTCACAAATTTTTATTCATGGTCTCAGAGTCAAGTTAATCCTACGACAAAATTAGGGCACTGTTCGCCTCATCCAAAACGTTCAGCTTCATCTGCGTCGCTTCTAGTCACTGTGATCGGGTCTTCTACTTCGTGCAGCCTCGTCAGATTCATTTGCGACAATCGATGACTATATCATGAGGTGCCTCATCAGATTCATCTGTGGCAATTGGTGACTGCATCATGAGGCGTACGATTGCTTTATCAACGCTTCTGATCGACTTCATCAACAATCGACCGGATTCAACATCTTCATTAACAAACGATAGGCTTCATCTTCTCGCTCCCACAACCGCTAGAGCCTCTCCAATAGCCTTTCAACTAGGGGTATGAACGAGTGTGTTCGTGTTCAGCTCGTTTGTTTAGAGAGTCGAACACGAGCCGTTCATGAACAAAGAGTTGTTTTGACAATCCTAATCACGAACCCATAAGATGTTAAGGATAGGGGCAAGATTTAAAAATTATTGTTTATATTAAAACATCATTTGAATCTAATTTAATAATTTTTATTTTATTTTCTTAATTAATACTTTTAATTGATTATAAATCATTGTAGCCTTATAGTCAATTAAATTTTTCAAAAATACTACTCATCGGAAAAAAGAAAAAAAAAGAATATATATATATATATATACATTTTTTTTTGCAAATAAAGCCCTAGGGCCTATATTGATTTAAAAGCGGTTACAGAAGCTTTAGGAGAGGGCCCATGGAGCCCTTCCCCATCGATACAATGTTATCAAAAAAGATCCAAAATATTCAAAAACTACAGAACAAAGTCAAGAGCGAGAACGTGATACTCTCGCTCTGTTTCTTGGAGATCCATGGAGTAATCTCTTTAATGCTACTCCATTGCCCTGAGTCACCGAGGTATCATCAAATAGGAGTGTAACCCCAGGCTTCTTCCCTCGAGAATGATAAACCTGCCAGTCATCTCCATCATCTGCTTCTTCTACTTCTTCTTCTACTTCTTCCTCTTCCGTAGAGTCCTGCTGATTCTTGCCGGTGGGTTCGACAATTGGTAGGCGAATTCTTCTTTTCCTGCTGAAAGTTTAGATGTATTTATTAGAGCGGACGGCTTGCGGCACAGGAAGAATTGCCGCACTTCCAGTTTGTACAGTAACCACTGTAGTCTCCGGAGTGGCAATTTGTATAACCTGCTGAGACTTCTCCCCGACAGCTAGGTCAGTTGAGTTTAGACTTTTATCAGCATCAGATGCTACCCTATTCTCCTGAGTCAGGGTAGTGTCAACTCTATGTTGAAAATTTCCAACAACAGCAGAAGGCCCAACAGCCCTTTTCCTCGAATGAGGATGTAGTCTATAGCAGGTGTCTCTAATGTGCCCAAACATTTCGCAATGCCGGCAAAAGGAGGCCCGCTCTCCACCACGGCCCTGCGCTAAAACTCATCCGCACCATCGCGCGATCCAAAACGATCCACATCGGGGAGAGTGAAATCCCTCTCCACTAGACCCCGACATCACCTCGGAGACCCTATCAAAAGTAGGAGCATCAACTCTGAGAGGAGTACCGAGAGCTTGGCTAATGTTGTACAAAGCACGTGGATTGTACACATGAAAGGGAAGCCCCGGAAGTTTGAACCACATAGGAACGACAGGATATTCCTTAGATGGGTCAAAATTAGAGTCCATTCGATAAAGCTCGCATGTGAGTGCCGACAATCAAACCGATTGTTCGCGCAAAAACTCTACAGCATAATCTTCTTTTTGTATACGAATGAGTAAGTGTCTCGCCATCTAACACTCCCAATTTCCATCCATCAATAAATTTCGATTCTCAAAAATTTTCTAACTAAATCCATCTTAGGGTGACCAAATTGAATTTCCAACTAAAAGTAAATTTAACATCATCGGAGAGAACCTTCATTTCAGTGTCGTGAAGACAACGACGGAGTTTCCCATCTTTAAGTACCAATCGGCTCGATAAAATTGCCTTGTAATTTGCGACCGTGATGTCATGAAATTCTTAGGAAAAAAGAGGTGATCATTGTGGGAATTGCGCCCGCAGCTCCAGCATAGGAAGCCCTAGTTACCATCAGAAGGAAGTCGCCAAGCGGCCTCAACAGTCAGTGAAACTGCGCAGCAAGCACGCACACAGAAGCCACTGTGCGACGGAAAGTGCCTGGAAGTCTTCGAGCTCCCACAACAGGAAGTCGTCGAGCTCGCACGGTGCGGCTGGAGGGGAGTCGAGCTTGTCGAAGAGCCGCAGCAGTCGGCGTCGAGCAGTAGACTCAACCTTCAGTCCACTTGAAACAGCTGCAGCAAGTCTGAGCTGAGGCAGTCGGCGTCGAGCAGGAAGATGTGTCGCAGTCAGAGGAGCTGACCGCGAATCGCATCGAATCGCTAGGACGTCGCAGCAGTCGGCGTCGAGCAAGGATCTCGCGAGCGCGACGTCTTATATATATATATATATATATATATATATATATATATATATATATATATAATTGACGAGTAATATTTCGAGCCAAAACAAGAAGAACATGAACGAACAAATTTTTGTTCATGTTCGGCTCGTTAACTTAGCAAACGAGTCGAACACGAGTTGCTCGCGAACAACTAGTCGTTTTGACAGCCCTACTTCCAACAACCAAAATCCTCCCTATAATAGTCGTCAGGCCCTCCTTTGCACCTTATCATACCCATTGAACTCTTCCTGCAATAGACAACTCCATTAGATTAGTACGAATCAAAGATGTCTAGTTCTATTCCGAAGGTTAGTTCTGAAGCAGAAACTAGAAATTCTATCCAACCCAACCATGAACTATCTAGCTTTCTCACAACACATAAACTTAATGTCCATAACTTCCTTCAATGGTCTTAATCCATGTTTAAGCATATTTGTGAAAAAGAAAAAGAGGAACATCTCTACTCAAGACAATATAGTCATGTATTGGCTAATCAACTCAATGACAACTAAAATAGGAGAAATTTTCATGCTCTACAAAACAACCAAAGAAATATGGGACGCTGCAAGAAAAACTTAATCTAACACTGAGAATACTGGAGAGTTGTTTGAGATTGAAACCAAATTACATGATCTTTGTCAAAGGCAGTTGAGTGTCACCTAATATTTCAACACCCTGACAAAGTATTGGCTTCAATATGATATGTTCAAGACGTGTGAAAATGTCCACATGATGTCGTGATGTATAAATCCATCATTGAGAAGGAAAGAACTATCAAATTCTTAGTTGGACTAACCAAGGAATTGGATGAATTGAGGACGGGTCATGAGAAAAGTCTCTTCCATCTACTCGTGAAGCTTTTAATGAAGTATGAAGAGATGAGAGTAGAAAGAAGCTTATGATGACTCAAAGTTCAAGAAGAATCGTCCCACATGTGACTATCACAATAGAATTGGGCAACTCAAAAACAAATGCTAGAAACTCCATGGGAAACAGGTAGATTGGAAACCCAAATAAGGAAAGAAAGATCAAGAGAGCAAGGCTATTGCAGATACCACATTTGATGGATCGGCTGACCCATTCACCAAGGAACAGCTTGAAGTATAGAAAAAACTCATTGGGGACAATTCTAAACAGTACACCAGCCTCATGACACACCAATATAATATATCATTCTCCCATCTTACTAGCAATGGGAGATTTAGAAATTGCATCGAAAATTCAAAAGCTTCTGAACAAATGACTGGAGATGCTCTAGTCAACTGTCAAGAAGCTACTACATCTAGATCTATCAGACTTGCAGATGGATCACACTAAAAAATTACTAGAAAAAAAAGATTTGAACCTCTCTCAAGATATTACTTTTTTTATATGTTTCACAATTAGACTATAATTTAATTTCAATAAGTAAGCTTACTCATAATATGAAATGTATAACTAAATTCCTAGGAAACTATTGCGAATTTTAGTTGGTGGATTTGCGCAAGGTGATTGACAGTGTTGAAATGCATCAAGGCTTTATACCTGTTCAAGAAAAATCTCTCTAAAAACACAAGTGGTCCCACCTTCATTTTTTCCTTCAGTATATGAGTCATTTGAGTTTGTCTTTTTAAAAACAAGTCAAATCATGACATTGTCGTCTGAGTAAACCTAATTTCAATTATGTTGTAAAATTGTAACCTCATTTATTTATCAATAAAATACTTAGTATTTATCAATGTGAGATTTATTAACTTGTCAAAATAAACTAGAACTATTTATCCATGACCCAATACAAACTCTTACAACCTTTTTTCTATTATCCACTATGTTATTGTTGACTTTCAAAAGTTAGAACCTTAAGTGGAGCAAGATGATTTATCTCATTCATTGAAGATTGCACTAGAACCACTTCGGTATTCTAGACGAAGGAGAAATGTGATGCAACCCAAATCTTCTAAACATTTCATGAAATGAATCAAACTCAATTTCAATGCAAATTTAGATTCTCAAAATTGATAATACAAATAAATATTTCAACTCTATCCATAGATCCTACATTTCAAAAAAAAAGAATCATCCATGTGAATTCAAGAATTAATACCCCACAGCAAGATGAGATAGCTAAACAAAAGAATAGACATCTTCATGAGCTATTTAGCTCAATTATGATTTCCCATGAAAACCCAAAATATTTTTGAGGGGAACAATTCTTACTGCAACATACCTTATCAATCAAATTTCTAATTAAACCACCATTTCACGTCTTGATGGATACCTATTTCCACATCAGAGATTTCTCAATTATATCACTAAAAATTTTTGCGTGTCTTTTGTTCACATCTATTCCCCAAACAGTACAAAACTTGATCCTAAATCCATCAAGTGTATTTTTATTGAGCATGCCGCAATAGAAAGAATTATAAGTGCTACTCACATATTACAAGAAAATACTACAACTCTACGGATGTCACATTCTTTGGAAATTAATCATACTGCTCTTAATGAAACCTACGCTGCCTCAAAACCTACCTCTTCCACCTAGCCCTAAAGTCTCCCAAACATCACAGCATGAAAAAATCCTACTTGAGGATGCACAACCAACCCAACTTGAAGTTCGTAACAAAGAACTTCGTGTGTGCACAAGGAGGAAGAAAAACTTTGAGAAGGGGAAAGATATTTGCAAAGACAGAACTGCTCAAGCCAATAATCAATTCCACTATGACTTGAAATTTCGAGTAAGAATTCTAAAACTCGAGTTATCTCCTTCCTCCTTTTGGTGTTGATGTCAAAGAAAGTTGTACTAAAAATCCAATTCAAAAGTATATAGCTTATACGAAACTATCCTCACCCTATAAAGATTTTTCATTTAATATTGATAATATGCAAAATGCTAAATTCATTCATGAGGTTCTTAAAAATTCAGAATGGAGAAAAGTGATTGATGAAGAAATTCAAGCACAACAGCATAATTACACATGGAATCTTACAAACTTCATCATGATAAGAGGTCAGTTGGATGCAAATAGATATTCAAAATCAAGTGCAGAGCTGATGGTAGTATTAGAGATTCAAAACTAGACCGGTTGTAAAAGGCTTCACTTCAGCCTATGGAAATGTCTATCAGGTGACATTTGCACCAGTTATCAAACTGAACACTACCAGAGTTCTCTCAGTACAAGTTAACAAGAAGTGGTAAATACATGAACTTGGCCATAAAAAATGCCTTCCTGAATGGAGAGCTTGAATAAGCGTACAAGGAGATCTTGAAGAAATTTACTAGGAGATACCTTAAGGACTTGAGAATAATTCCAACAAACACCTAGTACGCAAACTCAAGAAGTCTCTCTATGATCTTAAGCAATCACAAAGGGCATGGTTTGATATTTTCTAAAACTATGAAATCTAATGGATATTATTAAGGTCAATCTGATCATATGTTATTCATGAAACATACTCAGGGAGGTAAGATTGCTGCTCTGAAAGTAACAATGGATGATATGATTTTTATTGGTGATGATGAAAGAGAAATTCTTAAAATCAAAGAAGTGTTTGTCAATGAGTTTGAAATCAGACCTAGGAACCATGAGATATTTCATAGGTATAAAGGTAGCAAGATCCATGAAAGACATTATCATATCACAGAGGAAATACGTCCGAAATTTGCTAAAGAAGACAGTGATGATTGGATGAAAACCTGCTGATACTCTAATGATTCCCAACAATAAGTCTAATAGAGCAAATAAAAGTACATATGTGAATAAGGGAAGATGTCAAAATTTGATAGAAAAACTCATCCACCTATCACATACTAGGCCATATATTGCATTCTTCGTTAGTTTTATAAGATAACATGAATAGATCAAATAAAGAGCATCTGGAAATGATGTACAAAATCTTGAAGTTTCTTTAGAAGACTCTTAGTTATGGAATAACTTTCTAGGGAACTAGAAATAGAGAGGTAGAAGTCCACATTGATGCAATTTGGGATAGAAAGCTCACAGATAGAAGGTCCACCATAGGTTATTGCTCCAATGCTCAAGAAAATTTGATTACATTGAGAAGTAAGAAGCAAGTTGTTATTTTTAGAAGCACTGCAGAATCAGAGTATAGGGCACTTGTCTTAGAAATTTCTAAATGGATATGAATTCAAGAATTATTGAGGGAAATGGGGTGTACTCTAATAGGCTTCTACAAATATTTTGTAACAATCAAGAAGCTATTAGTATTGCTAAGAACCCTATTTAGCAGGATAGGACCAAATATATTGAAAATGATAAGTACTTTATCTCTGAAAAAGTTAATTATGAAATTATACAGGTAAGCTATATCATGACAATAGGTTGTCGATGATTTCATCAAGGCTCTTCCTTTAAGAAACTTGTTGACCTCACTTTTTGTCGAGGTTTAGTATTCCTCCTAGATTTAGGATTCTAGCCTCAGGAGCTTCCCCGACGATCCTAGATTCCTAGCGATGGGACCCACCTCATTTTAGAGTGTCTGGAAGCCACTTCGTTACTCTTTGAAGTCCTGTAAGAGATTCCGTACCGCTAGTCCATGCCCGGTCGAAATTGATGTCGGGAGTTCAATCGAGTCCCTATAGGACCCTGGACATTAGGACAGCCTCGTGCACGTCTTACACACCTACACCATTCCGATCGATCGAGCTCGAGTTAAAATTTTGCGACGATACTAAATTTCGAAGCAATTTTAACGCGACCGTCGACGAGGTTGCCCAGACGACCTCGGACGACGAAACGGACTGCGCTGATGCGTCCGGAATGTCGATTTTACCTAAAATGGACATTCAATTTGCGACGATAGCCTGTCGGGGGCGAAATGGGTAAATTAGGGCTTAATTTAATAATAATTACAATATATATATATATTTATACATTTATAAATTAAATCCTAAGCCCTAAACCCCCCCATTCGGCCCATCTGCTTCTCCCCAGCACGCGCACGAGCTCCATGGAGGTTTCGACGAGCCTTCTCCCGCGCCGGATACCGCACGCCTCTCGGCCCATCTCCTCGCTCCTTGAGCCGCACTCGATCTCCCATCCCTTATCCCTCGCGGGAGCAAGTCTGCTCCTCGCGGCATTTTGTTCGGCGCGTGCGTTATCCCCGCGGCGTCTCGCGTGCGCAAGTGGCCCGAGCCTCTCGTCGCTCATCTTTGCGGCATTTCCCTCCATCCCGCCGCACCTTCCCCGATCCTACTCGACTCCACAGGTAGGGAGCAGCACTTCTTCTCCTCCTCTGCCTATATAAACCCCATTTGAGGTGATATTTAGGGGCTGGCCGAATTTCTTCTTGGAGAAGGGGAGGTGCTGCTGGTTTGAGGATTGGACTTCCTGCTTCCTTTGTGTATTCTACACTAGCTGGTACCCCTTATCTCCCCTATCTATCTCTCGGTTTGGCCTGGGGAGAGTCATCATTTGTGCCGCTGGCTTGATTTTCCCTATTTGTGGTTTCGGCTAAGCATTTATGTGCCATGGAAAACTTTGTTTACTTGCTTGAATAGTGGTTTCTTGTTCCCCCCCCCTCTAGTGGCATGCTGATAGATTGTTGTATCAAGATTTGGGGGGGCATTTTATTACTTGAAGCATGTGAAGAATAGAAACATGAGCGTGTTTTAAAGTTTAAGCTTGATTATTTGCTTGGGGTAATGAGAATGTGGTATGACATTGGCTCCTTCCTTTTCTCTATTTGCTTAAGATGATAAAATGTGGTTTTATATTTGGTCTTTTCTAGTATGAGATATTGAGAGGGTTCACTTGAGCCTTGCAAGCATGTGGTAGGTATGGTTCTCATAATAAGCTACTAGATTCTTTAGTAAACTCTAGCAAATATTTTTGAGTAAAGCTCTTTACTTACTATTGTTGTTATGAATTGTTGAGGAGCCTTTGACTCTTTCATGCATGTGGGGCTTGGTGCTTGCTCCTTGTGGCTTTCCCTTACAAAAGTTGCATGCTAGGGAGAAGTTTAAACTTAATTTGGAAGAATTCATGTTTGTTTTCATGTAAAGCATGTGGTGGCTTTATGTCTTGTACATATGGAAGTCTAGTCCTTTATGAAAGCATGTTATGAAGATTTGAGATATTTCTATGTTTGTTCTTGCTTGCAAGCATGATGAGATGGGTATTAAGATGTTCCTTGCTCGCTTTGGCTTGGCATGAGTCATGGAAGAATTCATTTAGCTTTTTCAATGTGTATGTGGGGCTTATCTCTTGCTCCTTCTAGCTTTTCCTTACCAAAATGTCATGCTATGAAGAAGCTTAGTTTAATTTGAGAAGTTTCACACTTGTTCTTATATGAAGCATATGGTGGCCCTATGTTTTGAATGTATGGAAGTTTAATTCTTGGGCTCCTTGCATCTTTGCCCTCCATAAAAGCATTTTAAATGTATATGGAAAAGTTTTCTAAGTTTATTCTTGCTTGCAAGCATGTCATAGTTTCATGAATTGATGTATGAAAGCATGGAAGTGTTATTGTAATCCAAGTTTAGCCTCTCTTTAATCTCAAGCTAAGGCTATGTTTAAATATATATATACATGCTTCATTTGATAAGTTCTCAGAAAGGTTTGTTTTAGCCTTATGTTGGGCTTGGATTTAATCGTGGTTGGACTTGGTTTTAGCCTCATGTGGCTCGGTTTTGTTGAGTCCCATCGTATTCTTTGTTCTAAGCTTAA
Source organism: Papilionanthe hookeriana x Papilionanthe teres (assembly GCA_022702705.1). Lineage (NCBI taxonomy): Eukaryota > Viridiplantae > Streptophyta > Magnoliopsida > Asparagales > Orchidaceae > Papilionanthe > Papilionanthe hookeriana x Papilionanthe teres. Next base: position 26,894,440 of record CM040433.1, on the reverse strand, counting down.
ATTCGGGATTTGGTTTTGGCCTTATGTGGCTCGGCTTTCTGTTAGTCTCGCTATTCCCCTGTTTTAATTTAAAGCTGCATTTGCCCCCAGCTTAGCTGTGGCTCGGGTTGGCTCCTTTAGCTTTCTCTGATTTTGGCTTTATGTTGGGATTGCTGTAACTTGGAGCTGGGCTTGTCTTCGGCCTTGCTGTGGCTCGGGTTGGCTCTTTTGACACTTCTAATTTTGATTTTATGTTGGGATTACGTCCCTTCATTGCTCTTGCCGTGAGCCTCCTCGACCCTTGTAGCACTCTTGCCGTGAGATTTAATGTGGTGATTTAAGTGGGAGCCTTACCTTTTACTACTCTTACTCGTGAGATTGATTGAAATGGTTTGGAAGTATCCCTTTGGCTTGCTTCGAGGAAGGAATCGAGCACCATATTTCGAATAGTTTTACCATACTTTATTTGATGAAATTGGAGTTAAATTGATTTTGAAGAGCTTGTCCATTCAATCTCTTATAAATTCGGAAGCTTGTCCTTTCATTGGGAGTTTGGGGATCTTCTTGTTGTTGTTGACTTGGTCCCGAGCCAGATGGTGGTTTTACTTTTAGTCACCCTTATCTATGGAATTTATTATGGTGATATGGGGTTTTCTTTAGCTTGCTAATGAGGAAAGATCTCAAGAATTTGTTGATTCCTTTGAAGTTTGGGAAGGTTTAACTCTAGCATGGGTTTGGAAAGGTTAGCAGCCAGTGTTTTCCAAGTCATTTCTCTTTGTTTGATTTTAAAGGCGCTTGAACGATTTTCTCGGATTTCGTTTCTAAACACTCTTTTGATATAATTGCACTCAAGCGAGAAAGGGACACCCTAGGGGTCGATTCAAGGAGCTTGGATTGTACTTTCAATGTTTTACATGTCTTGAGGAGTCTTAGATTAACTCACTCGCCGAACTAACCCTTCAAATTCGCAGTGGGTTAGTTTTATTTTCCCCTTTCGTTGCTTCGACACGTTTTCCCGCTTCACTCGAGTCGGTTTTGGTTTTGTTTGTTTTAGGGCGATGACGACTGATGATGCAAAAGCACGCCGGTGATAGAAGTAAAATGATATCCCATCCTACGACATCGTGACTCGCTCTGTGGCCCGTGAACCGTAGGATGAAGGTATCATTCACCGCTTACAAGCGCAAGCGGCACCCGTACCTTCTAGATTCTTAGCGATCATTTACCCTACGAAATGATCGACTCGTGGACAATTATATTTTTTTTCAAAATCTGATAAAAATACGATACTACATTTCGCAACAAAAATATCTTTCTACCACAATAAAAAAAAATTTGATAAACTCTATTTTGCATGTCTGAAATCCATATGCATGCTAAAAATATAAATTTCAAAACTATGTTATAAAATTTGATTGTCCACTTGTTGATTATCGATCTTGAGTGAGGAACACTCTCCCGAGTCGAGTTTAGTTGGACACCTCTTCGTCGAAGTAGCGGGCTTTATACACTCGTGCGACCGAGTAGCGCTTCGACGACCCTTCGAGCGATCATTATCACGCTTCGAGCTTAGCTCGACCGGAGTGCTTGCGGTTTTCTTCGGTTTTCATTTGATTTTTGATAGAGCACTCGTGGTCTTTTTTTAGGATTTTCTCGAAGTTTTGGTGACTTTTATCGCTTTTCTCAAGCTTTCCCAGTTGTGGGTCGATCTACTTTGTTTTCGAGTTTTTCCACGATCTTTTATTTTGCTTGCTTGGCTTTCATGTGGCACACTTCACCGGTTAGACGTAAGAAAATAACTGGCCTCCTGGGTATACGAGTTTGTTTACATTCATAGCATGTTACACTTTTTATACTCGCTATCGCATGTTATCATTGTTTAATTGTCACTTTTTATACTTGCTATCGCATGCTATATCGTTTATTTATTACTTAGATTATACATCATGTATCATCGTTGCATGTTGTTCCCGTTGAAGACGTTACATTATATATCGTTGCATGTCTTTATCGCTTACTCTCGTCGTTATATACATATCCTCATCAGTAATCATACAACACTTAAACATACTTGATAGGATGTTTAGGAGAACTCGACCATATGACCACTTCGATTGAACATTTCGACTCGCTATTCTGAAAACTCAACCTCTTCACGACAAGGAGCTTAGAGCTACGATGGCAAAGACGACCATCTTCAACAAAGAAAACACGTCTACAACAACTAAACCACTCCTTAGTGATTAAACAACAATCCATAGGATTTCGAGCGTTATTCGCCTAATGCGACATAAATCCTCAACCTCTTGTCGGCTCTCGTATAGACTCGCTGTACTAATATAAGCCTCCGACTCGTTTTAGGATTCCGAGATTGTCGTTCGTTACGACCTAAATCCTCACATCTTCTGATGCTATTCGTGCGATCGTTTCACACGAATGTAGTCCCTAATTAAATAAAATCGGCGGGATGAAACCTTTAAATAATATCTCCTAAATCAAAGCCAAATCATAGGATAATGTGGAAGTCACCGAGGTTCGCATCCTGGATCTTCGACATCCCCGGTTCTTCCTCCTTTGGATTCTACAATAAAATATTCCAATTTTGAGCCAATCTCTTCACACCTCTTTGTCCGATTACGTTGAAAAGTCCTATCCTTTCGACTCCTTGAAGATAATATTTCCTAATTTTTATCGAGAGTTTTCTTAAGTGATTTCGGTCATTTAAGATATAATTAACTATGAGAGCTCGCCTCTATATGAAGCATTCCGAACCAAATTTAAAATAAACCCTATTTAATTCTTCATATTAAATAGGGAATTATTTCAACGAATAAATTGGTTTCGCAGACCAAACGGACGTCATATATTTCTTAGTTTATTTGATCGAGCCTCACCCTAAGTCTTGTGTTTGTCTTTCGGGATAAGTGCGTACGACTTGAGAGTAGTAGCACTTCTTTCATTCAAACTATGAAAAATATGAGGTCGGTTGACTTCCTTCTTTCGTTGAAGGATCCTTCCGAAGCGGGCGACGGGATTCCGATTCCGGCGACCGACAGCTTCTTACGGGCACTTCACGCACAAAACAACGCCGACAAAACTTCTCAAGAGTTTAATAGCAAGCTTGGTCTCTACAACCTCTACAACACAACTTGATGGAGCGCGTGGAAATTTATGAGGATCAACCTCCTTTTCATGGTGGATCAGCCGACAACCTAAGGAATGATGGAGGGTTTAATTGGAGACAACTTTGGAAACTCCTTGATTAGTTTTTATTCTTTTGTATTTATGTTTATTTCAGAATTATTTTCTTCCATATTTAGGCTAAGATTATATATTAGGAGGAACCGGTTTTCCCATATATATAACCTTATGTTTGAATAATAAAAAATAAGGTGCTTATTCCCTCCCACATTTTTCTTCAACTATCCTTTCCTCATCTCTGTCCCTTCTTTCTCTCCACTGGGGTTTCCATGCAGGGACGAGGCACATAGCACATTGTACCTATGGTGTGCGCTACGTAGATGAAAACAGTAAAGAAAAATTACGTTAATACAATTCAAATACTATATCTAAATAACTATTATCTAAACTTCAATATTTATTTATATATCACTCAAATTTTTAACATCACATAAAAATTGCCATTAATACTCATTTTTTTAAGTGAAAGACGCATTTTTAAAGAACATGTTTCAATGTGATTTATGCTACAAGTAAATATTAAATTTTAGTTGTTAGATATGTAAATCTATGAGAATTTGTGGTATGTATGTAAATTACAATATATATATATATATATATATATATATATATATGTTACTTCACATTATGCTTGCTCTGTCAAGTTAACATTTGGCCTTAATAATATCGTCGTCTTCTCCCACGCTCCACTCTGTTAGGGTTTCCCCATATGGCAAGCTCTAGCGACTGTTACCGCAATTTATCGCATCTGCTCTTTTTCTTTTCTTGTGTCCTCTCCGGCGTTGTCTCCTAGCTGTTATTCGGCTTCGGCGGTGTAGCGTCGTCTTCCACATCATTTCTGTGTGGAGTTCGCGTCGCCATTTGCGGCGCTTCATTGCAGAAAAAACGGCATCTCCGATCTCGACGATTCGCCTCGCCTGCTTCCTGCATAGCGTCTCATCTGCTTCGGCTGGAGCTCGCATTTTTTTGCGGTGATTTGCAGCAGACTAAACGGCTTCAATCCCGTCGACTGCAGGTTGACCCAGCTCGACAGCTGCTACTGTTGCCCGTCTGCTGCACTCTATAGCCTCTCTCTGTTCCACACGCATTCATACCGCCGATCCATAACTCCACTCGGATGGAGCGGAGTTACGCAGCTGCTGAGTCTGCAGGTTCGAAACCTGATTTTGCTATCGGAAAGTCCTGCATTTTTCTACAATCTTTTCATGAGGCCCTTGATATTGGTGGTGGTGACTATACTTTCAACCAAAAACCTAGAGAAAAAATGGGAAAGCTACTCTTTTTCTCTCTGAAGCTGAAACCAGTATTCTTGCGTCTGTTTATCGTTTTGCTCTAGTGAGGAAATTCCTAAATGGTCACCCAAAACTTGAGATCATTCGGAAAGATTTTGAAGCTACTAGGTAGTTGGAAAATTGGCTTACTTGATGTCCGACATATACTCATTCAGTTATCTAATAACACGGATTACACTCATATTTTTTCTCGAAAGGTAATCAAGAATGAGAGCCGTTTTATGAAATTCTGAAGTGGACTATCGATGTTGATCCAAAAGTGTTCCCTATCATTCCTGTTTGGATAAAGTTCCCGGGGTTAAAAGTACAACACTACAACAATGAAATTCTCTACTCCTTAGCAGTTGCTTACGGTAAGTCTCTCAAGGTTGATAATCTCACGCTTGCTGTCATCAGACCCTCGGTGACTTGTGTTTTAGTTGAAAGAGATATCACCCAACCTGCTCTAGATGAGGTATGGATTGAATCCAATCACAACGGGTACTAGCAAAAAGTTGAAATACATTCACATCCTCATTTTTGTTCTCATTATAGTATGTTTGGCCGCAGTTCATCTAATTGCTATCGCTTACATCCTTACCTAAGATCGGATACTGCCGAAGGACGTCTTACCGCCTACCATCACAGCTGAGGAGGTGCCACTGATCCTATTTCCAACGCCGCACATACCTCTGCTCATTTGTCTAACGCTTCTCCAGATATGAACATTTCTGATGATCCTCTGTCGGCCGTTAAATTTTGAAAAGTGATTTTAAAATATAGTTTAGATTTAAAATAGTTTCATTTAAAATAATAGGGTATCTCTTTTGAAAAAAATAATATAATTTTTGAAAAATAAGACAAGATACTATGCATTCGATAGTTTGAATTAAACAAGCACAACACTACAAGTAATACATCTATCCTGAAAAGTAGACATATCACTTGAATAGTTGAACTCGATTAACTAAACTACAGAGACTATGATATCTGGTCGGTCTGCGAAACTATTTTTTATAAGTCGCCAAGTTCTTCTATTTAATATAAAAGATTAAATATGGTTTATATTATCTGAGTTCTAAAGTTCCCTATAGAGGCAAACATCTATAGTTAGTTACATCCTAAACGACCGAAGTCTCTTAAGAAAACTATCGATAAAAATTAGTGGTTTAGCTTTCAAGAATTTCAAAGTTTAAAGTTTTCAATGATGAACTTGGAAAATATAAAATGGGATTGATATAAATAAGAACAGTTTGTTTTGGGAATCCAAAAGAATGAGAAGTAGGATGTCACGGATTCAGAGAACCTCAGTGACTTCCCAAACTATCCTATCGTTGGGCTCCAGTTTTGAAGAAAAAATTATTTAGTGTTTCATCCTGCCAATTTTATTAATTAGGGCTTACATTTGCATGACCTCGATCATACAAATAGCCTGAAAGATATGAGGGTTTATGTCATATCGGATGACAACCTCAGAAACTAAAGCGAGTTATGACTTATATTGCACGGTTTGCAAATGACTAAAGAGATAAAGTGAGGGTCTATGTCACACTAGGCAAACTACCTCGAAGTCCTATATCTCATTGTTTATTTCTAAGGAAGAAATTTTTCTATTGAAGATGACTGTCTTGCCCACTATGTATGCTCCGAGCTACTCGTTGTAGCATGTTTGATTTTAGAAGTTTCAAATTGAAAGATGAGAGAAGTGTCAAGTTTTAGAAATATTTAAATTGAGGTGTCTTAATATCTTATTAGGAAAAATGTTAAAGTTGATTAAGCGATACCGGTTAGGATTTCACGCTTCCCTCGTTCCGGCGCCACTATTTTCTTCGGAATCATTTGGCCCAAATGAATTTACCAAATTCAACTAAATGAATTCAATACTTTCATTCAAACTGTGAAAAATCTCGTTAGCAACAGTAAGTTGCCTCCTCCGAGGGGTTCTCGATCATCCGATAGAAACAATTTAATTGAGTTAAATTGTAGTTTTTTGTTTGGTATTTGATTAAATTTTGAGTTGTTTTATATTTTGATTGTTGTTGCGGTGAATTTGATTTTTGTTTTGTTTTTATTTGATTTTATGACTATCCTAAATGTTCTCTTTTTCACATGCAAGTTAGTTTTTGTTATAGTTAAAACATTTAAATAAAGTAGTGTAAATTGCAATAATCATATGTACCTGACGGTCTTCAGGAATATCCGTTGAAATATTAGCATCCCAAGCAGTTGCGAAAGCAGAAATTATAGGTTGATGATTTTAAATTCAGTGAAGGAGCCTATTTCATAATTTGTTGGGTTCCTAAGGTATGTTAAGGATGATTTTCTTGAATAAAGAAGAATGAAACTCATCTTTTCAAAAACTTTTGGGATCATTTCGAGCTCACTTGGTTTCATTGTTTAGTTAAATTAATCATGCATGTTAAATTAGGGTTTGTTAATAATATTTTAATTCTTGTTCAGTGAATTTAGATGTTTTGATTATCCCTTGAATGAGAAAACATTCATTTGATGTTCCATTTAGGAGTTATGTGAGTGCAAACCTTTAGGGGCAAATTCAATTATTAGGAAACCAAACCAATTTTGGTTAGGGTTGGGCTAGTAGTGTTCTTAAAATGTTATAAATGATTATTTTTCTCTTTTCTAAAACCTCATTAATTAAAGTGTGAATCGAACCTAATTCACTACTAAGCCCTTAAGCTCCTATGGGTGAATTTACAATTTAAAGAAGTATTAGTTTAAGTGACACTTGATCTTCATTTAAAGATCAAGTTATTATTCGACCAGTGATTAGGGGTCTTAATTTAGTGAGTTATGATCTTCCTAGATCAAACCTCCTTCCTCAGAATCATCAAATTTGATTAACCCCCAAATTTTAATAATTTTAAGAAATTGTAATTTTATTCTTTTAGTGGAAAAAGTGGTAAGTTGGTTTCTATCTCTTAACCCCTCATGTTTCAATCATCTAAGAAGATAAATTAAGATTGCTTATTGCCCATTTACCCCTCGAATGAACTTAAATATTAATTAACGCTTAAATCATAAAATTATCATTTTGCCTTTAAGGTTTTAACACTTCATAATTCATTAAATTAAACTCCAATGATTTTGAATTTTTATATACCCCTCTTGGGTTAATTAAGACATCAGAAGAAAAAATGTGATTTTTCTAAGTTTATTTAAAATTTTAAATTATTTAGAATAAAAATAGGATTTTCAATATTAATTTAATAACTTAGTCAAAGTAAAAGATCTGTTAGATGATTACTTGGACCAATTTTTATGATTTTTTTTAATTTTAATTTAATTATAATAATTATTTGTTGGTTTTGACTTTTAATTAAATATAAAATATTATTTAAGTGGAAAATTAAGTTTTATATTTTTTTTAAATCTCTCCCAAGTTCATGGAATCCAAAGAAACAAATTTTATATTTTTATGATTTTTCTTTGATTTATTAAAATTATTTTAATACAAAATTAAGGAAATTTCATTTTTAAGCTTCTTAAAATTCATTTTAAGGCTTTTAAAATTTATAACTTCATTTTTAAAATTAAGAAAAATATTTTTAATTATTACTAAATGATTAGAAAGAAATTTAGAACATTTTTGTGCATTTTAATTTTTTAGTGATATTTATCCCTTTTTAATTATTTTAATTATTTTAATAATAGAAAATATATTAAAAATGAATTATTTATTTTAATTTCAATTTTATTTTTCTTAAATTCCTCTGGTCATAAAGAACTTCCAAAATCAATTGTTGTAATTTTTTGACTTGTATTTTAATTATTATAATTATTTTAAACCAAAAATCATATCTTACTGAGAAAATCAAGTGTAGTAGTTAAATCGATTCATAGTGAGTTCAAATTTTTGTGGGCAGCTCCCCTGACCATTTACATTAATGTGTATTAGTTCTCATGGTATGCATATAAATCCTCATATTAAGAAGAGATGAGGGGAAAGCTTACTTGTATTCCTCGGCACCGTCGCTACTTCGTTGATGGTTGTTGGAGCTTCGGCGAGAGGGGAAGTGAGGTTCGGTTTTGGCTTGTGGAGAATGAAGTTTTCCCCGTCTTTTTTTTTCGGCTGTTGGAGAGAAAAGGAATGGGGAGAGGCCCAGTGAGTGGAAGAATAGCTCTCGTTAGAGGATTCGGGGAGGTTGGCTCACGAAAAGAAAGAAAGAGAGTGCAAAGTGGAGCTTTGGTTGGGTTTCACGGCAAAGTAGAGAAGTTGCTGCTCTTGGAACGGAGTGGAGGAGGTGTTCTCACGGTTAGGAGAGAGGGAGTTGTGAGAGCTGGTGTTAGAAGGATTGATGTTTACGTGAGAGAGGTTTTCAATGATATAAAAGAAAAATATAGAAGAGAGAGGGACGTGGGAAAGCTAGGAGAAAAAAAAAACCAAATTCCCTCTCTTAACCAAAATCGTGGGACTTAAAAGGAATAAAAAAGACATATATATATATATATATATATATATATATATATATTCATTATTATTATTATCATTGTTTCTTCTTTTTTCATGAGAGTTAGATAGAATTTTATTCATATTTTTTTATCTCTATTATTATTTTTTGTCATTTTGTGTCATGTGGGATTTAATTTGGTTTGAAGAGAATGAGCTTGAATTACTTTTTGATAACTTTTGGTTTTTTTCATGAAAATGGGTTGTACTCACTTATCATGAGGATTTGATTTTATGGGGGACCTGGATGGACAAGTCTGAATCATGGGAATTTGGATTAAACATACGTTTGAGTGAGTAACTTTGGTGGGAGGTGAAAGGAGGTTCTCCTCTTTCCCCCGAGGGCATGGTGGACTTTCCATGGCTCATGTGGCTCACCTATGGCTTGCATGTGGCTTTAGCCAACTTTCATGAAAAAGGATTTAAGAATTTTGGAGATTTAGTGGACTGTTGGTATAAATCTGAATGTGGGATAATTTAATCATTTATGGCATGGACAATGGTTTAATTTGATTAAATTGATGATAAAGATGAAATTGTCATGTGGGCTTTAGGCTTTTAAAATGAAGGGATGATGGGCTTTGAAGTTATTCATGAAGGGCTTGAATTTGGACTTTTGAAAATTGTTCATGGGCATTTGAAATTGGGCTTTTAAATTTAAATAAGGTGGGCTTTTGATAATGGATAATTGTCATGAAAAAGAGGGTTTGGTTTTAGGCTTAAATTTGATGAAGTTACATTTGGGTGTGATGAAATTGAATTTGAAATGATTTTGGTAGGAAGTGGACTTTGAGAATTTTGGAAATTTGGGTCAATTTGATTAATTTTGGGAAGTGTGGAGTATTTTAGGTTAATTGGGTGATATGGGGAAGTTTAAAATGATTTTTAGGATTGAATTGAGTGAAATTTGAAATTTGGGAATTTTGGGCATATTGGGGGTATTTTGGTAAATATGGAGAAATTTTGGGTAGAGTGAGCAAGTCATAAAGCCATCTCAAAGCTACAAGAGCCATATGATGACTCATTTTGGATCCTCCATATGCTGGTCCTAGCCATCTTAGCCAAATGTTAAGGGTTTCGGTACACCCATATGAGTTTCCAAAAGAAATAAGGAGGTAGGTTAAGTGTAAGTGATTTTAGGGTTTGAGGCGTGTGAGAAATTTGGTGGGTTCAAATGTGTGTGTTCAAGACCAAGCCCTAGTCATCCAGGGTTGCCCTAAGTTCAATCATTCCAATGACAACTCTTCATCGAGCCTCCACATGTTGGTCTTAACCTTCCAAGTGGTCTGGAGGTTTGCGACCATCCATGTACAATGTCAAAGAAAGCTAGGAAGTGGTTCAAATTTCTAAGTGGTGGGATCCATCTCAAGTCTTCTAAGATAGTCAAGCAAAAACCCTATGGCTAGATCTTATGTACTAAGAGAAAGGAAAGACCTCATTAAAATGAGTTCAACAAATGGACCCCCAATAGGTGTGATGGGCTAACCGAGCACACCGTGCGTATTGGTGTTGACCACAGAGATCAACAGAGCCAACACGAATGTCTAAGCCAACCCGCTCAGAATAAAGCGTAGAATTGAGTGAGAATTGTTTTCGTTGGAGAGTAATAGATAAACCTCCAATTGTATCGAAGATTCCACAACTCTCGCTGGGGATTAGGAGGTGAATTTTGAAATTGCAAGATTTTAGATTTGGATTTCAGATTTGTTTCATTTTGATTTCGTGTTCGTTGATCCTTTCAAAGGGTTGTGTTTATGTATTTTAAAGAAATAACCATCAAGGGAACTAACGATTACGACGAATTCGATTTTGTTTTGTTTTTTAAGTTCTGATTTTGATTTTGACTAAAGTTTGAATTTTAAGTTGATCGAAATTTTAATTTTGGTTGAAGGTTTGATTTGGGATTGATTTTGAGATTGATTTTGTGGAAATTTTGGATTTCAATTTGTAAAAAATTTTGTAATTTGATGAATACGGAGTATTAGGTGGTAAGGATGTGGTGCAGAGAAGAGAATAGGATGTCTTACTCCATTCAAGGTAGTCTCATACCTATCACGGAATTTTGAGTTGAGAATCGAAAACCTTACTCCATTTAATGTGGCTTCACACCAATCTCGAAGTTCTGAGTTGAGAATCGGAAACTTTACTCCATTTAAGGTGGCTTCACACCAATCTCGAAGTTCTGAGTTCAGAATCGGAAACATTACTCCATTTAAGGTGGATTCACACCGATCTCGAAGTTTTGAGTTGAGAATTAGAAACCTTACTCCATTTATTGTGGCTTCACACCAATCTCGAAGTTCTGAGCTGAGAATTGGAATTTAAATACTGATCTCGAAATTCTGAGGTCAGAATCAGAATTTAGGTACCGATCTCAAAATTATGATGAGAGAATCAGAATTTAGGTACTGATCTCGAAATTCTGAGGTGAGAATCAGAATTTAGGTTTCGATCTCGAAGTTCTGAGGGTAGAATCAAAATTTAGGTACCGATGTCAAACTTTTAGGGAATGTATGCAAAATTCGTGAAAATTTTGTGAGAATTCAGCGTGCGAGAGTTTAAGTGAAACATTCTCATAGAAGAAAGCAGATTGAGAAGGAATATGAGGGTGTTTCATATCCCGCTCAAGGAATTTACCAAAAGGAGTGTGTGTGGGGAAAGGCTGCAATCACATGCCAACAGAACCAAATCGAAAACTACGTGGCTCCATGTCATTAGAATCAGCTAATCCTTTCTCAAACGAGGGAGAGAACTGAAGGGGTATTGATTACGTACCTCAGGCTAGAGAATTCATATTTGGAATTCGTTTTCTTTGCTTTAGTGATTTTGATTTTGTCTTGACTTCAAATTTCATTTTGATTAGGATTTCGCTTTGACTTGAGTTTCATTTTGATTTTGAATTTCATTTCGATTTTATTCATGTTTTATATTTTCCTCTTATTCAATTTTGATGGATTTATTTTTTTTTATTTCATTTAAATCGTTCTAGAATTTCCTTAAATTAAGTTAAAACTTAAATTAGTGGCGTTCCCAATCAATTGCACAAAATTGAAGATAAATACAACATAGTCGTTTCCATTTAATCGTTGAAAATACATCATTTAGTTCCAACAAAACATTCCCTGATGATATTTCTCTTGAAAAACAAAAGTCCTACATAGTCGATGCATATCCATATGCAGACACTATCTTAGATCTTCATGTTGTTTATCAAAACTGTCTGTCATATCCATCGATGTCTGAATAGTAAGCTACAAAAATAATAACATCACCTTCTAAGCCACCACCGGAGGAAAATCCTTTACGGGTGTGCGTTAGAAGTGTAATATCTCTATGCAACTCACAGCTCGAGAGGTTGCAGATTCTCAAGCTCTGTATCTGGCTAGAACTGAAATAGCATCTTGTTGTTGCTCATCCTCCTGAAAGTGATGGAAACTCACTGGTAAGGAACTGTCGGTATACAATGTTTCGCTGTATCTACGTTATTTCCCTTCAGTACCAAAATCGAACCTACCGATAGAGGTATTTCTACTGGCCCTCGGAATTCTATAGGCTCGACTATCTGAATGTTTGTCCCGGACATTTTGTTGCATTGGTTGATGAATGACACTGTACAGAAGAGCCTCACGAAGTCTTGATGGTCTATATGAGGTGGGATGCAGTCGCCTTCTTCATAAATGTTGATGATACAACTATTAGTATGCAATCAACAGGTACCACTCGCCAGGACACCATTCGTTCGATCATCCTCATGATCAGCGTTGGCATAGGGTCTACTTCATTGTGACGGATTATTCCTGGCGGGTTTCCCTCACGGTCTTTGGTGAAGTTATAGCAACACCCGCACTAAATTGTAATTCTTCATTTGCCTCACTTCCACTTGTGTGGCTTGCAGTAGATTCTTCTCCTTACTACCATGCGCGGCCTTTATCCCTCAAGTCAAAGACACATTTCACGATCTTAATTTGATCATAGTAGGAGAACACGTTTGTGTGCAACTCCAACAAAAAGAGATATATTTTGTGAGAAAACAGTCCTTACTACAACATACCTTATCAATTGAATGTTTAAACGGTTACTCAATTCTAAAACACCACTTCATATCTTGATAGATACCTATCCTTACATCAAAGTTTTTTCTTCTCCAGTAACACTTAAAATTTTTGGGTGTGTATCTTTTGTTAACATCTATTTTCCAAACCGTACAAAACTTGATCTTAAATCCATCAAGTATAGCTTCCAACAAAAAAGGATGTAAGTGCTACTCACCTGTTACCAAAAAATACTAAAACTTCATGGATGTCAAATTTTTTAAAAGTAAACCATTTTATCTCAAATTTGATAGAGGAAAAGTACAAATAAATATCAATTTTGTAATGCACTTAATGACACCTACATTGCCTCCAACCTACCCCTCTTTCACCTGGCCCTTCTATCTCCCAAACACCAATGCAGGAAAAAATCTCACTTGAGCAAGCCCAACCAGCCGACTCTGAAATTCATAATAAAGAACTTCATGTGTACACGAGGAAGAAAAACATCGAGTAAGTGGAAAACAACTTGCAAAAACAGAACTTCCCCAAGACAAAAATTGAGTCTACACTCACCTAAAATTATGGGTGGAGGAATCTTGAACTCACGAATTATCTCCTTACTCGTTTGGTATCTATGACAATGAATACAACAACAAAACCTTTATCCCACTAAGTGGGGTCAGCTACACGAATCCTTTTTCTCCATTAAGTCCTATTTAGTGTCATATTTTCATTTAATTCTAATAAATCAAGATCTTTTATACAATATGCCCAAGTCTTCCTAGGCCTGCCTCTACCTTTCTTAACATAAGTCGAATCTAAAACATCCACTCTCCTAATCGAATCCTCATATGGTCGACGTTTAATGTGACCAAACCAACTAAGACGACTCCCTCTAATTTTATCCGTCACTGGGGCTACACCAACCCTATCACTAACATATTCATTTCGCATTTTGTCTCCAAGAGTAAAGCCACTCAGCCACCTAATCATTCTCATCTCGACAACACTTAACTTGGTTTTATGCTTCTCTTTTAAAGGCCAACATTCAACGCCATAGAGCATTGCAGGTCTCACCAACATCTTATAAAATTTTCCTATCAACCTAAGTGGTACTTTTCTATCACACAATAGGCCCGAAGCATACCTCCACTTCAACCAACCAATTTGAATTCTACTAATAACATCCCCATCAATATCACCATCACTTTGAACAATAGACAATGAATGTGTACAAAATATCCAATTCAGGAGTATATAGCTTATGAGAAGCTGTCCTCACACTATAAAATTTTTGTATCTAACCTTGCTAATGCACAGATCCTTAAATCCATTTATGGAACTCTTAAAATTCAAGAATGGAGGAAAAAAGTTGAAGAGGAGATTCAAGCAACATGCCATATCGACTCTTATTAAGCTTCCTCGGGAAAAGAAACAAGTTGGATGCAAATAGGTATTCAACATCAAGTACAGAGTTGGTGGTATTTAGAGATTTAAACAAGTCTGGTTGCAAAAGGTTTCCCTCAAGCCTATGGGATTGATTATTGGGAGACCTTTATACTAGTTGTCAAACTGAACTCTATCAAAATTTTCCTCTCAATATCAGTTAACAAGAAGTGGGAACTATATAAACTTGACATAAAAAATATCTTCCTAAATGGAGATCTTGAAGAAGTGTACATAGAGATATCACTAAGACTTGATAATAATTCCAACAAATACCTAGTATGCAAACACGGAAAGTTAATCTATGGTTTTAAGTAGAATCACTTAAAGCATTGTTTGAAAGGTTTGTTAAAACTATGAGATCTAATGGATACTCTCAAAGTCAAGCCAATCATACACAAACTCACTTAAGGAGGTAAGGTTGCTACACTTAAAGTATATATGGATGATATGATCCATATTGGTGATGATGAAAGAGAAATTTTTAAAATCAAATGAGTGCAGGCCACTGAGATTGGAATCAAGGACTAGGAACCATGAGATATTCCTAGCTATGAAGGTAGCATGGTCCAAGAAGGGCATTCTTTTATCATATAGAAGAAATACATCATAGATTTACAAAAACATGGATGATTGGATGCAAACCTGTCGATACCCCCATGGATCCCAAAAAGAAGTCTAATAGAAGTGAAGAAAGTATATCTGTAGATAAGAGAAAATATCAAAGATTGGTAGGAAAACTCATCTACTTCTTACATGCTAGGCTAGACATTGCGTACTCTATCAGTTTGTGATACAACATATGAATAATCCAAATAAAGAGCATTTAGAGATGGTGTAGAAGATTCTAAGGTTTCTCAAAAAGACTACTGATTATGGATAATTGTTTGAGAGAATCAGAGACAGAGAGGTAGAAGTCTACACTAATGCTAGTTGGATTGGAAAACTCACTGACAGTATTGTGAGCCAACATATAAATAATTCAAATGAAAAGCATTTAGAGAAGGTGTGGAAGATCCTAAAGTTTCTCAAGAAGACTACTGATTATGGATTATTGTTTGATAAAATCAGAAACAGAGAGATAGAAATCTACATTGATGCTAGTTAGATTGGAGAACTCGCTGATAGAAGGTCAACCACAGGTTATTACCCCTAGGTATGGGGAAAGCTGAAAACATGGAAAAATAATAAACAAGATGTTGTCTCTAGAAGCAGTCAAAATCAGAGTATCGGGCACTTGCCTTAGGAAGTTGTGAAGGGACCTTGATTCATAAATTGTTGAGGAATTGTGGTGTACTTGTGATAGGCCTATACAAATGCTTTGTGACATTCACGCAACAATTAATATTGTCAAGGACCCTGTGCATCATGATAGGACCAAACATATTGCAATTGATATACACTTTATCTTTGAAGAAATTAACTGTGGAATTTTACAACTAAGCTACATTCGACAAACCAACAAGTTGTTGATGTCTTCACCAAAGCCTTGTGTTAAGCAACTTCTGAAAGTTTAATACCAAGCCTGACTTCTACAACATCTACGACCCAATTTGAGGGAGGTTGTGAAAATATAGAAGGATCGCCCTCGCTATTAATTGGAGACTGTTTGGGAAACTGCTTGATTAATTTTATTCTCTTCCTCTTTATGTTTGTTTCAGGAATTATTTCCTTTCTATGTTTAGGCTAGATATATTTTGTAAGTTTGTAAACTAGGCAGGACCGGTTTATCAATATATGTAACATTAAGATTGAAGATTGAATAATAAGAATTTTGAGAATTCCCTCTTTATTTTTACTTCATGTACTGACCATATCCCCTTTACAAAAAGGTGAGCATCAATTGCAAAAAAATATTTAAAGAAAGAAGAAAAAACTTTACAATAAATCAGGGATTCAATCCGAATTTAAAAACGACAAAGCAACTTCAACTTAGGCAATCGAGGATTAGGCTGGCACTAAAATTGCTCAGAAACAAATCACTCAATAGGTTAACTTCGTAGCTCTTAGCAGAGGAGCCTTCTTGAGAACATTAATTTCCTTCATACAATACCAAATCTTCTCAACTCCATAGAATCCTCTCTGTGACAACCAAAATCCACTTGGAAAATATCTCGACCAATCTTCTATGCATCTCGGAATGTCCTAATTCCCTAATCATATATGCCCCCTTAGTAATTATGATCAGGTTTATTACAACTCCCCTGATATGTTACATCACTGTTAATACCAAAATTAACAATGCATAAAGAAAATTCATTGTTATATTTTGCCTATATGACCTCATTTGCAGGTCTCTAAGATGTTAACCTTTCATCAATCCCTCCTATTCTAAAATTGATTGGAGAAATATCACGAAATGTGGGAAATTTTGGCCAATGAAGAAAGAGGTGTTTGCCACAGAAAATTCATCCTCAAGGCAATTGTCAGAGTACATTTGAGTTTTGAAATGAAGTAGACATTAAGAAACATAATCCACCATTCATCTCAATTGCCATATTATACAAACTAAAAGCACTATTGTTATTTTTACTAGGACCATCTAGTAGAAGCAGATATATTATCCTGTACACAGGACCATAAATTTTAGTTAGTATATCAAAATAACATACCGAGACAAAATGAAGCCAACCTTTCCTTTTTGTAACAGATAAAATTCGCTAATTGGTACTATTCAAAATTTGCACGCCAATAAAATCAGGTCAACAGCTGTTGGTTCTACCCATAGGCAGCCAAAATTTGCGTAATATTACATAATTTACACAAAATTATATTTTCAGATCATTTTCTAATTTAATAATAAATACATCCTTTACCTCCACCAAAATCTTTCATGAATTAAAACCAATGTGAAGGAAACGTAGGGATCGAAAATATAGAATTCATAGCTTCTAAAACATTAATGGTTATGTGGATATAAATGAATTCAGTAGATTAAAACAACGCAAAGCAATGAGTAGTTAAATACCTGTGTCCCATATAGCTAATTTCAACTTTTTGCCACCTATTGTAACCATCTTTACCTTGAAATCCACACCTATACAGAAATATGTTACAAAAATATAGACAAGGAAAACATGGATAAAATATACCACACAATAGAGATTGCCAAAATTATATTAGTTGGATAAGTACAAGAAAAGAGTAATTGCGTTTATATCTAAAACTCCAACAGCTTATCTACATGTAGGTCAAAAGACCTGTCAAAACATCATCTGTCCATCAGCATTTTCACCTAATTTTTTACATAGACAGTACTGTTTATGTGCAATGTCAAGATAATAAATAAAAAAATAAATAAAATATTTTGTAAAGCACAAATATTTAGTAACTTTAGATATGCTGGAGTATAAATGAACTCGATCTTCCAAGTGTCCAGGGATTCATGTGATCGGCAAAAGCCAAACAACCAATGTGAATTTCAATTCAAGGAAAATTAGAATCTTGCATATGACGGATAGAATTATATTGTTTAGGTCGTGAAATATTACATTGGTTTACAAGATTAATTGACAACAACATTTACAGTGGTGGATCACACATACTTCTTCTCAAGTAAAAAATTCCATTGAAATCAACTACCACAAAGCTTACAACAACAATCACAACAACAACAAGCCTTTATCCTACTAAGTGGAGTCGGCTACATGAATCCTTTTTCTCTATTGTGTCCTACTGAGTACCATATTTTCATTTAATTTCAATAAATTAAGATCATTTTTTATACAATATGCCCAAATCTTTTTAGGTCTACCTTTGTCTATATTAACATAAGTTGAATCTAAAACTTATACTCTCCTAATAAAATCATCAGATAGTCGACGTTTAATATGACCAAGCATCTAAGACAATTCTATCTAATCTTTCCTGCTAATTGAGCTACATCACGAATACATTTGTTTCACATCTTGTCTCTACATGTCAAGCCATTCTTCCACCTAAGAATTCTCATCTCAGCAACACTTAACTTAGTTTTATGCTTCTCTTTTAAAGGCCAACATTCTGCGCAAGAAAGCATTACAAGTCTCACCACCATCTTATAAAATTTTCCTTTAAGTCTAAACGGTACATTTCTATCACACAATGGGCCCGATGCATTCCTCCACTTCAATCAACCAACTTGAATTCTACTACTAACGATCCCATCAATATCACCATCACTTTGAACAATAGACCCAATATATATAAAACGTTCACACATTTTAATGATTAGATCACCCATAATTACAACTCTGCCACTAGATCTACTACTACTACTAAACTTACAATTCATATATTCAATTTTAGATCTACTCAAACGAATGTTTTTAAACTCCAATGTAGACCTCCATAATTCAAGTTTTTCCTAGACACTTTCTCTATTATTATCAAAAAGAAGGATATCATTTGTGAAAAGAATACATCAAGATACATGCTCTTGTAAACGCCCAGTAAGAGCATCCATAACTAAAGCAAAAGGATGTGGGTTTAAAGTCGATCTCTAATGTAATCCAACTGAAATAAGAAAATACTTGGTCAATCCTCTTGTTCAAACACAAGCAACAGCTCTAGCATACATATCTTTTAATTGATTATAAGTCATATCAACACATTTCTTTTTTATAACCCTCCAAAGAACTTTTCTTGGAACCTTATCATAAGCTTTTCTAAATCAATAAAAATCAAATGTAGATCCTCTTAACACTCTCTATACTTCTCCATTAAACGTCTCAATAAATGTATTACTTTCATAGTAGACTTGCCCGGCATAAATTCAAACTAAATATGAGAAATCTTTATATCAGGACTTAACCTATGTCCAATTACTCTCTCCCATATTTTTAATGTATGACACATTAACTTAATTCCTCTATACTTTGCACACTCTTGTGCATCCCCTTTATTCTTAAAAGTGGGGACCAAAATACTCTTTCTCCACTCCCCAGACATCTTTTTAGTTTTTAAAATAATATTAAAAATTTAGTAAACCAAAGAACTCTCATATCTCCTAAATATTTTCTTACTTTAATTGGAATATCATCAGTTTCTATTGATTTTCCACCCTTAATTTTCTTTAAAGTCTCCACAACTTTATTTTTACAAATGTGATAGTAAAAATAAAAATTATTATTATTATTAACGATATTACGATCATATTTTTAGAAACTTCTTTGAAAAGTTTATTAAAATATTTCACCCACCAATGTTGAATCTCCTCTAAGAAAAGAATTTTTTAACTTTCATCTTTAATACACTTTACTTGAATTAAATCATTACTTTTATTTTCTCTTTGTTTGGCTAGTTTATATTTTTTAGTATCTAATATATTATAAAGATCATGAAAAGCCGAATTGTTAGTGTCGCAAATTATTCTCACCTTATACTTTTCTCAGTTCTCTATGCTTTTACATTGAACCTAATTTTTACAATAAAACTTCTTATATTTTATCTTTTCTTGCATATTATTATTCCACCACCAAATAGTTTAATTTATAAAAACTTTTCTTTTTTTATTCTAAAATTATATCTTTTGTCACTTGTTCAATACTACTTGTTATTTTATCCTACATAAAATTAGTTTCTTCATGGACATTCCAAATCTTGAAATCTTAAAGTTTACTAATAAAAATAATTTTATTTGTGTTTATTTAGGTGCCGCCATCAAATTTTATGACAATGTTGCATTGTATTTTTTATCCTCCGACTCCTCATCTTAAGATTCAGATTAATAATCGATGTTGAGCACTTAAATTTTCACTTAAAATGACCTTATAATATTTACATTCTCGATGATCTCTTTTTCTCATAAGAAAAATTTTTGTGAGTTCAAAATTTTGATATAGATTTCTTAAAGGAAGATTTTTGTCGGAAAAACAAAAGGAACAATACTTGAGAATGTTGTAGCACCTGAAAGAGAGCCATGTCATAAGATGGACAACCCAAAACTGAGAAGAGGCTTAGACAAACTGAAGGATATATGAGCCATTCAAATTCCTTATGGATATGGCATAGGTGTAACTTTTAATTGATTTTTTTTTCTAAAAATTTTAATATCTAATTTTTTCCATAATTTAAGCTTGTATAGTTCATTTGCTAATTGCTATTTGTAAGAAGCCATCAAAATATTCTCATAGAAAATTTCCAAACATGCATTCAATCTGAAGCAAAACTTTTAATGTAGAAGAGAAAGAAATATTTGGATGATGCCTAGAATCATTCAATACCCATCATCATAACAAATGGAGCTTGAATGAAACTTTCAAGTACTAGAAGTTTTTCTAGGTGATAAACAATTGAAGAGTTTATGCAAAAATGAACCGCTATAGAAAACTTTGGATAAAACCACTAGTATGGAAAAAAAATGAAAATTGGGTTACAAAGGCCCATGCAGATGGACAAAGCCACCATTGTAGATTTGGTATGGAAGAAAATTCTACCCTATGGAATATAAAGTAAAAAAGTACACCTAGGATTTGATTCAGAGAAACTTTCACAGCCCTAAAACTGACAATCCCAGAACGGAGATGGCGAATTCCCAGAAATCAATGAAAAAAAATTAGAACTAAAATAAAAGAGATGATATGGCATAAAAAGAACATTGTACAGAGAAAACGTTGGCATGCCAGATAAGCTAGGTTAGCTTTTAACAAAGGCTTTAGCATTGCATGATTAAAACTAAAAATATGACGTAACAACTTCAGAACCAGAAATCTAAAAATTTGGTGCAAGTTTTATGCAACATGTATTGTATTACCAAACGAGACAAAATGTATGGGGGATGAAAAAGGGGACAAGAATTTATCCACAAACATTTATTCACTTTAACTTGTTACGCAAGTCCACAAAATGGTTCCCAAAAAAGATCTACTAGAGCAATCTTTAAGTCCAAAAACTACCATCATGGGAACAGGAAACTTTTCACCAAGTATTCACATAAGATAAAGTAGGAGAAATATAATAGACAAACTAATTTGCAGACAATGGCAGCTATGTACTCAAAGCATGAACAAAGCTAGGCATGTAAGAATGGCAACGGTCAAACTTGTTACAAAGGCCAAAACTAAAGTCTGTACTTAAGGCAGACCGCTTGTTTATCTACACCAATATATGTTCCGGAATCATAAGACTATATCTAATACTGTCTAAATAAATTTTCTCCAAACTTGAGATGTCCCCAAATCACGCAATAGTAACCTCAAGTCAAAAACCTTCCAAAAATCAAGTTAAGTGGTCAAATCCTAAAGTGACCAAAAAGTTCATTCCAGCATACCTTCCACAATGCAAGTCATTCAAATTACTCTACCATGAGAAGCCCAATCATTGGGGCCAAGCACCCAAGCCGAAACAACCCAAAACTAATAATCCTTGATAGATAGATAGATAGAGTGAACCAAATCAAACAAAAGTTGTGCTTGATAAATTAGTAGTAAGAATTACTATCATACCAAAACATTAACCTTAAATTGATAAATGAGCAGAAAACACAACCATATTTACACCATTGCATGTTACATTGAATGACTAATTAAGCTCAGCACCTTATGTTCCTCAAGTACATCATAAATAAACTTCTACAAATGGCTTAATCTAGCCAGTCGCCCTGATCAAACGATATGGCAAACTTCAAATTTTACAATCTTACATTATGTTTATGGATAAGTTGATGCTCATAAAAAACTTTCAAGTATAACTACATGAAAATTTTCTTTGACCTAGCCAACTTATTTCCCAATTGAAGTGTGGAGATATTTAGGAGATTTGACAGTTTCTTGGCTTACTATCCTTAATATTATTTTAAAAACTAAAAAGATGCCTGAAGAGTGGAGGAAGAATATTTTGGTTCCCATTTATAAGAATAAAGGGGATGTACAAGAGTATACAAATTATAGAGGAATTAAGTTGGTCTGTCATACTTTAAAATTATGGGATAGGATAATTGATCATAGTTTAAGATGTGATACTAAGATTTTTTTATAATCAGTTTGGATTTATGACGGATAGGTCTATTATGGAAGTTATACATTTATTGAGAGGTTTGATGGAGAAGTAGAAAGGGAGTAAGAAGAATCTACATATCATTTTTATTAATTAAAATAAGGTTCCAAGAGAAGTCCTTTGGAGAGTTCTAGAGAAAAAATGAGTTGATATGACTTATATTCAAGTCATTAAAGATATGTACTAGAGTTGTTACTTTTGTTCGAACAAAAGGAGGTTTGACCAAGAATTTTCCTATTTTAGTTGGATTACATTATGGATTGGCTTTAAGCCCATATCTTTATGCTTTAGTTGTTGATGCTCTTACTGAACATTTACAGGAGGATGTATTTTGGTGCATGTTTTTCGCTGATGATAACCTTCTTATAGATAAGTCTAGAGAAAGAGCTCAGGAAAAAACTTGAAGTATGGAAGACTACATTGGACTCTAAAGGCCTTCGTTTGAGTAGATCTAAAACTGAATACCTGGAATGTAATTTTAGTATAGTAGCTCTAGAGAAAAGTTATAACTATGGGTGATCAAATCATTAAAAGGGGTGAACATTTTAGATATTTCTCAGGTCTCTTATTCAAAATCATGATGATATAGATGGGGATGTTATTAGTAGAATTCAAGTTGGTTGGTTCAAGTGGAGGAATGCATCGGGCCTTTTGTGTGATAGAAAATTATCGCTTGGACTTAAAGAAAAATTCTATAAGATGGTGGTTAGACTCACAATGCTCTATAACGCAGAATATTGGCCTTTAAAAGAGAAGGATAAAACAAAGTTAAGTGTTGTTGATACGAGAATGCTTAGGTGATTGAGTAGCTTGACACTTAGAGACAAAATGCGAAATAAATGTATCTATATTAGGGTTGGTGTAGCTCCAGTGGCGGACAAGATTAGAGAGAGTCATCTTAGATGGTTTGGTCACATTAATTGTCAACCATCTACTGATCCGGTTAGGAGAATAAATGTTTTAGATTCGATTTATGTTAAGCAAGGCAAAAGTAGACCTAAAAAGACTTGGACTTATTGAATAAAAAATGATCTTAATTAATTATAATTAAATGAAAACATGACACTCAATAGGAGGCAATGGAGAAAAAGGATTCATGTAGCCAACCCCACTTAGTGGGATAAAGGCTTGTTGTATCGTTGTTATCATACCAAGCCAACTTATTAATGGGAAAATATTTAAAAGTAACTGTAGTCATTTAACAATGGAAGATTTATAGATATAAGTTCTTTTTTCTAATTAATACTTGGAATTTAAATGTGCCAACAATAAATAAGTTTCTCTTACCTTTCAAGGGTATCTAACAAAGAAATGGGCAACTGACACTAATAGCGCACAAAAGCAGTTTTCTAACTTGTGGGATTCCTGAAACCAACCATAACAACCCAAAGGCAAAAAAAATTTGGAGAACCCCGAGAGAAAATCTAAGGGCATCAACAAAAGCAACACATGAACATAGTACTCAGAAGGTTATATGAATGATTAAGCATTTGTGATTTCTTCAACAAAGTCTATCGTCTGAATGGCAAAATGCAGGCTAAACTGGTTATAAGCTCAACCAAAGCAAGTCCGTTTCAACCACAAGACTTGGAGCACTTGAACACTAAATATGTTATTATCTATCAGCTATCACTGTAATTTGCTTTAACTTCACGATTGCAAAGCAATTTCCTTTTCCAGCATTGTTATAATAAATAAATGGAGATAAAAACCAAATACTGTCGTACAAAAGAACACATTTCATAACAAACGAGTTACACAACGCACCGATAGTAGGGGAGAGATCTTCAAAGGAGTCTGCCGTAAATCTCAGAAGAAGGCTGCTCTTCCCTACTCCAGAATCCCCAATCATGAGCAGCTTGAACAAATAATCAAACTCTGGTTGGCTTGAAGAAGATGGATCCATTGAATTGCTCCAGCGGAACTATAAGAGGAAAAAGCTAATAAGCATGAATCAGAACAAAAGCATTACAACTAGTAAGGTCGACAATTTTTGTCAAGAAAACCTAGAAGAATATCGGAGTGGCTCGAAACGAATCCGCAAACAACTCCAGAGAAGTCGATTCGGGAACCGAAGATTGCAGAGAGAAAGTATGAAAAGTGAACAGTAAAAGCAAAGGGGATCGTCGGGATCTGTGACAAAAGAAGTCGGAGGCGGTGGACCTTATTTTTCCGTTAAAAGTTTTGCTGTTGGTGGACGTTTCTCCTGTTCGACACCTTGCGCCGCTTTTAGATTTGCTGTATTTTTCTGCTGTTTAAATAAAAAAAATCAATTTCTTTATATAATAATTATAATTAGAGTAATATTTCAGTATTCATTTGCTTAAAAGATTTAAAATCTTGTTCCAATTAAAATATCTTATTTTGTATGTATAAAATATTTATTGAAATTCACTTTGTTTAAAATTGAACTCAAATCATTATTGAATGAAGGTCCAAATAAGGTTTGAACAATATTCCACTTAATCTAATAATATTCGAACATGATTTGAATAAAGTTCTAGTAAGATTCTTAAAATATTTAAGCAAGGCTCGAGCAAAATTTTAATTAAATTCAAATCATGTACAAGTATGCTTCTATTTAGGATTTGCATTTAGGGTCTGTTTAGTTTAGCTGACTTAGTTCTTATTACAGAATATCTACATTGCCGTAAGCAATTATGAAAGAATATGATGGAAAAATTGAGTGTCTGTTCATTGCAGTATATGGAAAAAACAGGCTGCAGCTTTTTTAGAAAATGACTAGATCTGTCCTCGTCTGTCTGTTAAAACTGTCTGAAATTTATGTTTGTAAGTTGAGACTCATTTGAAAGCGCTAATGTCATTTTTAAGTTTTAAATTATTACAATGCATAAGTTTTTAGTACTTTAAGGGACCTCAAGTACTGAAACTTTATTAAAAAATTTACAGCTCACTTCCTATCATTCAAACAATAAAACAGGAAGAAAACAATAAAACAATAAAACATGAAGAAAATTCACTTTCACACAGTCTTCACACGCAAAAACTCAGAACCAGCAAAGATTTACTGCCAAATCTACGAGAACTCCTGCAAGATCAAGCTCGAGCGGAGGAGATTGAGCTGGGGGCCAACGAGAGGCGACGATCGCGAAGGAGATGAGTTTGACCTGCGAGCCGACGAGAGGCGACGATCGCGAATGCCACGATCGCAAAGGCAACGATCGGGACGGAGACGATCGCGAAGGAGACTACTCACGCGAAGGCCGGCCTCGAAGGCCAGGGAGACAGGCGAGCAACAACGACTTGCGAAGGAGGGCACGCGTGGAATTTTTTACCTAACCGCTGCGCAGATAAGCGCGACGCTAGGGCAGTGTTGCTTCTGCAGGAGTTCGAGAGTGCAGACGAACGAGGGCAAGGCAAGGAAAAAGTTACGTCAAAATTGGGGACGCGGGGTTTATCCCGCGGCCCGCTTTCACCCCACTTCGCGGCGCGTTGCCGCGAAGTCGCCCTCCCGTCGCGCGAATTTTGGTTAAATTCGCGGCGCTTTGCCGCGCCGCGCGAGAAAACGCCGAAACAAACACAACCTTATTTGAACAGTCAAATATTATATTATAATATGTGTTACAGCAAATGAAATTTATAGGGTTTAATATAACAACAAACAATCGTGATGACGAGTACTATAGTATTGAATAGAACCATTATATTATATTTCTACAAATATTACATTAAGGATCTGTTTGGGGCAGCTGCAGCTTATCAAAAATCTACTGATAAGCAGATGATTCAGATAAGTTGATCAGCAGATGGTTTGACATTACTTATATTCAAATCATTAAAGATATGTATACTAGAGCTACTACTTGTGTTTGAACACAAGTCAGATTGACACAGTATTTTCCCAATTCAGTTAGATTATATCAAGGATAGGATTTAAGTCAATATCTTTGTGCTTTAGTTATGGATTTTCTCACTGGACATTTTACAGAATTATGTACCTCAGTGCATTATTTTGGTTGATTTCATTCTTATTGTGGGTAAGACTTGAGAGAGTATTTAAGAAAAGCATGAATTATGGAAGTCAACTTTAGAGTATAAAAGAATTTTGCTTGAGTTGATATAAAACTTAATGCTTGAAATATAATTTTAGTAATAGTAGATATAGTGGTAGGTTTGTAACGATGGGTAATCAAGTCATTAAAAAGAGCGAACATTTTAAATATCTCGGGTCTATTGTTTAAAGTGATAATGATATTGATGGGGATGTTATTAGTATAATACAAGTTGGATGCTTGAAGTGGAGGAATGCATCAGGCCTATTGTGTGATAGAAAAGTACCGCTCATACATAAAAGAATATTTAATAAGATGGTGATGAGACTTGCAATGGTTTAAGGCACATAATGTTGGCCTGTAAAAGGGAAGCATAAAATTAAGCACTGTTATGATGGGAAAGCTTAGGTGGAAGTGTGGTTTTACACTTAGAGACAAAATGCCAATTAAGTATATCTATGAAAGGGTTAGATTAGCTCCAGTGGTAGAAAAGATTAGAGAGATTTGTCGTTGATGGTTTGGTCACATTAATCGTTGACCATCTCATAAACTTATTACGAGATTAAATGTTTTAGCTTTGACTTATGCAAAGAAGATAGAGGAAGACCTAAAAAGACTTAGGCTTGTTGTATAAAACATGAACTTAATTTACTAGAATTAAATGAAAATATGACACTCAATACGTCACAATGGAGAAAAAGGATCCGTAGCCAACCTCACTTAGTGTGATAAAAGCTTGTTGTTATTGTTGTTGATTTTCTTTGAAGGCCTTATGTTATTTGGGCAATCTCTCTACGACTGCACCTTTACTGGTAGCACGAAAATGCTTATGGATTCATCCAAAACTCAACAACTTCTCTTATAATCATATGTATATATATATGTATGTATATATATATATATATTCAGTGCAATCAGCCAACCATATTTTCTACATCCAAATTTTGAATATATGTTTTCATATTTGACACCCAAATCCTAAGTTACAACCAATGCTTGTTGAATGAGACAAATATAATATAAAACTCCTTACAAGTATATATCTTCTAACACAAATCAACATCAATGCTAAAATTAACTTGGTTAATATATAGATAATTAATGTTCAAGTTACATTTAAGAGCTTTCCTAATGCATTTTTTATTTTCTTAGCTAAAATGGTTTTTATAGTTATTGGAATAGTATGTCTATGAAACAATAATTTAATAAATAAATAAGCATGAGCCCACCTCTCAATGTCAACTTCATTTTCTAAATGATCAACTATAGTTAGATTCATCTTTGGTTTGTCAATGTGCCAATAATATTCAACCCTTTCATGAGTTTTGGAAGCCAAGTAAAATACTTATGATAGTTATCAAGTTTGAAATTCAAAATGATATTTATTATATGATGATATATGATGATGAGTGGATTTAATTTTGAAAATACTACAACTAAAGCATTAACAATATTGTTATGGTTATAAAAATAAATCAACCAAATCTTTTGAATTATTCAATCTAATCTTAAAATACATCCATTAATTTTTATTTTCTTATTTAAAAACTAGGAGGGTTATTGGATAAAACTAAGTATTAGCATCTTAAGCAACTAATATTAGCAAAATAACTCAACATATTAGATTAATAATTATTCCACTCAATCTTAACATTATAAGATATGAACTTTTGGAACCTTATATGTAAACACCTAATAAAATCAAATATATTTAAAAA
Organism: Papilionanthe hookeriana x Papilionanthe teres; assembly: GCA_022702705.1. Lineage (NCBI taxonomy): Eukaryota > Viridiplantae > Streptophyta > Magnoliopsida > Asparagales > Orchidaceae > Papilionanthe > Papilionanthe hookeriana x Papilionanthe teres. The sequence goes on along the minus strand of CM040433.1, from coordinate 26,866,336 downwards.
ATTTTACGTGGCAAGTTGATGATTAAAAATTGTCCTTGGCATAACCTCAAAAAATCTTACACTCATTGAGGGTTCATCATTTCACTAAATGAAGAATTCATTTATGAACCAGCATTGTTATAGCCAATCTCATCTCTTTTACTACCATTTGAAAAGAAGCCTATGTGCGAACCTTTACCTCTACATAATACGGGAGACTCTAATAGCTACAGATCACCATAAAAAGCCCTTATGACATAACTATCTTCCAAAGTGTCCCATTACACACCTAACTTGGATTGGTCATTCCATAGTTCATGCTCTCCTTCAATGTCCACCATCACAGATAGGGGCATAATATGTTATGCTCCAAAATAATAATATAAGAAATCTTCTATAAGTATATGGTATGTTATAAAATCTCCTTTGAAATGACAATTTTTTTGTGATTTTTATACTCATAGTTGCAAAACCATCATTTAGTTAGATTTTATAACCTATAACTCTATTTTTAATGACCTGAATAGCTCATCTTACATATTGGTTCATTTTTCTTTATCCTATCCTCAATCATTAATGCAATGGATCCACATCTTTGATTAAATAACAATATAACCTAATCAGTTGCACCGAAAGATAGGGGACATACTTGATGGCTCACTAAAAATGGATGGAATAGTGAGAAGAAAGAGGTAGGACAGAAAGAAAGCATATAGTAATAAAGGAAGAATGCCTAAATGCATAGAGTTAAGGAGTGGAACCATTCTCCTGTAATATAGTACTTTTTAATTCTTTTCTATAGAGAAAACTCACCATTTATAAGGGTGTTTGTTCCCTTCTCTATTTGATTCACCTTTAATTAGTGCATGGGTTAATGACAAATTTCTCACCAATCACATAATAGACAAAGGTCACATACTTTCTCCCTTCTCTCACTCACTCTCTCTCTCTCTCTCTCTCTCTCTCTCTCTCTCTCATGACATAAAATGATATAAGAGGTGCAAGTGACACTACATATAATCTATTTGAAAAAGAATTTTTTTTTACTAACATAAAATTACAAAGTCACTACAATCATTAAAAATAGTATAAATATCTCTCTATCCATCAAAAAATATTATTACCGTGAATACAACAAAAGTAAATAGTTAAAAAAAAAACTTATAAATTTTGCTCTGTCTCTTTTCTCTTCTTTAAAATCAACATATTTGATAGAATAAAGTTAAGGCTTACAATTCAGCTGGGCTAAATTAAAGTCAAATAAATTTTTGAATTTTAGAAAATATTGTATATTTTGATTTATTATCACATTATAAATAGTAATGTATATTTCAAATAAAAGAACTTTTGTAATAGTATAATGATAATTACTATAATGACTTAACATGTCCAATATTTATTATATAAAGTTTTATGTATTGGTACAAAATCTAATGTTAAAGAAAAATGATACAGTTTATAGTATAAAATTCACAATTTAGCATAATATTTAAATCAAAATATTGAAATAAAACATATTTTAGAACACATTTTATTAACTTTACCCTTGAGGCTCGTGTAACTCCAAATTCTTCATATATATCATTAGGCCTTTACACCTCCCTATACATTTATAAAGTCATTCAAATATTTATTCAAGTTATTATTACTTCTTGTAAATAACAAAGTTCATTTAATCAAGTTCTAGACCTTCCAAAAAGTATTTATTTTTATTAAGTTCATATTTCTTCTAACATATTTATATACATAAAATCCACATTTAGCTTCTCAATACACATAATTTTTTAAGACATCACTACAAATGAATTAGTATTTGAGTGAATATAATTAATCTATATTAGGTCATTACAATGCAAAGAATTTTCAAATTTGATAAAATAGTAAAGTTTATAAAGTCTATTAATATGCTTAATTCAAATTACATGAATCAAAAAACACAACTAAATGTTATCTTTATAGCATTAGTATTGTGCTCTCAACATATTATATTTAATTTTATAAAATTTTAAAAGCTCACCAAATAGCCAAAAGATTACATGATTTGAAATATCTAATGAAAATATAACATGATTATACCAACTTTTACATAATAATTTGAGTAATAATATGCTAAAACTTACAAATAAAAAATTACTTATATTTCAAGATATCATAGTTCTTGTAAAATTTATCCAATTTAAATACAAAAAGTTTTAGAAAAAAAATCAATAACATTACATAAGATAAGTGTATCCCAACTCAAGCCATATATCTTTTAAAATTATTCTGAAAATGAAATAAACTCTATGTCCTCCAAAACTAGCTTTCTAATTCTCCTCTTTTCTATCTTTAATAGCCCCTAGCTTAAGGGGGAAACAAGAATGAATTCCTAGATGATGAACGATAAAAAGGATGTAATAACAACTATAAAAATTATTTTATTTTAGTTAAAATCTTCATAAAACTTATTCAGATTTTAAAATACATAATTTAAATAATTATAGTAAAATAGTCAATAAATACTAAAATATATTTAAAAACTTTAACCGGATGGTCCTAAAGAAGCTTTTTGTATAAACACATTTAAATTCCTTAAAGAGTATAATTAATGGCACCTATTTATTACTTTTAGCTTGTTAACACATCCATACTTTGCTTTTGTTACATTCATCATTAATGAAGCGATCACACTCAAATTTAAAGCTTCTTAGATTAAAAAGAATTAAAAAAAAATTGAACCAAAGGGCAACCTGGACACAATGAAGAATAAGATGCCATGTATATCATATATGAAATTATAAGTGTCAAATCCTTAGAAATACCATCAAGGACATATTACAAAGATGATTTAAATCTTTACTTATCAAAAGCCAAACTTTCTTGTAATAGTTCTCATCTTTTTATTTTCCAATTTGCCACTAAAGGCCTTTTTTCTCAAATTTGCATCAAATAGAAGGTCGGAAAGACTACATCTATCACTTTAATAGGGATTCTCATAAAATTGCAAATGATAAAAACAATCTCACAAAAGTCATATTTAGTCTTCGACTTGTGAGATTCAAATTATTAGTAGCTAAATATTGTTGGCAACTCTAGAGTAATTTTTAGAGAAAGCATTTTAGTATATAAGTACTTAAGAGTTTTATTGAAAGTTCATGTCACTTGTCATGTCCTTCAAAGCCTCTATGAAGAGGCAAGTTGAACCTAAGAGAAATTCCTACAACCCTTAAAAAAATTAAAAGAAGACGAGGAATGATATTTCTTATCCAGGAAAATATTTTGCTAACATCGCCATCCTATTAAAAAAGGTTCATGTTACCTCCTCTTGAGGAGTCTCAAAAAATCAATCTCCATCTTCTAGGCTAACCTCTTGCCATTATTGCAGTCATCATTTAGAAGAAGGAATACTAATGCTCCTATTCCTATTAAAGGACATTGACACCAGGTTACATCATGCTTTTGACTATACCATAATGATCACATGCCTAATACCATGGAATGTCATTTCCCCAAGTTTCTCTTATTGAAATTGAATTAGGAGAGATGCAAAAAATAATATTTATTGATCTTCATGATGATAATAAATTAGCTAAGTAATAGAATTCCATTGTTGACCTCACTTTTTGCAAACTTTCTCTTGACCATCCTTCTTTATTTGGGTGAGTATTCGATACAAATGAAGGTTACATGGCTTGAAAGAAACTCGATAGAATTTGAAACCCTAAGGTGCTTCCCAAAGTAACCACGTTACACTTTTGCATAGTTACACCACTATCGGAGTAGCTATGTCATATGCATCATATATACGCCACATCATTTCTTCTGAAACTTTGGCGCCAACTTGAGCGGTGCTTATGAGCCTTGGCCTGTATGACCACACTAGCATGTGATGTAACCACACTACTCTACCTCAAAGAGTGGCATAATTACACAACCAAGGCATCGTAGCTATGCCACCAGCATTCACTTCCTCCTACTGCTTGATTTCAAAGTTGTAACTGACCTAACTATCCACCTTAATTCCCTAGCATTAAAAGGATTCTAAACTTCTCATTTAAAGATAACACATGAAAAAACATGGAGATTTCTCCTCTCCTCTTTTTCATTCAGTCTCCCACCCGACGCTTCTTTATTTGGTTTTCTTCTTCATAATTCTTCAGCTTCTTCACTATAAGTTCAAACCTCTTCTTCTTCTCTTCTTCTTACCACTAAACTTTTCTTATTATTATTATTGTTCTTCTTCTTCTTCTACCACTGCACGTTTTTCTCTTCTTCTTCTTCTTCTTATTTTCTTCTTCTTATTCTTATTCTCTTCTTCTCACTACTAAACTTTTTATCCAACATAAGGAGTATCTAAACAATCACCACAAAGCAGTCAAGACATAACAATAGGCACAACTTTACTAACCACAATAAACTAAGAAGAATAGCTCTTTCTTGCTACCCAACTAGCTACCTTGTTTCCTTCTCTATGAGTGTAGGACCTAGAAACCTGCAAATGAGCTTACAAATAAAAGATATTTTTCATCATATGATAATATTCCAAGTATAATCCAATTACAAACTACAAAATTTCCAAAATTGCAATGAATCCATTGCCATAATATTCTTTATATAACCATAATTAATAATAACGGATAACACCTTAATAATTGCTTCAACCTCTGCAATGTTACGTGAAACAAAAAGTACAGGAGCAACAATCAATATAAGAACTTTACCTTCCCAATTCTGTGAACGCCTCCAATGCCAGCCACATTAGAATTCCAATTACCATCTATATTACATTTAGACTAGCGATATGCATGTTTCTTCCAAAAAAAACCAATTTAATGCTCTTTTTATGCTTCGCGGGAATATGATGCTTCAGTTTTCAAAAAATCCTCAAGACGTGATTATTAACAAGTTTTTTAAATTTTCCAAACATAAGAATTTTAAAGACAAATATTCTTAGAAAGTGAAAACAATAATCGTTATCCACCACCTTCTCATGATGTTTAACATCATTCCTCATCGTCCGTAAGAACCAGAAAAAAATAAATGGAATAGAAGAAAAAAACAACCCACCAATCATCTTCCAAATATCAATATTACCTGCAATAGAATGAACCGGATCATAATCCATCTTCATCTCAAAAAATCTAAAAACTTTTTCCCAAACCACTTTAGTAAAAGAGAATTAGCAAACAGATGATTCACCTGCTTTTCATGCTTTATACATAGAAGACAACAAGAAGGAAAACTTAAGCCTTTCAAATTAAGGATATCATCGGTATGAAAGATATGATGAAGTAATCTCCAAAAGAAAAAAGACTGTGAGGGCTTAAACATGAGTTCCGAGCCCAATGTAAATGAATCCTATTATAATGTTGAAAAGAACTATAAAAAGTTTTAGAAATAGAAGTACCAAACTAACTTTTAACTTTAATTTTATCCACACCCTAAAGAATGGGCACACTTGCAATCAAATAAGCATCTTCATTGCTAACCAAATCGGCTAGAAAACCAAACTCCATCAATCATTTTTCCAACAATACTTAACTGCCATATTCACATCATAAGGGACCCAATAAAGCATAGCCAAAAGACAATTCTCCAACCAATTATCATACTAGAAATTGCAATTAACCTCCCCAATATCCCAACAAAAACATTTTTAGTTGCTTTAGAAACGTGCAGCATTTCCTTCCAATAAAAGAATCAGTCATATTACTAGTAATAGAAATAGGATGAGAGTTGTCACAATATTTATTTCTCATCATTTGATGCCAACGTGAATTACCAACTCTAACGTTCAACCATAAGTTCATAATGCTTCTAAAACCCAAACCAATAGATTTAGTTGGTTTACACATTTTAATCCAACCCATCTAATGGATTTTTTGCTGTTTACCAGCCCAAAGAATTCCGTCGAAAATATTTTCCAACCTTTTGCATATATTTGAAGGGATCTTCATAAAAAGTAAAGTATGAAGAGGAATAGAAGTAGGAACACTCTTCAAAAGAGTTATTTTTCCACCAAAGGACAAAAACAAATTCTCCTAAGATAAGATCCTCTTATTAATTTTATCAATGAAACTTTCGAAAAGGTGATTTATTCTCTTTCCTTTATCTAAATTGAAACACAAATAAAGGATAGGAAGCTCACCATTAACACAATTTGTGTGAATTCAATTCTTCTTCTTTTCAGAAACCAAATTAGCACAATAAAAACAACATGTACTCAAATTAAAAACTAAAACAGATATGTCTTGAAAGTGATCCAGCCTCTTCCAAAGACTTTTAATTGATTTTTATTAGCATTGGAGAAAATAATAAGGTCATCATCATATGCAAATTGAGAAATCCCAAAATTAATTTTATCAACATAATACATACTAAGATATTTGATGAGAGCATGTTGACATACCTTGAGAGATAATCAAAATCCATAATAAAAATAATAGATGAAAGTGAATTACCTTGCTTTATACCTTTAGAAGATTTAAAAAAACCACACTTATTACCATTAATAAAAATAGAATAATAATTATTATCCAAGGTTCTTTTAGTAAGAGAACAAGAGGCATTATTAAAACCTCTAGCCTTGAAAGTATCCAAAATGAACTATCATTTTAAATTATCATAAGCCTTCTTAATATCCATTTTGAGAATGATATTACCATTTCTTTCTTCTTTTTCTAAATCAAGAACCAATTTTTTAGCAATCAAGAAATTCTCCTAAAAATAACTGCATTTAACAAAGGCAGATTGCTTCTTCAAAATCAGAAGATGAAGATAGAGTTGAAATCTAGAAATCACAATCTTAGAAAAAATTTTAGAAATAACAGTCTTAGGACTAATAGGCTTGAATGCATCTCAATGCATACCCTGCTTACTTTTAGGAATTAAAACCACATTAGAGGATGTAAAACAATTTTGGCCGATCAGTACCCTTGAAAAAATCTCATACAGCCAAAATGACCTTTTTCACCACATCCCAACAAATTTTATAAATAACAACAATTTAGCTATCAAGACCAGCAATTTTACTACTGTCAATGTTATTAAGATCATTCATGATTTCCTCTCCATCAGAAATATCAGCAAGATCAATATTACCAGCATTAAAAAAATCATAAACAAAAATAACACTCTCAATCTTATCCAACACCTTATCATCACTGTTAAGCAGATTGGTATAATAATCAATGCCATCAGATTCAATAAGAACAATAGAATGTAAAATTTACCATTATTCAATCTGATCATGCTAATAGCATTATCCATTCTCATTTTTCTCTTATGAAAGCATGGTAATAAGAAGTATTTTTATCACCTTCCACCATTTGATGCTCAACAACTTTTTGCTTTTAAAAAGTCTCCTCCATAGCAATAGTATTATTCAGTACCTTCTGACCTGCTAACAAAGAATAATGATCAATCAAATCATTATTATACTCCTTGACATGTCCTTTAATAGGTGCACTTTCATTTAATATTTCTTATTTATTTGTTATGATAATGCACTTTAAAGAAAGTTATTTTCATGTTTTTGGTTGAATGTATAACATGTGAAGAGATAAAGCAAATTAGAGCAAAAATAGAATGAAAACAGAGCAAAATAGAGCAAGGAGTTGATTTCTCAACTGGCCCCTAGGCACCAGAATACTGAGACTCTGGCGCTTAGGCGCAGCCCATAGGTGCCTAGGCATAGATTAAAATTTTTGTAATCTAGGCAGTGGCACTTAGGTGCGACAGTTTTGCGCATAGGCGCCATAACTACTTTTGACGATTTCTCAATGGATTTTCACGCTATTTGGGCTATTCCTTTATGGGAGAACTTCAAGAGAAGGACTTTTTGGCATTTATAAGTCCTGGAATTCTCCAGGAAGGCTAAGACGTCGTAGATAGGAGTACAAAATGTAGGTTTTTATCTTTTCTGGAGAGATTGGAGAGAGAATTTTGAGAGATACTTGTAAAGAATTGTATTAGCATTTCATGGATCAACATGAGACTTTGTTGGAGGATTTTCATCTTTCTTTCAAGAGAGAAAAGCTAAGTATTGTGTTCTTCATTATCTTGCACTTGTTGTATACACTTATCTAGTGTATTTTCTTTGATTTAATGAATCTTTCTGATGTGTTTGACACCTGATTTGTGAAATAAAATTCTTGTATGTTTCTTTTGCAATGAATTAGATGAATGTTTAGGATGTTGGGATGCATGTTAGAATAGGTTTTTCATATAAAAGTGATGGTTCTTACTTCATGCCTAATTTACTTATTTAATATGACCAATCACTACATTAAAATTTATTGTAAAGCTATAAGATCCAGGAGAGCTATGGCTTTAACAACTAGGAGGAACCACATTGAACTTATGGTTGAATGAAAAGTAGTCCTAAGATTAAATTCAATATTAGGGAGAGATTCGTTGATTGGGTGTAAATTTGTGTTTCTAGGGTGACGGGCTAGATTCCTACCAATTTGATCTACGGTTTCGTACCTTAAATCTAAGATTGAGCCAATTAGAGGGTCGTTAGGAGAGGGAGACTCTAGGGTGACAAACTAGAAGTTTCACCGTGACAATCTAGTTATTTAAGGAATCGACCCTAGGTTAACTAATCTATGTTATACACTCGAAAGAGGGTAACTTAGATTTATGCTCTTATTGTCACTTGCTACATTAGATTCTAAGCATCCCATTCCTACACTTTATCTGTGTCATCACAAGAGAAATGTAGTTTTTACACCTCAAAATTCACCAAATCAGTTTATATAGTTAGGTTTGCTATGGATTTAGGTTTGTATTTAGGAGTAGTTGTTAGAAAAACACCCTTAATCGATATTGAAAACTAAGGCCTGATAGTAGTATACTAGAACTTAACTAAGGGATTTCTTACTTTACTTCCCCATGGGATCGATAATCAGGACTCCATTATAGTCCTATATTACTTGAATGATACATGTACTTGTATAGAAACCCTATTGTGTAAACTTTAAATTAAATTCTAAAATCTATAACATATCCATTTTGCACAAGCTGCCTAAAGATATTGGGTCAAGTTTTTGGCCAGGAAACTAAATAACTGTGGATCAAGTTTTTAACGTTATTGTCAGGGAGCAATGATAAGAACTTTAGGAGAATTTTAGTTCAACCTAGAAGACTTAGATTTAGAAATTATAGTATTATTATCTAGTGTGTTTAGTTATTGTGTGTCTATTTAAAAGAAAATCCAAAATACCAAAAATATTTTTTAATACGTGAAGTATTGAATATCTGTCATATTGGTTAAGTCCTTAGATTTGTACATGCAGTTTAGGAGTTGCAGATATTGAAATATACAACTCATAACTAGAGAACACTTTTATGAGGATTAAAAAGGCCCAAGAAGAAAAGTGGCGAGCAAGTGAAATATGTATAAATTTGGGATTCGTCGGGCTGAAGACATTAAATAAAACGCTTTATGGAAGGCAACGTAAGGTTATATGTGATTACTGTGTTTGTGAATTGTAATTCTTTTAGGAGTGATGTGTCTTTTTTAGTGCGGATTGATTAGTTTGATTGATGTTGGTGGATGTTTGGATTGTTAGTGGATTGCCTTGATATTTGTGTGCCGTGAATGAGATGATTCCTTAACTTCTTGTTGTAACTAGATTTATATTTGTTTTATAGTAGTAGTTGGATTAACGAGTACATTATGACTCGATACTAAACCAGACTTGAGTATTAACTGGAGACATGATGAGTTTGGACATAGAACAGGTCCATCTAAATTCTGTTACTTTCTTTATCTGACCTTATTTTCATTTGGTAGGGTCTTAATGAGCAACATGTGGATGACTGTCACTATCTATGTACAGTTAGAGTTGCATACATTATGGGGTAAGGTAATACTTGAGGATGACAATACATAAGCTAATGTAAAAGGGATAATCTTGTATGCGGGGTTAACCCTAAAAATTCATGGAAGACACTTAATATATAAGTGAAGTGATTCTGTTAAAAATTGGAAGTAAGGTAGAGAGATGAGATGAATTAAGGAAAGAATTGACCACATTTATCAAGTGTGTTTGTGTATGTGTTACAACAATATAGAGGACTTGGAGAACACTTAAATATATATTCCTATGTTGATACATGCTATGCTAGTTAGACTTTTCTTAAGTTTAATTTAATTCTGGCATGTTTAGTTTAGATTTATTGTCTACTACTCTTAAGTATAGTTGCAAATGTTTTGATAGACACCCGTGGTAGTTTGTAATTCTAGGCTGTGATTTTTCTTCCTGCTTATATTTTCTGTACTGAATGCTATACATGTTAAAAATCAAGTTTGGAGGGAAGAAGAATTTTAAAACTTTACTTTATTTGTCCTTTGTAGCCAGTATTTAATTTTATATGACTTTTAAAATGACTTGTGGTATGTGGTTCTACCTTTAGGTTACTATAATTTTGATTTTAGGAACGTTAGAAAAAACTTGGTCGGGATCCTATGTGAAGAAACTATTTTATAGTTAAGTTTTTTTGTATGTAACAATAGGATAATAATTTTTTTATTTATGGTTGAAAGGAATTGATCATTTGAAAAGCTAAGATTCTTAGATTTTTTACTCTGTGAGAATTGAGCCTTTATTGAAACATTTTTCAAACTAATACTTATACTTTTAAAAAGTAAAGGGAAGTTTCAAGTTTTGAACTTTAGAAAGAGAATAGTGAAATTCAAAACTATTAATGGTCTATCCCGGTATATTAATCCTCACTTGAAAATAGAAATGATTGAAAAAAAGATTTAAAGAAAAAAGAAAAGATAAGTAAAAAAGAAATAAAAAGTGAGAAGAAGCTTGGGGAGAAGCCTAATAAAAAATTGGTTTCACTTGAATCTTTTTAAATGAAAATACTTAGAAACAATCTTAATCTTTTTCTTATTTCAAAAAAATATTGGTCAAATTGGAGTAGATAGGGTGTTTAAATTCTATTATTAAACTTTCTAAGAATATTTAGTTTGACAAATTTCAATAACTTTTGAAGTAAATATAAAATCAGGATTCCTAAGTTGAATATGAGATATTCTTACACCCTAGTCCAAGGTTGACTCGTTAGAGTTTCTCCTTAATACACTATAACATTTCTGAGATAAAGTTATTATAAAATCTACTGAAACTCACTACCTCAAATCAACAAATTTAGTTTTTAAAGTTATAGTGTTACTTGAGGACATACAACATTTAAGTTTGGGGGATTTTGACATGTCCTTTAATAGGTGCATTTTCCTTTAATATTTCTTATTTATTTTTTATGATAATGCACTTAAAAAAATGAAAATTTCATGTTTTTGCTTGCAGGTATAACATATAAAGAAGCAAGGAAAATTAGAATGAAACGAAGCGAAATGGAGCAAGGAGCTGATTTCTCAATTGACGCCTATGTTCCAGAATACAGAGACTTTGACGCTTAGACATAGAATACGAGGACCTCAGCGCCATATCAAAATTTATGTAATCTGTGCAGAGGTGCCTAGGTGCCACAGTTGGGTGCATAGACGCCAGAACTACTTTTGACAGTTTCTCAGCAGTTTTTCACTTGATTTGGGCTATTCCCTGAGGGGAGAACTTCATGAGAAGGACTTCTTGGCATTTATAAGTGTTATAATTCTCTTGCCAGGAGTTAGTATATAGGATTAGGAATATAGATTTTTACCTTTCTGGAGAGATTGGAGAGGGAATTTTGAGAGATATCTGTAAATGATTGTATTACATGGATCAGCAGGAGACTGTTGAAGGGATTTTCATCTTTATTTTAAAAGGAAAAAACTAAGTATTGTGTTCTCCATTATCTTGTACTTTTTTTAAATACTTATCTAGTAGATTTTCTTTGATTTAATAAAGCTTTATGTTGTGTGAAAAACCTGCTTTGTGAAATAGAATTCATATACTTTTCTTTTACAATGAATTGGATGAATGTTTATGATCATATGATGCATGTTAGAATAAGTTTTTCATATCAAAGTGGTGGTTCTTACTTCATGGTGCATTTACAAATTCAATCCGGCCAATTGGTATGTTATAATTTGTTGTGAACCCATAAGATTCGGGAGGACTATGGCTTTAACAACTAAGAGAAACCACATTGAACATATGAGTGAAGGAAAAGTAGTCCTATGATTTAATGCCATGTTAGAGATATATTTATTGATTAGGTGTAAATTGATATTTCTAGGGTGACAGGCAAAATTCCTACCAATTTGATATAGGTCTTCGAACCTTAAATCTAAGATTGAGTCAGTTAGAGGGCTATTAGGAGAAGGAGACTCTATGGTGATAGACTAGAAGTTTTGCCATGATATAATGATTATTTTATGGAATTGACCATAGGTTAACTAAGATACGTTATATAACTTAGATTTTTGCTCCTGTTGCCACTTGCTATATTAAATTTTAAGCATCTCATTTCTACTCATTATCTATGTCATCATAAGAGAAGGGTTGTTTTTACACCTCAAAATTCACCAAACCAATTTATCTAGTTAGGTTTATCTATAGATTTAGGATTGCATTTAGGAGTAGTTGTTAGAAAAACACCATTAATGACATTCCAAACTAAGACCTGATAGTAGTAGAATTAATAATCAGGACTAAGACCTGATAGTAGTAGGATTTCTGACCTTGCTTCCCTTTAGGATTGATAATCAGGACTCCATTAAAGCCTTGAACGATACTTATACTTGTGTAGAACCCCTAGTGTATAAACTATAAATTAAATTCTAAAATCTATAACATATCATTTTGTACACTAGCCATTTAAAGATATCGGGTCAAGTTTTTTGCCATAAAACTAAATAACAACGTATTTGTGGGTCGGGTCACTCCTCATTCAGCTTTTTTTTATTTTCTTTAGTCAAATGAACCACAATATGTAAACTCCCAAGAATCTCCCGGTTCCACCTTTTAAATTTAGCATCAAAAGATTTATATAAAGCCTAAAGCCTTTTGTCCGCACTGTCAGAACAATCCACAAATGAATTATTCTTCATAAAATGAAAAAAAAAAAAGCTATGTCGAGTCCACATATTTAGAAAGCTGAAATAATAAATCTTAGGTTTTTTGAAATCTTTCACACACAACAGTAAAGGAGAGTAAGCAGAACAAGCAAAAGGTAAATGAATCACAGAACTAATAGAAAAAGAGTCCACCCAAGTACTATTAACGACAATTCTTTCCAACATTTTGGAAACTTTTCCTCGATACGAAGTGAAGGGATTACCTGAGAATCTCATATCACAGAGACCATTCTCCAACATCACCTCAACAAAATATGAGGTCAAATTTAGAATTTATTAAAATGCACTGTTTCAATTGCCACCGTGTTAGATGACTCAGCCATAATTTATGCGTGGTGTCTCTATAGTTTAAAATATGAGGCCTAAAGTTGGAGCTATTTTTCATATGGCTCAATCACAACCATTTGTTCTAAACAACTAGAAGGACTGTCAAATTTTTATCCCTAACCTTTAACCAGAGCTCGAACTCCATTCATTTACTTTCACATGATTTGGTGGTCTAATTGTTAGATTTTCTTCTTCATTTTTATCCAAAAGCATCATGTCATTTGGTCTTAATCCTTTTTGGAGCCCTCTAACTTTCAAAGTTGGGAGCAAGAGAGGAGAAGATATGACCAATAGGGGTAAAGGCCAGTTCTAGTTGATCAAATAGCTTCGCCTCGGTCCTCTGAGTACTTCTTTTTTCGATAATGGATGTTGGGGATGCTTGGGTTGCTTTGGATACCGAGCTCGTCCTTTTTCTTACCTGGGCTAGTCGCAGGAGTTGGTGAGAGTGCAAGAACAAAAAAGAAAGGATGTAAGAAGATCATCTGAGCTTAGGGAAGGTATGTGTAGTGTGTCTTGGAGAGGACATAGGTACGCGGGGGGAATTTAAACTTCACCCTCTAATGGCTGCAAGAGCCATGAAAGGAGCCCAATTAGCCATCTTACTCCTCTGGTAGGTCAATCCAATGAGTATGGGCTTGGTTTACTCTTCTTTTGATGGCCTTGAGCTTATAAATGGGGTAATGGAAGCGAGGATGTGAAGCCAACCATTTTGGCATAGGCAGTGATGGTGGCTGCTTAGCCTTGGCAAGGCAGAGATAGTGGAGGTAGTGGCAAAATAAAAGGACCATGCGACAATTCCCCTGAAAAGGTTGCCATATAGGCAAGAGAGAGTGGTGGAGGTGGCTTGTGGATGCTTGACCATGGGGCTCCTAAGATTTGGTTCACTTAAGTAGGCTTTAGTTAGATCATTTTAGTGCACTTGGGATGGCTTAGGTTAGCCCACATGGGCTTGGGTTGACCTATTTGAATTAGTTTATAGTTTTATGTTTAATTAAAGTTAATTAGTCTTGGGTTTAGTTTGATTAGGATTTGAGTTTAACTTTTGGTTAGTTTGAGTTTATATGAGGTTAGATTCAATTTACGTATGTGTTAGATTTGGTTTAGATTAGTTTGGGTTTAGTTTTAGGTTAGGTTTATTTTTATTTATGTTTAGTTTGACCTAGGTTTAATTTTATTTTGGTTTAGCTTTGACTTAACATGATATAAGAGTTAGATTTGATTTAAATTTAAATTTGTTTAATATTAAGTTTAATAGAGTTTAGTTTAAGAATTTGCATTTATATGGGTCCATACACTCTCATCCATACCCCCCCTCAAAACACACACACACACACACATACATACATACATACACACATACATACATACATACATACATATATAGATATCTAAACATATAATTATATTGTCTATACATTACAATATATACCACAAACATACATATAGTTATATAGATGTAACTACAACACAATATAACTGTCGGATACTTATCCACTTAAAAAGTACCTATTTTTATGTCTTATTTATGATTCAATTTTTAAGGATATTATGCTTTAATGAAAGGTATTTTTATGTTTTTGGATATAAGTGATAAATAAAAGAGATCAAGAAAGAAAAAGGAGCAAAAAGGAGCAAAAATAGAGCTAAAAAGTAAAGTTGCCAAAATTATAGGTACGGCGCTGGCGCCGAATCCGGCGCTAAGCTCCGGTTGATATCGAAGCGATTAAGATTTTTGACAACTTTGGGCAGTTATTTTGACGTTGTTAAGTAGTTAACAAACCTACTAGAAGACTGGAAGTTACTCCTGATACATAGGACATGTGATACAATGCATCTGGACACAAGAAAATAATTTTAATCGCAAAGAGGTGCGATTCAAAGTGAAGGGGTGGGAAGACCTGGTCACGGAGTTCGGCGCTTAGGCGCCAGATCCCGGCGCCTAGGTGCCACAGTTACTTTCTATAAGATTCATTGAATTTGGACGAATTTTGAAGAGGTGTCTTAAGGAACCCCTGATCATTTTTGAAGCTCTATAAATAAGAGACATTTTTACAGAGAACGGTGTCCCCCTAGAACTCCAACAACTTGAGATAATTTTAGAGAGCCACCATATTTTCTTCTTAAGTATTTAGTGAGTTTATTTTAGTTATTTTGATTGTTACTACTCAATTCCTTGAGTAGTAAGTGAGAGTTTGTAAGTGTTGGTGTGTTGAAGTCTTGTGCTTTGCATTGGAGTCAGTAGGAGTTAAAGGATCACTTGAAGGAACATTCCAGATAAGTATTTGTAACATGGTTCAAAGTTTTATAAATATATTTTGTTGTGTGAATGCAATGTATTCTGAGTAGTTACTTTTCTTTCTCCTTTCAACTATGAAAAGATAAAAAGATAATTTGATTTTGTTGGAGAACTTATCTTAATTTTAAAATTATTGTGATGATATTCATACCTGATCTTAATTTACTTTTTAAACTGGCCATTTGAATTGTTAAAACTTGTTGAAGAATTTTGAGACCTGTCCAGAGATGAGTTCTTAACTAGTAAATATCAAATGAATCCATGGGTAATCGAAGG
Source organism: Papilionanthe hookeriana x Papilionanthe teres (assembly GCA_022702705.1). Taxonomy (NCBI): domain Eukaryota; kingdom Viridiplantae; phylum Streptophyta; class Magnoliopsida; order Asparagales; family Orchidaceae; genus Papilionanthe; species Papilionanthe hookeriana x Papilionanthe teres. Next base: position 26,850,440 of record CM040433.1, on the reverse strand, counting down.
TCTTGAGCGGGTTATTCAAGGTGAAGTACAAATAAATAGGGAGATATTATTTATTGGGCGTAGAATTAATTAGTTTTTAGAGTGACAGACTAAATTTTAATAATTTGGTTTATAGAAAGGGAACGGGTCACTAGTAGGGCCGACCATAGCCACTCTTGGACATCTAGAGGTGTGAGTCTAGATTAACCCATTCTACTAATAATACATCCTGAACCAATCTAAACATTAGCCAATGTTCTTTATACTATCGACCGAAGGTAAAGAATATGATTTCTTCTATTTGGCGCAATACTATAATCTCAAGTTCTCCGCGAATGATAATTATTCTGAAAAATCTTGGATTAGTTGAAAAAGAGAAAGTTGTTTTATTTATACTTGCATTAATCTTTATTTTATTGCTACTTTACTTACATCTAGTAGAAATTTTAATCTGAATTTTGTTTTAATTACTTTTAATTTGAAAATCTATTAATTTCCTCAATTAATCTTCCCTGTGATATCGATAACCAGGACTCTAATAGAGCCTTGTATTACTTGAAATGATACGTATACTTACGTTTGAAATTGTGACTTTACGAAATCATTATAAATATATAAATCTAAGTTCATAAATTCTCGCATATAAAAGTAGTCGTCACCAAGTTTTTGGCGTCGTTGCTAGGGAAGGAAGTGAAAGATAATTTTTAGATTTCTCAAATTAAAAATATTTTATATACACTTTTATTTCTTTAAAAATACAAAAAATATTTAAAAAAAACAAAAAGATTTTATTTTATTTTATTTTATTTTCATGTCCTTTTATTTAATTTTTATGCGTAGTTCTGGATCTGAAGGATTATTGTCTTTTGATTTTGAATTAAAAAGAACTGTTAAAAGAATTAGAAAAGGAAAACAAATTTAAAAATATCAGGAAATTGCTAACTTACATAACAATAATGAAAATCCAATAGAAATTAATGAACAAAATGTTTATAAACCATTAAGGGATTATGCAAACCTTACTACTGATGAACTTCATATTAGTATTCAAATGCCTGTTGTAGATGCTAATTCTTTTGATCTTAAACTTTCTATTATTCAAATGGTTCAAAATAATTAATTTGGAGGAACACCAAATGAGGATCCAAACTTACACCTTGCTAGTTTCTTAGAACATTGTGCTACCTTTAAATATAATAATGTTTCTGATGATGTTATTAGGCTTAGACTTTTTCTTTTTTCCTTAAAAGATAAAACAAAGATGTGTCTTAACTCATTAGCAACTTATTCTATTAAAACTTAGGCAGATATGACACAAAAATTCCTTGCTAAATATTTTCCTCCTTCTAAAACTGCTAAATTAAGAAATGATATTACTTCATTTTTACAATTTGATGGAGAAACAATTTATGAAACATGGGAAAGATTTAAAGAACTATTAGGAAAATGTCCTCATCATGCTTTACCAAATTTGTTAATTATTCAAACATTTTATAACGGACTTATTGGATCACTTAGATCTATTATAAATGCTGCTGCTGGTGGTTCTTTAATGGCTAATATATTTGATGAAGCTTATACCTTAATTGAAGAAATGACTAACAATAATTTTCAATGGCCTTCTGAAAGGGTTAATCTTAAAAGAGTGGCAAGTATTCAAGATAATGAAGCCTTTTGTATTTTACTTCACAAGTGGCTGCGATATCTAAGAAATTGGATAATTTTGCTATTAACGTATTGCATGTAAGTAATGATAATTCTGCAAATATTGATGATTCTCAAATAATAGAGATATTACAAGCTATTGCTAGTAAAACTAATAACCCTTATTCGAATTATTATAATCCAGGTTGGAAAAATCACCCAAATTTTAATTGGAATAATGGACATTAATAATGGAGTAATAATCAAGTTAATCCAACTGGGAATTAGAACAATCAAGGAAATTCAAACTTTAGACCAACTTATCGTCCTGGTTTTAACAATCAACAGAAAAAGTTATCTTTAGAAGAATTGATCTTACAACTAGGTAATCAATTACAAAATCAAAACACTGCTATACAAAATATTGAGAATCAGATGGGACAAATTGCTAATTTAATTAATTATAGACCACAAGGAACACTTCCTAGCAATGTCAAAATTAATCCAAAAGAAATTGGAAAAGACCATGAACAAGCAAAAGCTGTACAACTTAGAAGTGGAAAGGAATTAAAAGAGGAAATTCAGAGTGAAATTGAAAAAGAGAGAAAGGTTGAAGAGATTGAAAAACCTAAAGAAACTCTTTCTCCAAGTAAAGATCAAACTGTAATTCATATTGAAGTGGAAGTTGAAAGACCACCACCACTTCCCAAAAGACTAAAATAGCAGAAGCTTGACCATCAATTTTCTAAGTTCTTTGAGATTTTTAAGAAACTTACCATCAACATTCCTTTTGTTGAAGGTTTGGAACAAATGACGAGTTATGCAAAATTTATAAAGGATATTTTAAGCAAGAAACATAAATTTGAAGCTTATGAAACTGTTGCATTAAGTGAAGAATGTAGTGCAATAATTCAAAAGAAACAACCTCAGAAGCGTAAAGATCTTGTAAGTTTCACTATATCATGTGCTATTGGAGAAAAATTTTGTGGAAAAGCCTTATGTGATTTAGGAGCAAGTATTAATCTTATGCCATTTTCTATCATTCGAATGTTAGACTTAGGAGAGATTTCTCCCACTACTGTAACGCTTCAGTTAGCTGGTCGATCTATTACTTATCCTAAAGGAGTTATAGAGGATGTTCTTGTTAAAGTGGATAAATTTATCTTCCCTGTGGATTTCATTGTACTGCATATGGAAGAAGATAAAGAAATACCTATTATTTTAGGGAGACCTTTTCTAGCTACTGAACGTGCTATGATTGATGTGCAAAAAGAAGAATTAATAATGAGAGTTAATGATCAAGAGATAACATTTAATGTCCTGAAATCAATGAGGTATCCTGACAAAGAAAAATGCTATCGGATGGATATTTTTTATTATATAATTAAAAATCATTATCAAGAAAAATGTAAAGTCATTTCTGAAGAAAAAAATGATGAATCTATGTTATATAATGATTCATTAATTGAAGAAATTAAAGAAGTGAATGAAAAAAAATTATTTGAAGTAACTCATTATATTCATGATAATTGGGACAATTTAGACATGACTAAAAATGATATACTTTTACCCTCAGTTGAAAAAGCCCCTGAACTAAAATTAAAAATGTTACCTGCACATTTAAAGTATGCATTTCTTGGAAATTCATTAACTTTACTTGTGATTATATATCTTCAGAACAAAACAAAGATCAAGAAGAAAAATTAATAGGAGTTCTAAAGAACTATAAGAAAGCTTTTGGTTAGACTATTGCAGATATAAGAGGAGTAAGCCCTTCAATCTGTATGCATAAGATTTTAATGAAAGAAAATTGTAAACCTACTATTGAACCTCAAAGAAGATTGAATTCAATTATGAAAGAGGTTGTTAAAAAAGAGATTTTAAAATGGTTAGATGCTGGAATTATTTATTCTATTTCGGATAGTCAATGGGTAATTCCTATTCATTGTGTTTCAAAGAAAGGAGGAATAACTGTCATTGTTAATGATAAAAATAAATTAATCCCTACAAGACAAGTTACTGGATGGAGAATCTGCATCGATTATTGAAAATTAAACAATGCCACTAGAAAGGATAATTTTCCTTTACCTTTCTTGGATTAGATGCTGGATAAATTAGCTGGACACTCATATTTTTGTTTTTTGGATGGATATTCTGGTTATCATCAATTACCTGTTGCTCTTGAGGACCAAGAGAAAACAACATTTACAAGTCCTTATGGAACATTTGCCTTTAGAAGAATGTCTTTCGGTTTATGTAATGCACCTGCAACTTTTAAAGATGTATGATGCCAATATTCTGTGATCTAATTTTTAAAGGAATTGAAGTATTTATGGACGATTTTTCAGTTTTTGGAACTTCTTTTGAGTCTTTCTTTGAAAATATAACAAAAGTTCTGAAAAGATGTGAAGAAACAAATTTGGTTCTAAACTGGAAAAAGTGTTAGTTTATGGTCACTGAAGGAATTGTACTTGGACATAAAATTTCACAAAAAAGGATGGATGTTGATCAGGCAAAAATGAAAATTATTGTTGAACTTCAACCACCTACTACTATTACTGATGTGAGAAGTTTTCTGGGTCATGCTAGATTTTATAGAAGATATATAAAGAATTTTCTAAGATTGCTAAACTTTTTTTATTTATTAGAAAAAGAAGCTAAGTTTGAATTTAATGAAGATTTTCTGAATGCTTTCAATATTCTGAAAGAAACATTAATCACTGCACCTATCATTATTGCACTTTATTGGAGTAAACTTTTTGAATTAATGTGTGATACAAGTGATTATGCAATTGGAGCTGTATTGGGACAAAAATATGAGAAAATTTTCAAAGTTATATATTATGCTAGAAAAACTCTTAATGAAACTCAAATAAATTACACTACTACTGAGAAAGAGCTCTTTGCAATAGTATATGCCTTCAATAAATTTAGATCTTATCTTCTTGGGACCAAATGTATCGTACATACTGATCATTCTGCTATTAAGCATTTAATGTCAAAAAAAAAATACTAAACGTAGATTGATAAGATGGGTTCTACTTTTACAAGGATTGATTTTCAAATAGTGAACAAAAAAGGAGCTGACAACCAAATTGCTGATCATTTATCAAGAATTAAAAATAATAGAGAGAAGATTACTGAAGAAAACATAGATGAGAAATTCCCTGATGAACAGTTATATGTTATTCAAGGATTACACACGCCTTGGTATGCATATATAGTTAACTATTTGGTTAGCAATATTTTACCGTATGGATTGAATAACAAATATATTAAGAAATTCAAGAATGATTCTAAATCATATATTTGGGAAGATCCTCATTTATTTAAAATAGGCAGAGATTATGTGATTCGAAGATGTGTACCTTATGAAGAAACTTTTGTAATTATTCAAAAATGTCACAATTCTGAATTTGGAGGACACTTTGGAGTGGATAAAACCGAGTTTAAAAATTTAAATTCTGGATTTTATTGGCCTACATTATTCAAAGATGTTGGACATTATGTGAAAAATTATGATCGATGTCAAAGAATGGGGAATATATCCAGAAAAGATGAAATGTATCTAAGCTATATATTAGAAATTAAGATTTTTGATGTATGGGGTTTAGACTTTATGGGACCTTTTATACCGTCATCTAAAAAAAATTATATTTTATTAGCAGTTGATTATGTTTCAAAGTGGATTGAAGCTGTAGCTTTACCAAACTACGATTCCAAAAGTGTTTCAAAATTTAAAAAAAAATGATTTTTGCAAGATTTGGAATGCCAAGGGTAATTATCACAGATCGGGGAAGTCATTTCAAAAATGTAAGAATTCAATCATTACTAGAAAAATTCAGAATTAAACATAGAATTGCAACTGCTTATCACCCACAAACAAGTGGAATGGCTGAAGTATCAAACAAAGAAATTAAAAGAATATTAGAGAAGACTGTTAATCTTAAAAGAACTGACTGGGTTGATAGACTTAATTCTGCATTATGGGCTTATAGAACTGCTTATAAGACACCTATTGGAATGTCACCTTATCGGTTAGTTTATGGTAAACATATCACTTACCTATTGAACTGAAACATAAAGCTTACTGGGCGATAAAGGAGTTCAATTATGATTTGAATGCTACAGGAGAGAAACGATCGTTACAACTGAATGAAATGGAAGAGATAAGAAATGAGTCCTATGAAAATGCAAAGATTTATAAGGAAAGAGTGAAGAAATTACATGATAAAAAGATTTCATGAAAAATATTTGAGCCTGAACAAGAAGTATTATTATTTAATAATCGTTTAAGCATTTTTCCTGGAAAATTAAGATCTAAATGGATGGGACCATTTATTATTGAGAAAGTATACACTTACGGAGCAGTGGATATTAAAGATCCCAAGACAGGAAAAATATTTAAAGTTAACGGATTAAGACTGAAGCCTTATATGAGAGAAATGAAACCGATTTACAAAGAGGCTTACGAGCTGAGTCTACTCGATTAAAATAACTGATTAGGTCGGGCTGACGACATTAAACCAAGCGCTTTGTGGGAGGCAACCCATATATTATCATTATGATTATTTGTGATTTGAATTTATCTTAATTGATGTGAGTGTGTTGATCACACCATTTTAATAGACCTATTTTAAGACTGAAACTTTGTAAATTTGACGATAGGCGAAACGGAGTCGAACGTGGTTCCGGCGCCTAGGCTCCCAAACTTGGCGCCTAAGTGCTAGCATAATCCATGTGTTTCGATGGTCCGGCGCCTAGGCGCCAGATTTCGGCGTCTAAGCGTCCCAGTTACAGTTCGTGCAAAAACCTAATATCTTCAGTTTTTCACACAAATTCTTCCTATAAACTACCCTATCTTCATCCTCAATCCCTAAGCAATCCTAATTTCGTTCAGAACAATTCATTTTAAAGGAAAAAAGAGAAGTTTGGAAGCAATGAAGAGAGGAGATCATGGCAATGCGATAAGAGATAAGTCTTTTAAAGATCATCAACCTTATTTCAATGGATTTATTGTTGTAAGTTTGGAGAAATTATTTAATCGTCTAGATAACATTGAGGCGAAATTGCTAAGTGTTGGAAATCGTCTGCATGAGATGTATCACCAAATCGAGCACTTGGAATGGCAGACGAAGCTTTTCGATCACATGGCGGCCTTTCAAGATTCTCAATTAGCAATGTATGCGAAGAACAAATAGATTGACGAGAAGACGGCTTTGGAATTTCCAAGGGCGTTGGTTTTCTATCCATGCAGGCCTAGCGAACTTCATTGCGAGAGGGATGAAAATTCAAAGTTCGAAGATAAATTGATCGTTGGTGTGTTCTAGGTGTGATTGAGTTATGTTTTAGTGAATTGAATATTTAGTTTGTGTGTTTGCTTTCATTGCTTAAAGTGTGTTGTTTGATTGTGAATTTGCTTTGAAATAGTATGTTTGTGTTTTTTATAGAGTGATGAACCTTGTTATAGTATTTTTCTGGAATTTCTTGAGCTTGGAATGGAAAAATGTGAAATGGAATTGAAGAGTTTGATTATATCTTGTGTTTGAATGTTGGATCTAATTTATCATTTTAATTGTTTGTGGAAATGTTTGGAAGTTAGAAATTGGAGTAATACTCTCATGTGAGTAATTAGAAGTCAAATTTGTTTAGTTTTGGTAGAAAATACAATTTTTAAATCTAATTTTTAGTAAACCGAGTCTAGCGCCTAGGCGCCAGAACTCGGCGACAAAGCGCCGGTTCGGCCTGCACTCGAAAGTCGGGTTTTTAAACACACCGACGCCATTAACGACGCTTAAGCTCCCTTCTTCTTCCATTTTTTGCGAAAATCAACCTTAGGTTTGAGTTTTTGAGCTTGAAATCACTCGATTTCTTCATCTTGAGGTCAAATCTAGCTTCTAATCCACTTATTTTTTTTTTCACCATGGATTTCTCAAGTTTTGAGAAAAACTGAAATTTTTTTATTTTTTGAGTTTAATCCATGGATTTTAAGCTTTATTTAAGCTTTTTAAAGCTTAAATAAGCTTATTCTTTCGATCTTTAATTTATTTTGTGTTTTCTTTCTCTTATGTTTAGATGACTCCAAAATCTAAGCGAGGGAAAGAACGAGAAAATTTCGATCGTAGCAAGTTTGCCACTGCCGCAGCACATTTTCGTTACAACGATTTTGCTACGACAAGAAAATTTATCTCGGAGAGGAGTTTCTACAATCCTGGTGGAAGGATTGAAGATACGATCGTTGCACTGAACTGACAACGATTATGCTACTTCACTGCTGTTGCTGTTATCCCCGTCGTTAGGAAATTTTATGCAAATTTCATGGATGTTGAAGACTACATGATCTTCGTGAGAGTAGTTATAGTAGGATTTACTCCAGAGAGAATCAACATTTTTTACGGCCTGCCATCGAACATCAAGTGCTATTATTCTGGATTATCTCCATCTGAGGGAGATTTGGAGATGATTATTGCATACCTGACTGATGGTACTGCAGCTTGGAAGATCCGGAACAAAAAATGGGTAAAATTTTCATCTTCTAAGATAAATGGTGTTTCTAAGGCATGGCATTACTTTATTTCTGCTCGCCTCCTTCCATCCAACCATTTGAGTGAGGTCACAAAGGGCAGAGCTATCCTCAACTACTGCATACAGGAGAGGAAGCTAATTGATGTTGGGAGTATTATTTATGATTCTGTAGAGGCCACTGCTCGTTCTAGCATTTCTGTGGGATTGGGATTCCCATCTCTGATTTATTCACTGTGCAAAAGTGTTGGAGTTGTTGCTGAGCTTTCAGAGGAGAAGCACAAGTCTACCAAGCCCATTGGACGAGAAAGTGTCAGTATTTATGATCGAATCCCAGGTAAGAGTTCTACCGCACCCTCTAGTTCATTACCAACTTCTGGTAGACCTTCTACTTCTGGACCCTTTACTTCTGCTGTTGAGCCACCATCTAGTTTTTGGGAGAATATGCATGAGAAATTTATAGAGCAGCAGAATATGTTACTTTTGACCCAGTGTAGAGTGGATACTATAGATTTGAAATTGGATCATCTTTCTGAGTACACCCAGAGGAAGAGTGATTTTGATGCTGAGTATTCTGAGTCTCTTGTTAGATTCCTTATGGGTGATCATTTAGTTCAGTTCCTGACCTGCTCTAGATTTTCACCATTTGATATCCAAAACAAGAATATAGATTTTTCTTTTGATGATGATGAGGATGAGGAGACAGCTAGTGATGATTAGATTTATAGGATTGTGTATTTGTATTATTTATGTTATGTTTTGTTAGTGTGTTAGTTTTGCATGTATGTGATGATTTGTTTGTTTTTTATTTTTGATGCACTATTCTGAGACACTTATTGTTGTACTGATTATTGTTGGATTGTTAGAGTTTATTTCTGTAATGAGATGTTTGTTTCTGTTTTAGTATAGTGATCGGTACACCTATTTAGTTTAGTTATTTTTTGTTTAAAAATTATAATTTTTTTTTTGTAGAAATTGATCCTGCTTACTAAAATTTTTCTATGTATGCTTAAACATTACTTTATATTCATAAAAAGCATGTGTAGAAATAAAATTTTCCTTTCTAGATTATTTTTCATATACTTAGAAAAATTCATGGTAGAAATATGCTATTCTTTCTCTCATACTCTAGAAATTTTCATGATTCATGTTTATACCAAAACTGAAGTTTGAGGGAAGGGAAAATTCTTTGAAATTTAAATATTATTTGTCCTTAATTAGTAATATTTTCTTTAAAAATATTAACATAACATAAGGAATGAAAAATTTATTTAAGATTACTTAAATTTTTGAATTTATAAATAATTTAGTAAACTTAATTAAAATTTCAATAATTTTGATTGATTTTAAGAATAGATTTATTTAACTTAAAGAATAATAAGATTAAAATTTTTTCTATTTATAGTAAAGAGAATTGTATTTTTGAAATACTAAGGAATCAAGATTATTACTTGAAAAGAAAAGACTGAAATAATTTTTGAAAAATACTTATGTCATATTTATTAAGTGAAAATGTATAAGTTTTTAAATATAAGTTAAGGATAGTGAAGTTCAAAACCATTAACAGGCTATCCAGATATAGTAATCCTCATAAATTGTGAAAAAGAGGATTGAAAAATATCCTTAAAAAGAAAAAAGAGAAAAAAAAAAGAAAGAAAAGAGAGGAAAAAAAAGAGAAACGTGAAGAGAAGCTTGAGGAGATGTCTAATAAAAAATTGGCTTCACTTAAATTATCTTATAGGAAGAAAACTAATTACATTGTTAACTTAATTTTTATGTACAAGCATCTTTACTAGAAAAGTTTTCATGAAAGTCTTTTTCTTGTAAATTATCTATGTGACATTAATATAATAAATTACAATTATTCTTGAAATAAATGAAAATTTTAAAGTCTTATGATTTGGTAGTTAAGTATTCTTTAAATTCTTAAAATTAACCTTAATTAGTAAAATTTGGTTAAAGATTTACTAAAGCATTTATAAAACCAAAAATTACAAGGATTCTTAAATATTTAAACTTCATTCCAGATGTTATACATTTTATGTAATAAAAAGGGTTACATGAGGACAAGTAACGTTTAAATTTGGGGAAATTTGATCAACTTAAAAAGTACCTATTTTCATGCCTTATTTATGATTTAATTTTTAAGTATATTATGTTTTAATGAAAGGTATTTTTATATTTTTGGATATAGGTGATAAAAAAAGAGATCAAGATGGAAAAAGGAGCAAAAAATAGAGCTAATAAGCAAAGTTGCCAAAATTATAGGTCCGGCGCCTAGGCGCCAGAATTCGGCGCCTAGGCGCCAGAATCCAGCGCCTGTTCGATACTGAAGCAGTTAAGATTTTTGACAACTTTGGGCAGTTATTTTGACTGTGTTAAGCGGTTATCAGACATTCTAGAAGATTAGAAGTTACTCCTGATACATAGGACATGTGATACAATGCACCTGGACACAGGAAAACAGTTTTAATCGTGAAGAGGTGCGATTCAAAGTGAAAGGCTGCGAAGACCTGGTCACGAAGTTCGGCGCCTAGGCGCTAGATCCCGACGCATAGGCGCCACAGTTACATTCTAGAAGATTCATTGAATTTGGACGAATTTTGAAGAAGTGTCTTAAGCAACCCCTAAGAAGTGTCTTAAGCAACCCCTAAGAAGTGTCTTAAGCAACCCCTGGTCATTTTTGAAGCTCTATAAATAGGAGACATTTCTACAGAGAACTGTGCCCCCTAGAACTCTAGCATATGGAGATAGTTTTAGAGAGCCATCATATTTTCTTCTTAAGTATTTAGTGAGCTTATTTTAGTTATTTTGAGTGTTACTACTCAATTCCTTGAGTAGTAAGTAAAAGTTTGTAAGTGTTGGTGTTGTTGAAGTCTTGTGTTTTGCATTGGAGTCAGTAGGAGTCAAATAATCACTTGAAGGAACATTCCAGATAAATATTTTTAACTTGATTCAAAGTTTTATAAATATATTTTGTTGTGTGAATTCAATGTGTTCTGAGTAGTTACTTTTCTTTCTCCTTTCAACTATGAAAAGATAATAAGATAATTTGATTTTATTAGAGAACTTATCTTAATTTTAAAATTATTGCAATGATATTCATACCTGACTTAATTTACTTTTTAAACTGATCATTTAAATTGTTAAAACCTGTTGAAGAATTCTGAGACATATCCAGAGATGAGTTCTTAACTAGTAAATATCATATGAATCCTTGGGTAATCGAAGGCCTTGAGCGGGTTATTTAAGGTGAAGTGCAAATAAATAGGGAGATATTATTTATTGGGCGTAGAATTAATTAGTTTTTAGAGTGATAGACTAAATTCTAATAATTTGGTTTATAGAAAGGGAACGGGTCACTAGTAGGGCCTATCATAGCCACCCTTGGACATCTAGAAGTGTGAGTCTAGATTAACCTATTCTACTAATAATACATCATGAACCAATCTATAGATTAGCCAATATTCTTTATACTATCGAGCGAAGGTAAATAATAAGATTGCTTCTATTTGGCGCAATACCATAATCTCAAGTTCTCCACGAATGATAATTATTCAGAAAAATCTTGGATTAGTTGAAAAGGAAAAATTTATTTTATTTATACTTGCATTAACATTTATTTTATTGCTGTTTTACTTACTTCTAGTAGAAATTTTAATCTGAATTTTGTTATAATTACTTTTAATTTTAAAATCTATTAATTTCTTCAATTAATCTTCCCTGTGGGATCGATAATCAGGACTCCAATAAAGCCCTGTATTACTTGAAACGATACATATACTTGCGTTTGAAATTGTGACTTTACGAAATCATTATAAATATATAAATCTAGGTTCATAAATTCTTGCATATAAAAGTAGTCGTCAGACACAACAACTATATTTAGACTATGATGGTTACAAGGCAAGGTCACTGGTGGTCGGTTGTTTGTGGAGGTAGGTGGTAATGGTCGGCGGTGGTCGAGGGAAGCCGAGGGGCAATGGTCAATAGCTATAGAGCTTGGTGGTTACTCATCTGGTCTTCTCTCTAGAAAAAAATTCTAGAATTCTACTTCTTCTCTCCCTTCTTAAATAAAGTACAAGAGCCTATTTATAGACTTTTAGGGATGGGTATTTTGATCTTTGGGAGCATAACTTCCCTAGAAAATTTATCAAATGGTCTCTATTTGTCCTCCTTGATCATAGAAAGATTTTTAATAATTTGAGTGCCTAAATGAATTCAAAATTTAGCAATTGTAGGCTTGTTGGATCTCCCTCATTGAGATGCTTGATTTAACTATAAATATGTCAAATTTGAATTCATATAACCATTCAATTGATGATCGAAAGCCACCAATCGTTCTTCAATGGCTTGAGTTGGGCTTAATAGAACACAAATTGAACCAATTTTGGAATCATCGGGTTCATCTTGTTGAGATGGTTAGTTTGACTATAAACTTTCTGAAATCAGGTTCTAGATGATCTTAAGTTGAATTTGGAAGATCTTTCATAAGAAATGCAGCCCCATATTTGTGCTTGATAAAAATTTGTGTATAGACGTATCATTCTCTTTTTTATTTCTATTATGATTTTTTATCATCCGAATTTATGTTGAGATTAGTTCCATTTATCTTCATTATGTAGATTATCAGAATCTAACTGAACGTGATTATGTGATAATATAGATTTCTTAATCCAGTTTCACCTTAGTGTGTGACTTTGTTTGTTACTCATCAAAATGATAACAATTTATTCATTAAATGTCTAAGAAAAAATAGCTAGGACTTTTATATTCATTGAGAGAATCATTATGATTTCAACATTCAAGTGAGCATTTCATTGTGATGGATTTTAAATTTTCCTCCACTTTCTTCAATTTAAAAGTTCCGAGTCAACTATGTAATTAAGTTTTATGAAGATATAGAAAATTTAATATGTTAATATAGCCTTTCGACTCATATTTACTGGTAAAATGAGAATAAATTGAACTCCAACCTTAAATAAATTCAAGATTAATAACCAATCCTTCTTGTAATTCAATGGTTTCATCTTGGAGTGCATTCAGCTTAACAGAAATTTCAAATTAGTTTAATGCCCATTTTTGTTTCATATATTATTGATGGTAATGCTATGAGGGATTGAGCATCATATTAGAACAAATTATTCAACAACAATTTTGGTCTTTGGGAAGTATCATGATCATCCAATAAGAAACTTTTCAATCTCTTCAAATGAACGATTTGAACACCTATAGATTCTAACAACTGATTGCATAGTTGATCATTCGGACCTTTCAATTCATAAATGTGGATCAGGGACCTATGAATGGGGATATTCCTGATAATCACAAAGGAAAATGGAAGTGACTTGGACAAAAAGAAACGAAGTGACTTGGACAAAAAGAGAAGTGACTTGGACACAGAAACGAAGTGACTTAGACAAATCTTCTTTGTCGATAGTCTCGGACCAATCGAAATTCCGTCTTGAAATGATTGTTTCCTATAGCAAAGGAAATTAAAAAGGATTTTATAGGCATACTTGTTATATAACTTTGGGTAAGAGTTGAGAATTGAGAGTTTCTGGCACTTTCTTTCTGTCTCTTCTTCTAAAAAATAAAATTTTTTTGTTGATAAAATAATTTTTTTAATTTTTTTGTTGATAAAATAATGCAGCCGTTAGAATAACACGTGGCTTGCTACTGAATGATATGTTTATATTATCATGTGTGTACCTTTGTTGATAATGTATGTACCCTTTGCAGTGAAATCACATGAGCTGTAATATATAATAGTTGTTTGTTTGATCGATATAGAACTCCAATAATAAAATTTTGATTTTATTCATTAATATTGTTGAAGTAATAAATTATATAATTCAGAACATTCAATCTTAAATACAAAATTGTTGAGTAATTAGTGAAAATCAACACTGGAATCAACGAACATAAAAAATAACACACGGATTTAACGAGGTTTGGCAATTTGCCTACGTCCTCGGGAGCAAGCTCGGCGACTTTCTGATTTCTTGAAAATATTACATACCCCTTACGGTTACAAATACAACACATATATTACCCTAGTGTACAGTATATAATTACAAACTTACCCTTTTACCGTACAGCGGGGGCGTTGCCCCTGCATCCCCAACCCACTTAGCGAAACTACCGCGATTGGATAGATGCTTCCGCTCGCGAGCTCCACTCCGCTTCGCTGGTTCACTCCGTTTTGCTCTAACCTCTGTCCCTTATATTTAAATATTTATCTGGCTCGCTCCGTTTTGCTCTAACATCTGTCCCTATATTTAAATATTTATCAAATACAAACATTTAGTAAAGATTAGTCGGGAGATATATTTAAAGAAATGAAATTTGATATATAACTAATATAAATTATGACATTAATCTTCAAAAATATAAATAATTTCAAATGTAAAGTATTCAAATTATATATGAGTTCACATACACGAAGTAAAGTAACTATAATAAGACAAAAATTAAAACTAAATTCTAAACATAAAATAAATATAATTTCTATCGCATTTCAAGTATAGATTTATCTAATTATTAATCAAAATTATAAATTCGCTAATAAAAATGGCTTCAGAAATTTTCAACACTCGAAACATTTCATCATATTCAAAATTATATGAATTAAAAACAGATATTATTATAATTATAACGTATATTTAATTATTTAAAATAATTTAATTTTATGTCGGACTTAAAAATTTTATTGTTGAATACATGAAAATGAGTTATTATTTTGTACTCACAAACATAATAATTCTAAGGATTCTCTATGACTAATAATACATTGTTGAGTGCTTTGGTTGCCTTGTTATTGGATTGATATGAAGTTTTGATTACATCATATGTATTTATGATGTTAATTTAGAAATTGGTTTGATTAAGGTCCGTTTGGGGCAACTGCAACTTTTTGAATAATATATCGATAAACTGATTAAAAATAATCTGCTGATAAGTTAGGTACGGTAGCTATTACAATTTTTTTTTTTTTTTGGAAAGTCATACCGCAGCCAGAAAGCTCCCACTGCACATATGTATTTGCGGTGTGAAAACGTTGTTTTCAGTGTTTTGAAAACGTATAAGCTGCCAAAACGCAAGTTCATTTTCAAAACGTTACCGCACCAAATATACTGCCCCAAACAGGCTCTGAAATAGCGGAGCCGAGGCAACTCCACAAGGGCTTGTTGGAAAGCTTTACTACACTCCCCACATTCTAATAGTATGATCCATTAGTTATGAATAAAGGAACAGTTGTCTCACACCTCAATTATTAATATTATTTTAATCTAGAACCATTATTCACTTATTATTAATCTATTTGTTGGATCTTATTTTATTTATGGGTTATACCAGAATCATGCTAACTGCATGGAAATGAGAATGGTGAGAAAATAAATATAAACAACGTTCAGACACTTGTTATATTAGTTTAGTAGAAAGTTGCCTGCCATGTGGTGCGGGTTTCAGGACAACATTGTGCTCTGAGTCTCACTTTTCTAGCCCCCATGCATCGAGCACACCCCCACCCCTACCTCTCAACACAAAAATGTATAAAGAGAAGTAAATTCCAATATCAACCTTCAAATAACTCAATAACTAAGAATGTATAGCCAAAATTTCTAATCACTCGCTCTCAACAAGACCCTTTATTTTAAGCAAAGATATGAGATTTTTAGCACAGCAAAAGATCCACGGAATGAACTACACACACACACACATAATAGGCATCTAGCCTAAGTATAGACTCTAACTTGGACCAATAATCGATCGTTAAATGTAGATAAGTCACCCGATCTCCTAGAAGTATTGTGTGGGTAGCTTATATAGGCTTATATGGAATGCCCAGTGGCAAGTTTTTCTTGAAGTTGATGAATATTTCCCTCTAGTTGGCAAGTGAGTCCACCTTACTTGATAAGTAAACGCCTCAGACCAAGTTGGACATGTTCTTTAGTATCTTAGTTTGGTGAGTACTTCATGAACTAAATTGGTGAGTTTATCAAAAATTTGGATGGTGTCTCTGGTTTGATCCTGATGGTGATGTAATAGCTCATCATATATGTAAGCTAATTTTAATAATTGTTGCATTCCCAAAAGTTCATGGTGGTAGAGTAAAAATTGAAGTTCTAAACGTTGCACAAAGTTCCAGCACATACAGTGATAAAAGAAAAGTAGTGAAACGAGACATCAAAGTTTTTACATGAAAAAAGCTTGAAAGGAAAAAAAAAAGCATGCGATCTAGATCAATCAAAGTAATCCATTGGAAGTTTGTAAGTATAGGCATACTACTTACTCTCATGTTAGGGAGAACACGTTTACAATCTTACAATGAAAACTATACTTTTTTTATATAGTAAAAAATACAAGTTTTCGGAAGTCCAAAAATAGACTTCGTTTGTTTACAATAGTTGTAATTAGTAGTCGCCAAATGCTGGTGATCGGTGGTGCAATAAGTGGTGGTTAATAGTAGCCGGTGGCTACATAAGCCTGAGGTCAACGATGGTTGGTGGTTAAAGAGTCATGTGATTACTCGCCAAGTCTACCCTTTAGAATCAGCTCACGAATTATTTTTATCCTTCTCGTCTTCTTCTCCTCCTCAAGTGAAGAGAAGAGGCCTATTTATAATTTTTTTTAGAGAATGGTTGTTAACCACATTGTTGATCTACTCTCCCGACGCAAAAACTTTTATTCAAATTTCCTCGGATAGTTATTCCATGCAAAGTATGCTTACAGGGCTTGTAGAGAGTTCAATAGCATTTGGATACCTCAATGACAATACCAGCGTAGCTACTCCATATTCCTATGTAGTTCCACCATTTCTAGCATAACTACACTAGTAGTGGTGTAGATATGTTGCATTCACCTTTGGACATTCAAAGCCTTGGCGCCACCACAAGAAGCACCTATGCACCCTCCTCCACATAACTATGCCATCCTCTCCATAATTATGCCACTTTGAACCAAGAGAGTGGCATAATTACACCAATGTTGCCGTGACCATGCCGCTTCACCAACTGATGCTTCCCTCTAATGATTTCTACTCATTCTCTCACCATTAAGAGGAATGGGAGGCCTTCTCATTCATAAAGACAGAAGGCAAGGGCTCCATCCCTCTCCTATTCAATCTCACTCATGGTCTCTACCTCTCATCTTCGATATCTCCCTCACAAGGCAGCCACCTTCTTCCCTCTAGTTTGATCGAGTACTGGAGGATTGAAGGCATCCTCCCACTCTTTCTGTAACTTCATGGAAGCAATAAAAAATCTCTAAGTAGGTTTCACAGCTTTTTTCATGTGTTATGTACATGAAAATGATGGACTTTCATGTGTGGGTTTCATGTGTTTTCTCCGTGTGTTAGTTAAGAGAACTTGCAAGAGTTACATTTATTTTTCTACATGTGTTAAGTGTGTGAACTTGAAATACTTTCACGTGTTTTCTCTATGTCCAAAGTATGTGAAATGAAGATTTATCCACGCATCTTCTCTATGTGCAATATATGTGAAACGAAAGAACCACGGAACCTGACCCAATTGTAAAAGTCCACTAGAAGTTGATGATTACAATAACCACTTTTCTCATGGGCGAGAAGTGTTAGAAAATTTCCCAAGTTACAACATTTTAATGCAGATAAATTTTTTGCTAGGAACAAACAATAACCAACAGCGATCGGCTGCAGCCGAAAGGTGGTAGTCGACGGTGGTGAGCTTTGGTCGATGACGGCGGGAGTGGTGGTAGACTTTAGCTTATGCCTCAAGCTCTCTTTTTTTCCCATGAGAGAGGTGGGGATTTATTTATAGAGTTCTGTTTGTGATTAATGTATGAATTTGAACCATTCGATCAAAAGGTCCAGAGAGGTTCTCTCGATTGTATGACGTTTGATGAATATTTGAGGGCCTTAACGCTGTTAGAATTGAGCGATCTTGTGCTCGTGGATTCGTCTTATTTAGGCACATGATTCGATTGTAAGCTCGCCGAATTCGACATTCATTTGTCCTTCCAAATGAGTCTAGAAAACATTCAAAAGTAGTTTAAATGCTTAATCGGTGCTTGATTTGTTTCAGATTGGATCAATGTCGGTATCATTGGGTCTGTCTCGTCGAGTCAATCAGTTTGACTATATGTTTGTTAAAATTAGAGCTCTTGATGACTCTTAATCTAAGTTTCAACATTTTTTGCTCAAAACATTGCCTTGAGATCTACATCATGTCTTGAGATTCGTGACAGATGATGAATTTGCTAATGGCGTATCATATATAGATATATATATATATATATATATATATATATATATATATATATATATATATATATATATATATACAAGCACACGCACACACATACATAGATACATAAATACCTACCTACATACATAAATACCTACCTACATACATAAATACATACCAACCTATCTACCATCATACATACCTACATACATACATACATGTATATATATTACAAGGAAATCGATATTTGGCAGAGTCCCAAATATAGATTTATCATACACTTAGGGCCTATGATGAGAGCCCCGCGCCTGTAATTTGATATTACAAGGAAATCGATGTTTGGCAGAGTCTCAAATATCGATTTATCATGCACTCAGGGCCTATGATGAGAGCCCCGCGCCCCGCGCCTGTAATTTGACACCCCATGCATCACGACGGGGACCGAACCCTTGCCAGAGGGGACTTACAGTGACCCGGTCACCAACTAGACAAGGAATGCTGCACAAATATATATATATATATATATATATATATATATATATATATATATATATATATATATATATATATATATATATATATATATATATGCCGCGTTCTTGGCCTGGTGGGGCGGGGCTTTTGTAAGACCCGAAGGTCAGGGGTTCGAATCCCACCCGTAGAGCGGAGGGATTCAGTCTGTTTAAGCACATGACGCGGGCTCTCATCATGGGACATAGACGCGTAAAGCGATATTTGGGCCTCTGCCAAATATCTGTTTCCTTTAATATATATATATATATATATATATATATATATATATATATATATATATATATATATATACATAAAAAATATGACTACACGAATTTCAATTAAATCTGACGGATCATATAAAGTGTCTAGAGAAGGACCGCGTTAACGTAGCCGGAATATCGAACCCTCAAACATCACTTCATTCGACCGAACCATGTGTCGGTCGAAGGAAAGCATATCCAAGCTAATAAATGCATTATAGATGAACCAGAGACAACCACATGAAATACTCTCCTCAACCGATTTTGGGTCACTCAATAATGAGAGGATCAATGGTTGCTTTATCCCTCAGAGAAGACCTTTTGCCCAAAGGAAGGGCAAGGTCTCTACCAGGTCGGCCGAACGAATCTCAGTCGAGCGATTACGATGAGCTAAGCTAGTTGTACAGTTGTAAATATGTAGTTGTGCAAATAGCAGTTATAGATTCAAAGCGATGCCAACAGTGGTTACTAGGGTCAATGATGCAGAACTCAGTTACAAATATATAAAGCTGTAATGACTCCTACATTATTAAAAATGTTACTATTTACTCACTTTGGAATGTACATTTATGATTTATCAACAATAAGTATAAATTTCATATCATAAAAAAATAGATCCCAAAAAAGACTCAAAAAAAGCCAAACAAAATGTTCATGGAATCTTCTAGGTTTCCCCCATAGGTCCATACACTGGTTCTTCTAACGGCTATTTCCTTGGAAACCATATGGCATACACTAGAGGCTGTCAACAGCTGTAAGAAATTAATTAATTATAATCATACTTTAGTGTGGTTGTTAAATCATTATACTGACAGCTTTTGATAAAAGCAACCTGCCGCTGAAGCTTATCCAAACAACGGTGCAAATAGAATTTTGTAAGGTCTAATTCGAAAATCTGGGTAATTAATTAGCACTAATTTATGTAGTTGTCTTTTCTAATGTATGTGTTGTTATAATCTTCTTCGTGCAGAAAATAAATGATATATGAACCTTTTTTAATGCATAAAATTGTATTTTTTGCATAATTTTGTATTAATTAAATCTTTGAAACAAGAATTTTACGTACAGGGTTCGCACGCATGACAAGAATTTTTTGTACGGAGTCTGCACGCAACTTTACGTGCGGACTTCTGATAATATGCCGCTAGATTGAGGTTATTGTGGGGTTATTGCAATTGAAACTGTAGAGGTTATTAGTGGGTTATTACGAGATTATTGTGAAGGTTAATGTAGGGGGTTATTGAAGTGGAGCAACCGAGGTTATTGGGGGGTTATTGTAGGGGTTATTGAAGTGGAACCGCGGAGGTTATTGGGGTTTATTGCAGGGGTTATTGAAGTGAAACCGCGGAGGTTATTGTGGGGTTATTACGGCATTATTGGAGTTACTGCCACAATAATCCCTCAATAACCCCTCAATAACCCTCCCAATAATAACCGCAGTTCCACTCCAATAACAACTACGGTTCCACTGCAACAGCCTCCACGGTTTCACTTTAATATTTTCTTAAGTGGGTCTGATATGACACACATGATGACATATTACTGGAATCCGCATACAGAACTGCATATGTGTTTCGTATGTAAAATTTTCTCGTTCTGCTGACACTCTTTATATTATTTATAATGTTATTTTATAATATTTTAGTTATTTCTGAGAAGTCAAGAAATGGTGTTTTCGCTTATTATTATATTAATTGAATAAAATTTCCATTTTACTAAATATATAATTAGAAATTTCCTTTTGGCTGCGCCATTGTATTCTTCCTGTAGCAAATGGATGTCTTACCTTCTTTGATTAATTCAGTTTCCATATTAAAACAAAATTGAGAGATTTACATACATGCCATTTAACAATTATGTATTTACACATCTATCACCTACACTTTAATTTTTACATATATGCCAAATTAACTATGCATATTTCATTGTTTTATAAGTTAAAATGATGATATTTTGTTGTGCGACATAAGATTTAGGCGGTATAAATGTAAAAAATAATGTTTATGTGATAGATATGTAATTGCAGTCATGAATAATTTTTTTATATTCTATCATTTTAAATTTTAATCAAATATTTAGAGAAAACTTTGTCAGAAATAACTAAAATTTTCTGTCTTGTATTTATTCTGCAAAATTGTAGTGCTTTGGCGTTTAAGGCAAATTTGTTGGGGAGAACTGCAGCATTACTGCTTCCAATTGTATTGAAGTTTAAGTATCAGTTAGGTTAAGTCTTATGGCGATCCATTTGTTGAATTCTATTTACTTTCATTTGGATACTAGTTTTGTGGAATCTTAAGAAGAAGAGGGCTTATGCAATGAGACAGGATAAGTAGAGCCAAATAATTGCATTTTTTATTTATTTATTCATTATATTTTACATTTTAACTGCCATCTCAAAGCATTTCAATCATTCATACTACTTCTCAATCTACTCCACAGATTTGTGGATACGATACGAGCCCCCAACCAATCTCATATGCTTAACTACTTGACTTAATTGCATATAGGCGGGTTCGAATCCCTGACCCCAGAATACGTAGAACTGACTTTGCAGATGTCAACTAAAGAGTTGGAGAATGCGGCACTGATTCTGAAGAGCCCTTAAATTTATTGTCTGCGTATTGTCTCCTAAAAGAAATTTTATAAGATTTAAAATGTCTCAAAATGTCTTCTAAGATAAAAAATGTGCTCTAATGTTGCCCCTAAAAAAATATAATAGCAATGTAAAATTTGTCTCAGCAAAAATTTGCAACAAAACAATATCTATAGAGACAATTTTTTTCATAAGAACTATGACAATTGTCTTAATTGTACAATTTTGACTCAAAATGATTGTGAATCTATTGAGCATGAAAGCTATTTTGATACTAGAAATGATCCACTTTTCATAATATGATATACTTACACAACTATAATACAATTAGATGTATAAACTACTAATTAAAAGTAGGATATGAGAGATGATTCATTCTGTAAATTAAACGTGAAATAAGCATGGTGTTCTGTTGGTTCGATGTCGACGGTGTATAGATTTTGTTAACAAATGAAAACACTGTCGATAATTAGTGACTAGTAAACAATCAAAAAAGTGATGTGGCCGTTGTTTTTATGATGCAGGTGTTCTGTCAATTCAGTGTTGAGGGTGTGTCGGTTATTAAACCGACGAGGAGACCATAAGTTAGACTTCAGGTTGTATCAAAGCAATCTCCACCGAAGCTTTGTCGATAACTCGATGCAAATATAATCGATGATATGAACCGTCGGTTATGGAGACTAGGAAGTCATCGCAACACCGACGGTTAGCCATTAGAAACTTGTAGCATCAATAATAAAAAATAATTTTCTTCTTTGATATTTATTATTACCAAACATGTAATCACAACATTTAATTAACCGTTCAAACAATTAACAGACTAAAATCAAATATGAATAGTAAATTATTCAATCAAATAACTAAATAAACAAATTGCATTTAATTCACGAGCATGCTGTTCACAGAGAAAATATCTGCTCAAATGTTCAATATAATCTTATACAAATAAAAGGAAAAATATCCTCTCTAATCCTCCTCCTCATTGTCCTCCGCCTTTTCCTCCTCCTCCAATGCTTTCTTGTTATATTGCTTCGTATGCTGCCAAAATTCATCTAACTAGGTCTTCAATTCGGCCTGCATGTTTGTCTCTAGCTCTAACCTCATTGAGCGAAGCGGGCCTCCATCTCGACAGCAATTGTGACAACACGTCGGGAGATCTTCTCCTTATATGTGATAGACTTAGAAACTGCAAATGCACAGTTGGAGAGGTGAGCATCGTAGGCAAATGGTTGTGACTCGATGTTGTATATTTGACCCTTCTTCTTCCCTTCAGTAGCCTCTCTCCACAGGTCATAGGCGGACGGATCACGATCTCAGATCGTAATACCACCTGACGGCTGGGATTGGCCACTTTCAGCTGGTGTAATCTCTTCATCAAAGAAAGTAGTTACATACAGTTAGAGCTAACACACATAAACATCAAATTTATTTAGCTCGTGAATTACATGGGTTATGCGGGATCTGTCGTCGATCCAGAACTAGTCGGACTACCTCCTATGGGCACGCTCAAGTATATCGACAGTAGAGGGCTCTCATCCCAATGTCAAAGTTTGTCAATGTAACAAAATTTTTAGAATAAATGTTTGGCCTATAATAAAATTTAAAGCAAAAAAGGAAATCTTATCAGCCTATGCTTGTATTCTAAATGTGGGAGAGCCGCAATAGTGTTCTCGGATGGCCCCATGCTATCACAGTCCGATTTTTGGATCTGCTTTGCCTATTACCTCTTCTTTTGGTACTCTGGGGAATCCCAGTCCCTCAAGCAATGAGGTAAAATCATCCTCTTCGAGCCATAAGAGACGCTGCTTTGATTAATTAATATCGTCGAACATGTCCCACATGCGATTGTTGCCCTTGTGCTCAAAGTTGCTCCAGATGTATGCTTCATGCGCAAGGCACCGGGAGAATTGTTTCTACAAATTTATGGGATAATGTTAGATTGATAAATAATAATAAAAGAAAGATGACTTAAGATATTTGTGAATGATACATATCAAAAACTCCCGGAACCAAAGTTCACATATTGCTATTAAGATCTCCTTCTATGACAAGTATGTTGAGTCATTCTTGCTCCAAATGATATCCCTAATGGCGTGAATAACCTGTATTGGGCAGGTGGGGGGGAGGGGTGGTTTAGAAACCGAATAAAACAAATGTTAAAAAAAAAGGATTATTGTCAATATCTTAATAAAACTTACGTATTTCCAACATGCTCAATGTGGTAGCTGCTTCATGTAGACTTTTACTCAATAGATTCAGCGTGCGCCTCTACTGAATTTATGCCCACGATAGTAGGTTTGGGGGTAGTGGTGGGGATAAGGTTTGTGATAGTGGTGGGTGCAGGGGACGATGTGGGGGTAAGGGTGGGGATGGTGGTTAGGGTAACAGTGGGGATGGGTGTAGAAAGCGGGTGGCACCTCTTTACGCGCTTCTTCAACAGATGATGCTATAATCCATGCCCCCAACGCTTGAGCGAGGAGAGAGACCGTCCCTTCCTCCAGTCGACATCTGCAACAAAGAAAAAAAAAAGTACATAGTGCATATAACAAAATACTACATAATAAACCAAAAACACACCATATGCAGTAAACATCAAACAACACCATACACAGTAGATAGGTAGGCGAAACTGTAAAGTGTAAGCTACAATTAGTAAAACTGAAAACACAAAATTATGTAATAAACTAAAAGATGAAACTATGAAGTGGAAACTACAAGCTCGTCAAAATGAAAATGAAACTGATGAATACTAAATAGTCGAATGCACAACTATAGAGTATAATATACATACTTAGGAGACTGAAGCTTTAAATATTTAAAGTAACTTACCCATTTTACTCAACATCCTCTGATGAGTGACTGGAGGATGAAGTAAAGATTCCTTCTTCAGACACATCATCAGAGTCGTACTGATCACCGAGATTAATTTCTTCGTGTTTGCCACTAGCTTTCTCTAGATTGAGGTCTTCATGGATTACATTAAGTGGAAAACATGAATCTAACAATTTAGTTACTTGATGAGTGGGCTCAATATTAGTGTGAGTATCAATGGTGGCTCTGGGTTTACTTGATTTGATAACCGCCCAGTCAAATTTATCTCTTGCTCTATGGGGATATCAACGATAGTAAACTAGACTTGCTTGTCAAGCTAGAATAAAAGGATCAAGTTTATCATATGTTCTAGTCACTTTCACTTCTGTGATATTATATGGTTGGTTTACTCTTGTTCCACGATTAGGAACAGGATCAAACCAAGAAGAGTTGAATAAGAATACACTTCTTCCAATATTGTCAGGATAAGATAATTCAACAACTTCTTTGAAAATCCCATAATAGTTTATCTCGACGTCTGATTTATTATTTGCTTGTTGACCTCGCTTTTGTGAGGGTTCACCTACTCACTTGCACATAGGCCTTATACTAGGGTTATGTTCCCTTGGGACTCATCAGGACAAGCCCAAACCCTCAACCCCTGGTTGAGCTGATTTAGAGTTTTGGCTTGGTGAGAGATCCAAGTTGTTCCCCCATATGTAAGGCATGACCTGGGTCACCTATGAAACCCAAAACCTTAGGAACCTTTATATAGACCCTAGGACCACCATGACACTAAAATTTACAATGGGAAGGGGGTCCATCCAAATTGATCCCTAGCCTCACTAAAGGCCTCCCCAACCCCAATAAACCTAAAAATCAACTTGAAATTCCAACAAAACCCTTTTACCCCAAGATTTGATGGCACCATGGGTGGTCAAAACAAATTGAGCCAAACCAATTTTGATCAATTCTCAAGCAATTGACCCCATTGCCATACAATTGAACCCCACCCAAAGTGGCCAAGACATCAAACCACTTGGGGGCCAAAATTGGGAATATGGGGTCAACCCTCATAATTCACCTAATTATTTAATAAGGTAAATTATGAATTACCATTTGGGCTTAAACTGTTGGTCTTAAACCTTTGGGCCAAACAATAAGCACATTAGGTTAGCCCAAAACCTAAAATCCAAAGCCCATCACCCATCTTCCCCAAGGCCCAAAGCCCATTGCCTATTCTTCAAGGGTCACCCATGACACATAACCAACCTATCATGGCACATGGGTGACACATAATTTAAATTAAATTATTTTTGACTAAAACCCAAACGCTAAAAGAAAAATTTGACACACCTAGCCATACCACTTCACACTTCGCACTTAGGTCATGATCTCTTTGACTAGCCCTTGGTGAGTAAAGACCAAACCAAATCTGGCCTTAGCCACCCACCAAAAGGTCTCCCCTATCAACCTAAGGACTTCACCATGCTACCTTCACTCCCATTGGCATCACCATGGCCAATACATGGAAAATTGGAAAAGCTCCTCCGCACTGCACAAAACCTTTAATATTCTTCTATAAATGCTCTGAGGAGCCGCCTGATCTTCCTAATGTCAGCCAAGCTCATCCCATGAGCTTACATGACTATAAATAGCCCAAACTCGAGAGCCTTACATGACCACTAAGCTCCTTATCCGGCCTTCTAAACCCATTGCCCTTAATAGAGAAAATCTCCCCATTGACCAAGGTAGTTGTTCCCCACCATCTTCAAGTTGTTCCCTCCACCATCAAACCCTAATTTCACCACTAAAAGCCAGGGAAATTTTATACCACAACATTAATCTCCTCAATAACTGAAATCGACCTTCCCAAAAGCTCTACCAAACCTTAAGATGTCCTCCCCAATTGAACTTCACAGGGCCTCTAACCCAATCCAACACCAAACCATTGCACCGTTCGGTCTAGGTCCTACTTAGACCCATCCACAGTGCAAACTAAAGCAAGGAATAGATTTGTGACACCAAGGCGAAGCTCTCTATCAAGCCCAATTGAGGCCTCATATCTTGGGACACTGTATGAATCAAAACCCTTAAAATTAGCTCTCGGTTTGGTCTTTTGGGAACAAAACAAACAATGCATGTCAACTAAATCGTATAGATTGGTTCATCTCACCAAGATGAATCTATAGGAACAAACCAAATGAGATGAGAAACTCTCATGAGATATTAGGGTTTGAACATGGACGGTTCTCAGTTCAATGACCCACGAGGATGATGATGGATATCGTCTGTTTCTGTGTATTAGAAACAGACGGTTCTCGTTTCACTGCTCCATGGATCTGAGAGGAGACAACTGCCACTCTGTTCACTTTTGTTGAGAGACAGAAGTGGGCAAAGGGTCATATGACCGATGCCTATCCGAGATGATTGATGACAGAAGACCCATGAGCTCGGCCTGCAGGTTGACCATCACAGTGGGGGCAGACTCTGCAACATCCTTCGAAGGCCCACATTCTTCATGACTCTTTGACCCCATGGATTCATTTGTGTTGGGATAATGCCAAAAAATTGTTTCAAACCACCACTAAAGAAAGCTTTAAGTACCCAAAAAATCTATCTATTGAAGAGAGGGGAGGGTCTTTAAAAACTTTCTTCTCTCGCATGACTAGGAACCTCCGCCTTCCGACAATGGTGGCTAAGAAGAGATGGCGATGGCCACCTTCAGCTTTTGTCCGCTCTCCTCAGCACCTTCATCGTGTAAGGCTTGTTAGCCCTCAACAATCATGCTCACATTAGGCTCGGAAGCCAAAGCTTCCTGGCAAAGCCATTTTGGTGATTATTCCTCAATGCCATCAAATGAACGGGCCAAGTTGACCGAAGCAACTTTCGGCCTTGACTGTTTTTCTTGTACACTTTTCTTCCTCTTTATAAGGGACAGGGCCCGATAGCTTGCCTTGGCCAAAATTTGCGGATCGACTTAACCCGGCTCATCTCATCAACCCTGATGTATCTTGCCGGCTTGAGAGAAAACTAACGACAAAAGATACAACGCCAAGTCTATGACTATTTTTATAGAGCGTACTAAACACGGAACCTAAAGGGAAGTAAATTGTTTAATCAATTTGTAAAACACGTCGACCCCGCTATTTACTGTCATACCTAGATTTAAACAATAACACAACTTTAATATTAAATCAGCGTATTGATTGTATTGAGGACGGTTTCCATAATCGTTCTCTCTCCTTTCATCAATTGAGGGCTTTTTCCAAAATCACTCTTTCCTTTCTGTAATTGTGCAAGAAGGCCTCCTATAAATAGGAGGCTCGGCGATGAATAAAGGACCCCGATTCAAGAACTGTCCCCTGCCACTCCACTGATAATTCACTGGCATTTTTTCTCTCTATCGATTCCTCCTCCTTTCAGTTCTAACTCTCGATACATGTATTTTCAAAAGACAATTCCAGATATAATATTTTCTCTTTTTTTTTGTTTCTTCGTTGTGTTATTTTCTTACAAGAAATAGTGAAAGATAAGTTTTACCCCCACTTAATGTGTCCTTCATATTGGGTAAAGGGCCACACATGAGAAGCCATCATTCTTAAGCACAGTTTGCGTGGAATCTGATCTGTTTCATTATAAAAGAGTATAATAAACTGATGTTATTATTAATCTGGGGTGTTTACCAATCACAATGCTGCAGTACTCCTGTAGCGATCCAACTAATCATTTGTATTGCTCATTAAAAATGGTTTGTTAGGTAAAATCCATAATTTTCTGAGATGTCCATGTGCAAAATATTCATAGCTAATTAGCTGGAAACCATTTTGCATTATTACAATTAAGGGTTCGCTCGGGACAGCTTATTCTTATTCAAATAAGTCGTCTATCTGAAAACACGAATCTCGGGCTTTGACTTGCATTCCACGTTTAGTGTAAAAAACCAACTGCGTCTTCAATCAAGCTGCGCGGCATTTTCAAAACGTCGCTGCAATGAATAAACCGTCCCAAACACACCGTACCACTAATCGACTTTGACAGGCTGCACAACCACTTCTATTATTTCTCATCTTTTTTAATAATACCATGAAACTATTGAACCAGCAATATAATGCTGCAAGTAACATAGTTCCAAAATAAGTCAAACTAAGCCTTAATGATGAAAGAAAAAACAATACGGACTTGTACTTAATAGACCGGAACTAAAAAATTAATTTTTAGAAATGAAAATAAAAAGAGAAAAAAAAAAAAAAAACTGTGAATCTCTTCAATTTTACAGCCATACAGTGAGATGAAATTAATTTTACTCTTAAAATAACTAAATTTTATTTCTGTCTTTAAAAATTTGTCTATTTTTTTTTCCAATTTCATCATGTCATCCCCCAATCCTTCTATTAATCAGTGTAAAGGACTTGTAAGAAAAGCAATTCAAAAGATTATATATACAAAAGAAGAATTGATACAGCATATAAATCCTACCGGCAGTTCTATCAAGTGCTAATTGAGCCATCGGCGTCTCTTCCCTCCTCAAAGCATCTCATCATGGAGAAATATTTTCATATGAAGAACGTATGCGATTCTACATACGTAATAATCTTAAAATAATCTTTATTATGAAATTATTGAGGGGTTATTGATAGGTTATTAACCCAATAAACCTTCAATAACTTTCGTATGTTCCATTTCAATATTATTCATAGAGTATTATCGAGTTGTTACAGAATTATTCGAGATGCGTATCACACATACAGCCATCTTATCTAATATTTTTACCATGACGACCGGCGAAAGGTGAGAAACAGGGTTGCAGCTTGATTTGCTGGTAGAACTCAGTGATAAACTTTTCAGCCTTGGAATCAATCTCCTCCTCCTCCTCCTCCTCCCCCTCTCCCTTCTCCGTCATGGCTTCGGACCAACTGGACTGTGAGTCCCAATCCTCCTCCGCTTCAACCATATGCCGGCCAGGATCTAATTCATCACTATCCTCTACCGCAACGTACTTCCTCTCGAAGAATTCATCTTCATCGACGGAGGGAGTGAGGCAGGGAAGGAGGCAGAGGGAGGCGGAGCGGTGGTGCGTTTTGAATTGGTTGGAGGGGGTGTCGTCGAAGGAGAATTCGCGCTCGCTGCAGAGAGAGGGATAAGATTCGAGCTTGAGAAGGCGGGAGTCGTCGACTGAGCGGGGCTTCAAGTCGAAGCCTTTTTTGGTCCAGAGGAGGGGGAGGCGGAGGAGACGCCATGCGCGGCCGGCCACCGTCGGCGTCTTCTTTCCCATCGCGGCTAAGAAAAGAATCCGGTTGCGGGACTTCTTTCTTCGGCCTTGTTGATGCTTGCGGTGGAGAGCGGAAAGCTCTGTGTGGGACTTTTATAATGTATTTTTTAGGCTTTGGAGCAGTGAAAAATAATTGTTGGTGGCCTAGCAAAGATGGATTATTTTTGGGGTCAATTACATATAGATCACCCAATATTTGTTATTTACAAATCTACCATTATTTTTCATCTATTTTTAAAATTTTCACTCAAATGTTAAAATTCATCATAAAATCTCAACCCATATTTTTTATTTTTATAAAATTCTCAACAGTATGATCGAGACTGTGTAACTATATCGGTTCATTAGATCGAAAAAATTATGAGAATGATTAATTTATGGGAAAAACTTGCGTACGTCAACCGTACGTAGAGATGGGTACGTAAAAAAGTACACGGGGGTTAAAAGCGTGATAACTCTCTTGTATCTCCCGTGTAACTCCCGTGTACAAATAGATGAAATAGAAACGCGAGTTACAAGCAATTAAATATTTCATTATCTTGTTATTTAAAAAAACAATCACTCTTTTCAATCAATTTTTCAAAATCTTCGCTCAAATATCAAAATTCAAATTTTCACTCGAGCATCATAAAGTCGAATAATACATCTTACGGTTTTTAATTATCGTTAAAATAATCTGAGAGAAATTATAAAGGCCTTAATATTTTTTTGAGATAAATACATTACATAAATAATTTTCTTGCAATTATTATAACTTGGTCCAAATGCTACAAATATTCATCATAATTGTGATTCAGATGGATTTCATCATCTATTTTAAGAGTATGCTTTATTGTGTCGAGTCAGTATAAATAACGTCGACAAATATAAAGTTAACAAAACGAACATGACCTCATCGAAAAAGGATTAGTCCATACTAATATGTGGCCAACGCGATTTCATGATGTTCGTGACTTTTATTATGACGTGAAAGAAAAGATATTCATGTATTGATAAAGGTCAATCCTTTTAGAAAATTTCTCTTCTATAAGGGGGAGAAATTGTTACATATGGAGAACGCATGCAGCTCTGCGAGCGTAATAACCTCTGAATAACCTTTGCGGTTACATATTTCGAAGTTATTGGGGTATTAACTCCACTAACCTCCCAATAACCTTCGCGGTTCCACTTTCATTTTTTCTTGTGCTATGCAGGGTTTGTTAAGGTCTAATAACCTCTTAATAACCCTCAAATAACCCCGAAATACAAAACCACAGAGGTTATTGAGAAGTTATTGGGGTTATTAGGTACGCAGAGCTGCATGCGTCCTCCGTATGTAACAATTTCTCCTATAAGGAGGCATTACGAGTAAAATGCATTCTAAGACCTTGGATCCATAAATATATTGGTATTAAAATCTTTCTCATTTATTCACTTGTTAAGCTTCTCCTCTCCTCTTCTCTTCTATTGCCTCTCTTCCTCCTCTTTTCTATTTTTTCCCTTTGTCTACCCTCAATTCTTTTATCTTGATTCATGGACAAAATAGAATTCAATAGAGACATTTACATCCTTATCCATATTAGACAACATTAGCTATTTTTAACTTGATTTAAAATTTTTATTTATTTTTTATGAACTAAAATAAATATTATGAAGCTCCAGAAAGAGAAGAATATAAATTTATTTTATTTGTTTTTTAAAGTCATGAGATTTGACACTCTCTTAAAGCAAATTTTATACCTTGAATTCACCTGTAAAAGTTTTATAGGGGATCCAATGAATGGAATTGGAGCATATTTTATTATTAATTATTTTAAAAAGATATAAAGGCATAAAACATACTCGTCTGCAGGTGCGGACGAATGATCGGGTGACAACTTGACATACACCTCATCTACAGATAGGTGACTGTTGACAAGCTATCGATCGTACGACACAATATTTTTTCTAAGTTACGACCTTTAAACAAATTTTGACAGTCACTTAACAGTTTAAATAAACCTATTTGGTCTAACAAAGCTCCTCAAATTTTTATTAAATTTAATTAATAAATATTCGCAGTTTTACTTCTCAGATCATCAACATGCTAAAATACAATAGCTGCAATAAATCTGCTGTTTAAAGGTTGTTTTTTTTATTTAGACTAAGGCTCACTAATCGTTCTATTAAATAAAAAAAAATAAAAAAATAAAAAAATAAAAAAATAAAAAAAAAAAAACCGGGAAAGAGGTCCTATTAAACACATACGACAACTCACGCAAAAAAGAAGAAATGATCTAAGGTTCTCTTTCCGAAAAAAATAAAAAATACAACTCACACGACCCGACCTGATAAAACAAAACAAAACTAAAGGTCCAAACAAGAAACAAGAAATAAACGAACAGGAACGAAAGACAAAAGACGAAACCCGAGCAAACTCAAAAAACAGTCTTAACTTAGCAATCTAATGGGCAACCTGATTACCCTCAAAATATATCTCTTATTCAAGCTAATTTTTCAAATAATATTTTGTTGATTTTTAGCTGTAGAAAATATTATAATATTGTACTTTAAGTGGATATAAATAAGCATCAATGGGTATCAGATTAAAATTTAGAGAAATTTTAAGTTAATATAACTTCAGTCAGATTTGGTGAGAATAATCTTTAGTAAATTTATTTTAAAATACATACCGTACTTATTTAACTAATTAACATTTTTATCACCTTCATCTTAAAATAAATAAAGCAAAATAAAAAAAATTACGCAGTAATATTTTTTTTTAATAGGTGGGGCCTTTTCTCTCAACACAGAAAAAATATTGCATCCGGACTACGCATGAATGCGGAGACCAATGACAGTGTGCCCCGCCACCCCATACAATGACTAACGATAACGATGTATGATAGCGTAGCCACTTGTCGAGTGACACCCAGCCATTGGCCTCTATACCTACGGAGTCATGATGCAATATTTTTTTTCCTGAACACAGGCGTGTCGGTAGGATTTAAGTATATACATATATAGATAAACTGAATATATATTATATTTTATTTAGAATTGAATTTTTTATTTAGTTTTATTAAACAGTATACTAATTCTAATGTATTTGGGGAAGCTGTAGTTTGGTAAAAAATTATTTTGAAGTAGTTGAAAAATAATTTGATGTTCAAAAAATTATTGTGACAATTACAATCTTTTATTTTTCTGAAAAAGTCAGATCGTAGCTAGAATGCTGCCACCGCATCTTGTCAGGATGTCTAGAAAAATACAGATGTCAGCCACATGTTTTTGGAAAAACTGCCACAACGCACTCTATCCAAACGAACGATATATTTTGTAAAATTATATTTTTTCAATACAAAAAAAAAGATGAAAATTTCAAATTTTTTGTAGTCAATCTCTTAATCCTTGGGGGTTATTTAGGGCAGGAAAATGGTCGTGATTGCTCCTTTATTTTTTAATCCAAATGGGTTGATAATGACATTCTTTGATAGCGCCAATCATTTAACGGTGGACTCGGTTTAGCTTATAGTTAATTAATGTTAATGATATCGATTAAACTAATCCACCTTCCTAACATTTGCTGGCACCCCTATAATTATAAATTAATTGAAGCTTATTTTAAGGAAGCAAATAGTAATGCCACTTTAAAATTAACACAGCAATCGTCTGTGCCTTAATAGGAGAAATTAAAGCTATTAAGGGTTAGGGTAAAAATCTAACATATAAAATAGCCAATTGCAGGATAGCTGAGTTAAGGCTACTCTAGTTGATACACAGAATATAAAATTCAAATTAGAATAGCTCATAGGTCAACTTGGCCTCCATGATAACTTGATCAAATCGTTCGAATAAATTGCCTTGGTCGTCGTACGAGCAACTTCATCTAGTTAAGTGATGAGTAGCCATATGTCAACAAGTCCTAAGCCAATCTACACTTCAATCCAAGAGGTGGTCTCTTACAAGAGAGGCATACAACTCTTGGATTCTATCCTTTCAATTAATAAAAGTTAAAGATTCTTCCTCTATAGCTCTCTCTCTCTCTCTCCCATTCCTTCACTTCTCTTTCTTCTCCGTAGTCTCTCTTTATCTTTCAAAATATACTGGTCTGACTGGTGTGAGTTTATGAAAAATTTTGGATTTAACATCCTCATAGATTTAGTAAGCATAAATCAAACTATTTAATTGAGGGGATGTATAACTTGAAGTGGATTACAATAAGAGAGTAGTCTCAACGAACATGAATAACAACTAAGAGTTTTTCACATTTAGGCAACTTTTAGACTTCGGGGAGGAAATGACATTGATGTTACAAAATGCATTGGAGCGGTTTTAAAGGTTTATCCCTCTTGTGGAGCTCTTTATCGGTTATTATAATACTATGATGAAGAGTAATATGGGCTAAAGTTATTCTGTAATAACTCTTGTAAATTGTAGGGAGCAGTACTTAATATGTTATTAGAGTTAGTGGAGCCAGTCCAATGGAGTTTGGTTGATGAAATGAATGCAAACAGAAAACTAGGCCAAAAAAGACCAAGTTTTGTTAATTTAAGATCTTGACATATTATTTGGAATTTTTTGAAGGAGATCTTTAGGATAAGAATAGGTTAAGGACATTCTAAAAATAATATTTGAATTTTTACAATATCTAAAAGTTTTCAGGATAAAAAAAATATGAATGAATTAGGTAAGGCGAAACTCTAGCCTAGTCAAAACGATTGGGTCATGTTTATCTTAATTGATGAAGGTGCATGTGTGTAAATTAATTCTTGAGGTTATAAGAATTTTTAAGAGGCATAAGGTCTCCAAATGTCAAAGTAAATGAGACTAAGTTATATTTTCTTATTCACTTAGCTAAATGTTAACAAGACATAAGATATGATTTTCTTGTAGATTAAAGAAAGTAAAAAATTGTAGCATCACAATGGAGTATGATAAAATGATTATTTAGTAATAAGATGAAATAAAATTAAATCTATGTAATACATTTACTGTAAAAAGTTGTATATGGTGAGGACTGGCCACCAACTAAGGGTTTGTTCGAGGCAGCTGTAGCAGTTTGAAGAAGCGGCTATGAAGTTGCTACAGAAGAAGTAGCTGTTCAAAAAACTGCGATGACTATTATAAATTTATTTTAATTTTAAAACTTTAGATTGCAGTATTGTGGTAGCTGCCACACTTTAACTGGTTAGGTCGAAAAAATAAAATATCTTTCTACCATAGGAATATCTAGAAAGTTGCAAGAAAGTGGTTCCCCAAACATGACTGCGGAGGCGGTCTGAAAAGTAAAATAGACAGAAAACAGTTCCAAATAGACTCTAAGCCTTTCTTATAGAGTTGTCCCCAAAGCTTTCTCCTTTTAATTTCAAACTTAAAATTTACTAAACGTACCATAACAATTAAAAATTATTTTAGAGAAAATTACATAAGTAGTTTTATTACATTTTGAGTTAAACTACATGAAGAAAATGAAGAAGAAGGGCCTAGCCTATGAAAATAACCACGAATAATTATAACCAATCCTCAATTGCTTGGTCGTCTACTCTCTCTCTCTCATTAAGCCACTCTAAATATAACAGCCTAACAATAAAATCATACAAGTATTATAAAATATCTCATCAACACTAAAAAATAGATAATCAAAATATAAAATGCATAATTTTCAATAATTATTTTATACAAGTAGAATAAGAGTAATAAATTTTTAATTTTATCTGCATATGGTGATTGGTATATTAAGTGATATCATAAAGTACAGGTAATATAACATCAAATTAAGATATTAGATTTCAAAAAAATAATAATTAAATTTAAGAAAAAAATATTTGATCAAATACAAATATTAAAATCCAATAAAATAGTACTCTACAAATAATTTTCTTACCAAAATTATTTGTAGATTTAAAATTCACTCAATGCAGTGATTTTTTCAAGCATCCAATCTCATTAGTGATTAGGATTCCAAACCTTCTTTAATGCTCCCCCAATGTTTCTTCAATCTTGACTCTAATAAGAAAATTGATGTTGGCTATCGATTTTTTCTATCGATTTTTTTTTTTGAAATACTTCTAAGTGATGAAAAAGAAGTATCTAATTTGTTCTTAGAGTTGGTGGTGAAAATCCATGAGAGTTTGTTTAGTTTAATGGATGGAAACTAAAAGCTAGATTAAAAAAAACTAAGTTGGACTAACTTAAATTTTTTGGTTTATTCTACAAACTATTTAAATTATAAGCCATGATAATCATTGACATATATTAAGTTCTTAACAAAGACTTCATATAGTTTTTTTACAAGAATTTCTAAAGTTATTAAAATAAGGAAAAAATAGTAGAAACTAATAAGGAATGATGGAAACTATAGCCTGACAGTTGCCTAATAGTCATGTTTATGACATTATTTGATAGATAAAATGTTAGAATAAATACTTAAAATTTAAGGGTATTATGTATGAGTATGTGTAGAGTAAGTTTGGTATGAAAATTTTAAGTAAGGTATAGAAGTTTATGACATTATTTGATAGATAAAATGTTAGAATAAATAGTTAAAATTTAAGGGTATTATGTATGAGTATGTGTAGAGTAAGTTTGGTATGAAAATTTTAAGTAAGGTATAGTGCTCCGAGAGTTTAAGAAAATAACACTTAGCCATACTGTATAGTTCTTTTGTTTGGAATTTTAACATGGGATGATAGAATTTTCTTGGAAATTTAAGCATAGAACTTATTTTAGAATACTTTTTGGGATGATTTATAAAATTTCACGATAAAAAATGAATTAAAATAAAAAATATTGAATTCACCTACACACAAAAGAAGCTTTTGGTGAATAATAGCCACCAAGCATGTTGACCACTAAGCTTTCTCCTTTGAGCTTTAAAATAAAAATGCACAAAAGGAATTCAATGACAAAAAAACATCATTTTAGTTTTATAAAATTATATATATATATATATATATATATATATATATATATATATATATATATATATATATATATATATATATATATATATATATATATATATATGCTACGGTTCTTGCGACATTGGTTACTCATCCATTGAATTTTGAATTTGTGTAGTTTTGCTTGCTATATCTTCGATTACTTCCATTTCAGGATGGAGAGACCCACGTTTGCTAATGTATTAGCTCATTAAGCTGCTTCTCAGGTTATTGATAGCAAAAATTATGTATTTCCTCAAAGTTTTTATGGTACTCTAAGGAAATACATATTTATGATAAGATAACATTGCTAAGATAATTAAACATTAATCAGTGACCTGGTAAAATTCTATGATGCAATGAATCACATTTTTCCAAAAGACAATCAAAGTATAATTCCTGATTTGATGTACAATAAAATCATAAGAAATCGTATATAATATAAAGAATCCAGCATGGTTAACCTTGCTATTATTCAATTATTATGTTGTTTTATAGTCATTTGATTCAATTAAGTTCATACTTTACTCTTCTAATGTTATTTTATATGCTCTTTATTGTGCTTTTTTATTTTATAAGAAATATAAGTATATGATGAAAATTTACATATCATAACTTTCATCCTCATCTTTCTCTCTCTCTCTCTCTCACACACACACACACACACTCTCTCTCTCTCTCTCACACACACACACACACACACGCACACCCCTATACAATGTCTTATTCAGTTTAAATATTTTTTACCATGACAAAAACCTATTCTATAATAGTTAGATAAGAGTAAAGCTAGTATGAGAACTATGGATTAGGTGTGGTAGGAAACACGGTAGCAAAGTATAGATACAAATATTTTAGGGTTTTTCAATCAAAAGAAAGTAGGCTATCAATTTTGTAACATAAAAAGTAATAAATATAATTCTTCACATTTATTTTGTGTTATATTTACTTAGTAATCTTTGAAAATGTTATTTGAAAAAGAGATGATGGATTTTACATGTATAAACTCCACAAGTTGGCGACTTTGTATTCCTGATACATGTACCTTCACATTTTAATTAGGCATTAAATATTAATTGAAGTGGTGGTTTTGTTCTAAATATGATTATTCCATATATTTGCTATTTTTTCATGAATAATAATACATAAGATATTGTTGAAATGAATTTTTATGAGGTTATACGAAAGCCTTCCAAAGTTTTTTTTATAAGCTATCAATGTTTTTTCTACCATGACACTATATATTATACCAAGATATGGCTGTAGTCCTACATGATTTGCAACCTATATTATGCGTGTGGAAAGACAACCATGATAAGATAAGCATGGTTATTATAATCTACATATAATGTATGCATGAATAATAATGCATATTTGTTATAATATGATTATGCCATGTACTTGTTATTTTATCATGAATAATAATACAAAAGATAGTGTAGAAATGCATTTTGATGAGGTTATACAAAAGCCTACCAAAGTTTTTCTTATACTATAAATATTTTTTCTACCATGATACTATATATTATACCAAGGTATGGATGTTGTCCTACATGATTTGCAACCTATATTATGCATATGGAAGGACAATTATGATATGATGGGCACGATTTTTATAAGCTACATATAATACATACATGATTCCTAATAAGTCCATATTAATAATATGTTTTGTTAAATAATGTATTATATTATGTATAATTTCTTAGGAAAGATGGTCAAATGTTGCAGAATAAAAACAAAAGGAAAAAACTTATGCCTATGTGTAGTGATTTTTTTAACAGTTAGTTGATTCCCTATATAAGAGCAAGTTAATGCACTTAATGATAAAATAAGTAATTATAGGTGTTAGTTCGGATGTTAAAATTGTCTGTCTTAATGCAATGTTATAATGCATGCATCATGGATTGTGCACTAGATGGACTAATGTGCATATTAATATGCGGACTCTGCTTTGATTGATGAGCATATCGATATCTACTTTGGGATGAACTTGGCATAGGCAATGAAGCTTCAATTACATTCCGTTAATTCTAATACTATTTCTTTAAATGGGTGATGAGTTACAGTCTATTGAATTATATGGAACGTCAAATCAAATTTTATTATATATAATGTAAAATGGTTTTTGTTGATGTTGATGCTTACAGTCGATAATTAACTCATTTATTTTTCTAATGTGTCTATAAATAATCACATTGATAATTTAAATTTTACGAAGGTTATGTGCATGCCTTCAATATATTTTAAGATATGTACATGACAAGATAGATATAACTATGATCAGTGGCAAAATCAAAATCTAAGTTGAGGGATAGCAAAATAAAAAATCAAAGATGAATATTTAAGTCTAAAACTTTATTCTTTTTAATTTTATATATAAAAAATTTTTCTAAATAAGATTATTGAATTAAAATTTAATTAATATTAAATTAAAATTAAAATATTTAAATTTAAGAGAGCAAAATTTTTAATACATTACATAAATAAAAAAAAGTAAAGATGATGAGTACCTCTCAACCACCCTTGATTTCAACGCCATTTGTGATGTCTATAAAACAGCTCATGTGGTTCTTCTCATCTACTTCCAATTGACAACATCTGCATTGGTAGCTAAGGCTTTGAAATGAGACGTCACACCAAGGGCAGCTCAAACCACTAAACAACTGTAAGCAGTCCATCTATTTGCATGTTACCTCATTAGCGATTAAAAAATGACAAATATTTGATATTTAATATGAAATATTTATCAAATATTTAGTTTTAAAAGTCAAGTATTTTATAACAAATATCTGATTTCAATACTTTATATAATATATTTGTTGGACATTTTCCCTGCTCAGACACTTTAAGAGTCCAATATACATCACACTAGATGTCAAGACATTATTAATACTATAATGATGGACTAAGTCAAATTCAAGAAAGATGGCAAAGTGGACCGTAGAAGTTGAGAGGGGGAACATCGTAGTCATTACTATTAAACAAGTCAGATATATATAGTTTTTATGCTAGATTGTGTTCATAATATTCATGTTGGGATTACCCATTCATGTGGTACCAAATTGGTGAGGAAACCTATTGTTTTTCTGGATAGTGTTTCAGACGTTAATGCTTTGAAAAATTGATATGAAAACAACATAACTTATTTTGGGAAGCTAATTTATAATACTGGCATCAACGTATTTATTGTCAAATTTTTTTAGTTCAATGAGATAGAATCAGTAAGTCCAATAATTTATGATTTTGGGAATATCATTCTGATAGAATGAGAGAAATATTAGGTGTGTTGCATGCACCTAAGGGCATCCAATGAAAGGAGATAGAGGGTAGGGATGCTAATTTCTCTCTGCTCTCATTTGGTGGTTGTAGGTATAATTGTTCCTTCAAATCCTCCTTCCCTATCTTCACGTATGTATAGTGATGTTCTCTAACCCATTTTATAAGATCTTAACTTCTCATTGACCTCTATCTGCTCCAGCATCGCAATCCATCTATAATATTGGATTGCTTGCTTGGAGATTAAGACGTTCTCGAAATTATTATTGAGTTTCATCATCAATTTTTACATCAGCAATAAATTTGTTTGATGCTACTTAGAATTTTCACTTCTAGCATAAGCATCTAATTTATAAACAATTAGTATTAATGGATTGCTCTTAGAGAGATGAATTATTTAATAACATTGTTGAACATGGATGTCTATATTTTTCAAGTGATGATAAGAAGAAGTGGACTCGTCTTAGATGATCATAACATTGGCGAATAATTAAGCTATTGTGATCCTGAGGTGAGAAGCCTCCAAATGGTGCATTTCAGTTGTCGTTTGAAGACTTACCCATTAGTTATACCAATCTCATCAATGCAAGAATACCATCATTGCTCAGACATCATGTATGAAGCATCCTCTTCTTCTTGATCACATATAAGCATAACTTTGTGATTTTGCTATTGTTAAGAATGAGTATATCAAAACACTAAGTAGTATATCAAAATTCTCCTCATCGAGAACCCTATAGGCACATAAAAGGTAGTGAAATTTTAAGTGCTACTAGCATATTTATGTAACCATCCTAATGTTCTTAGATTTAACCAACGCAAGTTATGCAAGGAATCCACCATCAATTACCAATGTTCATCAATCTATAACATCACATATCCATTAAATGACACCACTTTCCTACCATCAAGCATTATTTATTGCTTTCAAAATATTTCAACTTTCAGTAGATTTATCCACATTATACATGTGATAACTTCCTACCATTCAAGTCTTCCCATTGAATTCTGATCTTCTTTAATTATGAACAAGAGAAGCATATTTGAAATTTAGAACTCGAAGTTAGTAAGGCTGTTTCTAATTTCTTTTCATGGTTACTAACAGTCTCTCTAATTTTATTTATCATTTGAAATATTATTATTATTATTATTGTACATCAAGAATATGTCAGCATGAATCCCGAGGAGATCCAACGATCCAGAATGAAGTACAACAAAGGAGGCCCACCAATAAAATACCAGGAGGCCCATCATATCTAATTGGATATCACCATTCAAGCCAAGGACAAAGGTACTCGAGCCAGAATAAGGATAGAAAGAACAATCCGAGTCTAAGCCGATCGGATTAGAGCAAGAGAGATAAGTACCAAAGCTGAAAAGCTAGTCACAGACATCTATCAACCTCAAGGCAGGTCCAACCCAAGGAAAAAATCCAGTTCCTCGCCGTCACCATCCGTCCCACAGATGCTCCTGAGATTCCTTACTAGAGATCAATAATTACAGTACAATAGAGCCTCATAGTCACCGCATAGGGCTTCTTTGTCAAGGTATGAGCTATCTATGGAGTTACAATGATTTAATCTTTGCTCAATAGTCTAGTCTGATTATATAAATAGGAACACCTCATGTTGGGTTCAAGAGTCAATAGTCATACTAGATCAAAAGACCATCAAATTATGGCAAATTGAGTCAGTCCTGCCAAGCTAAAGCTAATCAAGATTGGCAACCAGCTGCACCAACTTAGTATATCCGAACAAATCGGCCTTATTGAATCAGAGTTATCTTAGTCTAGCTGATCGAGCCAAAAGTCAGCCAAACAATGGGCTCATACATATAAAATACCAAGAGTATCCCATAAATGCCCCATTGAATTCAAGAGCAGAAATGTAAATGCATAGAATTTTGTTGTATGCATGTAAATGCCTTCTTCATTATATGTATGGAGATAACAATAATTGTCAGGACAATGCTTAAAAAATTCAAATAAAAAACATTTCATTTGGATGAAGAAGGCGTATGCAAGTAGGCTTATAGGACATAATATTTCTCCTTAATTGATGATTAGTAAATAAACATGATTAGCATTTTCTTCGCAGTTGCTTCTCAATCTTCATCCTGACATAAGTCTTTTTATTAGCTGTTAATTATAGTTTAAAAAATCATAAACTTATTTTTAATTACTTTGAGTATGAAATTAAAAATTTTATTTTCTAAGGAGTTTTAAAGATAGTTTTAGAGTTAGAAAAATTATTATTTTTTATCTAACTATATACAAAATAGTTCATGAAATTCTGGGGTTTGTTTAATTAATCATTATTTAAATGTCTGTAATATTAAGACCTTCATCTTCATGATTTAGTGCCACTACACAGTAATAATATCAACTATTTTAATGGAAAACTGAAGGTAGAATTAAGATACCTACATATATCTAAATGTTAACTAACTTGTTACTAACATCAATATTACAATTGAATTATGACAGATATTTTCTATACGGATGTTCCTTTATTGAACATATATAGTTTGTTTTGTTTACTTTAAGTTTTTTTTAGTTTTTACTCTTAGGTTTGTTTTGAGTTTGAAAATATTTTGCTCTAGGTTGGTTTTAGTATTAGAGAATTATTCTTTAAAGTTTTAGTTTGAAAATAGTTTATTTAGTTTGTTTTGTTTATTTTAGGTTTGCTTTAATTTTTGAAAATATTTTAATTTTTTAGATTTATTTTGATTTTGAAAATTATTTATTTTGTTTTTTTAGTTTTAAAATGACTTGGTTTTGTTGGAAAGTAATTTGTTAATTTGAATTTACTTCATATTTTTTATTTTGGGATTTGAGTCCCCCTTTAAGATTTATATGAGAAATTTTTGAGACTTTTAATAAAAACCTAAGCATTCCAATTTCAAACTTTGAGATACTTGAATGCTTATTGAAAAGTAATTTTCTAAATGAGAGTACACATAAGATTATAAGAAAATTTTAAATTTAGAGCATACATAAGCATACATTAGCTTATAAAATTATTCCCCCTATCTTATATTTACTTTCTTTTCTTTTTATAGCTCATTTAAATTTATATAAAAAAATTATTTTCGAGCACAATTAAATTTATGTAAATTTTATAAATATAGTTAATTCAGAACACATTTAAATTTTTATAATTTTTTATAAAAAAAGTCTTGATTATTCAAATATATGGATTAACATAACTCCACTATATAAGCTTGCAATTCACACCCTAAATACCTATATTTATAAAAATAGTCAATTCCAAGCACATAAGCACAACATATTTGCAAGCTACACGTTCTAAACATACTTTCTACCGAACACATAAAACCACAATTAAACCATAACTTGCTAATTTTCATGAAACATAAACCATAACTTGCTAATTTTCATGAAACATAATTCACAATTTTCTAACTTTCAAGTATGAAACATAAAACACAACTCCCTAATTTTTATGCATGTCACTTGAAACACAACTTCCTATTTTTCATGCATGGAACTTGAATCACAACTTACAAATTTCATGCTTGAAACATAAACCATAACTTGATATTTTTCATGCATGGAACATAAACTCAAACTTTATAATAACAAGAAATTTAGAAACCAAGATATGTATTTCATGAAACATAAGGCAAACATAAGCAAGTAACATGAAATTTATTAACCTAAACATGGAATTCATGAAACATGAAGCAAACATATGCATGAAACATGAAATTTATTAACCTAAACATAATTTTCCAATAGAACATACATGTTAATATACACATATTACATAACATATATAGACATGTAAGTGAATTAATTACTTTACATACTAATTTATCAGGCTAATGACATATATTTTAGACATCATGCAAATTTTGTAAACTAATTAATTCATATAATTTGGTAAACCAAGTGGTGTAGTTTTTATTCTCTTCTTTATTTTTATGTTTATTTTTTGACAAGTGAAGGGAAGGGGAGAGGGAGAGATAGGGTTTTGGTTTGGGTCATAGGCGATGAAGATGGGTATGTGTTTGTGTGAGTGTATGTCTTAGCCAATTGGAAAATGAGAAGGACAAGTGTGTATTTTAGGATTTTGGTTTGAAGGTGAGGAAAGGAGAGGAAGTGTCTTTTATTGTTAAGGTTTTTGGGTAAGGGACTGAGGAGGAGTTTGGGGTTTTCTTAGGTTTGGGTTTCTAATAAGGAAGTGAGAGAGAGTGTGAGGTTTGATTTATTAAGGTTTTTGGGTAAGGGAGTGAGGGAGAGTACAAGGTGTGTTAGTGTGCTGGTTTAGCCTAGGTAGAAGAGGGAGTGTGTGTGTTGGTGTGTGGATTTCAAAATAGGTAGATGAGGGTGTCTCTTTGTGTGTGTTGGTGTGTGGGTTGCTGCGTGGGTTTCAGGCAAGGGAGTGATGGAGGGTGTGTTTGTGTGTGTTAGTTTTGGGGTGTGGTTTTCAATTAAGGGAGTGAAGGAGAGCATGTGTTTCAGTGTGTGCGTTTGAGTGTGTGTGTGTTTGTATATTTTAGTGTGTGGATTTGAGCGAGTGTGTGAGGGGTGAAAGTGGGGGTGTTAGTGAGTGTATGAGGTGGGTTTGAGTGAGTGTGTGTGTGATGGGGGAAGGCACTAGTTTGCTTTGGTTAGAGTTTCAAGTAAGGGGATGAGTGAGAATGTAGGGCTTGCTTTGGTTAGGGTCTTGAATAAGGGGATGTGAGAGAGAGAGAGAGAAAGAGAGAGAGAGAGAGAGAGAGAGAGAGAGAGAGAGAGAGAGAGAGAGAGAGAGAGAGAGATTTGGATGGTGGAACTTTTTTCCTAAGAAAAAAACGGAGAGAGAAATTTGAATGGTGAGATTATTATGAGACTAACAACAAGAAAACATAAAGAAAACATAAAAGATGACAAGAGATGAAATTGCTTGTCTGGATGGAGGGATTAAGGAAATATGTTATTTTTGTCTCTTTGAATGGAGGGAGGAGTGCT
The DNA here is from genome assembly GCA_022702705.1 of Papilionanthe hookeriana x Papilionanthe teres. NCBI lineage: Eukaryota > Viridiplantae > Streptophyta > Magnoliopsida > Asparagales > Orchidaceae > Papilionanthe > Papilionanthe hookeriana x Papilionanthe teres. Next base: position 26,805,461 of record CM040433.1, on the reverse strand, counting down.
GTTTTTTGAGTTTCAGCCATGAGTTCAGAAAGAGGAAGAATAGGGAGGTGGGAAAAGGATTTCAGTAACTTGGGAAAGAAGAAGAGGCAGAGTAAGCAGGGAGGGGTTTTGGCCAACAGTAGGGATGAGAGGAAATTATTTGTCGAGAGGGGAAATTTTAGTCTAAATATCGGGGGAGGGGGGGGGGTGCTAGGAGTCGTTAAGGATGAAAAGAGAGGGAATTGAAAATATTGGAGGTGGTTATGATGGTTGGAGGCCAAAATTATAACCCTACTTATTTTCGTTCTTTTTTTCTCGTTTCTTTTTTAGGAGTCACCAACTTGTCAATTTATAATCATCGTATAATTCCCTTATTCGAGTACACACCTTATCAGATAAAATAGATTATTTAAAGAGGAGAGGAACTGAAATGGTGGATATACGATATGTAATAAACTAATAAGAGAAATAACATGTAAAACTTTCGTAAATTAAACTTCATGTGGATAACCCAAAAATGTTTGTTTGAAATGGAATAGAATAAAAAATACCTTGGAGACATATCCACAAAGTGGATTATTTTTCTTGGTTCTTTTTAGCACTCGGCGTCGCCAACTAGTTTATTTATGTGTCGTCGTATGATTCTCTTATTCGAGTAAATCTCCCTCCTAAATCATATAACTAGTTTGAAGAGGAGAGGAATAAAAGAGAATGATATATGACAACAAATAGGGAAATAAAACAAAAGAAACAAGCAGAAGGCTTATATCTGGGTAATCTTCCTATGATAGATCGAGAGTATACGTCCAAACAGGATTGGATCAAAGTACCTCGAAACACAACATCCATGAAGAGAATCTATACATAAGCCACATGTAACCAGAGAACCAAAAAGAACATATTTGTTCTGGGTCAAGACTCTCCCAAAAGAACGCATCTCACTGGTTAATTACATCTTGGGGGATACCAAGAATACCCTCGATAAAAGGAGTTTCACTTGTATTATCAGGACCCGAGAAAATAGGTCATTAAAGGATAGTTATTTCATGTGGGAACACCCTGATGCTTCAAAGTTCTCGCTAAGCCACGAGGCAGAGAGTGAGTCTCTTACATCCCAAATAGGTAGTGGCTCATCAGCATACAGAGCATACAAAAAAACTAAAATCATCTTGATGGAGATATCCCTATACATCAAAGAACATATGGTTCATAAGGGCAAAAGAAAAATCATCGTATTCTAAAAGAGCGACAACTCATCGACATTAGGCCATCAAAATGATATTAACAAAGTCAAAGGAGTGAAAGGGGTCAACAGCAGGAAGGGTATAGTAATCCTAAAAAATAGAGGTAGCGAGGTCGAAGTACCGCGAACTTGTCATCACAAGCTACTAGGACCCTAAGTCTACCCTTTTGGTTAATTTAGTCGACCCAACAGGTCAAGAGATCCCCAGTCAACAATCCGTGAATTGTATTATCCACAGGGACACCTGTAACCCTAAGGTCAAAAGAATGAAACTATATTCTATGACTACTAGGTGGAGTTCCAAGTGGCGAGACATACACTCGCCCGACAGATGGCAGAGTTGCCTCAAGAAAGAAAGTTTTAGCTATAAATATAGAAATACACCCAACAAAAAGAACATACACCGCGTTTGAGTTGGGGAGCCTTCTAACAACCTAAGCATGTTAGACAACCACCTAAGTAGAAAACTATGCTGGGCTAGTCAGGTTGAAGAGGCTCGGAGGCATCTCCTCAGGCCGTATAAAGAGCTAGGCATGTATATATGAACTACAACAAATGAAAAAGAGCGGCTGGACTTCATATATACATGCCTAGTCTTAATTCTATACATCAATATCAAATGAATAATTAAGATACGGTAAACGAGCTGCTACTCTTGGTCCCCCATCACGTGGTTCCTGTGCCAAAATGCTTCAGACCCATCCCGTATCTTATTTCCACTACATGACTCTACTAGGGCTTTAAATAATACATAGAAAATAAAAGAAAAGGCTAAAACTACACAAAAAAATAAGGTTAGCGGGAAATCCATGCAACGTACAATAAGTCGTGCCTAGTGGGGGAGTTGATTGAGAACTTAAAATCTAATAATAAGTCTTAAGCAACCTAAAAATCCAATTGGCTAATAAGTCTTAGGTAACCTAAAAATTTTCAACCCTTAAAATCCACAAAAAGGCGTTAAAACTTAAATGGAACTTTAATGAACAAAGATCACCAAAAATAACTCAAACCCTGTGACCCGGGTCTGTGAAGATCTCTTGGATGACCCAAGCCATGGTTGCTGACAGGAATCTTCCAGTTAGAGTAGGTTTGACCACCTCTTAGACTAAGTAGATCAGTGAACCCGACAAACCCCAAATTAAGGAAATCCATGGTCATCCTAATCCGATTGTCTAAAATAATAAATAAACAAGCCAAATCACTGAATATAAATACATTTTGTAATAACTCTATTTTACAAGGCTGCTGAAGACAAATGCGAACGTCATCCTAGATTTACTTTGCATGTTATTAGAGTGTGATAAATCTACTTTGCATGGATGATCGTTTGAGATGCATACAACACAGAGCTAAAAATGAACCTCAACTAAACCATTCACAACAACAGAAACCATAGAATAGTCTGAAAGTTTGATAGAGTTTCTTCGAAATCGTCAAGCATCCACTACCCTTAGCATATGAACTTGAAACTCCTTCTTTGAAAACAAAGACATTCAAACTTTTGGAGGACCACTTACAACCTTAATAAGAAGCTTGCTTAAGCAATTCCCAGTTACTTAAGATATAATTAACTATAGTGGTTTGCTCTACTAGGAAGAAACGAACCCTAAAAAGGTACGATAACCTGAATCTCTAGTTGTGGTTTTTCTTTCATTTAGTCTTCTTCACGAGTATGCCTCTGAGGTGTCTTAAACCAATACAATTCAGAGCAATCTACGTGATGTCCACTTCACAAAAGCTTTTCGAGGTGTTTCTTTTGTTTTTTCTCCATCATCGTATGTCTTATCCCTTCGATCTCTTTTTTCTTCTTCTAATCATCTACGCAACCAAAGTGAGTTCTTCGAAAAGAAAGGGCTATAGGATGGAAGACAATTATTTTCATTATTTTTAATTTATGTTAAGTTAGATTTTAATATTAAATTAAATTTGGGTTGGTTCAAGTTTTATGTCAAATGGGGTTCAAGTTATAGCTAATCAGAGTTCAATTCACTCTTCTAATGACACTAGGAGGGAGGTCATATGTCAAGATGAGTCCGGATATGTGCCAAAGAAATAAGTTGATAAAAAATAAAGTCAATAAATGGAACCCAAATATTTGTAGATTATAAAAAGTATGACACACATATTAGCATTGACTGAGGTGACCGACTAAGTCTATAAAAAGAGTATTGATACTCAGGATTTGACTTTTGAGTTTTAAAATTTGATATAAGGATTAAAATTATATTTTAAGTGATTGATGGCTTAAAGTTCTAGATTTACATGTTATAATGTTTGCTATTGATAATATTCATTAAAGACTCATGCTTGTATTTGGGTAAATTTCTCATATTGGACTATCTTTAACTAAAAATTTGTTTGGGGTAGGGGTTGCAGTAGGGGTTGTGGTGTTGAGGAAATCATAAATGAAAAGAATTTATGCATAATGTTTATTTCCCTCATCCTTCTCAGAAAAACCCATAGAAGACTCTCTTTTACCAATGCATAAAAGATATTGCCATCCATTTGTTTTGCTATAAGCTCTTATGAAAAATATGTGAGCTCAAATTAAAATTTTATTTTTCTATACTTGCAATTACCTCATTACTATTGCCTCTTATAATCAGCAAGTCACTTAGTATGACCCTCCAAATTCTTACAGTTGCTTCCATGAATGAATGATCAAAATCAAAAAAATCTTTTTATCAAGAAAATATCCCTTTCAGTTCCCAATAATTTTCAAGGAGGCTTTTTTTAACCCTTTGTAAAATTTTCTTTAACTAACTTGTATCTAAATCTAAGACATGTTGATCTAAAATTTTTACGAACCCCACCACGAAAAAAATCTATTATCCTAATCCACAAAGTTATTTGTTTTCTATCTAATAATAAATGCCTTTATAACATTGAAATGAATCTTTATTGACAACATGATGTAGAGTTTTTAATGAAGTTACATAGAGAAAATCATCGATTAAAGATCGTAGTACACTAATGAAACCTAATTTTTAGAGTCTGCCAAGTCAAAACTATAGTCCATCTTAGTCATTGAATGGTTGTTGCAGCACTTTAAAATGCGTTTCTACTCAAAACGATGAAGATAGTCTCTAAGTTCTCCAAAACAGTAAAAAAATATTACATGATAGAGTTATAACAAATTTTGGTTTGCCCTTCAAAAATTCATGTTAACTTGACCTGTTTAATAATTTCCATAGAGTGAGGAGTGCATGATATGTTTTGAGGCACCGACGACTAAAGAATGGAATTGGAAAGCTCTGAAGAATCAATGGTAAGAATTTTATTATTTATTATATGCTAAACTAGTTCAAAATTGATAATTATTATGCTAGAATAGCTAAAAATTATAATTTATAATGGTCCTTTTGGAGGCCAAAGCATAAGAGGTAGAGGCCACAATGGTAATTAACGCTGCTAAAGTGGATGAAATTCGTGTATCCACAGGAGATATAGGTGTGGGAATAAATAAAGTTATTAGAGATAAGTCACTAGTAAATAAGTAAATGTTGTCATCTGTGCTATGAAAGAGAGGAGCAAATGAACTCATTGGATCATCAACATGAAAAGCAATGGTAAGATTCAAGGGATCTTCTATAAGACTAGAGTTCTTATACTCCTAAAAATTCACTACCAATTTCTATGCACATATTTCCTTATTATCTTCCTTAATGTTTCCTTCCTTCAAAAAACTATAGAGCTAATAGATTATCCGAGAAGCATTATGTATTTGACTTAGCAAAAAACAACAATGTCCACAACTTCCTAAAAATCCACAATAAAACAATACTCTACGAAATATATAATGTACAACTTGTTTGTGATATACTAGCTTCATTGCTAAAGCCATGCACTCGAGGCAAATAAATATAGTACACTCTTTCATCCCCATGTATGGCAGATTAGTATTCTCCTTAGTAGAGTACTCAACTTCATGCAAATTAACTAGCCAATCACAAACTTCCTACAGAAAAACTTTGTTTCGAGTTATTCATACGCGGTGGAAGGGAATGAGAGACACATACATCCTTGAATTACTTAAATGGAAAAATGACATTAATGGAATGTAAAGCTCTTAGGGCTCATCTTCTCTTACATATAACAAGTAATGGTGATAATGCTCATGAAAAAATTTAACATTATTCGATTGCATATAAGTACACAACGAAATTATAATCGCAACGAGATCTAAAAAAATAATCATTTCACGATTAGTCCACTAAACATTCAAAATAAGCAACTACAATTTATGCAACTAAGCAACTAAAGAATTATTGTTAATGTACAAAAATTCTAGAGATTCTTTTCTCCCTATCACTCTCAAACTCCATTTGGCTTAATAACAACTTGTGGAATCATTGGATTCAAGCGCTCTCTGAATCAGTCTAATTATAGCGGTGGATAAGCTTAAGCGCTAACAATAAAATAACGATATTTTACGGTGCTAAAAATATAGCGTTAAATCGACGCGGCCATTACATCATAGTTTAAGGGCATCATTATTATTTTACATGGTTTGGATATGTACATCACAAAGACTTTCTTCTATTCTTCATACATAAGTACCAATCAATCTAGAAACAAGGGGGCATTTACATACATACCACCCAATTCTTATCTTTTTACATTTATACCACCAAAAATTTACATATCACATAAATACGGAAAAAAATTGCGTATGTAAACCGTACGCAGGAGCTGCGTGCGTGAATAGAGATACTGTGGAGATTCTAATCAGGTTCGAGCGCGTAACCCTTTTTATCTCTATGTAACTCACTCAGTAACTCAGCGAGCTCGTATCAGAACCTTTATAACCTACAACTGTTAGATGAAATAGGAGCGCAACTGATAAGACACTGGAAGTTACTGATCGGGTTACTAGTGAGTTGTAACCCATTCGTACCCTCCACGTAACTCACTCAGAACTCCGCGCGATCTTATCGTATCCTTTCAGTAAAATAGGAGCGATGCGTATTACAATTGAGTTACATTCGCTCGCTCGTAACCCGATCAGTAACCTCCGTGTACGTCCAATTCTCGCACGCAGTCCTCGCGTACGGTTTACGTACGCAATTTTTTTCCCATAAATACACCTTATCATGCTTAAAAAAAGTGGTATGCATGTAAAAATTAAAGTTTCTTCTGCTTGTGTAAATAGATATAAATTGAGTGGCATATGTGTAAATCTTCCAAAAAAATAATAATTACGAGAAGCTTCAAGGGTCAAAGTCAGGGTCAAATTCTTCGCGTCCTATTTACTATACAATTGTTTCATTTTTTTTAATTCTCCAGAGCCCAATTGTTTGACCGAAATCCAACATATTTTTAAGAATATTAAATTAATTTTGAACTTGAATCATTTTCCAAACTTTTCAGTTATGGACAAATTGTTTAGATTCAAAATAAATTTAGGAAAATTATGTTAATAAATTATACGTTCGGCTTGCAAACATTAGCCTTAATATATAAATACATGTGTAAATATATGAATGAATAAATATGCATTCAAATAGACTTTTTTTGTCAGTCGGTTATGTGTGGCTAATAATTCGAGTAAATAAGAGGCCTTTCAGCAATATTTGTCTGATCTAAGTTGTAGCTGACTAAATACTTGTCGGTTGGCTATATGTTTGATTGGTCAGTATTTGTTCGCTAATCGGCTTATGCAGTCCGTCAATCGTCTTTTGGATTCTTCCTCAAGGGAAATGAGCCAACAGATGCTCCTGGTATATGTTACGTGTACTTTAACCATTGGTAGCTTTCTTTTTTGCTACACTTTATTTGACCTACTAAATTTCCTCATGATTCATGTTGTCTTGTTTTTAATGTACAACTACCATTAGAAATTTCATTCACCTAGAATCTCATTTCTACCACTTTTTTCAAAAGGAAGGAAAGTCAATTCTCAAGGTAAATTAGTAGTAGTATCTAATGCTATGATAGAATTGTGTGCTCGGAAATCAACTTTCAACTAATTCGAATAAAAAAAATGTTATATCCGCCACATAACGTTTAAATATAAGTTTGAAATAGGTTCAAACCTCTCACTTACACAAAATTTGGTGTTAAAAATTTTAGTGAGAATCTCGCGAAATTTGTTTTAACTCATGATTTGTGTTTAAGAAGATTCAAAGTTGTCGAACCTCGTATTATAGATTTGAACCAAACTTGAACCTCTTTTCAAGCTTAGGGCTTAAACATTAGCCTTTAGATAGAGTAAAAATTTATTTTGAACTTGATTCAAACTTCTTAAACCTCATATTAGAGTTTAGACTAAGTTTGAATATTGCCCAATGTTCTATTTCATACATAGATATCCACTTTTAGCTTTAAAATAGAGTTTAAATTTTGATTTTAACTTGGTCAAAATTTTGTTAAAGCTCCAAATTAAGTCTTACCAAGTTCTAGCTTTTTTTAGACTTATTCTTTTCACCTACAAAGTGGTGCATAGCCTGCAAGTAGAGGTTTGAAACTTAGTTTAAACTAAGTTCTAACTTAAGGATTAAATCTCATAATAACCCATGATATATTATTTGAACCCTTTTATCATAGATAAACACATTCATTTGAGATGCTTTATTATCAATACGGACGTTCAAACTTAATTTTCTTGATAAGAAGCATTCTAATCTTCGAGTTATATCGTATATCTTGAATGTGATGGATAAAAGTATAAAAGAGATTAAAATCCATATTCTATAGGAGAAAGATGCTCTATCACTCTTCAATCAATTTCATAGTGATGCTCCCATGTAGTTCACAGAGGCCTTAACTAAACAACTTCTCCTTAGAAAGGCTCGTAATATAAGATATCGTGGTTATTTATTTATTATCGCCACTAGAGGTATGAATCAGCAATTCATAATATATAAATTTGCACTTATAACCATATAGAACTTTAGTGAATATCTTATTGATAAGAAGTTTATAAATAAAATTAATAATGGCAAGTTAATTGAAAAGTATTAAAATTGTGATAATAATTTCAATAATCTTCCTTAACCAAACATACAATTGGTGGTTATGTCAAGCCATTAGAATATAGAGCTTACTAAGTTACTGCAACTATAAGAAAGATTTATTCAATAGAACTTATATTGAAGTCTAGTATGCAAATTTGGAAAATAATTAATGTTATGACAAAGACAAGTTCTTTTTTTTTTTATTACTATTATGTTAAAGATGAAACTTTTTTGTATATAAATTTTTAAATAAGAGATAATTTCTATTTAACTTAATTATATATGATATTTAACATGTATTATTTTATGTGACTAAATACTAACCCTAAATTAGATTAAAAAGCTACAAAGGAGGCCTTTCATGTATCTCTTGTACATAGACCCAATCTTTCTCTGCCAATTTAGAGTGACAACGAGAAAGACATGACCTTATAGAGTAATAAATTATTGGCGATATCATTGGAAAATATTTTGAAGAGTAGATGATTTATACAAAAGAATAGCGACAAGCCAAATGAAGAGAAAAAGATAAAAGCGATAATAGTAAAATTCGACAAGATTTTATTGAGTTGTACTGACTGTTATAATAAAGATGGTAATTTTAATTGTACTTATTATTAATGTAAATATTTTTTTAGTCATTCTATCAAACTGTAGGTTTTTTTTTGGTTTTTATTTATTTTATTTTTTTTAACATTTGTTATTCTATTAACTGTTTGTTATTCGTTATGACTGTATGGAACTAGAAAATCTTTCCTCTCTCTCTCTCTCTCTCTCTTTATGTATATAGATGTGTGTGTGCGTGCGCGCGCCGTCAGCCATGACTTGTTTGTAGAGCCGTCTCTATGAAGGTCGCAAGTCCCCTCAGGTCATGGGTTTGAATCCTCCTCTGACCAGTTTGCTAGTAGTGATGGCGATCCTCGAATAGTCAGACACATGAAGATTGTTGGGAGTTCATATAATAGCCTCCGACCATTCTTTGCATATATATATATATATATATATATATATATATATATATATATATATATATATATATATATATATATATATATATAAAATAGTCTCCGGCCACTCTTTTCAATATATATATATATGTATATATAGGAACAACTCGTTTGGAGAGTCCGACAATATTCAAAACTGATAACTTCTATTCTCTGTTGTTGTTCTATATGAGAATACATTGAAGTTTGAAACTGGTTCATATAAGGTTTAATTATAGTTTAAACATCTCCCAAAACTTGGTTCAAAATTGAGTAGAAAAAGGTTTGATTTTAACTACAACAAAGCCCGTGCTTCTTTGAGCATTATATTGTTAAAACTATATTTAAACCATGTTGGAATGCAGTTTAAAATTCTTAAGCAACTTGCATATATCCACATATACGCATACAATTATGGTTATAATAACAATAATATTTTCAATAGCCATTATTGCATAATAACTGCTTTTGAAGATTATAATAATAACATCATGTTTCAAAAAAAAAAAAAAAACTTTAATAGATATTGCTTAATAAACATTTCTTAAATATTATTTTTAATTAAGCTGAATGATGTGCCTTTTTAAATATTATAAATAAAATATTAGCAATACTATCAGATTTATTAAAAATAAAGCTAAGTTATATACTCAGCTTGTTGATTCCCTTAACCATAAATTATAGACTCATTATAGCATCAAATTCTGCTAACAAATCTTATTATAGCTTTGCATGTAAACCTTAATAAATCTAAATCAGTACAAAATGTAATTATTTATTTTATAAATTCACATTGAAATAGTTAAGGCAGTGCTCCTCCATATTTTGAGTTTGTGTTATGGTTTTGGATTATCTGCCGTGTTTCTCTCGGCAATGATGATTTTTATGGTTTTATCTATATTTGTGGGAGACCCTTGGGGTTTTCTTGCTGAAGCTTAATGGAATCAGATGGTTTTTATTGTACTCATTAAGCCATTCCCTTGCTGGTGCTTACTCCCTTCTTATAGATGGTTTTGTTGGGTGGTTTTCTTTCAGGATGTTCTAGATAGAGTTGGCTACCCCATGGTATTGTATTTTTCTGACAGTTTTAAGGAGTTAATTTATGAGCTTTGGAGGCCCTCGGGTCTCCTTGCTGCTGCTTCCGCAAATCAGATGGTTACCTTTTGTTTCTCTATCATGCTATCTTTAACAATGATGTTTATAAGAGCTATTTTCTTTGCTGGTATTTGCTCAAAACTGATGGTGATGGTAACTTTCTTGTCGCTGGTATCAACAAACTCTACATTTAGGCTCTAGTCTTTTTATTTCACGCATCAACTGTTTTGCACAATGGATTACTCTTGTCGGTCGTCAAGATAAGAATCTCGTCGCCCAGTTTAAAATAGATTTAATTTAATATATATATATATGTGTGTGTGTGTGTGTGTATATATATATATATATATATATATATATATATATATAATTATGGAAAGTAATGTTTTGATTTTTGAAAATATGAGACCGAACCGATCCCATATCCTTAATAGTTTAAATAAACGAATCATACACCGCCAGCCATGCATATATCTCGAGGAATAGACATATTACTTGATAGTGATGTTCGATTAAATAAACTAGTAGATTTATGAAATCTATTTGACTTGCGAATTAATTTTATGTTGACAGACAAGTTCCCCACCTAACACAAGGGAATTAGGCAAGGTTTATATTATCTGAGTTCTAAAGTTCCCTATAAAGGCAAACCTTTATAGTTAATTACATCTTAAATGACCGAAGTCACTGAAGAAAATTCTCGATAAAGATCAGTGGTTTTGCTCTCAAGAATTTCAAAGTTTTAGGTTTTCACTGTTGGATATTGGAAAATATCAAATGGGAATGGATCCAATAGGAACAGTTATTTTGGAATCTAAAGGAAAGAGAAGTAGGAGATGTCACAAATCCAGAGGAGCACCCTGGTGACTTCGCAAACAATCCTATTGTTAGGTTTCAGTTTAGAAGAGATAATTATTTAATGTTTCATCTTGCCAATTTTATTATTTAGGGCTTACGTTTGCATGATTCTGATCATACAAATAGCCTAGAAGATAGGAGAAGTTATGTCATGTCGGATGACAACCTCAGAAGCCTAAGGCGAGTTAGGGCTTATATTGCACGATGTGCAAAGGCCTAAAGAGATAAGTTGAGGATTTATGTCACACAAGGAAATCTCGAAGTCCTATGGCTTATTGTTTATTTCTAAGGAAGGTTTGCTATTGTAGAGTTGTTCGCTTCCTCGTCATGCTGCCCACCGTATATGTTCCAAGTTCCTCGTTGCAGTAGGTTCAGTTTTAGAAATGTCAAATTGCAGAGATGAGAGAAGTGTCAAATTTTGGAGTTCAAGTTTTCTAGTGTGTCAAATTTAATGTCTTAAATTTTATTAGGGGGTAATTTAAGTTGATTATAGCGACATTGGTTAGGTTCTCACGGTTCCCTCATTCTCACACCACTATTTTCTTCGGATTCACTTAGTCCAGATGAATTTACCAAATTCAAGTAAATAAATTCAATACTTTCATTTAGACCGTAGGAAATCTCGTTAGCAGCCTTAGGTTGCATCATCTAAGAGATTCCTGATCATCCGATTGAGGGTGTATTAATTTAATTGTAATTGTAGTTTTCGTTGTTTGGTTTGTGATTAAATTTTGAGTTGTTTTATATTTTTCGTTGTTGTGAATCGATTCTTAGTTCTGTTTTTTTTGTTATTTTTACGGCTATCCTTAAAGTTCCAATTTTGACATGTAAGTAGGAGTAAATCATTTAATAAAGTAATGCAAATTGCAATAAATAAAGACGTACCTGACAGTTTACGAGAACACTTACTGAAGCATTTTAAAGCACGTTTAAAAATAGCAATTGAAATTCAGTGATTTAAATTCAGCGAGGGAACCTATTTTATAACTTCGTGGGTCCTAAGGTTTGTTAAGGATGATTTTCTTAATCAAAGAATTATGAAACCAAATTGTCCTTATGAAATAACCCATTAGATTGAGAAAGTGCTCGGGGCATAACCCTAAACATTTTTCTCAAAGCTTTGGGTCCACTTAAAGTTCATTTGGTTTCATCATAATGTTCAATCAATCACCCCTACTCAATTAGGGTTTGTTAATGATGTTTTAATTCTTGCTTAATGAACTTAGATGCTTTGATTATCTCTTGAGTGAGCCTTTAAGGGAAAGTTAAATCATTAGTGGACCTAGTCATTTAGATTAAGGTGGTGCTAGTAGTGTTTTGAAAATTATTTGTAAATAATTGTGTTTTCCTTTCTAAACCTCATTAATTGAAGTTAGAATCAAACCTAGGTCACTACCTAGCCCTTAAGCTTTACAGGTAAACTCATAATTATATTTGTTATTAAGTTATGTGATATTTGATCTTCATTAAAGATTGCATTACCATCAAACCATTGATTAGGGGCTTTAGGTTAGTGAGTTAAGATCTTCCTAAATCAAAGCCCTCACTTTTAGTATCATTTAAGTTAATTAACTTCCAAATTTCAATATTTTAAGAAATTACAATCATATTCTTTACAATCATATCCTTATGGTGGAAGTGATGGGATTGGTTTCTACCTCTTACCCCTCATGTTTTAATCATCTAATCATGATTGTTCATTACCCATATACCCTTATGTTAAGCGTAAATATTAATTAAGGTTTAAGTTTCATAATTACCAATTTGCCCTTTTAGGCTTATTACCTCATAATTCTTTAAATTTAACTCAGATGACTTTGAAATATTTATGGTACGCCACTCATGAGTCAATTAAAATATTAGAGAAAATGTGATTTTTTTATTTTTATTCTAATTTTAGAATTATTTTTAATGCAAAATAGGGATTTAAAGTAAATTCAATAACTTAATTAATACTAACTATCTATCCTTAAGAAAATTATGGGAGGTTCACCTAGGTCAGAGGATCACTTGGACCAAACTTCATGATTTTTTGGGTTTTAATTTAGTTAATATAATTATTTTAAATTTTGGAGTATTAATTAAATATAAAATATTTTTAAATTGAAAATTAAGTTTTAGATTTTTCTTAAATTTCTCTCAGTTAAAGGAATCCATAGAAAGAAATTTCATATTTTTTGTGATTTTTCTTTGATTTATTAGAATTAATTTAAAGCCAAATAAAGGAAAATTCATTTTAAGTCTTTAAAATTACTTTTAACCTTCAAAAATTGATATATTTACTTAGGAAATTAAGAAAATTATTCCAATTGCTCCGAGGTGATTAGGAGAAAATTTAGAACATTTTGGTGAATTTTAATATTTTTGTGATTTTTATCATTTTTTAATTATTTAAATATTTAAAATAGGTTTAAAAATGAAAATTTTATAAAAAATCAAAATTTATTTTTATTAGGTTCTTCTAATCATAGAGAACTTTCAAAACCAATTTGGTGATTTTTTGAGTTATAATTTAATTATTAGAATTATTTTAATGCCAAAAATACTATTTAACTTGGAAAATCAAATTAGGTGATCAAATTAACTTCAAATAAATTAAAATTTTTATGGGAGTTCCTCTGACCCTATGATACAGTGTGAATTAGGTTTGTAATTTTTGTGATTTTTGTTTAATTATTTAATTTTCCTTAAATTTAATGAGTTAATTACATTTATGGTGTTCCTTAACTACTCAAATTCTTTTTATATTTTTCTTTGGCCCTCTAACCTTAATGAACCTACAAAACTTTATTTTGTAATTTTCTAATTTATATTATAATTATTATAATTTTTAATCAAAATAAGGACCATTCACTTGAATATTAGGGTTCTCCACTTAGGGATGCTCCCTAACTTTGGAAAAATCAGGAAAGACTCCTAGAAACAGAGGGAATAAAAGCCTTATGGTCCCATGCCATGGTGAATTATGTTATGCCCTAAGTGAGTTTTACTGTATTTAATTAATTAAAAAATAAATATAAGTCAAATAGTTTTGATTTTAATTCCACATTATTCTCATTGTTCACTGAGTAAGAGGGTATTTTTATTTTATTTTTGTGAATTTTCTACACCAAGTTATACATTTTTAAAGTTTACTGAATAAATGCAAAAAATCCATATTTTCTCACTTAACCACGTCAAGCTACAGTGGATCGAACGACGCTGCGACGCTGTTTGATTTGGCGCAGCCATCTGTGTCAACGCAGACTGGGCTCCGCAGTTCCGTTCTATTCTTCAGTCCGACACAATCTGGGCCATCCAATGGACACGCGCGCCATCCGACGGCTGAGAGTCTTCATCCCCAACTATTGTGAACCAAAGACCGCATGTTTTCTAACCCTAATTTCTCCCTGGATCCTTAACCAAATTACATGGGGTTTGTTCCTACACCTTCATCTACTCAAGGCGAACCTATTTATACGGTTAATCAAGCATGGTATGTAAGTTCTCTTCACAATGTCTCAAACTGAGCCTAAAATAGGGAATTTTGGAAATTACCTATGTCCAATAGGTGTGGCCTCAATTGGATGCTTAGAGAAGGACCAGTGGGGTCTAGTGAACTTGCCAGATGCACCAATTAAGTTTGGCAGTGAGGTTAAGTAGGAGCTCTTCCTATAACTGAAGTGAAAGACCTGTACAAAAGCTCTAGAGATGGGGGTTCCACTGGAAAGCTTCTTCTTAAGCTCTGGTGAAGGTGTGGGAGGATTTAATTTGGGTTTGGTGGAATGTAGAGGAGTGCTCTATTTCTGGCCTAAAAATGAACTCAAAAATTGAGCTCAATTAATGGGGATCAAGGAAGGAATGCAGTGGGGATTCACTTCTCTGTGCTGGGGGAGGAGTTTGAGACAATTGGATAGAGCTTCCTTAACGTTTTATTTTAAGTAACCCTTTTGGCTATGGAAATGAGTTGCTTAAATAGCCATGACTTTGGGGTTACCAGGGTTGGCTGGGGCTTGGGATCAACTGCCTTGGTGGGGAGAAGAAGAGCTGCAGTGACCAATTAGGTTTAGCTAACTTAGCAGGGCGGAATTTTGGGTTTAAGCCATATTTGGTCTTCTCGACCTGGTGTTTTCCTGTAGTTGGGGTGGCCGGCCAGTCAGGGTCTAGTCAGGTTAAGGTTTAGTGATGCCAGGGGGGTTGAGTGGTGGCATCAAGTTGGTTTAAGCAAGGTTCCAAGGTGAAAATCCAAAGTAGAATGGAGGTTTGGGCTAAAGGGGCTAGGTTGGGTTCAATTTCTTGGTCCTTTGGCTAAGCCTTTTCCCAAAGTTTTTAGAGCTGGTTTTAAGACCCTTAAGCAAGTTTAGGTGAGGTGCAACGACTGCCATGGGTGTTTGGGCAAAAGTTTAAATGTTTGAAATGGGGGAAGTCTAAATGCATGAGGAAGAGAGAGTGGTCACTTCCCCTTCGCTAATTTTGGCAAATTTAACTTTGGGATGGCCATGGGAGGTTTCATGGGTCATTCCATGCCATGTATGAGGTCATGAGATTGTTTCATGCAAATGGAATCTTCAATTTTATGAATCTTAAATGAAAATGCCAACATGCTTAATTTGTGTAAAGAGCCATGTATGCATGATGAAATTTGGTATGATGCCATGGGAAGAGGGTTTAAATACTATGGAATGAAAATGGAAGGATTAATTGTCATGTGGGCTCAATTTTGGGCTTTTTAATTTCATGAAATGGGTATTTTGGAAATGCACATGGACATGGGCCTTTTAACGTGCATGAGATGATTTAAATTTTTGAAATTGATCATGGAATAATTAAATTGGATGGATGTTGATTGAAATTGGGTTGGAAAACGTTAAAATTTGATTTAGAATTGTTTTGGGGCATTTGGATTGGTCATGAAGCTTAATTTAGGGTATTTTGAGATTTAGGTCAAAATTAGGGCTTTTGGTTTAGGTTGGGTTTTGTCTTAGGGTATAGCCCACTTGATGGTCCAAATTGGTCTAAATGAATGTTACAGGGTCCAATTGGATGAATTTTGGAGATTTGGTCAAATTGGGGATTTTTGATCAAAATTGGAATTAGGGTTTGGGGTTGGTCTAATTGGATTTCAAATTGGTATAGATTGGAATTGAACATATTTGATTGAGTTTAGAATTAAAATTAGGGAATTCTTGGGATCAATTTGGTGGAAATTGGACTTGATTTGGGGGTTTTGCAATTTAGTGGTAAAATGGGAATTTTTGTCAAAATTGGTCAAATTGGTCAAATTTGGCAAATTTGGGCCAATTGGATGATGTGGGGAAGCTTCAAATGATTTTTAGGATTTAATTGGATGGAATTTGGATTTTTAAAATTTTGCATATTTTGGGGTATTTTGGTAATTTGGCCAATTTTGGTAGATTTGGGTGCAATTGGGTCAATTGTTGGTTCAAATTAATTTGGGTGAGGTTTTGAAATGAATTTGGAGTTTTTGGTAAATTTTGAGAATTTTAGTTTGAAAATTAGGATTTAGAAAGGAATTAGTGTTTAGGGCTATGCTCATGGGTCTTAGCCATGTCTAACCATTTCGGGACCAAGCTTAGCCAAATGGTAACCACTTTATGAACGTTCACGCCTTGATCCTAGCCATCTTAATCAAAGATTAGAGGCTTGGGACTATCCATGTGAGTTTCTTAAAGGGTAGAGGGGAAAAGAAATGGTATAGAATTCTAGAACAAGTGGGGATTCAAGGGTTCTAGGAGTGTATGTGCAAGACCAAGTCCTAGTCATCCAGGGTTACCCTAAGTCTAAATCACTCCTATAGAAAATCATTTTTGGACCTCCACATGTTGGTCTTATCCTTCTAAGTGGTTTGGAGGTTTGTGACTATCCATGTAGGGTTTCAAGAAGAGCTAAGAAGTGGCTTAGATTTAGATGGCGTGTTCCATCTCTAGTCCTCTAGGATAGTCAAGGAGAAGTGCTATGTATAGATCCTAAACAATAAGAGGAAGATTATACCTCACCAAAAAAATGAGATCAACAAATGGACCCTCAAAAGGTGTGGTGCCGCACGTATTGGTGTTCACCGACGAGATTAACAAAAACCAATACAACTCTCTGAACTAACACACTCAGGACAGAACACATAAATTTAGTGAGAAAGCATCTGCTGGGGATAAAGTTTCTGCACCAAAGATTTCAGAACTCTCACTGGGGATGAAGAGGTGAGTTTCAAGTTGTTAGATTTCAAGATTGGGTTTTAGATTTATTTCATGTTCTTTCGGTTTCAAACTCTGATTTTGATCTTGAATTCAAATTTTGAATTGATAAGATTTTTGATTTTGCTTGAAGTTTGATTTGAGATTGAGATTGAAATTAAATTTTGAAATTGATTTAGATTCTTGGTTTGAAATTGATTGGAGTAAAAAGTTTTGAATTTGGTAAATGCAGAGATCAGATTGATAAGAGGTGAGGGATGGAATTTAGGTACCAGCCTCGGAGAGAGGATCGGCAGTTGATGACCGACCTCGAGACTTCAAGAAGATAAGAATTAGAAGTTGACGACCTCAAGATTTTAAGAGAATGAGAATCAGCAGTTGAGGACTGATATCGAGACTCCGAGAAAATGAGAATCGGCAGTTGACGATCGACCTTAGGATTTCAAGAGACTGAGAATCAACAGTTAACGACCGACCTCGAGACTCCGAGAAGATGAGAATCTGCAGTTGACGACCGACCTCAAGATTTCAAGAGCATGACAATCGACAGTTGATGGCCAACCTCGAGACTCTGAGAAGATGAGAATTGGCAGTTAACGACTGTCCTCAGGATTTCAAGAGAATGAGAATCGGCACTTGACGACCGACCTTGAGACTTCGAGAAGATGAGAATTGGCAGTTGACAACCGACCTCATGATTTCAAGAGAATGAGAATCGACAATTGACGACCTACCTTGAGACTCCGAGAAGATGAGAATCAGCAGTTGACAATATCATGCACTCGATCCGCATATGATAATTCCCCATATGATCTACTTTCCCCTATATATCATGCACTCGATCAGCAGTGTTATTTACATTATCTTTAATCTTATTCAAAAGCTCAGTCTGTGAATTAGAAAACTGACCTGAAGAAGCCTGTGATCTAGAAGCATGAGAAGTAGATGCAACAGAAGTAGATGCAGTGGATGCTCTAAAAAAATCCTCTCTTCCAACCAAACAATGAATGCTCAGCATAGGTCTTGCAATTTACGTGTAATAGGCTTAAGAGGTTGAAGTACCTCTTCCTAATTCTCAGATTTCACACCAAAAAGCTCACACAATGAAAATATCAGAGAAGTAAATCCCATACCTGCAGTAGTAACAGCTATAACAGACATTAAAATGCAATCATAAATGATCTTCCTAATATCTATAGCCTTCCTCTGCTGAATACAATAATTTAAGGTCGCCCTTTCTCTAGTCACCTCACTCAGATGGTTTGTAGGAAGCAACTTAGATTATATAAAGTAATGCCAAAACTTGGAGGTGGCATTCAAATTCGATGTAAGGAAGTTCACTCTTCTCTCATTTGTTATTTTCCATAATCCCCTCCTGTTAGTCAAAGAAGAAATAATCTCATCTAGTTCTTCCTCAGTAGGATTATAGTTTGAATAGAAACAAAATGTACTTGGTAGCAGTAGATAAAATTCGTTAATTACCTCAGGAGTACAGTGTACTAACTGTCCTCGTACAAAAACAAAGTTTTCTTCTGATTCTGGGAAATTAGCATAAAACTCCCGTATAACAGAAGAAACAGCTACAACGGTAAAACAACAAAATCTATCCCATAGGCGACTAACTATCATATCTTCAATATCTCTGTCGGGCTTATCAAATCCATGTTCTTGAATCAATTTTATCGATTATAATGATCTTGAGCTTTGGAGCTAACAAAATTTTCTGTATCATAAGTGACTCTTGATTTTCTCCTTTCGGTGCCATTTCTAAAATTTGTATAAAAATCATTATAAATCCCACATTCAACTCAAAGTCACTAAACTTAACTTCCAAAGGCTTAAACTTCTAAATCCAAGTAATTTCCAAAGTTTTTTCTCGAATTTTCACCATGAATAGTGATTTTCAGAATTTTCCAAAATGTTCTCCAAATAAATGGTGAAAATAAAAAATTTTACTTAGGAATAGTACTCTTACCTTAAGAAGATCAAATCCAACAATTTTCACTTAAAATGGGTCAAGAATCGTCAATGGAAGTGATGTCCTAGCTTCCTATTCGCGGCTTCGGAGGTTGAAGACGAAAAGGTGAAGAAAATTTTGGGATTTTTCGGGTTTTTAAAACCTGTAGACTGATTTTTGCGAATCTGCGCCAAAGTGCAAAAGTACGACGCTTAGCCACAGAGCTCTAGAGCGCAAGCGTGGGGGTTTAGTGCTTAGCCACCAACTTTTACTTTTTAATTTTTTCATTAAATACATATTTTCACTTGCTTAATCAACCCTAAATCTTTTTAATTAATATATTATCACCATATAATCTTCTTATCTCCAAAGTTACACTTCTAGAAAATTAAAAACGATTCGACATTAATTTTACACAAAACACAAACTTTTACTTTATAAAACACAAGCAAATACAATTACTAATTATAAATCTTTAATCCAATATCCTTGAATAAGAACTCATCTTTCTACTCATATTTTAAAACTTAAACACAACACTAACACAAACTTAAAAAGAGTACAAACACATATAACACACTTAACATACCTAAATCATTAAACACAATTACTTAACACAATTGATTGCACATAACACAAGTAATAACTTAACAAAGCAATAGAACATAATTCCATTCTCTATTTGGTGGAATATATCCTCCATTAGTTCCATCTGAACCATTAGGTATATAGATTTGATAAAACGAGTGATGGTTGAAAACCTTGATGGATCTTCTTCTACCCCCTTGTTCTTCAAAAACATCACTTTATCCGCTTCTTCAATATTACTAGTATGACTAAATTGCATTTTCAATTGCCATCCAATATGTTTCATTAGTTTTATTTACCTTTGCTTCAATTGATGCAACATCAGCCTCATTCTTAGCAATATTTTCTGAAATTCCTTGAATACTAACGGCTAGAAATCTGTTATATAACTCTTGCACACTTTCAGAAATAAAATTCTTCTTATTTGCATCCTTCTTCTTCTTATTTTCACTCTCTCAAGAAGACATTTCTCGAATTTAAACTCTTCTATAAGGCTTATAGGATATAAATTTAGAATGGGGTTAAAATCCTTTATTTTAGTCCCTTTCTATAGAGTTTAGATGGTCCAAAACCGTGCTCCCACATTTACAAACCTTACATAAACGTGCCATGCAACTTCTCCATGATAATGGCTTCTAGAAACATAGTTATCACGTTTTTCATAACTCCGACACCTCAGCACCAACTGTTGGCGCTTAGCCTCACGTGCTCAATTTAGCACAGGTCTTCTAAACGATCAAATTCACGTTTTAACTCATCCAAATTATCAATAAAGGTCTCAATAAACTCCACTAACATAATATAATCAAAATACTACCATATAATTCTTACTTCAAATCAAACAAAGCACACAAAACAAACTTAAAGCAAAGCACACTAATAACTATGGGTTGCCTCCCACAAAGTGCTTGGTTTTACGTCGTCAGCCCGACATATCCAATATTTATTCTGGGTGACCCAACATGAAATTCTCATCAAGTTTAAGTTGATCAACTGAGAAGTAAGGTTTCAGTGTATGACCATTTACTTTGAATGCTTTCTCAGTTTTAGGATTTTTAATATCCACAGCTTCGTAGGGATAAACTTTTACTACAATAAATGGGCCCATCCAACTAGACTTAAGTTTTCTAGCAAATAATCGTAATCTTGCATTATAGCAAAACTTGTTGTCCCGACTCAATATTTTTATTTAGAATCTTCTGATCATGCCACATTTTCATCTTTTCTTTATTAATCTTAACACTTTCATAGGATTCATTCCTTTATCTCTTCAAGCTCATTTAATTACAATAATCTTATCTCTCCAACATCTTTTAAATTATAATTGAACTCCTAAATAGCCCAATATGCTTTATGCTTAAGTTCAACAGGTAAATGACAAGGTTTCCCAAAAACCAGCCCATATGGGGACATTCCTATAGGAGTCCTATAAGCCCACAAAGCAAAATCCAGTTTGATTAAATAGTCATTCCTGTTTGGATTAACAAATTTTTTTCAAAATTCTTTTAATTTCACAGTTGGATAATTCAACAAAACCACTTGTGTGAGGATGATAAGCAGTAGCAATTTTATGGATGATATTATATTTCTTTAATAGTTTCTCCATAATTGCATTTCTAAAATGACTTCCCCCATTAGTTATGATTACTCTTGGCATTCCAAACCTACAAAATATGTTCTTTCTTAAAAATTTTGCATCACTTTGAGCTTCACATCGAGGTAGAGCAATAGCTTCTATCCATTTAGATATATAGTCTACTTCTATAAAAATGTATAAATTTCCAAAAGATGGTATAAATAGTTCTATGAAATCTAATCCCCAAACATTAAATATTTCAACTTCCAACATATAATTGAGCGACATTTCATTTCTTCTAGAAATATTGCCTACACGCGGACATCAATCACATTTTTTAATATAAGCATTCACATCCTTAAAAATTGTAGGCTAATAAAATCCAGATTGTAGAATCTTATATGCAATTTTATCAACACCAAAATGTCCCCCAAAATTAGGATCATGACATTTTTGAATAATTTCATAAGTTTCTTTTAAGGGCACACATCTTCGAATATTCAGATCATATTCTTGGTTATATAAAAATGGGTCATCCCAAAAAAAAGTTTTAGCTTCAGATAAAAATTTCTTCCTCTATCCATAGGGTAAAATGTCACTAATAATAAAGTTTACAATGTCTGCATACCATGGAACACGCCACTCATTTATAGTGAACAATTTTTCATCAAGAAAATGCTCATTACTTTCTTAAATAGAAAAGAGAGATTTTTCATTTTCAAGCCTGGACAAATGATCAACAATTTAATTATTAGCACCCTTCCTATCTGTTATCTCAAAGTCAAATTCATGTAAAAGAAGAATCCATCTTATTAATCTTAGTTCAACATCTTTCTTTTTCAGTAAATATTTAATAACAGAATAGTCAGTATGCACCACACATTTAGTTCCAATCAAATATGATCTAAATTTATCAAAAGCATATACTATAGCTAACAATTCTTTCTTAGTTGTGGTATAATTAATTTGAGCTTCATTAAGAGTCTATTAGCATAGTAGATTACTATGAAAAGTTTATTATGTTTTTGTTCTAAAACAACTCCAATAGCATAATCAATAGCATCACATATTAATTCAAAAGGTTTTTCCCAATAAGGTGAAACAATAGCTGGTGCAGTGATTAACTTTTGTTTTAATAACTCAAAAGCTCTTAGGCATTCTTCATTATAATTAAAAGTTGCATCTTTTTACAATAAATGACATAGAGGCTTCATAATTTTTAAAAAGTCTTTAATATAATGCTTGTAGAAACCAACATATCCCAAAAAACTCATAATCTCCCTTACATCATTTGGGCATGGTAAATTAACGATCACTTGAATTTTTCTAGGGTGCATTTCCGGACCTTTTTTTGAAATATGATGTCCCAAAACAATTCCTCCTACTACAATAAAATTAGCGTTATTCCTAATTTAGGACTAAATTTATTTCTTCACAGCATTCAAGAATTTTAGATAAATGTTCTAAACATGATTAAAATAAAATTCCAAACACTAAAAAATCATCCATAAATACTTAAATTCCTTTTCAATTAAATCATAAAAAATTACCATCATACGTCTTTGAAATGTAGTAAGGGCATTACATAAACCAAAGAGTATATTTCTAAAAACAAATGTACCATAAGAACTGGTAAATGTTGTTTTCTCTTGATCCTCGGGAGCAATTTGTATTTGGTGATATCCAGTATATCCATACAGATATCAAAGGTATTTATGCCTAGCTAGTCTATCCAACATTTGATTAAGAAAGGGAAGAAGAAAATGATCTTTCCTGGTGGAAATATTTAATTTTATATAATCAATGCATATTCTCCATCCTGTAACTTATCTTGTTGGTATTAATTCTTTCTTAGGAACACAGTGAATATTACTAACCCATGCACTATCTAAAATAGAGTAGATAACTCCAGAATCTAACCACTTTAATATTTATTTCTTAACCACTTCTTTCATAATAGGATTTAATCTACTTTGAGAATCAGTCCAGGGTTTGCAGTTTTCTTCTATAAGGATTTTGTACATACAAATTGAAGGGCTGATTTCTTTAATATCAACTGTGGTCCATCCAAAGACGTTCTTGTATTTCTTTAATGTTTCAAGCAAACTCTCTTCTTCTACGGTAGTTAATATTGAGGAAATTATAACAGATAAAGTTGAGGAATCACCTAAAAAGGCATATTTTATATATTCAGGAAGTAACTTCAATTCTAGTTCTAGAGGTTTCTCAATTGAAGGACAAAAAGATTCATCTTTCTTTTTCATGTTCAAAACTTCAAAAATTTCTTGAACATAATTTAAATTTTCATCGTTAAAGTCATCAGAATATTGTATTTCCTCATGTTCCTTGTGTTCCAACTTTTCTCTTCCAGATTCTTCTTCATAATTTTCTTTGAAATGACATTCACTTAAATATCTCATCATATCCATCCTGAAACATTCATCATTTTTACCTTTTGTAGGATATTTCATTTATTTTGAAATTTATGTGACAGTTTGATCATTAACACACATTGTTAATTCCCCTTTGTGCACATCTATTATTGCTCTTCCTGTAGCAAAGAAAGGTCTCCCAAAAATAATTGGTATCCCTAATCTTTCTCCATATCTAGCACAATGAAATCAACAGGAAAGATAAATTGATCCACATTTACTAAAACATCTTCTATAACTCCTTTAGGATATGTTATCGAACAATCTGCTAACTGTAAAGTTACAGTAGTCGGGATTATGTCTCCTAATCCCAGTCTTTTAAATATAGATAATGACATAAGGTTAATGCTTGCACCTAAATTACATAAAGATTTCCCATAAAATCTATCTCTGATTACACAAGGAATTGTGAAGCTACCAGGATCTTTAAGCTTTTCAGGAAGTTTCTTTTGAATTATTGCACTACATTCTTCACTTAGTGCAACAGTTTTGTTATCTTCAAACTTCCTTTTTCTTTTTAGAATATCCTTCATAAAATTCACATAGCTTGACATTTGTTCTAAGGCTTCAAAAAATGGAATATTTATTGTAAGTTTCTTTAAAATCTCCAATAAGTTTGAAAATTGCTTATCCATTTTTTGTTGTTGAAGTCTCTGAGGAAATGGTGGTGGAAGATTTTCTAAATCAATTTTTGGTGGAGATATATGTCTTTCCAAACCTTTCTAAAAGTCTTCTTTTGGTTCTTCAATTTTTTCTTTCTCTACTTCATTCTCTTTTTGAATTATACCATCCAACTCTTTTCCACTTCTTAATTAAAATCTTTTACTTTCTCTTTATTTTTGTCTCTTGGATTTATCTCAGTATTACTAGGAAGCGTTTCTTGGGATCTATTACTTAATGAATTGGCTATCTGTCCCAATTGATCCTCAATATTTCTAATTGTACCTCCTTGACTTTGCAATTGACTTTCCATTTGTAACACCACTTCTTCTATAGAAAACTTCTTCTCCTTAAATTGTGAGGACTTTTAAAACCATGAGGATAAGTAGGTTTATAATTATTATTCCCTTGGTTGTTCCAATTCCCCAATGGGTTTACTTAAGTGTTCCCCAATTGTTAATTATTACCACCCTGATTATTGTTATTCCAGTTAAAGTTTGGATGGTTCTTCCAACCTGGGTTATAATAATTGGAATATGGGTTAGTAGACTTGTTCATGGCATTTAAAGTTTCTAAAGATGTTTGAGAATCTACCATTTGGCCTAACGAGTTTTCTTCAATCATTGAAATTGGTTGAGAAAAATTCATTCTAAATTGGTCAATCTTTCTTGAAATTGCATCAACTTGATTTGCTAATGTTGCAAAAGCATTAGAATCATGATTATTTGCTATCTTTTTAGGATTTACCATCTCAGAAAGCTATTAAAAAATATTTGTATCTATTTCTTCAATTAAAGCATAAGCATCATTAAACTGTTTAGACGTCAATGAACCACCAACAACAACATGGATAATAGATCTAAGAGATCCAACTAATCCATTATAAAAAGTTTGAATTATTAACCAATCTGGTATCAAATGATGTAGATACTTTCTTAGGAGATCTTTAAAACGTTCACATGCTTCATAATTAGATTCCCCTTCAATGTGATAAAAAGATGTAATATCATTTTTAAGCTTTGCATTCTTTGATGCTGGAATATATTTAGCATGAAACTTTTGTGCTAAATCACCCCAAGTTCTGATAGATCCAGGTGCTAACGAATTTAACCACATCTTAGCTTTATCCCTTAATGAGAAAGGAAAAAGTCTAAGTCTAATAGCATCATCTGAAACACCATCATATTTAAATATAGAAGACAATTCTAGAAAACTAGCAAGATATATATTTTGGATCCTCAGTTGATGCACCCCCAAACTATTTATTAGATACCATTTTGATAATAGCAAGTTTAAGTTCAAATGAATTAGTAGCCATAATAGGGTTTTGAATATTACCATGAAATTCATCTACTGTAGAGTTAGCATAATCCCTTAAAGGTCTAAATTTGATGGATTTTAGCATTGTGATTATTTTAATTCGCCATTTCTTGAATATTTTTATCTTTTTCAGTATTTAAAATTTTTTGATTTTTCTTATAGTTCTTTCTAATTCAGAATCGTAAGGTACAAGTCTTTCAGAACCTGAATTACGCATACAGAATTAAAAATCACAATAAAAACAACTTCCTAAAATAAATCAAAGAAGTTTAGATAAGACTTTAAAATAAAAATTAAATTTTGTTTTGAAAATTTTTCTTTATTTATTTCTTTCCCCGGCAACGACACCAAAAACTTGATCCACAACTACGATATTTATGCTTATGATATTTATATATATATGAATTAATACTCCTTTTTAATGATATTATAATGTGGATACTGCGCAAGTATACATATCTTTAATAAAAAAAATAAGAATTTCTGATTAAGCCCTAAGATATCGAACCCACAGGGAAAGTGATAAACAAATGAAAATAAGAAAATTAACTTTTTTACTATTTTAAAGAAAGATCTCACTCAAACTAAAGATAATATTTTAGGAAATGAAATTTGATTCTTTTTATTAATTTTTATAATTTGAAATAAAAGTAAACAACAACTTCAACTAAACTTTTAAAAGATGTAAGCAAATACAAATAAAATATCTTTTTCCTTTTTATGATTCAGTAACAAGTTATGAAATTTTGTTGTGGAAGTATACTAAATGTGTTGTATCAAATAGGAGCAATTACATTATTTACCCTTACTAGAGATGCTATAAATAACATAGGTTAATCTATTATTTAATAAATTTTGAAAATGGGTTAGGCAGGAAAGATACTAGCTCTCACTCTAATGTTTCCTCGATTCCCTTCACCTGGGGCTAACATCTCGCATCAAAACATAAAACAATAAATCGAATTGGGGGCTTTAGCCTGTCACTCTAAAGTCCTCTAATCCTAAACACATAAAAGTATATCTCCCTTTTTACTTTCACTCAACCATATGAATTACATTCTCATCCATATAATCTCATATGATTCTTTCCAATTGTTGATTGAAATAATACCAAACCGGTTCTTACATGTTCTCACAACATATTTTAACATCTTAATTGGCAAAATTAAGAAGTAAATGAAGTGCAGGATTTTAAATCATCACAACTTCTTCCAACATTGAAATCCTATACTTCACACAACATACTTTCATATCTTTATTACTTCATCATATTAAGAAAAAAGATAAAGAAAACTACTCAGAATTCATGGAGAAAATATAATCACAACTTGTTAAGAGAAGAAATCATAGTGAAAACATAAGAAGTCTTAATTAAAAACCAAATGTAATAACAAAGATAAAGACTTATTTTATTTTCCTCTCCACAACACTCTTGAAGTTCCTTTGAAACTTTGTTTTTCCTTACAAGACTCCTTAGAGTTTGACGCCCAACTCTGAAATCTCCTAAGAAACTTTTAGTACAAACTAAATTTAAGTAAAAGTAGTGAAATGGAGTAGTAGTTAATGAAAAAACACTCTTACACTACTTACACACTCTACAACAACCACACCAAAAACACTCTCTTACTAGAAACTCTACTACTTTCTAAGACTCTAATTGGACTCTCATTGGACTCTCCTCTGATCTTCAATTCTTCCTTTTTAATACTTTTTCAAAAGGTGCCTTCGTATTTCTTCAATTTGTATCCCGATTCAATGTATCTCCTAAAAGATGCATCCATTCACAGGTATTTTGAATGAAATTTGGCGCCAATAAGAAGTTACGCACGTTCTCGCCAAGAGATGCATCAAAAACCTCTTCAAAATCGCGCTAAATTTGAAATAACTCCTCTTTTATAATTGTCGCGCTTAAGCATGAGGTCTTGGTGCTTGGCCGCTATCTATTTGGCGTGTAAGCTCTAACTATGGCGCATAATCGCGGGGCCTTGGCGCGTAAGCGTAGTTCTGACACTTAGCAACCTCAGATCACTTCTTAAATTTTCTTCATTTTTCTCCAATTTTGATACTTTTTCATTCCTTTCATCATATTCATCCATTTAATCATAACTTCAAGAAAATACACAAAATATCTTTCATTAAAGTGTAATATCATCAAAAATATGTATAAAATGTGCATAAAAATACTATATATTTTAGGTGTATCATTGACCCAAACAATACCACCCAGGTGAGTTCTAAGGCTTAACCATCCTATAGGGAACTCCTCTTGAGTTTCCTTATGCTTGGTCTCATCCTTCTAAGTGCTTAGGGGTTAGAATTTTAAGCATTCGAAACTCCAAGTGCAGTAAGGAAGTGTTTGAATTTCTATTGGGTAAGAGTTTCATTGCTAGTCTTCAAAGATAGCCATCAAGAATGTCCTATGGCTAGATCCTATGCTACCTAAAGAAAGACTAGACCTCAACAAAAGTGAGTTCAACATGGTTCTAAGGGTGACCAAAATAAATTGGGTCCAACCCAATGTTGAGTCAATTCTTGACCAACTGATCCCGATGCCCCAAAATTAAACCCCACTGAAAATGGCAAAGACATCAAACCACCTAGGGGTCAAATTGGCACCATGGGACTAACCTCACCTCCCCCCATAATTCACTTTAATATTTAATTAAGTGAATTATAGAAGTTAATTAGGCTCATGCTCTCAGGCTAAACCTAAACACACTTAAGTTAGCCCAAAATCCAAAACCCAAGTCTATGGCCCATCCTTCATGGGTTACCTATGATACAATCATGACACACCAAGACATGTGGGTGACACAAAAGGCCAAACTATACTAAATCCATACACTATGTGGAACAAAAATGCACCACTTACCATGAGGGGTAAACACATGACATCCAAGTCAAGTTCAAACTTTGGGAAGCCAAATTAGGCTAAGGTGAGTCAAGCCTGACAAAATATGGTCTTAGCCACCCCACCAAAAGCCTCCCAAATCAAGCTAAATAGTCTCCCATGCCACCTTCACTCTCATTAGCACCTCTATGCAGAACACTTAGAAAACTAGAAAAGCTTCTATCCCCTAGCCAAGAGCTTTTGAAATTTTCTACACATGATCTGAGAAGCAACAAGGGATCCTCATGCACAGCCAAGCTCCTCCCCTAGCCTCCCATTACTATTAATAGCCATGACCCGAGCCATTTAAGACACCACTAATCTCCTCACATAGCCACTTAACCCTCTTGCTCCTAATTGCAAAAGTACTCCTCTTGACCAGTGAAAACTATTTCCACTATCCTTTGGCCTCTGAAATCCAAGTATATTTTCGGCCTTGACATCAACCCTACCAAAACTATAATCCAACCCTTCCACAAGCTTCACGGAGACTTAGGCTCACTTCCCCAATCAAAATCAAGGCTTTCTGGCCCTCTAACTAATCTTAAACCAATCCGAGGAAACTATTGGCCTACCTCATTGCTAGAGACAATTTAGATCGAATTGAGGTAAGGAGGAGGTGTGTGGCATCAAGGTGATCACCTCTATCAAGCCTAACCAAGGGCCACGCCTCTTGGGACATGTTTTGGTTCAAAAATCCCTAAATCGAGCCTTTGTTTGGTCTTTTATGAAAGAAATGAACAAAGCACCTTCATGTAGCCGTATAGATAGCTTCATCTAGATTAGATGAAGGTGTAGGAACAAGCCTCAAGTGATTTGATTGAGAATCAAGCCAGACTATAAAACTATGGGAGAGGAGAACAAAAAATCGTTGGCCACCTCAGTGCCTGCGCCCGTGTTGAAAGTGCGCCCAACTAGAAGAAGCTACGTGGGAGTATGGAGCGTACGAGGGATGATGCGGCGTAGTGTGGATAAGTAGGAAATTCAGGTTTTCTGAATTAAATAAATAAAGAAATTAAATAAAACTTTTAAAATTCATAACTTCAGAAATAAAAATAACAAAAATAAAATAAAAATATTTTTGGACTCAAGTAATAGAGGATAAAATAATAAAGATGAAAATACAAATAATTAATTTTTAAGTCATTAAATACTCTAGAGAGTATTTAAATTATTAAAAATTAATTATAAGACAAAAGATACAAAATTTTGAGGGATATTTTCTTCTGCATTTAGGCACGTCCTATGTTTTTTACAGGGCTAGAGTACCTCCCAAACCTTAAAATGACCAATTATCTACTAAAAACATAATTATTTAGAAAAATAATTATAAAAATTGAAAAAAGGCTAGAAAAATGTAAATTGAAATGGAAAATAAAAAGAAAATTTAGGATACTATCCTAAACCTTAAAATGACAATTTTTAACCCTAAAAACCTAAAAATAATATGTTAAGAACCTAAGGGTAAAATTGTAAAAATTAGAATTTTACACCTTAGCTAAAATTGTCCCTCACAATTCAAAACACTAAGGCTTCGTTTGGGAGAGCTTATAAGTGCGGCGGAGTTTTGAAAAACGTCGCCGCACTGTTTGGTTAACACTTATTGGTGCTTATCCGAAAACGACGTTAATTTTTTTGTGTTACACGTGAGATGTGCCCTGAGAGCCGCGGTCCGCATATTGGATCGCGTTTTGGGATATCAATTACCCCCATGACCCCCATCCCGTGACCCCGCGTGAAGCTCCTCACACCTGCACGATCTCGGTCGCTAACCCTAGCTCTCCTCCTCTCCGATCACCCCCATTCTTCTTGAGCCATACACGAGTATCTCCGTCCATATTATCCCCATCGGTAAGCTTTGACGCTGAAGAGGTATCTTCATTCCTCATTTTCTTCACTCCACATTGGGGTTTCACCGGGACCGTTATGGTTTCTCTGTCATTTTTTTTGTTTTCTATGGCACTGTTTTTTCGGTTGCAATGAGGAGTTATATTTCCTTAGGGCTAATGTTCTAGTTGCTTTGCTTGTTAAGTGGTTCCGGTTGCTACGACAGTTACAGTTCTATCTCCTAGTTACAGTTCATTTTTGTTTTAGCTTCTCTTGCAACTCCCTTCTGTTGAAATTTGGTCGTTTTTCTATGAGGTAAAGCATTGAGATGTCTTGATTTTGAAAGGTCTAGAAATAAAGCATTGAGAAATGGTGTATTTCACCTATTCCCATGGCATTATTTTCTTGTTAGTCAACATTCATGGTAAGTAGCCATCAGTCATTTGTGTACTTCGCTGTCTATCGAGTATGCATTCAAATTAAAAATGTGATTGAGATGACTCAGCAAATTCTTCTCTTTCTAGTAGTTTCAGGTTTGGATGAGGAAAGCTGAATCTGCTGGCTATTTGTTATTTTCTTTCTTTTCATATTTACTTATAGAAAGAATGCAAATGCAAATGAGCAGAAATGTAAGCTTACAAGGCCATTATTTCTTACCTCTGTTTAAAATTATTTCATATATCACTATTATCGATTATTGGTAACACCATAATATTTGTGTTAGTCACTTGATGAAACGCAAAAATGGTTTAGTCTGGCTGATTGTGTTATCATAATAACCACATTTGTGATAACAGTTGTAAAGGAAGAAGTTTATCATTTGGTGTATGGCTTGCATGCACATTGCAATTTAGTGCACAAGCAATATGAAAAAGTTAACAATAAGAATTTTTAAAATGATGGTAATGGGAGTCTGATCAATTGTATTTATGGTTATGAAATTCTCTTAGGTGTTAAGAATTTGCTACTACAATGCATATGATTGTTTTCCCAAGTAGGATTTGTCATTTTGATAATTGAATGCAAGCATTGGCATAGTGATCCTATAATTGAATGCAAGCTTTGTCATTTTCATAATTGAATCCAAGCTTTGGCATAGTTCCTAGAAAGATTGGTCGTTTGTCTTTTAGATACTTTTATTCTTTCATCTGGGCTACAAACTTATGCTTAACTTTATATTATTTGTATGTTGTTCTTCTGCTTTCAATTTTCACATGAATGCCATCTTATCAATGCAGAAGCGAAATAAATGTTTCTAACTTTTATTCAGATGTCATAGGGTACTTATATGCACTATATGCACATGATGTAGTATGAAATAAATTTTTTGTTTTTATCAATTGATATGGCAGTACACAATGAGTAAAGTTAAAGAGATCGGATCTTGGACCATGTGGGATAGAAACACCACGATTATATTTTGTGATGTTTGTGTAAAGGAAGTTCAGC
The DNA here is from genome assembly GCA_022702705.1 of Papilionanthe hookeriana x Papilionanthe teres. Lineage (NCBI taxonomy): Eukaryota > Viridiplantae > Streptophyta > Magnoliopsida > Asparagales > Orchidaceae > Papilionanthe > Papilionanthe hookeriana x Papilionanthe teres. The sequence goes on along the minus strand of CM040433.1, from coordinate 26,773,454 downwards.
TTGGAAATAGGCCGAGTACTCATTTTAATAAAGAAGGTTGGCAAAACGTAATGATTAATTCAATGAACTTACTGGTAGGGATTACGATCGAACTAAACTAAAAAATAAATGGGATCAATTAAAAAAAGACAGGAAAATATGGAAAGAACTAAAAAGTGGATCCACTGGTCTGGGGTGGGATCCTAACAAGTGGACTATTGATGCTCCCGAGCACTGGTGGACCGAAAAAATACAAGTAAGCAAATATGTCTGATCATTTCATCCTACTTTACTTTGTCTCATTTAACTAACTCCATTAACCAGATAATTGAACTAGTACAGGCAATGCCGGGAGCCAAAAAATTTAAATCCTGTGGGATTGATCCAGATTTGGAAGAGAAGCTGGACGACATGTTCACAGGTGTTGTCGCAACTGGTACTTATGCTTTCACCCCAAGTGAACAGGGGTTTGGCACCTTCTCTGATGAAATGGAAACCGTCCAGTTAGGTGATTCTGGAAAAGGTCCCTCCCAAGTCCACACTGATGTTCAATCTACAAGAGCGTCGAAGCGCCCGAGAGTAGAAAAAAAGAGAAAAGGCGTGGCATTCGTAAAAGAAACAATTGACGAAATTCTAGAAAGCTACAAAGCTAGGCCTGTTTCCTCAATTGAAAAATGTATAAAGATCCTTGATGCATATCCTGAAGTTACGGCAGACACAGAGATCTATGTTAATTATGAGAAGCTGCTGCGAGACCCAACCATCAGGCATTTTTCAATAAAGTTGGACCCGAAATACCGACTGCCATATTTACGAACATACATGGTTGCTTGATTGTCTCCCTGAATATTTACTTTAGTTGTGGCATTAGTAGTACTGGTGTTAAAGACAATTGTCTTAATTCATTATTTGTGTAGAACTCAATTTCTTCGATTACGAACTTTTTTATTTTTAACTGTGTTCTATTCCTTAACGCTTCGTACGTTCTTTTCTAAAGTTTCAGTTCATCTTGTTTGCAAAGTTCAATCTTGCCTTACTTTGTACATTTTGTAGTATGGATGGTGAACATGTTAATCACGATGAGGAACAAGTTATCCACAATCACAGAGTGGCATTAATCATTACGTTCTTGTACTATTACCATCTTACGTACGTTGTCAGAAACCTTGCATGACATCCAAATAGATTGGTGATAAATGGGTAGGTGAGTTATTCCAAGGTCACCCAACTCGTTTTTTCAACATGTTCCGCATGACAAAGGTTATTTTCTGTGACCTGCTTAATGAACTCCGGCAACACCATGGGTTGCATGGGTCAAAAAGAACCACGCCAAGGGAAGTTTTAGCAATAACTCTGTATATCCTATCTCACAATGAATCTATTCGACACACAATGGAGAGATTCCAACATTCATCAGAAACCATTAGCAGGTATTTCTCTATCGGTTTGAATGCACTAGTTAGTTTGTCGCGCAAGATAATAAAGCCCGATGATCCAACATTCGAGTCAGTTCCCCCACAGATTGCCAATGACCAAAGGTACATGCCGTTCTTCAAGGTATGCATTTAGCAATACAATTTTTTTTTGTAAGTCATGTTCACATGCATTAGGCTAACACCTCCAACATTAAGACTGTATTGGTGCAATTGATGGAACACATGTGGATGCACGTGTCTCCAACACAGATAAGGTGGCATTCATAGGTCGATGTGGCTTCCCTACACAAAATGTCATGGTAGTATGTGATTTTAAAATGTGTTTTACCTTCATAATGGCCGGATGGGAGGGGAGTGCTCACGACAGTCGAGTATTCAGGTCTGCAACTAGAAACCGTAGTCACGTCTTCCCATATCCACCTCCAGATAGTTATATGTGTTGATTTTTCATTAGATATTTTCCATAATATTCTAATAACAACAAATGAACATGTAAGTATTATTTGGTAGACGCCGGATATCCTTTACAAAGGGAATATCTGAAGCCTTATCCGTATAGGAAGTATCATATACCCGATTTTGAGAGATCAAGCGGGGTGGCACGAGGCAAGAAAGAATTATTTAAAAAGAGGCACTCATCTTTGCACGGCGTGATCGAACGAGCTTTTGGGGTATGGAAAAAGAAATGAGTGATATTGAGGGACATGCCGACCTATTCATTTCCAAAACAATACGTATGGTAGTGTCAACAATGGCACTACACAACTTCATTCGACGACACCACTCCGGCTTAGATGAAGAATTTGCGGTCGTAGATGAAGATACACATGATATCCCACCTGAAGCATTTGAGTATCACCTGGATCGTACAATCCCATAGGAACAAAATGAGTCACGTAATGCATGCACTCGAGATGGTGAAGGTGCTTCAAAGATGGCAGCTTTAAGAGAAGAAATAGCCAATGCCATCAGCCAATCCTGAATGAACCTTTGGTGTTACTCGTACGAGCATTATCTATTGTGTTCTATGTTTTTATTTGAATACTTTATATAATTCTATGTCGTAGTGTTAAGTGATGGAGATGGTATTTGTTAAGCTAAGATCATGTAGAGACATTTTAAGATGCCTTCAGATTAGACTCAGCAGAGTTCTTTTGAGATGCCTTTGGAGAACTATCTCTTTGCATGTGCTCACTATATGTTGATCCTTGGTTCAACAATTGCTCTTTTCTCACTAGCACATTGCTTGCATATTTATTGTTTAGCATATCAGCTTGCCAATCATAAAGCTCAGTTGAAGCAAAATAGTGAGGTGTCACATTTCTGTATTTAAATTCTAGTATTGCTGCATTTGGTGATACACAATTATTTCACTTGATGCTTTCCTATCTGCTTAGATTAGACTCAGCAGAATTCATTTTAGATGCATTCAAGAAGCACCCATTATGATTCATTTCTTATGTTGTTTCATTGTTGTACCTTTGCATTTGTGAAAAATATGTGGAACTATTGGAAAATATATGGGGGGCTTCACATCTTTTTTGAAGCTTCTTTTGTGCTTGGGATTGACTCTGTTATGCTGGCTCTGTTTTTGAGCAGGTGGTGGCTCGGGTTGGCCCTGTTTTGAGCATGTTAACTGCTCGACTATGCCTTTATGCTGGCTCTGATTTTAGCAGGTGGTGGCTCGCTTTGGTGTAATTTTTTGGTGTAGCATTGAGCCTGTTAACTGCTCGGTTTTACCTGTGTGCTGGCTCTAAGCAGGTTTTTCCCTGTGTGCTGGCTCTGATTTGAGCAGGTTTTTCCCTAAGTCATATTACTTGGGAGTTATTGAAATACTTCTTCTTCTTCTTCTTCTTCTTCTTCTTCTTCTTCTTCTTCTATGTTCATACTGCATTACAAGATTATAATCAGCTTCCTTTTTGGTATATAGTCAGCTTTCTTTATGTTATATACTCAGCTTCCTTTTTGGCTCAAAGCAATATCATTCAAATATTTGGTGATTTGCATATATGTATACCACACATGTCTTGTAAATAATGAGGGATAACCTCCAGAATTTGGGCTTTCTGAAACTGATTTGAACCCAAGTTGCATATTTGAAAAATATGTGGATTTGTTGGAATATATATAAAGGTGGGGGGAATTGGGGGCGTGTGTTTTAAACGCTAATGCTGTTTTAAATTGGGGGCGTGTGTTTTAAATGCTAATGCCAAATCTCTTTATTAATATTAACTTAAATACTGTTAATACATTTGAAGGCTGCCAAGAACACATACTGTTATTAATTGATCTGGGATATTGGTTTGAGTGGCTAATTTCATCCAGAATTCTATAAGTGGGTTCATATAGCTGCACATTGGCAATTCTTGTTAGTTATGGTTTTACTATTATCCTGATTGTGGCAATTCCTGTTAGCTGGGAATGCTTTTGCTGCCTATGGTTAGCTGTGATCGTCTATGGTGTTGAAGGGTAATAGTGCATACAGTGCACCAAAGTGATGTTTTGAAGTAATATTGGAGTTGGATCTTTAATGGTGTTTTGAAGCAGCTTGGATGGCCTAAGGGCAACCGTTGCAATTTGGATAGTAGTGCAATCATCATTTAATTCTTTTTTAATTTTGATCATCTCATGTAGGTATGTAACTGCTATTACACATTCATTTAGCTTTGTGATTTATTTTAATTTGTTTTAATGGTCATATGCGTGTGATTTGTACAAATTTATTTTAATGGACATATATTTTGACATAAATGGACAGATTTGTGTGTTTTTTGTGAATAATTTGAGCTTTTGTGATTTATTTCCTTTTGAGAAGAAGAAATATTTCTTGCTAGATTCTAAGCACTGATGGTGTTTGTTACAGCACAGTTCTTAATTCCTGACGTAGGTTTGATGTATCAGCATGAACGTTAGGCTGCATGAGAAACTCTGTTGAATGTGGTATTGATGGAAGAATAGTTTAGCGATGTAAATTATAGAGTATGTTAGGACACATCTATGTATTTATTGAGTTTAGCTTCATTGTTAATGATAGAAATTACAGTGGCATACAAATAGGAGTATGAAAAATTTTCTATTCGTGATTGGAATAAATTAAAATGGTACAAAGGTTACTCTATTAATTTAGATTTGCTTACTTGGAAAATTTGTATGGTTGGTCTTAAGACTTCAGATATTTTTATATCTAGAGGTGTTAATGGTTGGTTTGCTTTAGCTTTCTCTGCTACATAAATATATAAGAATTGAGTGGCTTAGATGTAAAGTTTATTAGTTATGAAATGATGGTAACCTTGCACATGTGTACCTTTTCTCTGCTAGCAGAATTATGAACTATTAATTGCATGTGCTTACTAGATGTTCATATTTCCTTAGGTTATACTCTGCTGATTTCTTCTTAGATGCTTTTGGAAGACTGCCAAGCTGCTTTTACTACTTGGTGTTATCTATTTTTTCGGGAGTTTCTTTGCTGCTTCAACTCCAACAGCTTTTATTTTTCTCAGCTTATATTTTCTTCTTCAAAATTTGGGTTATATTTCTCTTTATTTAGGTATAATTACAAAGAAAACATAAGCAGAGAGCTGCTTCTCCCTCTTAAAGAAAAAAATGCATATATGTTGGAAAAAAACATGCATAGCACATTGACCCGACCGCAAGTAACGCAGTAATATAAGCTTCCAAAAGATAGCCAAAGCTTGACCCAATTTATAATAAGTGGCTAGTGTATAAATCAAAATATTATAAATTTTAGAAATTACTTTACACACTAGGGGTACTACGCAAGTATACGTATCGTTTCAAGTAATATATGGTTTTCTATTATAACCCAAGTATCGATCCCACCGGGAAAAATTATAGAAATAAATTTTCTAAATATTATATTTTAAAAATATCTTTTTATCCTTTAAATTAACTATAAATTACTATTAATTTACTAGATGCACTTAAAGAAAACAATACTAAGAGAATGATTTATGAAAACTATATAAAATAACAACATTCTTTCCTTCAATTAATCCAAGATTTTTAAGATAATTTAATTTTCGTTGGAGATTCTGATTTATGGTATTGTGCAAAATAGAAGCATTCCTATTCTTTACCCTTTGATCCAGGCGCAAAGAGCATTGGCTAACTTACAGATCAGATCGGGATGTATTGTTAGTAGTAATGGTTTAATCTAGACTCTCACTTCTAGATGTCCAAGGGTGGCTATGGTCGGCCCTACTAGTGACCCATTCCTGATCTATAAATCAAATTATAAGAATTTAGCTCGTCACTCTAAAAACTTATCAATTATACGCCCTTTAAATCTTATCTTCTTATTTATTTGCACTTCACCTTGAATAGCCCGCACATGGCCTTCGACTACCCAAGGATACATGTGACATTTACAAGTTAAGAGTTCTTCTCCTTCAAGGTTTCAAAACTCTTCAACAGGTTTTAACAATTTAAATGGCCATTTTAAAAAGTAAAGTAAGATCAGGTATTAATGTCATCACGATGTTTTTGAAAATATTTTGAATTTTAATTCTCCATCGAATCTTTATATTATCTTATCTATCTCTTCATGATTGAAGGAAGAAAGTAAACTAACTACTCGTAACACATTGAAAATAAATCGCAAAACATAATAAATAAACTTTGAATCAAATATAAAAATACTTATCTCAAATATTCCTTCTACGGATCTTCGACTCCCGACTCACAGTGTAATGAACTCCAGATGCTACAACTTGAAAGTAAACTCACTAAACTAAACAAAAGTGGCCCTAAATTTCTCTCTCTAATTCTCTAGACTCTCTCTCTCTAATGAGATTTCTCTCTCTAAGGAGACTAGAGGAGGTGGGACGAATGAGGGGCGATTTTCTCTGAAGGAGTGGATTCCTATTTATAGACTCCAAGGGTTGCCTTGAGGCACCTCTTCAAAACATCTCCAAATTCAATGAATCTTCTAGAATGTCGGTCTGGCGCCTAGGAGCCGGAATCTGGCGCCTAGGCGCCGGACACCGCGTCCAGTTTTTCGCACCTCTTCGCTTTGGCTCGCACCTATTCACGTTTAAAACCATTTTCGAGCGTCCAATTGCAATGTATCACATGTCCTATTATCAAGGAACAACTGCCAATCTTCTAGAATGTCCAATAACTGCTCACTCAGTCAAAATAACCGTCCAAAAGTCGTCAAAAACTTGACAGTTTCTGTATCGAGTCTGGCGCCTAGGCGCCAGGCCATATTTTTATTCCATGGACATATTTTTATGCCTTGATTTTTATCAGTTTCTGGCGCCTAAGCGCCAGGCCATATTTTTTTCTTCTTTTTGTATATTACTCCATTTTTGCTCCCTTTTGCTCCTTTTCCTTTTATAGACCTTTTTACATCATCTATATCCAAAAACACAAAAATACCTTGCATTAAAGCATACTATCCTTAGAAATTGATAAAAATCAAGGCATAAAAATATGTATTTTTCTTCATGGATCAAAATCCCCCAAACTTAAATGTTACTTGTCCTCAAGTAACTCTTTTTACTATATAAAATATAACTTTTGGAATAAAAGGTAAATATTTAAGATTCCTTATAATTTTTGATTTTATAAAATCTTTAGTAAATTATTAACTTAATTTCACTAACTAGGTTCAATTTTAAGAATTTAAAAAATATTCAACTACTAAATCATAGGATTTCAAACTTTTCATTAATTTTGAAAATAATAGAAGCTTATTATATTAAGATCTCATAGATTATTTACAAGAAAAAGATTTTCTTGAAAAATCATTTTTAAATGAATATTCATGTATAAAAATTAAGATATGTAACTAGTTTTCTTCCTATAAGATAATTAAAGTCAAGCCAATTTTTGACTAGGCATTTCCTCAAGCTTCTCCTCTCTTTCTTTCTCTTTTTTTTTGAGAGAGAGGATTACTATATCTGGATAGCTTGTTAATGGTTTTGAACTTCACTTTCCTTAACTTATATTTTTAAAACTTATACATTTTCACTTAATTATTATAACATAAATAAAAATTCAAAAAGATTTCCAATCTTTTCTTTTTCAAGTGATAATTTCTGATTACTTAATATTTCTAAATTCTGTCATTTCTATCATGAATAGAAAAATTCTTTAATCTTATTCTTCCTTAAGTTAAATAATTCTATTTTTAAAATCAATCAAAGTTAGTAAAACTTTAGTTAATTTCACTAAATTGTTTATAATTTCAAAAATAAAAGTGGTCTCAAATAAATTCTTCATTCCTTAAGTTATGTTAAAAAGTTTTTATTTTAATAAAATATTAGCTCTTTAAGGACAAATAAAATTTAAATTTGAATGTATTTCCCTTCCCCCAAACTTAAGTTTTGATACACTATGAAAATTTTGAAAGTATGAGAGAAAGAAAATCATAAGAATTTTTATAAGTATGTAAAAACAATCTTAAAAAGAAAAATTAACTTTCTAAACATGCTTTTATGAATAATTAAAATAAAATTGAAGCATGTATAAAAAAGTAAGCAGGCTAATTTTTGATTATACTAAATTTGAAACAAAATTAAAGCAGAGCAAAATTACTAAGTACTAAACAGTAGACTAAAATAAACATATAAATTAACTCTAAAATCAGTCTCAACACAATATACTAAAAATGTTTTAACCACAGAATCCATCCACACAAGTACATAAACTAAACAACACTCATCAAACATAAAACTAACAAACAATCCAAACAAAACAAATTAACAACAAAGTAGCACTACATAAAGATCTCTCTACTACTAATCACTAGCTTTCGCCTCATCGTCATCATCATCACCAAAGGAAAACTCAACATCCTTAGGATCAATAAATGGTGTAAAGCTAGGAAAAGTAGGGAAACTCACATCATGTTCACCCTTCAGAAATTTGACTAGGGCTTCATCATACTCTGCATCGTAACTACTCTTTCTCTGGGTATAGTCAGAAAGATGATCCAGTTTCTTGTCAATAGTATCTATCCTGTAGTGAGTCTGAAACAATTCTTGCTGCTGCTCTAAAAACGGATCATGCATGGACTCCCAGAAACTAGATGGTGGCTCAGCTGAAGTAGAGGGGTGAGAAGTAGAAGGTCTACCTGGAGTATATGCAAAAGTAGAAGGAGTGGTCGATCTCTTACCTCGAAGACGATCATAGATACTAACACTCTCCTACCCAATTGACTTGGTAGTCTTTTAACTTCTCCTTAGAAATATCAGTACTGACTTCATCATTAACACATAACGAATAAATCAAAGAAGGAAATCCCAATCCAACAGAAGTGCTGGATCTCGCAATAGAATCCACAGATTCATAAATAATACTGCCAACGTCTATAGGTTTCCTCTCCTGAATGCAGTAATTCAAGATCGCTCGATCTTTAGTTACTTCACTCAGATGATTGGAAGGTAACAATCTCGCAGAAATGAAATAGTGCCATGCTTTTGAAATACCATTCAACTTGGAAGATTTGAAATTTACCCTTTCGCCGTTTCTGATCTTCCAAGATCCAAGACTCATCGATCAAATAGGCAATAATCATATCCAAATCACCCTCAGATGGTGATAATCCAGAATAATAACACTCAATCGTCGGTGGCAGGCCATAGAATATGTTGATTCTTTATGGAGTAAATCCTACTCCGATTCCTCTAACAAAGACTTCAGAATCTTTAGCATCCAGATAATTTGCATAAAATTCTCGAACAACCGGGATAATAGCAATAACAGTAAAGTAACAAAATCGTTGCCAGTTGGCGCAATGATAGTATTTTCGATCATCTCCCCAGGATGATAAAAACTTTGTTCCGAGATGAACTTTCTCGACGACGTAAGTTCGTGGAAGAGAAAATGCGCAGCCGCAGTTGGAAATTTGCTGCTATCAAAATTTTCTCGTCCCTTCCTGCTCTTAGATTTTGGAGCTATCTAAACGTGAAAGAAAACAAGAACAAATTTATGAATCAAAGATTTAAACTCTTTTTAAGTTTATAAAACTTAAAATAAGTTTAAAAATCCAAAGAAATCACTAAAAATCAAAAACTTTTTTTTTTCAAAATTTTGGTTCTTAGCAAAAACTAGGAAAATCTATGGTGAAAATCGAAAATAAATGGTTTAAAGTGTAGATCTGACCTTGAGACAATGAAATCGAGTGGTTTCGCGCTCAAATCCTTAATGTATTGACCTCAACATGGATCCAAAGGGTGTATTTTCGTGAAAATGGGGAAGAAGATGAAGCTTAGGCGTCAAAAATGGCTTTTGGGGGTTTAAATGGTAATTTTCGGGTAGCAGGCCGAACTGGTGCTTAGGCGCCAAATTCTGGCGCCTAGGCACCAGACTCGCCTTTCACAAAAAATTATTTTTAAATTTAATTTTCCACTAAAATTCATAAATTCAACTTCCAATTACTCATATTAGAGTAGGGCTTCAGTTTCTAACTTCCAAAATATTTTCCAAAAATTTTAAAAATTAAATATTAAATCCACCAATCAAACACTAAGTTTACATCAAACTCACTAAATTCCATTCATAATCTTTAATGTTGACTCAATACATTCCAGATAAGTATTATACTTGATTCAAGTTCCTAATTCACACTCAAACACAACAATTTCTAAGCAAAAACAACACACATTGGACATGAAAGCAAATACAAAAACAATCACAATCGATTCTCTAAATCTATACAACGACTCAACAAACCATATACTAACTAACCCATTACCAGAATATTCAATCTTCACAAGGGAAATTGTGAATTCTACTTGGAAAGAACACTAACGCTCTCGGGAAATCCGTAGCCGTCTTTTCGTCAATCCACTAGTTCTTCGCATACATTTCAACTTGAGCATCTTGATAAGCCGCAAAATGATCAAATTGAAGTTTCATCTACCATTCTAGATGTTCAATCTGATGAAACATCTCATGAAGGCGATCTCCAATGCTTTTAAAATCAACTTCAAACTTATCCAAAAGACTAGAGATTTTTTCTAAACTTACAGCGATGAAGTCATTGAAGTAGGGTTGAGGATCCTTAGAAACCTTGTCTCTAACTTCTTCTCCATGATTTCTTCCTTCCATTTCTTCAAAATTCTCTCAAATCTCTCAAGAATGAAGTGCAAGGGACGTAATTCTGATTGCTTTGATGGTTAGGGAAGAGAATAGGTTGATTTATAAGGGAAAATCGTGTGAAAAACTGAAAATTTCAGTTTTTGCACGTCCCAGTAACCGTGGCGCCTAGGTGCCGAATCTGGCGCCTAGGCGCCGAATCTGGCGCCTAGGCGCTGAACCTATTGATACATAGCTGATTCTGGCGCTTAGGTGCCGAATTCTGGCGCCTAGGCGCCAGAACTATGTTCAACTCCGTTTCGCCTAATCATCAAATTTCAAAATTTCGTTCTCCAAGATAGGTATACTATACTAGTAAGAGTAATTTAGACTCAACAACTCACATCGTAAGCAATCATAATGAAGGTTAACTTGATCTCCTTTTTGCTCATATTCAAAATAGAGTGATCCAATTTTTAAATTTACATACTTTAAAATAAATTTCAGCCTAAGTCAATAAAGACTTATAAGCATCAATTTTTTCTAAAGTAATTTAAAATTAATCAAGATCGAGGCATAACCTTACATTAAAACATAAAAACACTCAAAATAAAAGAAAAATATGGGCTGCCGCCCACAAAGCGCTTGGTTTAACATCGTCAGCCCGACTTAAGTAAATATTTAATCAGGTTGACTCAATTTATAAGCCTCTTTATAAATCTTTTTAATGTCTCCCAAATAAGGCTTCAATCTTAATCCATTTACTTTAAAAATTTTTCCTGTTTTGGGATCTCTAATATCCACAGCTCCATAATGGTATACTTTCTTAACTATATAGGGTCCAATCCATTTAGTTCTTAATTTTCCAGGAAAAAGTTTTAAACGAGAATTAAATAGTAATACTTCTTGTCTAGGTTCAAAAACTTTTCCTGAAATTTTCTTGTCATGTAACATCTTCATTTTCTCTTTATAAATCCTCGCATTCTCATATGCTTCATTTCTTATTTCTTCCATCTCATTTAATTACTACAATCTCTTTTCTCCTGCTTTATTCAAATTAAAATTAAACTTCTTTATCACCCAAAAAGCTTTATGCTCAAGTTCTACAGGTAAGTGACAATGTTTACCATAAATTAACCGGTAATGTGACATTCCGATAGGTGTCTTATAAGCTGTTCTATAAGCCCATAATGTAGAATCAAGTCTATCAACCCAATCAGTTCTTTTAGGATTAACAGTTTTCGCTAGAATTCTTTTAATTTCTCTGTTTAATACTTCAGCCATTCCACTTGTTTGAGGGTGATAAGCAGTTACTATTCTATGTTTGATTCCAAATTTTTGTTGTAATGATTGAATTCTTATATTCCTAAAATGACTTCCACCATCCGTGATAAATACCTTAGGTATTCCAAATCTTGAAAATATCATTTTCTTTAAAAATTTAGAAACACTTTTGGAATCACAGTTTGGTAAAGCAACAGCTTCAATCCACTTTGAAACATAATCAACTGCTAATAAAATATAAAATTTTCCAAATGATGGAACAAATGGTCCCATAAAGTCTAAACTCCATATATAAAAAATTTCAACTTCCAATATATAGTTTAAAGACATTTCATTCTTCCTAGATATATTTCCCATTCTTTGACATCGATCACATGTTTTCACATAATGTCTCACATCATTAAATAAGGTAGGCCAATAAAATCCAGAATTTAAAATTTTAAATGCAGTTTTATCTATGTCAAAGTGTCCTCCAAAATCGGAATCATGACATTTTTGAATAATAGGAAAAGTTTCTTCATAAGGTATACATCTTCGAATCATAGAATCTTTTCCAATTTTAAATAAATGAGATTCTTCCCAGATATAAGATTTAGCATCATATTTAAATTTCTTAATAAATTTGTTATCCAAGTCATAAGGTAAAATATTGCTAACTAAATAATTAACAATATCAGCATACCAAGGTGTTTTATATTCTTGAATAGCATATAAAGATTCATCGAGAAATTTCTCATTTATATTTTCTTCCGAAACAATATCATTTTTAATTCTAGACAAATGATCAGCAATTTGGTTTTCAATTCCTTTTCTATCTACTATTTGAAAATCAAATTCTTGTAGAAGTAAAACCCATCTTATCGACCTAGTTTAGAATCCTTCTTAGATAATATATATTTAATAGCAGAATGATCAGTATGAACTATGCATTTAGTACCAAGAAGATAAGGTCTAAATTTATCAAAGACATATACTATAGCTAGAAGCTCTTTCTCAGTGGTAGTGTAATTTCCTTGTGTTTCAGTGAGAGTTTTACTAGCATAATAAACAACTTTGAAAATTTTCTCATTTTTTTGTCCTAAAACAACTCCAATTGCAAAATCACTTGCGTCACACATTAATTCAAAAGATTTCTCCCAATTAGGTGCAACAATGATAGGTGCATATATATTAATTTTTCTTTAAGAATATTAAAAGCATTAATACATTCTTTATTAAATTCAAATTTTGCATCTTTTTCTAATAAAAGACAAAGAGGTTTAGCAATTTTAGAAAAATCCTTTATGTATCTTCTATAAAATCCAGCATGACCTAAAAAACTTCTCACATCGATAACAGTAGTAGGTGGTTGCAATTCAACGAATAATTTTTACTTTTGCTCGATCAACTTCCATCCCTCTTCGTGATACTTTGTGACCAAGTACAATGCCTTCTCGTGACCATGAATTGACATTTTTCACAGTTAAGAACTAAATTTGTTTCTTCACATCTTTTCAGAACTTTGGAAATGATTTCCAAACAAGATTCAAAAGTTCCAAAGACTGAAAAATCGTCCATGAATATTTCAATTTCTTTGTCAATCAAATCACAAAATATTGACATCATACATCTTTAAAAAGTTGCAGGTGCATTACATAAACCAAAAGACATTCTTCTAAAAGCAAATTTTCCATAAGGACTTGTAAATGTTGTCTTTTCTTGGTCCTCAGGAGCAATAAGTAATTGATGATAACAAGAATATCCATCTAGGAAAAAGAAATATGAGTGTCCAGCTAGTTTATCAAGCATTTGATCCAAGAAAGGTGAAGGAAAATGACCCTTTCTAGTGGCTTTATTTAATTTCTTATAGTCAATATATATTCGCCATCCAGTAACTTATCTTGTAGGGATAAGTTCATTTTTATCATTAACAATGACAGTTACTCCTCCTTTCTTCGGAACACAATGAATAAGACTTACCCATTGACTATCCGAAATAGGATAAATAATACCATCATCTTACCATTTAATAATTTCTCTTTTAACAACCTCTTTCATGATAAGATTTAATCGTCTTTGTGATTCTATAGTTGGATTAAAATTTTCTTCCATTAAAATTCTATGCATGTAAATGGAAGGGCTTATTCCTCTTATATCAGCAATAGTCCAACCAAAAGCTTTCTTATAATTCTTTAACACACCTATTAGTTTTTCTTCTTAATATGTACTAAGTTCATAAGAAATAATAACAGGTAAAGTTAACGAATTTCCAAGAAACACATATTTTAAATGGGAATGTAACATTTTTAATTCCAGTTCAGGGGCTTTTTCAATTGATGGTAAAAGTATATCATTTTGAGTTATGTCTAAAGTTTCCCAATTATCTTTTATAAAATAAGTCTCTACTTCTTCCACAACTTCATCTTCATTAGTTAAAAATTCAATTTTTTCTTCGTAAATGACTTTACATTTTCTCGATAATGTTTTTCAATTAAATAATCAATTATATCCATTCGATAACATTTCTCTCTATCGTAGTACTTCATTGATTTAAGAACATTGAATTTGATTTCTTGATCATTAACTCTCATGGTTAGTTCTCCTTTTTTGCACATCAATCATAGCTCGTCTGGTAGCTAGAAATGGTCTCCCTAAAATAATAGGTATCTCTTTATCTTTTTCCATATCAAGTACTATGAAATCTACAGGGAAGATAAATTTATCCACTTTAACAAGTACATCCTCTATAACTCCTTTAGGATAAGTGATAGATCTATCAGCTAACTGAAGGGTTACAGTGGTGGGAGTAATATCTCCTAAACCTAATCTTCGAAAGATAGAAAATGGCATGAGATTAATACTTGCTCCTAAATCACATAAAGCTTTTCCACAAAATTTTTCTCCAATAGCACAGGGTATAGTGAAACTTCCGTGATCTTTAAGCTTTTCGGTAATTTCTTTTGAATTATTGAACCGCAATCTTCACTTAGTGCAACAGCTTTCAAAAGCTTCAAATTTTCGTTTCTTGCTTAAAATATCCTTCATAAATTTTGCATAAGTCGGCATTTGTTCCAAAGCTTCAACGAAAAGGTATATTAATAGTAAGTTTCTTAAAAATTTCAAAAAACATAGAAAATTGATGATCAAGTTTCTGTTGTTTAATTCTTTGAGGAAAAGGTGGTGGTGGTTTTTCAACTTCCACATTAACAAGTATATACGATCGATCTTGACTAGAGAGAGAGTTTCTTTAGGTTTTTCAATCTCTTCAACCTCAATCTCTTTTTCAATTTCATTCTCGCATTCTTTCTTTTAATTCCTTTCCACTTCTAAGTTGCACAGCTTTAGCTTGTTCATGTTCTTTTCCAGTTTCCTTTGGATTAATTTCAACATTACTAAGAAGTGTTCCTACATGTCTGTTATTAATTAAAGTAGCAATTTGCCCCATTTGATTTTCAATATTACGAATAACAGTATTTTGATTTTGTAATTGATAATTCATTTGTAATATTAATTCCTCTATTGATAACTTTTTTGTTTGATTATTAAATCCAGGAGGATTAACTTGATTATTCCAATTTCCAGTGGGACGAGATTGATTATTACCCCATTGTTGTTGTGAATTATTCCAGTTAAAATTAGGATGATTTTTTCACCCAGGATTATAATAATTTGAATAAGGATTATTTTTACTTGCAATAGCTTGTAAAGTTTCAATAGTTTGAGAATCTTCAATATTAGCAAAATTATTTTGCGAAATATTAATTGCAAAACTATCTAATTTCTTAGACATTGCTGCTACTTGTGAAGCTAAAATAGAAAAGTCTTCATTATCGTGAATACTTGCCATCTTCTTAGGATTAATCCTTTCGGAAGGCCATTGAAATTTGTTATTAGCCATTTCTTCAATTAAAGTGTAAGCTTCTTCAAATGATTTAGACATTAAAGAACCTCCAAGCAGCAGAAGATCAATAATTGATTTTAAAGATCCAATTAATTCATTCTAAAATGTTTGAATAATTAATCAATCAGGTAAAGCATGATGAGGACATTTTCTTAATAGTTCTTTAAATCTTTCCCAAGTTTCATATATTGTCTCCCCGTCAAATTGACTAAACGAAGTAATATCGTTTCTTAATTTAGCAGTTTTAGAAGGAGGAAAATATTTAGCAAGGAATTTTTGTGCCATTTCAGCCCATGTTTTAATAGAACCAGTCGCTAATGAGTTTAACCACATCTTTGCTTTATCTCTTAAAGAAAAAGGAAAGAGTCTAAGTCTAATAGCATCATCAGAAACATTGTTATATTTAAAGGTAGCACAAAGTTCTAAAAATCTAACAAGATGTAAATTTGGATCCTCATTTGGTGTTCCACCAAATTAATTATTTTGCACCATTTGAATAGTGGACGGTTTAAGTTCAAAAGGATTAGCATCTACAGTTGGTATTTGAATACTACTATGAAGTTCATCAACTGTAGCGTTAGCATAATCCCTTAATGGTTTATAAATATTTTGATCATTAAGTTCAATTGGATTTTGTAAAGTAGCCATTTCTTGAAATTTTTGAATTTTTTTTCCCTTTTTAATTTTTCTAATTATTCTTTCTAATTCATAATCTAAATGTATTAATCCTTCAGAACCAAATCTTCGCATAAAACAAGGAATAAAATACAAATTTTTTTTATTTTATATTTTATATATATATATATTTATATTTTTATATTTTTAGAAATATAATATATTTTTACAGAAATTTATAACTATTTTATTTCTGTCCCCAGCAATGGCGCCAAAAACTTGACCCGACCGCAAGTAACGCCGTAATATATGCTTCCAAAAGATGGCCAAAGCTTGACCCAATTTATAATAAACAGCTAGTGTATAAATCAAAATATTGTAAATTTTAGAAATTACTTTACACACTAGGGGTACTATGCAAGTATACGTATCGTTTCAAGTAATATAGAGTTTTCTATTATAACCCAAGTATCGATCCCTCGGGGAAGAATTATAGAAATAAATTTTCTAAATATTATATTTTAAGAATATCTTTTTATCCTTTAAATTAACTATAAAGTACTATTAATTTACTAGATGCAATTAAAGAAAACAATACTAAGAGAATGATTTATGAAAACTATATAAAATAACAACTTTCTTTCGTTTAATTAATCCAAGATTTTTAAGATAATTTAATATTCGTTGGAAAATCTGATTTATGGTATTATGCCAAATAAAAGAATTCCTATTCTTTACCCTTTGATCCAGGTGCAAAGAACATTAGCTAACTTACAGATCAGGTCCGGATGTATTGTTAGTAGTAATGGGTTAATCTAGACTCTCACTTCTAGATGTCCAAGGGTGGCTATGGTCGGCCCTACTAGTGACCCATTCCTGATCTATAAATCAAATTATAAGAATTTAGCCTGTCACTCTAAAAACTTATCAATTCTACGCCCTTTAAATCTTATCTTCCTATTTATTTGCACTTCACCTCGAATAGCCTCGCACATGGCCTTCGACTACCCAAGGATTCATGTGACATTTACAAGTTAAGAGTTCTTCTCCTTCAAGGTTTCAAAACTCTTCAACCGATTTTAACAATTTAAATGACCATTTTAAAAAGTAAAGTAAGATCAGGTATTAATGTCATCACAATGTTTTTGAAAATATTTTGAATTTTAATTCTCCATCGAATCTTTATATTATCTTATCTATCTCTTCATGATTGAAGGAAGAAAGTAAACTAACTACTCAAAACACATTGAAAATAAACTACAAAACATAATAAATAAACTTTGAATCAAATATAAAAATACTTATCTCAAATATTCCTTCTACAGATCTTCTGACTCCTGACTCCACAGTGTAATGAACTCCAGATGCTACAACTTGAAAGTAAACTCAATAAACTAAACAAAAGTGGCCCTAAATTTCTCTCTCTAATTCTCTAGACTCTCTCTCTCTAATGAGATTTCTCTCTCTAAGGAGACTAGAGGAGGTGGGACGAATGAGGGGCGATTTTCTCTGAAGGAGTGGACTCCTATTTATAGGCTCCAAGGGTTTCCTTGAGGCACCTCTTAAAAAGATGTCCAAATTCAATGAATCTTCTAGAATGTCGGTCTGGCACCTAGGCGCCGGAATCTGGCGCCTAGACGCCGGACACCGCGTCCAGTTCTTCGCACCTCTTCGCGTTCAAAACCGTTTTGGAGCGTCCAAATGCAATGTATCATATGTCCTATTATCAAGGAACAACTGCCAATCTTCTAGAATGTCCAATAACTGCTCACTCAGTCAAAATAACCATCCAAAAGTCATCAAAAACTTAATAGTTTCTGTATCGAGTCTGGCACTTAGGCGCCAGTTTCTGGCGCCTAAGCACCAGGCCATATTTTTTTCTTCTTTTTGTATTTTGCTCCATTTTTGCTCCCTTTTGCTCCTTTTCCTTTTCTAGACCTTTTTACATCACCTACATCTAAAAACACAAAAATACCTTTCATTAAAGCATAATATCCTTAGAAATTGATAAAAATCAAGACATAAAAATATGTATTTTTCTTCATGGATCACACATAATTCTTATGTATGTACATATCTCACTCACAAACTTCCATATATACATACACAACACTATTGTGCTATAAACCTATGTATTAAAAGGTCTATTTGTCTTTGAATACATGTATGGGAAAACTATGTTTTAACTTATCAGTTTATGCAGACAGTTTTCGTTCTTCTATATTTCTGAAATACACATGCATAGAGGTGTTAGCTATCTGTTTCAGAAGAGATTCTTCATTTTGATGTAATACCTGATTTATGAAGGTGGAGTTGTGCATAGGTATTCTGAATCTCTCTGTAAGAATCTGATTCACCATTATTTCATCAGTTGGGAATGGTTTTGCTGCCTGCTCTTTATTCATAAATTTCATATTAACATGTTCTTTTGTTTTTTGATTAGCGCCCTGTGGTCTTCTATGGTGTTGAAGGATAATAGTGCATACAGTGCACCAAAGTGATGTTTTGAAGTAATATGGAAGTTGGATATTTTATGGTATTTTGAGGCAGCTAGGATGGCCTAAGGGCAACCACTGAGAGTTGGATAATAGTGTAGTTTTTCTTTATAATAACTTGGATGGACCACGGGCAACCGCCGCTATCAAAATTTTGAACTTGCAATTACTACAATTGTGCAGTTTTAACTTCATTAGAAATGGAATTTGTAATAATTGTAACTTTAGGGTGTTTGACGTGTTGCGATTTGCAACGATAAGGTGTTAGAACTGAATGTAAATAGCAGGTTCTAGAGGTTCATGTAAACCATTTTGTATTACAGTAATAAAAAAATTTAATGCTCTTTCCCCGTGGATGTAGGTCACTTCGACCGAACCACGTAATTTATCGTGTCTCTTTTCTGGTTATTTGGTTTTTCTATATATCGGTGTAAGTTGTATATTTCTACTTTGTCATGCAATGGTGTTGTAGCAGATTGGACACCCCGTGCTTATGAGTGCTTATCTAAGGATAACTGTTGTTAACTTTGTAATGTTAACGATGGTAGCATAAATTGAATAGGCTAAATTCCATTTTATTTCCTTGCTAAATTGGATGTGTTTTTGGCTGTAAAGATTTCAATGCATTTCGCTGTTGAAGCACTTTGCAATCACCAATAGTGAAGAACTGAATGAAGATATTATTGGCAGCTTGGATGACTCAATATCTGTCTTTTCCATTTTCTACAGGAAAAATGAGTTCAAAGTTTTCTAGGAACTCCGAGCAAGTGTTTTGCCGCTGTGGACTACCTACGGTGTTACTCACATCGCACCAGCCACATAGCTACGGCCGACAATTCTACAGGTGCCCACGGTGGGCAAACGGTCCCGACAGGTGTCAGTTTTTCAGGTGGGCAGACAGTCGAACCTATTGCAGTTCCCATATTGATGGGAGCTCGACAATATCCCAGGCGCACAGTGTTGCTCAAGGTTCGACAACAACCCAATCAGAGAACGTTTCTCCAGACATGCCTCTTCTACATTTTAAAATGAATATTATCATAATTTTGGTTGTAATTTTGTTATGCTTCTTCTTGTTTAATAGATCTGTAGATAGTCACTATTGAGTGAGGATTATATGTTTTATTCCTCTAAACTGCTTTGTACTTTTTTTTAATGTTTATTGAATGAGGAGTATATTAGACTCATTGCTTATTTTTCTCTCCTTTCTCTCCTTTCTGTTTTATTCCTCGAGCACTGTTTTTGCAATTGGTTTATATATGTAAATACATAAGAAATGTGTGGTATTTGTTTGAAGGCCCCTAAAGCGAAACTTGGGTGCAAGTTTCTTTAATAAAATAAATTTTCAAATAACATTTCCAACATTTTAAATGTTAAATGTTAATTCCAACATTTTATCAGAGGTTTTTGAACATAAGGAAAAACACTTGTTATATTTTGAAACTTTTTGCATTAATATATTTTGGCCTGGTTTTAAAATATAAAATGGTTGAGTAGTGTATATGTGAATAATTTGTTATGTAATATAATATATTTTGTGCTAGAAACTATTAGCAAGTTTCAGAAAAACATTCGACCATAAATAAAATAAATAAATAAATTTTTAATATGTTTAAAAGTAAGATTTTATATTTTAAAACTTTTTTTAAATTTGAAAATAAGATTTTATATCTTAATAAAATTTGATTAATAAAGAGGAGCAAAAATTATTATTTTTTCTATAAACAGCTGCAAATAAGCTGTCCTTAAACCGCAGAAACCAAACAGCTAAACAACTTATTCATTTCAAGGGCATAATAGTCATTTATCCACAAACAGCTGCAATCAGCTGTTTTCCAAACGCTCAAACCAAACAGACATACAGCTTATCCAGATCAGCTGCTTATCAGCAGCTTATCAGAATAAGCTGCTTATCAGCATAAGCTGGATAAGCTTCAGCTGCCCCAAACGGACCCTAAATCAACATTAGGGGCTTAGCCTAATGAAAGGTTTAAGGAACTGACATCATGATAACCCCTTTAATCATGAAGCCACCCTAAATAACCTAGGCTTAACCCAAATTAAGCATGACTAGGTTAAACTTGGCTTAGGAATGAACCCAACTTAGCCAAACTCAAGTAGACTTAGATTGAACCCAACTCAATTGAAGTCAATTTTGGTCTGAGCCCAATCTGACCTGACCCACCTCAAGTCCAACAAGGTTTTGATCTAGGAGTAACCCAACTTAGACCTAACACAATATAAACTTAAGGTCTGTTTGGGGCAGCTGCAGCTTATCCAGCTTCTACTGATAAGCAGCTTATTCTGATAATCTGCTGATACGCAACTGATCTGGATAAGCTGGCTGGTTGTTTGGTTTGTGCGTTTGGAAAACAGCTGATTTGAAGCTGTATGTGGATAAATGACTATTATACCCCTGAACTGAATAAGCTGGTTAGCTGTTTGGTTTTTGTGGTTTGAAAACAGCTGATTCGCAGCTGTTTGTAGAAAAATAACAAATTAAGCTCATTTTTATTGTCAAAAGTGGAGCCGCCAACACTTGATACTCATGACAAATATTTGTATATGTTTAAAATAACATTAAATGTTATACAAAATAATTTTTAACAAAAAATTATTTCCACATATAAATATTGTTTAAAATTTAAATTCTAATTTTGTAATATGAACTCTTATTTTCAAACTTATGAGAAATTCCATTATGTAATTTGTTTATTCTCTTATCTTTAGTATATTATTTAAATAAGCAACAGTTCAAAACAAGAAATATGTTTTAAATTAACAATAATTGCTGATACGGGACTGTTCAAATTCTTTTCAGCTGACCATAACTTATATTACAGATCAAAATAGAGTTCACTTCACTTAAAATAGAGTTCAAGATACCTAAATAACATAAAAATACATAATGAAACTACAACCAGTAATAAGATTATAACATTCAATTTGAAATGCAAAAGCAACATCTCATGAGAACCGTTGTTCGGTTGGTGCACGATCGAACTTTGAGCAGCATTATGTGGATCCGAAACACTCGAACCAGAAGTGATGTTCTCCGGTTGTGATACCGTGGAACACCGTGCAACATTATTCATTGGGATAAAGTCAATTCAGTAGGGCCATCTGCCCACCGGAAAAACCTGCAGTCGTCAATTCCGTGTTTCCACCTTGGGCAACCGTAGAATTGTCGTCCGTAGCTACATTGCTAACGTGATGTAAGTAGTAAGACTGGTAGTCCACAACGGTACATCACTTGCGTGGACTTCCCCCAACACCTGGAACTCATCGTCCTGCATTTATTTAAAAGAGAGTAGATCAGTTATAAAATCATTAAAATCAAGATAATCTACTTACTGAATTGTGCGGGCAACAGTTGCCATCAAGAAAGGGTATGTTTGGCCATCCAAGTTGCTCCACAATGCACAGTTTATTGAAATGAAGCAATTTTGAGAGATGAAGCAAATCAATAATGTGTAAAATGTATTCACCCATTTCTAGCATCCTCATTCTTCAATAATTCCTTCAATTCTTCCTGAATCTATTTAGTTCACAGAAGCGGTAAAGGAAGAGTATCACAGATGAATTTGCTGGTGTAGAGAACCTTAGTGCTAAAAAAAAAAATTAACAAATATTGCTAGCTTGATAGTATTACTAACTCAGCACAGTGAAGGCATTTGAAGATCTCTATTGCCAATAAAAGAGATGAATTTATGCTTCATCCTCAACATTACCTAATATACTATACAAGTTCAACCAACCTTTGTTGTACCATGGAAATTTGAAAAAAGAGCCTAAATTTCAATATACATTACATCCTTACTTCATACACATCATTTCTGTTACATTAACCCCAAGCCATAAATACACATTGGAAGAAATCGAGTTGAATACAGTAAAAGTAAATAAACCGTAAATTGCCAAATATGTAAATGCATAAGACATGTGTGGTATATATATATATATATATATATATATATATATATATATATATATATATATATATATATATGCAAATCACCAAAAATTTGAGTGATATTGGTTTGAGCCATGCCCAAACTCGGGTTCAAATCGAGTTCGAAAGCCCAAATTCAATAGCTAACCCAAATTTGGAGGTTATCCCTCATTATTTACAAGACGTGTGGTATACGTATATGAAAATCACCAAATATTTGAGTGACATTGGTTTGAGCCATGCCCAAACTTAGGTTCAAATCAGTTTCAGAACACTCAAATTCAATAGCTAGTCCTATAATTTTGGAGGTTATCCCTCATTATTTACAAGACATATTTGGCATATATATATGCAAATCACCAAATATTTGAGTGATATTGGTTTGAACCATGCCCAAACTTGGGTTCAAATCAGTTTCAGAAAGCCCAAATTCAATAGCTAACCCAAATTCTGGAGGCCATCCCTCATTATTTACAAGACATGTGTGGTATACATATATGCAAATCACCAAATGTTTGAGTGATATTGGTTTGAGCCATGCCCAAACTTGGGTTCAAATCAGTTTCAGAAAGCCTAAATTTAATAGCTAGTCCTCTAATTCTGGAGGTTATCCCTCATTATTTACAAGACATATGTGGTATATATATATGCAAATCACCAAATATTTGAGTGATATTGGTTTGAGTCATGCCCAAACTTGGGTTCCGCCAAATTCAATAGCTAACCCAAATTCTGGAGGTTTTCCCTCATTATTTACAAGACATGTGTGGTATAAATATATGCAAATCACCAAATATTTGAGTGATATTGGTTTGAGTCATGCCAAAACTTGGGTTCAAATCAGTTTCAGAAAGCCCAAATTCAATAGCTAGTCCTCTAATTCTGAAGGTTATCCCTCATTATTTACAAGACATATGTGGTATATATATATGCAAATCACCAAATATTTGAGTGATATTGGTTTGAGCCATGCCCAAACTTCGGTTCAAATCAGTTCCAGAAAGCCCAAATTCAATAGCTAGTCCTCCAATTCTGGAGGTTATTCCTCATTATTTACAAATTCAAAAGCCCAAACTTGGGTTCAAATCAGTTTCAGATAGCCCAAATTCAATAGCTAGTCCTCTAATTCTGGAGGTTATCATCTGGGATGCAGGTTTGTATAAATGAACATATCGTCCAGATTTTTGGCTAATTATATCTATTTTGAGGCATATGATGTAAAATTTGGCATATGCATATACCACACAAACAACGGTATTTAAACTGTAAATTGGAATAAGATAGTAAATTTACACAGACATTACAATTAACCAGAAAAGGGACACATCAAATTACGTGGTTCGGTCGAATTGACCTACATCCACGGGGAAATAACATTACTTCTTTATTACTGTAATGAAAAATGATTTACATGAAGCTCTACAAATTCAAACCGAGCCACCAACTATCAGGTTTATAATGGTTTACTGTACAAGTTCAACTTCCTTGAGCATTTGCATACCATAAAATTACAATTCCCACAACTTGCATTTACAACAAAACTTTCTACATGAAGCTCCAGCTATCCTTCAACACCAACTATGCAAGTTTACTGGATACCAAAAAAAGATCCTAAAAAAAAACTGCAGCAATGAAGTAGATAACTAATAAACTTCACATGTATGCTACACAGTTGTTATATATTTACGTATCTGACAACTTCCTCTTTACATATATGCCACTCAATTATTATATATTTATGTAGCAGAAAAAGGGCTCTCCCACAATGAAGGAGAAACAACTCAACTCCTATGGAGAAGTAGCAGAGAAAGCGCAGACAACTAATATCCCTATGCATGTAAATAGCATGCAAATAGCATTAAATAGCATGTAAATAATATTACATGAAGCATTGCAAGAAAATAATTAAATAAAATATGTTACCTGATAAAATAATGTTGGGGTGCTTACATACATACCACTCTTCTAAAACACCCTCCAAAGAAGAAAAATAACCCCAGTGTAGGTAGTTTTCACCAATGTTTGAAAATAACCCCAATGTTTGATAAATTACCCTAAAGTTCCAATTAATCTTGATAGCAAACACCCCAGTGCAGGTAGTTATCACAACCAGCGGTTGCCCTACAAGAGTAGGGCCATCCAAGCTGGACAGAACCACAATGTTGGGCCACTTACAAATATACCACTCTTTAGGAAATTTATTTGCTCAAGGAAATTTATGACAATCCCAATCTTCAACCAAAAGTGACACAAATTAGTATAAAGACTACAATGATTCTATCTAATTTTGTGCAAACTATCCCCATTCTCTAATAAGAAGAAGTCATTTGTGTGGCAGATAAGTAAATGCCCCAAAAAAGGAAGCTTATAACATAAAGGAAGTTGACTATATACCAAAAAGGAAGCTGATTATGATCTTGTAATGCAGTATGAACATAAAAGAAGAAGAAGAATAAGTATTTCAATAACTCCCAGGTAATATGTCATAGGGAAAAACCTGCTCATATCAGAGCCAGCACACAGGGAAAAACCTGCTTAAATCAGAGCCAGCACACAGGGTAAAGCCGAGCAGTTAACAGGCTCAAAGACACACCAAAAAATGACACCAAACCGAGCCACTGCCTGTTCAAATCAGAGCCAACATAAAGGCAAAGTCGGGCAGTTAACATACTCAAAGTAGGGCTAACCCGAGCAACCGCCTGCTCAAAAACAGAGCCAACATAACAGAGCCAATCCCAAGCACAAAAGAAGATTGAAAAAAGATGTGAAGCCCCCCATATATTTTCCAATAATTCCACATATTTTTCACATATGCAAAGGTACAACAATGAAACAACATAAGAATGAATCATAATAGGTGCTTCTCAAATGCATCTAAAATGAATTCTGCTGAGTCTAATCCAAGCAGATAGGAAAGCTTAAAGTGAAATAATTGTGTATCACCAAATGCAGCAATACTAGAATTTAAATCCAAAAAATTGACACCTCACTATTCTGCTTCAATTGAGCTTTATGATTGGTAAGCTGATATGGTAAACAATAAATATGCAAGCAATGTGCTAGTTAGAAAAGAGCAATTGTTGAACCAAGGATCAACATAGAGTGAGCACATGCAAAGAGATTGTTCTTCAAAGGCATCTCAAAAGAACTCTGCTGAGTCTAATCCAAAGGCATCTTAAAATGTCTCTACATGATCTTAGCTTAACAAATACTATCTCCATCACTTAACACTACGACATAGAATTATAAAGTATTCAATTAAAAACATAGAACACAATACATAATGCTCGTAAGAGTAGCACTAATGGTTCATTCAGGATTGGCTGATGGCATTGGCTATTTCTTCTCTTAAAGCTGCCATCTCCGAAGCACCTTCACCATCTCGAGTGAATGCATTACGTGACTCATTTTGTTCCTGTGGGATTGTACGACCTAGGTGATACTCAAATTCTTCAGGTGAGATATCATGCGTATCTTCATCTACGGCCGCAAATTCTTCATCCAAGCAGGAGTACTGCCGTCGAATGAAGTTATGTAGTGCCATTGTTGACACTACTATTTGTACTTGTTTTGGAAATGAATAGGTCGGCATGTCCCGCAATATCAACCGTTTCTTTTTCCATACCCCAAAAGCTCGTTTGATCACGTTGTGCAAAGATGAGTGCCTCTTATTAAATAATTCTTTCTTGCCTCGTGCCACCCCGCTTGATCGCTCAAAATCTGGTATATGATATTTCATATCCAGGTAAGGCTTCAGATATCCCCTTTGTAAAGGATATCCGGCACCTACCAAGTAAAACTTACCTGTTCATTTGTTTTTATTAGAATATGGGGGACATATCTAACGAAAAGTCAACATATATAACTACCTAGAGGTGGATATGGGAAGACGTGACTACGGTTTCTAGTTGCAGACCTGAATACTCGACTGTCGTGAGCACTCCCTTCCCATCCGGCCATTTTGAAGGTAAAACACATTTTGAAATCACATACTGCCATGACATTTTGTGTAGGGAAGCCACATCGACCTATGAATGCCACCTTATCTGTGCCGGAGACACGTGCATCCACATGTGTTCCATCAATTGCACCAATACAATCCTAATGTTGGAGGTGTTAGCCTATTGCATTTGAACGTGACTTACAAAAAAAAATTGTATTGCTAAATGCATACCTTGAATAACGGCATGTACCTTTGGTCATTGGCAATCTGTGGGGGAACTGACTCGAATGTTGGATCATCGGGCTTTATTATCTTGCGCGATAAACTAACTAGTGCATTCAAATCGATAGAGAAATACCTGCTAATGGTTTCTGATGAATGCTGGAATCTCTTCATTGTGTGTCAATAGATTCATTATGAGATAGGATATACAGAGTTATTTCTAAAACTTCCCTTGGCGTGGTTCTTTTTGACCCATGCAACCCATGGTGTTGTCGGAGTTCATTAAGCAGGTCACAAAAAATAACCTTCGTCATGCGGAACATGTTGAAAAAATGAGTTGGGTGACCTTGGAATAACTCACCTACCCATTTATCACCAATCTGTTTGGATGTCATGCAAGAGTTTCTGACAACATACGTAAGATGGTAATAGTACAAGAATGTAATGATTAATGCCACTCTGAGATTGTGGATAACTTGTTCCTCATCGTGATTAACTTGTTCACCATCCATACTACAAAATGAACAAAGTAAGGCAAGATATAACTTTGCAAACAAGATGAAAGGAAACTTTAGAAAAGAACGTACGAAGCGTTAAGGAATAGAACACAGTTAAAAATAAAAAAAGTTCGTAATCAAAGAAATTGAGTTCTACACAAATAAAGAAATAAGACAATTGTTTATAACACCAGTACTTCAAGGCCACAACTAAAGTAAATATACAGGGAGACAATCAGGCATCCATGTATGTTCATAAATATGACAGTCGGTATTTCGGGTTCAACTTTATAAAAAATGCCTGATGGTTGGGTCTCGCAGCAACTTCAAATAATTAACATAGATCTCTATGTCTGCCGCAACATCAGAATATGCATCAAGGATCTTTATACATTCTTCAATTGTGGTGTCAATTGAGGAAACAGGCCTAGCTTTGCAGCTTTCCAGAAGTTTTTCAATTGTTTCTTTTACGAATGACATACCTTTTCTCTTTTTTTCTACTCTCGAGCGCTTCGACGCGCTTGTAGATTGAACATCAGTGTGGACTTGGGAGGGACCTCCCCTAGAATCACCTAACTGGACAGTTTACATTTCATCGGGGAAGCTGCCAAACCCCTGTTCACTTGGGTGAAAGCATAAGTACCAGTTGCAACAACATCTGTGAACATGTTGTCCAGCTTCTCTTCTAAATATGGATCAATGTCGCAGGATTTAAATTTTTTGGCTCCCGGCATTGCCTGTACTAGTTCAATTATCTGGTTAATGGAGTTACTTAAATGAGACAAAGTAAAGTAGGATGAAATGATCAGACATATTTACTTGTAGTTTTTTGGTCCACCAGTGTTCGAGAGCATCAATAGTCCGCTTGATAGGATCCCACCCCAGACCAGTGAATCCACTTTTTAGTTCTTTCCATATTTTCCAGTCCTTTTTTAATTGATCCCATTTATTTTTTAGTTTCATCCGATCGTAATCCTTTCCAGTAAGTTCATTGAATTTAATCATTAAGTTTTGCCAACCTTCTTTATTAAAATGAGCGCTCGGCTTATTTCCAAGCTGAACTTCCTTTACACAGAGATCACAAAATATAATCGTGGCGTTTCTAACCCACATGGCCGAAGATACGACCTCTTTAACTTTACTCATTGTGTACTGCCATATCAATGGATAAGAACAAAAAATTTATTTCATACTACATCATGTGCATAGAGTGCATATAAGCACCCTATGACATCTGAATAAAAGTTAGAAACATGTATTTCGCTTCTGCATTGATAAGGTGGCATTCATGTGAAAATTGAAAGCAAAAGAACAACATACAAATAATATAAAGTTAAGCATAAGTTTGTAGCCCAGATGAAAGAATAAAAGTATCTAAAAGACAAACGACCAATCTTTCTAGGAACTATGCCAAAGCTTAGATTCAATTATGAAAATGACAAAGCTTGCATTCAATTATAGGATCACTATTCCAATGCTTGCATTCAATTATCAAAATGACAAATCCTAATTGGGAAAACAATCATATGCATCGTAGTAGCAAATTCTTAACACATAAGAGAATTTCACAACCATAAAGACAATTGATCTGACTCCCATTACCATCATTTTGAAAAATTCTTATTGTTAACTTTTTCATATTGCTTGTGCACTGAATTGCAATGTGCATGCAAGCCATACACCAAACCATAAACTTCTTCCTTCACAACTGTTATCACAATTGTGGTTATTATGATAACTCAATCAGCCAAACTACACCATTTCTGCGTTTCATCAAGTGATTAACACAAATATTATGGTGTTACCAATAATCGATGATAGTGATATATGAAATAATTTTAAACTGGGGTAAGAAATAATGGCCTTGTAAGCTTATTTATAATGGTTCATTGGCCCTCGATTGAATATTTTTCTTATAAGAAATCTCGATGAAGTCAATAAATGCCTCATCTCCTTGTACAAGGGAATGCCTCTCATCTTTGGTTCAATCATACGTGAGCTGACACTCTTCACTAATAACAATTTTTATATAATAACTTCTTCCCTTTGCACGTGGGTCTTTTTTGCATTGAAATAAAAAACAGAGTTATGCTAAACTCAGATCTTCATCCTAACTGTATCATATCAATTTAAGAATTCATCGAATTACTTTTTTTGGTAAAAGAAAGGATTATGTTACAAGTGAATCACGAAGTAATGGTCTTGTTTGTTTATTTAAAGATGTCAAATGCCTTGCAAGTTCGTTACGCTTTCCAATTAGACAAAAAGCTCATAAAAGAGATTGAACTAGGGAAAAGAAGTCAGACTCAGAATAAAATATTAGCTCATACATTTTTGCTCATTTGCATTTGCATTCTTTGTATAAATAAATATGAAAAGAAAGAAAATAACAAAAATCTAGCAGATTTATCTTTCCTCGTCCAAACCTGAAACTACTAGAAAGAGAAGAATTTGCTGAGTCGTCAGCTCAATTACATTTTTAATTTGAATGCATACTCAATAGACAGCAGAGAACACAAATGACTGATGGCTACATACCATGAATGTTGACTAACAAGAAAATAATGCCACAGGAATAGGTGAAATACACCATTTCTCAATGCTTTATTTCCAAACCTTTCAAAACCAAGACATCTCAATGCTTTACCTCATAGAAAACCACCAAATTTCAACAGAAGGGAGTTGCAAGAGAAGCTAAAACAAAAATGAACTGTAACTGGGAGATAGAACTGTAACTGCCGAAGCAACCGGAACCACTTAACAAGCAAAGCAACTAGAAAACTAACCCTAAGGAAATAGAACTTCTCATTGCAACCGAAAGAACAGTGCCATAGAAAACAGAAAAGTGACTGAGAAACCATAACGGTCCCTGCGAACCCCCAATGTGGAGTGAAGAAGATGAGGAATGAAGAAGACAAGATACCTCTTCAGCATCGAAGCTTACAGGTGAGGATAATATGGACGGAGATACTCATGTATGGCTCCAGATGAATGGGGGCGATCAGAGAGGAGGAGAGCTAGGGTTAGTGACCGAGATCACGCAGGTGTGAGGAGCTTCACGCGGAGTCACGGGATGGGGGACAAGGGCGTAATTGATATCTCAAAACGTGATCCAATACACGGACCGTGGCTCTCAGGGCACGTCTCGTGTGTATCATAAAAAACGTAACGCCGTTTTTGGATAAGCACCAATAAGTGCTAATCAAATAGTGTGGCGGCGTTTTTTAAAACGCCGCCGCACTTATAAGCTCTCCCAAACGAAAACTTACTCTTGGTCTAAATAACTTAGACCTAACACAACATAAACCCTCCTAGGTCTAACCTAACTTAGACTTAATATAACTATACCTTATTAAGTCTAACCTAACTTACACCTAGTTTGAATTAAACCATACTAGATCTAACCTAACTTAAACCTAGTACAACTTAAACCATGTTGGGTTTAATCCAACTTAGACCTAGTTCAACATGAACCCTTCCAGGTCTAATCCGACCTAGCTTAACCTAAATCACCGGACAAACCTAACCTAACTCGGGTCCTAAATCTACATAAATCATCGAGCTAACCCGAAGATATGGGTTAACCCAAATCAACTTAAATCACTGGGCAAACCTGACCTAACTCGGGTTAACCAAAATCAACTTAAATCATTGGGTCAACCAGACCTAACTTGTGTTAAGTCTTATCAACTTAAATCACTAGGCCAACATGACCTGACTCAGGTTAACTCAAATCAACTTAAATCACCGGATCAACCCAACCTAACTCGGGTAATTCTGAATCAAATTAAATCATTTGGTTAATTTAACCTAGCTAGGGTTAACTCGAACCAATTTAAACATCCCGGTCAATCTGACTTAACTTATATCAACCTAATCCGAAACTCAATTTTGAAGTTAACTTAAGTATAACTTACACTGAGTTTAATCAAAGATCGACTTAAGTCTAAATCAACTTAGACTTAATTTGATTAAAGGGAAAGTAAAATTTAAATAAAATCAGTCTTCGTCCTAGCCTAACTTAAGTTAGATCTGACTCAATTCAAGAGGCTTGCTTCGAGTCATCTCAACTTAACTTGGGTTTGCTCAAAACTAACTCAGTTTGATTTGGATCAACTCAGTCCAACCCTTGGTTAATCCAAATCAATTAAGCTTAGCTTGACCCCAATCAAACAAAGCCAACCTGGCTCAATCATTTTAAACTTAGTTACAAGAACAAAAGAACACTTAACGTCAGTCGGGGACAATGTTGGCCAAGGCATAAATCTATTTAATAAGACAGCATAAAATTCACCATAAAAATCACTAAAAGTTTAACTTTAACTATAAAATGAAACTTGGTTTGAGAATGTTTTTTGGAGGAGGCAACTCATGATTGCTAACAAAGTATCTTCCGGTCACTTGTGGTCAATGAAATTGCAAAACCCAATGATCTCATGGGGACGGAACGATGGGATTTTGATGAGGTCATTTTAAACATCAAAAGAATAAAACACAAAATCACAAAACTTAATCGGCTAAGAAGCCTTAAGTAACCTAAAATTTTTAACTCCTAAAATCTGAAAGAGACACTAAAAATTAAATGAAACCCTAATGAACAAAGGTCACCGAAGGAAACTTTAACCCTGATCCCCGAGTCTACAAAGATCTCTTAGACGACCCAACCCATGGTTGGTGAAAAGAATCTTCCAGTCAGAGTAGGTTTGACCGTCTCTCAGATTAAGTAGATCAAGGAACCTGATAACACCGGGAAGATGCAAATACTTGGGCATCTTGATCGGGTTTCCACAAAAAATATAAACAACTAATTTACCAAATAATGTATATATTTATATATTATGTTAACTCTATTTTACAAGGCTAATAAAGACAAAATGCGGACGTTACCCTTGATTTACCTTACATGTTGTTAGGGTGTGTGAACTCTACTTCGTAGGGACGATCATTCAAACTATGAATAAGACGAAGCAGAGGATGAACCTCAACAAAACCAGTAACAACCAACACAAATGATATGATTGGGATTTGTAATCCTACCCATTTTGGCGGGTTCTCAATCTGAGGTTGTTCGTCAAAATCACAATGTAAATCCTCACCCTTAGACATCTGCATGATCATATGTCGTGCAACATAACTTCTAACCTCCTAGATAAGAAATTAGGTGTAAGACTTGAAATTTCTTTTCAAATTGACAAAATACCATATGACAGATCGGGACCTTGACAGGGTTTATCCAATCCCTTAAGCATTCCCTACCCTTTTCCTCTAGGATAGGGCTTTAATTTCCCTTACTTGAAAATGACAACATCTAAACATTCTAAGGACGAGTTGAAACCTTAATTGCGAGTTTTCTTAAGCACCCCCAATTACTTAAAGATGTAATTGACTATAAGGGCTTCCCCTTATAGGAAGAAGGGACACCCGGAACATGTACAATAACCTGAATATATGGTCTTGAGTTTGCTTTCGTTAGGTCTTCTTCGCGAGTATACCTCCAAAGTTTCTTAAGTCGATTGTTCCTCAGACATACATTTTGGAGTTACCTACGTGAATTCCACCTCTACGTGTTTCTTTTTCTTTGTCTCCATTATTGTATGCCTTTGCCTTTCGATCTATTCTCTCCTTAGATCATCCACATGATAAGAGAGAGAGTTCTTCAGAGAGAAAGGGCTATGTGATGGTAGATAAACTGTTGATTCTACATAATAATGACATGAAGATGACACGCGACCGACAACAACCAGATAGAATGTGGAGTTTGTGGTGGGAAGCCCGACCATGATATTTTTTCAAAAATATTAAGAAGATATCTGGGCATTCTTGATGCATATGATTAAGGTGTGAGCTGAGCCTTTCATATCACTTCTTATCTTCTTTTTTTTTCATACTAATGAGATATTTGGCTTCATAATCTCTTAAGATCAAATTCTAAGTCTCAATTTTGGTTTTCTTTTCACTATAAGGAGTAGGTGACCTTCTCTAATGCTACTTATCGTTAGATCTTAGGTAGCCATAATATCCATATTATTTGCCATCTTGTAACACTATTAGACCAAATGATCTTCTCCTTATAAGAAAGGGGAATGTAAGTCTCATCTATTAACTTATTATAAGTTATTCACTCTTAAATGTAGTAGCACCTCAGAATAGGAAAATCAAGGTTGCTAACAAGTATCCTTAATCGACCACATAACAACTTAGACTATAATTACTAATAACCTAATAATGAAACCTTGCAATCATGCTAGTCCTGTCATCCTACTTTTTAAGTCAGACATAATTTTGATCCTTTCATTTCTTTTATAACCTTTTTAATGATAAAATTTTCATTATATTGGCACTCTAGTACTACACTCTCAACCATTCTAATGATTTAAATCTATTCAATGTTTTAAAATATACCTCAAACTTCTTCGTAAACGTTCTTATGGAAGAATATATCTTATAATTTTTATGAGCTAACTTATGAAATAAAATGTGTTGACTAGAATTTGGGGTTTGTTAATCACATGTTTATTTCTATGAATAATTTAAAAAAGGAAAACTAGCTCATTGACTATATGAAATTACAAAATAATATTCTATATTATTTTATTAATTTAATTCACAGAAAATATTATGAAAAAAGAACTTGCTAAACCAAGTCAAGAAAAATATAAAAAAGGGTGTTTGGCCTTCACATTTTAAGTGTTTTCAAAATTTTAATTATCACTTAGTCAAAAAAGCATCTAAAAAGCTCGGGCCTACTTGATCTCAAGTGTGAAACATAAGTTTACTGTGATATATTTTCAGAATATCAAATCTACCTATTTGGATTAACCTACAAGATGCAGAGGTTTTAGGTAGCACACAATTCTTATATTTACATTTCTCAGATCACAATTTTCATATTTACACGGATAACATTTTAATACTTTAAACAAGCAAGGAAAAGCTATCTTTTCAGAGGTGATAGTAATTCTATTATAGATGTGATATGTGTGTAAATTTGAAATTATGTATGCAAATGCTCAAAGCAAAGTTCTATAACCGCTACATATTTCTTTTTAAAATTACTATCGGTTTGATTTGATCCCTGCAATGAAGGTCGACAGGCTGCTCGAGGCAGCCTCAGAATGATTTGTTCGATGACATATCTAAACAAAAATCAGAATATGGAGAAAAACGCATCATTAGATCTATGGTTTAAGCAGCACGGTTTCAAGCTACATCCAATTGTCAATATTTTATTGATTTCATCCTTCTAAGAAACGGCGCAGTGCTATCCTTTTTGACATGCTAGAGTCTTGAATGTGGTCGCTTTTAATCATTTAAGCTAGGGGATAATGATTGCCAATCTACAGCAATCAAAGTTCTTGTATCAGTGCTACTAATCTAAGAATGAATGGCTTAAATCTTTCTAAATCATTGCAGTAAAGGACAATATCTATTGGCTATAATTTATTGACATAACTACAGGATTGATAAAAAAACTTAAAATAATTTTCTAAGAATATAATACATGTGAAAGAAGATTTACATATAATCTATCATATTAGCATTGAAGGGCACGACTTTTAATAGAAGGAAATTTACGTGCAGGCAATGCAATTCTTATGTAATTACGTATCTAACACCAACAATTTGACACATACACTTACCACACCTAGGGGATATGAATATAAGCAGGAAAATGTGTATTTAATTTTTAAAAAGATAGTGATACTATGTTTTATGTAATGTTAAAGATTTTAGAGGTATGTATGTAAATAATAAAATTTGGGTGTTAGATATGCAAATGAAGCAAAACTGCGTGGTGTTTATGTATATGTCACTTTCATTTAATGTATAGATGAATATTTCATAAGAGCAGCCTATTTTCATCTCATTTATGGGCTTTATGTTGACTCTAATTTCAATTTTCATTTTCCTTTATAACATGTTTAACATGCAATAGTTTTATGATCAATGGACCTCTCAATCTGCTTTATAGTTTTTGTGCATTGATAAATGAACATGTTTTCTACTAGGAAGAAAATTAGGGGGTGGCATATGTATAAAATTGAAGTCTTGGTGTTAGATATGCAAATATGTTGCAATTGAATTGTATGTATAAGTACTTGTTGCATTCCATCTTATTCACCCTATTTATATCATAATTATTTTAGCTTTCTTTAAGCTATTTTATAATTGACTGGGTCTGGCTCTCATAAATTTCATTTCTTCCAATGAGTAATGTAGATATGTGTGGTTCTTCTATAGAAATTTTAAATAGTGAACTCCAAAAATTCACGTCCAACACTTGTAAGTTTACGATTTTATGTCAAATTGTTCGAAGATAGATTAAATTTGAGATAAGACTACTGAAATATTTAACTCATTTTGTGAGAATACCAAGTTCTAATTCCAAGATTATTATAGGTGCAAACCCTTATGTAAATTACATTTCTCTATCTTAAAAGGTAATTTCAACTAAGACTAGCTTATATACAAAAATTGATCAACTTATAGTATTAGTACTTTTAGTTTCAAATTAAGAAAATTTATTGTAAAACTTAAAGGTTAATAGTTGTGGAATGATAATGAATGCGATTAAGATCACATAATTCTATTATTCAGGGCTATCATGGTTCATAGTATTCTTATAAAGAATAGGCAGTCGATCCATCGTGACTAAAAGGTTCGTATAAGAAACCGTGAGGAAAATCATGTGGGGATTTATTCGGCCTAGGTTGAATGTATACTTAAGAGATTAGTATTTTATTGTCATTTGGTAAGAGCTTTGTGCCCAGTCAAGTGCACCAAATGGTCCTAAAGCCATTATAGAACTTCATACTTTAGGTAAAAGCATATCTTAATGATATCATTTTGTATCAAGGAACGTAGTTAAAGGACCTTGTTGTAACCATAATTTAGTGATTTCTTGTTATGGAAAATCTAATTAGTTATAAAATACATGCCACATCTTTTTTGACATACAACTTTTAATATTTATCATGATTATACAATTAATATGATATTGGATGAAATGACGTTATCATAAACTAAATACCCTTGGCAAGTTGTTGCAAACGATGAATGATATGTTTCTATAAACTTAGCATAATCATATTTTACTTACAATTATTTTTAATTTTGTTTCAAGACATGAGCACAAAACATTTGGCTTTACAATATGGGCCATTTTGATTATAGGGTCCTCAAGAATTTAGCTTTTTATTTTTTTTACATAACTATCAATTGAAAATTTGAATGATTTAATTTTGTTTTCCTTACTTTGTTAGCTCAAATTATTTAATTGCAGAGATTCCAGTACATTATCTATATATTGTTTGAGATTGTTCATATATTTGTGACCCCTGGTAAATCCTTCAACGCTCAGGTGGATTATGTAAGTGCATGGTTCAAGTAGTATCAGATTTTTTTGAATCACGATTGTCAATCCCATAGAGAACTAGGTTATCAAATTTAGAAAAAGGTTCTAGCCTACCTAATTAGTCCCTAGTTTAGAAATTAAAAAAAAATTAAATTGTGTTAACAGCTCCTACAGTAAAGCAAATAATTATATATTTTACTCCTACAGAAATTCTAAGTATCCTGCTTAAATTGGTGACAATCAGGTGAGAAAGCTATATTTCTTTGTAGTGATAGTAGTGGAGTGTAAAAAATGAGAAAATATAAATTGAAATGTGGTTATTGACAAATAAGAGAAATTCTCATGTTTACCCTCTCCCAAGTGCATAAAAATTTTGGTTAAAGTTGCCTTAATTCCTTAAGCTCCACCTTGAACCCATCAACGATTATTCCCCTAACATTTACATCTCCCTATAGTGTACTTTTACTTCATACCTTATAGTTTAACTTGATCTTCCTAGTCGTTCTTGTCATAGCTCTCACGAGCTATTATGAGTTCACAACGAATTTTAACAAAACATTTAGCGATATTGATAAGTAAATGAAATGCATAAGAACAATTCATCATTGAATGATTAAAGACAATTTAAAACCATTTTGACATTCCTACTTATCACATACATCACCAAAAAGAATAGTTAGAGGAAATTACATAGAAAAAATAGAGAAAACACCACAAAACTTTATTGAAGTCAAGAGAATCAACATATCAAAGTGTTTATAAAAAATACAATCATGTAAACACACTAATAATTATCTCTCTCCCTCAATACAACCTTGAGAATGCTCTACCAATGGTCTTGCTGCTTTCCTGTAGACTCTCCTGACTTGAACACTCAAATCCTCACCAATTCCCTACTCTAGAATTGCTCTTTCTACCATAAAGCAAGCCTTCTACTCTAAGGATAACACTTCTAAGATCAGTTGCACGTCCAATTCCTTCCACCTCTCAAAAGTCTTGAAGTCTTCTTTAAATTGCCTCCAAAATACTTTGTTCATATTGCCTCTGGTACGTCCACACAATGCTTCAAACTGGTGGGTCAAACAACTGTAACTGCCCAGAGAGTTTCTCGGAAACCAGTTTTCAGCCTAGGCACCTAGGCACTCAACTAGTCTAGCGCCAAGGCCCTAGTATTCACATCTAGGTCCTTGGTGCCATGTGGCCGGCCCTTAGGCTTCAACTACTCTATTTTCATGAGTTGAGGATGGTGTCTGATGTGACTTTTTTATATGCAAGAATTTATAAACCCAGATTTATATATTTATACTGATTTTGTAAAGTCACAATTACAAACGCAAGTATACGAATTGATCCAGTAATACAGGGCTCTAGTGGAGTCCCGTTTAACGATCACACAGGGAAGTGAGATAAGAGATTCTTAGTCAAATTCTAGTCTACTACTATTAGACTTTAGTTTGGAGAGTCGATATAAGTAATTTTTTATCTAGCAACTACTCATAAATGCATATGATTATATGTAAGGATAATAACTATTCCTAAATGCAAATATTACTTCGAAAGATAACCTTTCTGGATGAGTTGGTTTGGTGAATTTTGACATAATAAAATCTACTATTTTTATGTAGTGAATTGGATAATATAAACGAATGAGGTGCATTAAAAATTGTATGTGTCAAATAGAAGCAATCCTATTTTTTACCCCCTTCCGAGTGCATAAAGAACATTGGCTAATCTTAGGTTTAGTCCTCAAATCCGTGGTTAGGCTGGGAGGTACTGTCTCTCACTCTAGAGCTCTCACTTCTCTTCGCTGAAAGCTAACTCTCGTTTTTGTTTCCAAACACTAGGACCAAATTGGAGAATTTAGTCTGTCACCCTAAAAACTCCAATTCTACGCCCATCAAAGTATATTTCACTATTTATTTGCATTCAACCCCTATGAACTTCACCATCAATGGAATTCGAATGTGGTTCCACTTTGTTGAGAATTACACCGCCCTCTCGGATCTTAATGCAATTACAATGAATTTTAACACTACAACGAGCTCTTATTGTAATGTAAATGAAGCACAAGTAAAAACCATCACATTTATAATTAAACTTCTTTTAGCAAGCATCCCAATATCCTAAACAGGAATCCTACTCATTTCAAAAGAAAAGTAGAAGGAAAATAATGACAATCTTCTCATGCCACTATTTCCAAATAAGAAGAAAGAGTAAGAGAAAGACATCACAAAGAACGAAGAAAACACAACAAAAAATCTCATTTCAAAGTAAATCCACAAAATAATTGTTTACAAAATTATAAGATAATGAATAATACAATACTTTGCTTTTTCCCTTGAAAGAAAGAAGAAGATCACTCCCATAAAGTCTCCCGCCGATCCATGCAATGCTAGAACAGGCCCTTAAAAATTCTCTCAAAATCTCCTCACCAATCTCTCCAAAAGGTAGAAATCTACATTTATACTCCTATTTTAAGATCTCTCAACATTCTCCAAATTTTTCCTAACATTCCTCTTATCTTTTCTAACCTAAAATCGTTCTTTTAAAGTGTAGGGATGAAGTTTGAAGAGTTGCCACAAGAGACATTTCAAAAAGCGTCCAAATACATTGAATCTCGGCCCCCAACCATCTAAAATCGCATCTAAACTATTTGGGCGTGGTCCGACACTGTTCGGGCGCCGTTCGGTGTTATTCCTAATGACTTTTTTGTGCTCTCGGGACATTGACGCCGTCCGCGCTGGATAGGGCGCCGTTCGGCGCCCTACTCTGCGCAGCACGATCATTTTGCTTCGTTTCGCTCCGTTTCAGCTCCGATTCGCCCCATTTCAGTTGCGTTGCGTTCCTAACAGATAGCCCTATAAAATAAACATAAAAATAATTTTTTTTAAAAGTGTAATCTCATTCAAAAATATTTAAGAAATGTAAAAGATATTAAGTAAAGAAAGACTAATCAAAATGTGTTAGGCCAAAATTTGCGTTTTTGCTCGTTTTTGCTCCAACTTGCACCATTTTTGTTTCTTTTTTCTCCAAAAATCATTTCTTATACGAAAAAATAGAAAACATATAAATACCTTCCTTTATAGTGCAATATCATCAAAAATAGGTACGAAATTGACCTTAAAAAGCTATCAAATTTTCAAAGGATCAAGATCCCCTAAACTTAACTATTACTTATCCTCAAGTAATTTAGTTAATAAATAAAATAATGATCCACTGCAATGAACTTTCTTTCTTAAATATCATGGTTTTGACTTAGATAAATACAGTAGTAAAATTTTTAGAAAGATCTTTGAATAATTCAAGTAAATTCTGCAGGTATAAGACTATTTAGTCATCAAGTCTAAGAGTTCTAGCCTTCTATTCATTTCAAAAATGACTGTAGATTGTCCTATTACGGCACTTAAAAGGATTACATGAAAAGAAGTTTATGAGAACACTACTAGTAAAGATGTTAATTCATAAATATAAGTTCAGGAAAGTAATTAAGTTCTCCCCTTTAAGTAGATCCAAGTGAAGCCAATTTTTGATTAGGCATCTCCTCAAGCTTCTCCTCACTTTTTCTTTTTTTTTTCCTTCTTTTTCTTCTTTTCTCTTTTTTTCTTTTTTTTTCGAGATCATTTTAATCCCCTTTTTTACTTTTTTTATGTGAGGATTACTATATCTGGATAGCCTTTATTAATTTTGAACTTCACCATTCTCACCCCAAAATTTGAAACTTACCACGATCCTTTACCTTATAGGCATTTCTTTAGCTTATTATTGATTCATCATATAGTTCTAATCCTTTCCTTTCACATAAAGTTTTAAGATTCTTAATATTTC
This sequence comes from Papilionanthe hookeriana x Papilionanthe teres, assembly GCA_022702705.1. Lineage (NCBI taxonomy): Eukaryota > Viridiplantae > Streptophyta > Magnoliopsida > Asparagales > Orchidaceae > Papilionanthe > Papilionanthe hookeriana x Papilionanthe teres. Next base: position 26,732,926 of record CM040433.1, on the reverse strand, counting down.
AAACATACAGTTTTTCTTACTTTAAATAGTTGACTATAGTCCTATTCTCTTATACCAAATATCTTAGCCTACAAAATTACTTTTCATTACCAAAAACTTTCATCCAAGTCTAATGAAGTACTCAAATAAAATCAAAATACAATTATCTAAAATTGAGCTCTATCATAGGAAATCATGTAAATGAGAACAACTAATAGTTAATTATTTCTCTCCCCCAAAATTAAAATTTAAAATATTTTGCAATTAATTCCATAAAATAACACTGTCATTGTTTGTCCCAAGCCCGGATGTGAAGAGTGGAGGGTTGTGTTAGGTAGTCGACAGCCAGCGTAAAACTTGTCAAAAAAACATGATATGAATCCTTTTGATCATTATGTAAGTGCTAGGGCGTCCCCTGGAAGCGACGCGTTGTATGGCCTGAATATAGTGGAAAGTATGCAAGGGCCGCTACACCGGCGCCCGGGTGTAGTGTCAACATAGGTGGGTGAGTTATTTTGATAAACTTTTTAATGATGATGCTGAAAGTACGATCGAACTTAGTGATCTTAATATCGTTAATAATAAAAAAACTTTTCATTTTTACCGTCGCATTAGTAAAAAAAAGTTGATGAGGCTTTAAAGAAAACCAAGGGGGGAAAGTCTGTAGGACCTGATGATATCCCAATTGAAGTGTGGAAATGTTTAGGTTATTTGGGGGTTTCCTGGCTTACTAAACTTTTTAATATTATTTTAAAAACTAAAAGGATGCCTGTGGAGTGGAGAAAGAGCATTTTGGTCCCCATTTTTAAGAATAAAGGAGATGCACAAGAGTGTGCAAATTATAGAGGAATTAAATTGATGTGTCATACTTTAAAATTATGGGAGAGGGTAATTGAACATAGATTTAAACGTATTACAAAGATTTCTCATAATCAATTTGGATTTATGTCGGGCAGGTCTACCATGGAAGCTATACATTTATTGAGAGGTTTGATGGAGAAATACAGAGATAATAAGGAGGATCTACATTTGATTTTTATTGATTTAGAAAAATCTTACGATAAGGTTCCTAGAGATGTTCTTTGGAGAGTCCTTGAGAAGAAAGGTGTTGATATGACTTATATTCAAGTCATTAAAGATATGTATGCTAGAGTCGTTACATGTGTTCGAACCGAAGGAGGATTGACCAAGTATTTTACTATTTCTGTTGGTTTACATCAAGGATAGGCTTTAAGTCCATATCTTTTTGCTTTATTTATTGATTGTCTTACTGGGCATTTTCAAGAGGATGTACCTTGGTGTATGCTTTTTACTGATGATATCCTCCTTGTGGATAAGACAAGAGAAAAAGTCCAGGAAAAACTTGAATTATGGAGGTCTGCATTGGAGTCTAAAGGTCTTCATTTGAGTAGAACTAAAACTGAATACATTGAATGTAATTTTAGTAATAGTAGGTCTAGTGATGAAGTGTAACTTTGGGTGATTAAATTATTAAAAGGTGTGAACTATTTAGATATCTCGGGTCCATTGTTCAAAGCGATGGTGATATAGATGGGGATGTTAATAGTAGAATTCAGGTTGGTTGGTTGAAGTGGAGAAATGTGTCCAGGCTACTCTGTGATAGAAAAGTACCGCTTAGACTGAAAGGAAAATTTTATAAGATGGTGGTGAGACCTTCAATGCTCTATGGTGCTGAATGTTGGCCTTTAAAAGAGAAGCATAATGTTAAGTTAAGTGTTGCCGAGATGAGAATGATTAGGTGGATGAGTGGCTTTACACTTGGAGACAAAATGCGAAATGAATATATCCGTAATAGGGTTGGAGTTGCACCGATGACGGATAAAATTAGAGAGAGTCGCCTTAGATGGTTTGGTCACATTAAACGTCAACCACTCGATGATCCAATTAGGAGAGTAGATGTTTTAAATACAACTTATGTTAAGAAAGGCAGAGAGCGTGACCTAGGAAAACTTGGGCTTATTGCATAAAAAATGATCTTAATTTATTAGAATTAAACGAAAATTTGACACTAAATAGGATGCAATGGAGAAAAAGGATTCATGTAGCCGACCCCACTTAGTGGGATTAAGGCTTTGTTGTTGTTGTTGTTGTTGTTGTTGTTGTTGTAATTCCATAAAATGCAGCAGGAAGAAAAAGTAAAGGTTAAATCTACTTACTATTACAACATTCTATCAAATTCATATACTTGCATAATCATGATAGAATGACTGCAGGAGAAAGTAAATCTAGCCTAAAACATGCTTGCAATAATGTTACACTTAAAGGAAGTATTCTCACTTTAAAATTTAATTTTTCTTCCTACCCCCAAACTTAATTTTTAACATATATAGCATTTAGTACAAAAAATATAAGCAGGAAGAAAAACAGTTTAGAAATTCTATCTATCATAAATGTGAACATCTTCAGTTATTCATCGCGACAGAAAAATATGCAGCAGAAAGTAAATCTAAACTAATCATGCTAGAATGAAACTCACTAAATAAAAGTTTAACTAGCACAACAGGTATCAACATGTGAATATAAAAATGTTCTTCAAGTCATATATAAAATTGTAACACACACACACACAAACACACATATGATAAATGAGGTCAATTATCCCTTACCTCATCACATCTTACTACTTACCTCCAATTTCTAACAGAATCACTACACTAATAAATCAGATACTTTTTGAATGAATTTATAGATTATAATCTCAAAGATAAGATTATCCCTGATATATTGGCTTCCGGACACCAATTTCAGGCATCATCTAATCCCCTTAATTAAGCACCTTTAACAGTTATAAATCATAGTGTAAGATCATCTACAAGTGATTCATTAAATAGTTTCACGACTTCTACCAAATGAAATCAAAGTTAGAGAAAGGAAGTAACAAAATTAAGATGGATCTATCACTACTCAAATTCATGATATCTCTTGTAAAACTCAAGTCTAAGTAAGACCTGAGCCACAGTGGACTCGTCAATCCAACTACTACAATAGAACATACAAATCTAACCATAATAAGAAGTTAAGGAATCACCTCCCTCATGACACACAAAGATCAAATCAAACTACTAACAATCCAAACATTCTCAAACAACAATCAAACTTACCAATCCATAATGACACATAAAGATCAACTCAATCCACTAACAATCCAAACATTCACTGATCATTAATCAAGCTGATCAATCCACACTAAAGCAATCACACTAAAACACAAACAATCATGACTCTCAAGCATACTAAATCAAAGCACATTGATAACTATGGGTTGCCTCCCATAAAGCGCTCAGTTTTAACATTGCGGGCCTGACAAATGATTCCTCCTGGATTAAATTCCAATTAAGTAATCATCAATCAATCGCCTAATCTTTTTCAGATCCAAGGATTCCTACAAAATCCTCAAATTTTAATTTTTCATTCAGCTCTTCCTTTTTAGATTGATTTATATCATTTTTCCTCATATTTTTTTCTAGATCCAATATTCTTGTTTCTGAATTTGCATAGTAATATCATCCTTGAAATTTATAAGAAATGAATCTTTATATGATAATTCAAGATCTCTCAAATTTTGGATCAGATTCTCTCTACATAGTTAAGATTCTAGATCAAAATCTTTTATGTCATTATTCTCTTTTAAGTTATCTTTCAATTCTTCCCCTTGATAATTATTAAATGATGGATGTGGTCTTTCTATATCTATCTTAGTTGAAGATTTATGTTTTTCTAATTTCTTAGAAATTTCTTCTAATGGTCTTTCAATATCATTATCCTCTTTTCTCAACTCAAAGCACTTCTGAAATATATCCTCAAATTCTCTTCCAAGTTTTAGTTCGATATATTTATCTTGTTCATCATTCAATTCAGGTTTTTCTTGTGATTGAGTCAAATCTAAAGGTATAAAGACTGGTGGTGTAGTTGAATTCCCTAAATAAGTAGGCTTTAAAATTGTATGGGGTACATTCATCTTAAGTTCATGAGATTTTTCAACAAATTGAATTAAAAGTTCACTATTTTTGATAGCTTCCATCATTTCACACCTCTCCTAAACATACATACGGTCATCTTTAAACAACATTTTCAACTCATCATGAATGTCCATTTCGATCTCATATGTTAACTTACTCTCAAAAATTTCTTGGAAATGGTCTTTACTTACATAATCATTTTCATCCATCCAAAAACTATCATCATCCTTTCTCTCAGCTGAATCATTATTGTTCTCTTTAGGTTTGTTTCAGTGTTGCTAGGAAGTGTTTCCTGGGGCCTATTGGTAAGTGAATTAGCAATTTGTCCCAGTTGATTCTCTATGTTTCTAATCACAGCATTTTGACTTTACAATTGGTTTCCCATTTGCTATACCACTTCTTCTATAGATCTATTCTTATCCTCAAATTGTTCATCATTGTTAGAGTTCAGTGGATATGAAGGTCTATAGCTTTAGTTACCCAGACTATTCCAACTTCCATTAGGATTTGCATGACTATTTCCCCATTGTTGGTTTCCACTCTCAATAGTGTGATTCCAGTTAAAATTAGGATGGTTTTTCCAACCTGGGTTGTACAAGTTAGAATACGGATTTTCTATGGTATTTAAAGTCTCATATAATAAGTTGGAATCAATCATATGCCCTAATGAACTTTCCTCACTTACAGGAGTCAATGGAGGCTGGTTCATTCCAAGTTGGTCCAACTTCCTTGATATTGTAGCAACCTGAGATGCAAAAATTACAATCGCATCTATATCATGAACACTGGCTACTTTTTTAGAATTTACCCTTGCAGAGGGCCATTGAAATTCATTTGTAACCATTTCTTCAATTAATGCATATGCTTCATCAAATGATTTTGACATTAATGAACCACGAGCAGCAGCATCAATAATGGAATTACGAGATCTTACTAACCCATTTTAAAAAGTTTGAATGATTAACCAATCTGGCAGAGCATGATGTGGAAACTTTATTAGGAGTTCCTTAAATCTATCCTAGGCTTCATATATTGATTCCCCTTCATGCTGACAAAATGAGATGATATCGTTTCTAAGTTTAGTAGTCCTTGAAGGTGGAAAATACTCAGCTAAGAATTTCAGAGTTAACTCCTCACAATTTTTAATACAACCAGGTGCTAATGAGTATAATCATATTTTAGCCTTATCCCTTAGTGAGAAAAGAAAAAAGCCTTAGCCTAACAGCATCGTCTAACATGCCGTTATAACAAAATGTAACATAAAGTTCTAGAAAATTAGATAAGTGTAAATAAAGATCTTCCAAAGGAGTTCCCCCAAACTAGTTGTTCTGCACTAGTTGGATAATCGCTGGATTTAGTTCAAACGAGTTAGCTTCCACGACAGGTATTGTATACTTGAGTGAATTACATCTATCGCAGGATTTACATAATCCCTCAATGATTTATGATAATTTTCCAAGATATTATTTTGAATGTTTTCCATTTCCATTTCTAGTTTTTTAAGCCCTTTCTGTTTTTTGATTTTCTCCCATTTTTCTAACTCGGGACCATAAGGCACAAGTCCTACAGATCCTTTATTTTTCATACATAACATAACAAACAATACATTAACAATAAAACAAATAAAATAAAAAATATATTCAACACAACAAAATATTTTCACAAACACCTTATTTTTCACACAAATAGTCTTTTCACAACACTTTTTCCATACGAAAAACACTTTTCATACAAAAACAATTTTACAACACTAAAGTTTTCTAATTCTAAGCCTAATTACTTCAACTAAAATTCTCCCAAAATTCTTACCGAAGCTTCCCGACAATGGTGCCAAAAACTTAATGCTGCTTTTTTATATGTCAGAATTTATGAACCCTGATTTATATATTTATAAGGATTTCGTAAAGTCATAATTTCAAATGCAAGTATACGTATCGCTCAAGTAATACAGGACTCTAGTGGAGTCCCGTATATCGATCCTACAGGGAAGAGAGATAAGAGGTTCTTAGTCTAATTCTAGTCTATACTATTAGACTTTAGTTTGGAGGGTCGATATAAGTGATTTTTTTTCTAGCAAGTACTCCTAAATGTAGCCGATTATATGTAAGGATAATAACTATTCCAAAATGCAAATATTAGTTCTAAAGATAACCTTTCTGGATGAGTTGGTTTGGTGAATTTTAAGATAATAAAATCTACTATTCTTATGTAGTGAATTGGATAATATAAAGGAATGAGATGCATTAAATATTGTATGTGCCAAATAGGAGCAATCATTTTCTTTACCCTCTTCCAAGTGCATAAAGAACATTGGCTAATCTTAGGTTTTGTCCCCAAATCTGTGGTTAGCTTGGGATGATACTGGCTCTCACTCTAGAGCTCCCACTTCTTTTAGCCTAAAGGCTAACTCTCGCTTTAGTTTCCTAACACTAGGACCAAATCGGAGATTTTACTCTGTCACCCTAAAAACTCTAATTCTACGCCCATCAAAGTATATTTCTCTATTTATTTGCATTCAATCCCATGAACTTCACCATCCATGGAATTTGAATGCAGTTCCACTTTGTTGAGAATTACACCGCCCTCTCGGATCTTAATGCAATTACAATGAATTTTAACATTACAACGAGCTCTTATTGTAATGTAAATGAAGCGCAAGTAGAAACCATCACATTTATAATTAAACTTCTTTTATCAAGCATCCTAATATCTTAAACATGAATCCTACTTATTGCAAAAGGAAGTAGAAGGAAAATAATGACATAACCTTCTCATGCCACTATTTCCAAATATGAAGAAAGAGTAAGAGAAAGACATCATATCGTACGAAAAAAACACAACAGAAAATCTCATTTCAAAGCAAATCCGTAAAATAAGTGTTTACAAAATCATAAGATAATGAAGAACACAATACTTAGCTTTTTCCCTTGAAGTTGGGTCAATTAGTGTTTACACTATTTCCCTTGAAGTTTGGTTTATGGGGCAATGGCCAATTGGTGCCAAAAGTTGGGTCAAGCCTAGCTATCCCACACCAATTGGCCATTGCCACTGCTCTGCCCTCCCCATAAGCAACCTAAAGCAACCACATTGGTACCCCAAGCTCCACCAGGCAGTCATGTCTATAAGACCACCACTTCATGGAAAAAGGGGAAGTGCTTAAAATTTCCTAAGGATACTATGCCAAATTGCTCCTAGAGCTTCTCTGAGACCTCATGAGTGTAAGTTCACCATCCTCAGCCACCCATCCCCACTGCCCTGAGCTAATTTCCCCCACTGAAATTTTAGCTGAAACTAGAACGGCTGTAATTGCATCTCCCCACTGCTTAAAACTCAAAACCAATTTGCTCTACACCATCACAAGAGTGAAAGAAGTTTCCACATAAAAACCCCATCACAGAGAGCCTTTAAACCATACTTTGATCAATACCTGAAGTTGTCCTTGGTCGAATTCAGGTACAGACAATTCACCAGGGCTAAAGACTTCATCTGGTGGTTTGCTGGGACCAATCAAAGCTGCCATAACTCTCTGATTGAAGTTTCACTTCGCAGAGCAAGGTATTGAACTTCACCTTCTTCCCGAGCCATTTTTTATCTTCCATGCATGTTGGGTTGATATCAGGCTAAGTTAGCAGTATAGATAGGTTTGTCTAGGACAGATGAAGCTCTAGGAACAAACCCCGTGCGATTTGGTTAAATTTAGCTCGAGTTCTTAAACTTAGAAGGTGAATGGCTCATGGGACGAACTAGTTGGGGATGAATACCAGGCACCGTTGGATCGCGTGTGTATCAAATGGAGGGCTGGGATTGCACCGGACAGGAGATCTAAACTTAAAGCATGGCCATGTGGCAGCTGAGTCAGAAGACAGCGTCAAATGGCGGAGCGACGTTTGGAGACTTCGGAGCTGCTGAGGATGACATGGCGCAGCGTGTTTAAGTAGGAAATTAGGGGTATTTTTGATTTATTTAAATTCAGTTAAATTAAAAAATCCATAACTTGGTGTAGAAAAATTAGGAAAATAAAAGAAAAATACCCTAGTGCTCATTAAATAGAGAAGAATAATGTGGAGATGGTTTGAAATTTATTTGATGCATGTTTGATTTTTAATGAATTACATACCATTTTGATTGTTTTGATTCTCCATGCACTTAGACATTTCAACATGGCTTGATATTTTAATATATTGTTGCATCTGTCTTAGGGTGTCTTCCCTGATTTTTCCAAATTCGCAGATCTCTAGAAAGAGATCTCTATTTTTCAAATTATCATGTCTGTTTTGGTATCAAAATAGAAATAATTAAAATAATGATCAGAAAAATACAAAGTAATATTTGACAGGTTACTTATGACTAGAGGACCCTAGGAAAAATGATAACTTGGTTTAACTCATTAAAAATAACCATGGTAATTAAGACCTAAAACTTAAAAAAAATAAATTGAATTAAATATAATTGTAAATAACTCTCCATTGTAATTTAAGGTCATGGAAACTCCCCATAAAAATCCAAGTCAAATGGAGTTAATTTAAATGCTTAAATGAATTTTTCAAATTAAATCACATTTTTGGCAATTATATAATTATAATAATTAAAATGCACTTCAAACATTTTTCAAATTAATTTTGGAAGTTCTCTGTGATCATAGGAGTCTCTAAAAAATAAAATTGTAATTAAAATAAAATTTTCATTTTTGAGTATTATTTTAATATTTAAATAATTAATAAAATAATAAAATCACAAAATTAATAAAATTATTGAGACTGTTCCAAGTTGTCTCCTAATCATTTAGGAACAATTGGGATAATTTTTCTAACTCTATAAATGAAAATATTAAATTTTAAAGGGTTAAAATCAATTTTTAAAGCTAAAATGGAATTCCCTAATTTTCACTAAAATAATTTTATTAATTAAAATTTAACTCAAAAAAATATGAAACTATTTCTCTAGGTTTATTGACCTCTAAGAGATTTTATAAAAATTTAAAAATTAATTTTCTACTAATATAATATTTTATATTTAATTAATACTCTAAAATTTGAAATAATTATAATAATTAAATTAAAACTCAAAAAATCATGAAATTCAATCCAAATGGTCCTCTGGTCTACGTGAACCTCCAATAATTTTCTTAAGGATAGAAACTTTGTTTTGACTAAGTTATTAAATTTCCCTTGAAAATGCTATTTGTGAATTAAAATAATTGTATAAATTAAATTAAACTTGGAAAAATCACATCTTCTCCTCTAATATTTTAATTGAACCATGAGTGGGATGATATAAAAATTTTAAACTCATTTGAATTGAATTTAAGGAATTATAAAGTGATAAGGCCTTTAGGAGCAAAAGTGTAATTTTGAAGAATTTAGTTTTAATCAATACTTAGGCTTAATTAAAGTGGGAAATGGGCAATAGATGATCTTAATTTTTATGTTTGAATGATTAAAATATAAATGGATAAATGGTAGAAACACATCTCATTTTTGTCATATTAAAACATAAGCTTTATAATTTTATTAATCATTATAACCTGGATGAAAATTAAATTAAGTGATCATCAAGGTTAGGGGTTGATTTTTGGAAGTTGATAATTCACTAATTTAATACCCTTGCTTGATATTTAAATGATAATTTATTAATTTGACAAGAATCATAACTATATAACCTAACTTTTCTCTGGTCACAAAATACACCCACTAAAATCTTAAAGGGCTTTGCGGTGAGATTAGTCTTAATCAAAATTTTATAACGAGGATTAGAAAATAAATCACAATTAATCTTATACCACTTTTGAAACACTATAAACCCATCAAATTGATTAAATTATTTCATAAATTAAGTTTGCCTCTAAAGGCCCCACTTATATAACTCCTAAGTGAAATATCAAGTGATATTTAACGACCCTTTTAGGATAATTAAAACATTAGTGCACTAAGCATAAGGGTATGAAACAGAAGAATCATTTAATAATTATGATAAGTCCAAAATGAACTCACGGAAGCTCAAAATGATTGTGAAATGTCTAGGTATCTCCTGGGCCCTTCTCACAAATCTTCTGGACACCTTGTAGGACAACTGGACATATCATATTTATCAAATGAAGAAATCTCTTAAATGAATGAATATGACCCACCAAGTTATGACATAGGGTTTGGTAGCATTGCGACGAACCTATCTATAGGCTTTACTTTCCTGCAAATTATAAATTTTTATTGCAAAAGATACTAAAATTTCAGGTGGAGGAACGAGAAGATTCTCCAGGTACACTTTTACAAGTTTACAGTACATTCTTTTCAGTATTCCCTTTACTTTGCTTGCTTACAAACTTGCATGTTAAATAACAATGTCACCCATGAAAACTAAAACTTTTAGGATAACCACAAGACCAAAACCAAAACTAAATTAAAACAAAACAAGATAAAATTCACTGCCACAACAATAAAAATATATTAATCACAAACAAAACAAAAGTCACAATTGCAATTAAATTAAAACATCTCTATCAGATGATCAGGAATACGTCGGAAGATGCTATCTACGGCTACTAACAGGATTTCCCACGGACTAAATGAAAGTATGGAACTTATTAAATCGAGTTTAGTAAATTCATCTGGACTAAGTGAATCCGAAGAAAATAGTGGTGTTGAAGGAGGGAACCGTGGGATCCTAATCGGTGTCGCTATAATCAACTTTATTATTCCCCTAAATAAGACTTTAGGAAACCTTAATTCAAAAATTCCAAATCATGATACTTCTCCTTCTTCTTCAATTGACACTTCTTTAAGCTAAATCTGCTACGAAGAGAAGCTTGGAGCATGCATAGTGGACAGCACGGTCTTCTTCAACAGTAAAACTCCTTAGAAATTAAAACACCAAGCCATAGGACTTCGAGGTAGCTTGCCTAGTGTAACATAAACCCTCAACTTATCTCTTTAGTCCTTTGCAAAATCATGTTGTGCAATATAAGCCCTAACACATCTTAGGATTCTGAGGTCGTCATTAGGTATGACATAAACCCTCCTATCTTCCAGGCCATTCACATGATCAGTATCAAGTGAATGTAAGCCCTAAAAAAAATTGGTAGGATGAAACACCAAATAAAAATCTCAAATTAAAGACAAACCATAGGATAGTTCGAGAAAAACACCAAGATCTCTCTTGGATATATGTCCTTCCCTTAGTCTCTCCTTCCTTTGGATTCCTACAAAAATTATTTCCGGAATTTGAGCCACTCACCTATTGGATCTCTTATTACCACTCTTTCTTGAAGAACCTTATCCTTTGGAAATCATGAGCACAATATTTCCTTAACTATATCAAGAGTTTTCTTAGGTGACTTTGGCTACCTAAGTTGTAATTAACTATAGGGGCTTTGTCGGCATATTTTTAGGTTTTAAATTTAATTTAAATATGTATATAATTTGGAAAGTAGCATTTGATTTTGAAAATAATTTTAAGTTTGAAAATTTTAAGATATGAAATCAAACTGATCTCACATCCCGAATAGTTTATATAAATGAGCACCGCACCACAAACCGTGTATCTATCCCGAATAATAGACACACTGCTTGATGATGGGGCTTGATTAAATAAACTAGGAGATTTGTGACATCCATTTGGTCTTCGAACCAATTTTATAAGCCGACAAGTTCCCCTGCTTAATATAAATGAATTAAGCAGGGTTTATATTACATGGGTTCTTAAAGTTCCCTATAAGGGTAAGCCCCTATAGTTAATTACATCTTAAATGACGAGAATCATTTAAGAAAACTCTCGATATTGATCAGTGGTTTTGCTCTCAAGAATTTCAAAGTTTAAGGTTTTCAAAGGATTGAGTTTTGGAAATTTCAATAGAGAATGAATCAAATTTGGAACAGTTATTTTCAGGAGTCCAAAGGAAGAGAAGTAGGAGAAGCTGAGGATCCAAGAAGAAATCTTGGCAACTTCCCAAAATATCTTATTGTTTGGCTTCAATTTTGGAGTTTATTTAATGTTTCGATCCTGCTAATTTTATTTAATTAGGACTTATATTTGTATGACGCAGTCATGCAAATAGCCTCGAAAATGTGAGGGTTTATGTCGTACCAAACGACTACCTCGGAGTCCTAAGACCGGTTAGGGCTTAATTTACATGACATGATCATGCAAATGCCTAACGAAGAGTTGAGGATTTATGTTGCACTAAGCAAACTACCTCGGAATCCTATGGCTTGGTTATTTAGTTCTAAGAAATGTTTCTTCGAAGTAGACTCGAGTTTTGTCGATGACGATGGTCGAGCTGCCCACCATGCTCCGAGCTCCTTGTTGTTGCAGAGGTTTAGTTTTAGAATTCATAAATCAGGACATGAGAGAAGTATTCTGGTTTAGAGAAAATCTTATAATTCAAGTGTTTTTAATATTTTAATTAAAACAAATCTTAAAGTAGTTTAAACAGAACCGATTAAGATCCCAAGGTTTCGTCATCCCGGCACCGTTATTTTCATTGAATTCACTTAGTCCAGATGAATTTGCTAAACTCAACTGAATGAGTTCCACACTTTCATTTAGACCGTGGGAAATCCCGTTAGCAACACGTGGGTTACATCATCCGAGGTATTCCCGATCATTCAACAAGACGTTTTAATTTAGTTTTGGTTCCAGTTTAGGGAATATCCTAAAGGTTTTGGTTTTCATGCAACAGTTGTTTATCATGCAAGAAAAGTAAAGTACCATGCATGTAAGTAAATTGCAATAAAGTAAATTGCAATAAAATAAAAGCGTACCTAGAGGGTCTTTCCGTCATCCCAAGCCGCACTTAAAACACATGTTAAGAAATTTAAATGTTTCAACAAGTACCTAGGTAAAGCTAAGGGAAAGGTTTTGGTTGTCTACCAAAGTCCTAATCCTATAGCTAATCATCTCCTATGACGTCTAGGTTCTTGTGTTTTGGTTTAAGGATGACTCTCTTCACCCAAGAACAATTAAATTCAGTTGTTCTTATAAACATCCTATCATATTGAGGAAGTGCTTAAGACGAGTCTTAAACATCTTTTCAATACCTCTAGGATTGTTTTAAGTCCAAGAGAATTTAATTATACAAGTGAATTAATCATCCATGAGTTCAAGTTTTGTTATCTTGCTCAGTGAACAAGAACATTTGAATATCCTAACACTTCACTTGATGCCTCATTTAAGAGTTATAATAATAAAAGCTTTAAAAGGGCAAATCAAATTATTAAGTATTTTAATGATTTAAACTTAAGGATTTAGTCTTAATTTTGACTTAATTATAAAAAGTTAGTTTAAGTTTGGAATAGTGTTCAAGTTATTTTAGATTTAATTCTTAAGTATTTCATTTAGGTTTGTTGTTAAATGATTTTAATTTAATTTAATTCAATTCAACTTTAATTCAATTTAATTTAATTTTAATTTAATTTGATTTGATTTTAATTTAATTTAATTTAATTTAATTTAATTTAATTTTAATTTAATTTTATTTTATTTTTAATTTAATTTCAATTTAATTTTAATTTAATTTAATTTTAATTTAATTTTAATTTTAATTTAATTTAATTTTTGTTTTAATTTAATTTTAATTTTAATTTAATTTAATTTAGTTTAACTTTAATTTTAATTTAATTTTAGTTTAATTTTAATTTGGATTATTATTTTAATAAAAATTTTTTTTTATTAAGAATTAAGTATTATTGAAGTGGTTTATTTAGGGACATTTAAATTAAAGAATAAGTATCCTCTGAATAATATCCCTACTTTAATAATTCCAATTTCCATCATTTTCCCAAAATTTCAATTAATTAATTAATTAAAGTTTATTTTAATTTTTTTTTTGAAATGGTTAGTAGGTTTCTACCCTCAATCATTTAAGTTTCAATCATCCAAAATCAGTTTAAAATCAAATATTTTACCCTCCCCTTTTTGATTAATCCTAAAATTTTAATTAAAGGTTGAAGTTTTTAATTATCATTTTGCCCTTCAAGCTTAATAATTCTATAACTCACTAAATTAAGCTCAAATGAACTTGAAATTTTTATGTAACCTCACTTACATGTCAATTAAGACTTTAGAGGAGAAAATGTGATTTTTTCTGTTTTTAATTTATTTATGTAATTATTTTTAATGGAAAATAGGTTTTTTCAAGGAAAATTCAATAACATGACCAAGGCAATGTTTCTATCCTTAAGAAAATTATGAGATATTTCTAATGACCAGAGGACCACTTGAACCAATTTTGATGATTTTTTGAATTTTATTTTATTTATTAGAATTATTTTGAGTTTTGGAGTATTAATTAATTTTAAAATAAAATTAAAGTTGAAAAATAGATTTTATATTTTTCTTAAATTTCTCAAACATCAAGGAGTTCAGAGAAATATTTTTTATATTTTTCTTATTTTCTTTGATTTATTAGAATTATTTTAGTGAAAAGGTTGGAAAATACATTTTTTTAATATTAAAAATTACATTAAGCCTTTAAAATTCAATATCTTATCCTAGGGACTTAAGAAAAATATTTGGTTTGTTCCTAAGTAATTATAATTCAAAATGTGACATTTTGGTGATTTTTAATATTTTTATGATTTTTATTATTTTTTAATTATTAAAAATATTAAAATAATGATAAAAATCAACTTTTTTAGAAAATTACAATTTTAATTTTCCTAAGTTCCTCTGATATCAGAGAAGCTCCAAAACCATTTTTGTGAATTTTTGAAAAGTATTTTGTGAGTTATGAATTTTTAAAGTTTAATTTTACCCATTTTACTTAAGAGGCTTAATCAACCCATTTGGTGGGGTTAATCAAGTCCAATTGATTTCAAATTTTTATGAGATGTTCCTCTAATCCCAAAGATCAGTCGAGAATTATTTTTAAGTTAATTTGATGTGTAGTTAACCTAATTAATTAAAATTCAATTTTGGGTATTTAGACCAATTAAAGTTATCCCAAGTGAATTAACTCAAAACTTATTTTTCCTAGGTTCCTCTGGTCATAAGAAACATCACCCAATTTTCCTAGAATTTATTTCTCAATATGCTAATTATTGGAATTAAAATTTTCAAAACAGTAACATGCAATTGAAAAATCAATAACTTCTCATAGGGATGGCCTCTGACCTTGGAAAATTCAGGGAATGTTCCCAAGTTCAGAGGCTTTAAAAGCCCTATCGTCTCATGCCATGGTGAATTGTCTATGTGCATAAAGAATTAAAACAACCCAGAGAGTAAATAAATTATTAAAAATAAAATACTTCATGATATTAATTAATTTCTTTTCCACATTATTCTCCTCTGTTCACTGAGGAAGAGGGTATTTTTATTTTATTTTTAGGATTTTTCTACACAAAGTTATGCATTTTTGAAGTTCTGGGTATTTAATAAAAAAGAAAAATCCCTATTTATCTACTTATCCACGCGGCGCCACGCAATCCTCGGCAGCTCCGAATGCCCACGTGGCGCATTCCTATTCGACGCCGCCATCCGACTCAGTGCTCCAGGGGCCCGCGGTTCATGTACCATTGCGCTGTCCGGCCCGATCTCGACCTTCCGCTCGATACACGCTCGATCCGACGGCTCCTGGTCATCGTCTATGACTGGTGTGCACCCGTGACCGTCCACAATAAAACCCTAAGAACTCACTCGATTCTCAATGGATTTTTGTGTTCTTATGCTTTATGGATTCATCTTGAAGAGACGAACACATCCATATGGTAACCATGCATTGAAATCGACTCATATTAAATGGAGAATCTCTAGGAGCTCGAGAAAGAAGAGAGAGTTCATACCTTTGCTCAGAGAAGTGAAGCTTCGATCTGAGAGTTGTGTCACGTTCGATTGGGTCCAAGCAAGCTCCAGATGAAGTCCCTTGGCCTGGTGAATTGCCTAGGTACGAAAGTGACCACGGCTCGATCACAAAGGTTGGAGGCTCGGAAGCAATGGCCGGCTCGGTGAAGGGGCTTTACTGGGAAACTTCTCCTCTTGGTCCGGTGAAGGTGTAGAGCCAATCAATTTGGGGATTGACTCACTCATGGTGAAGTGTCCCGGTTTTGGGCTTAAATTTCAACTCTGAAATTGAGCTTACAGAGAGGAAATGGCAGGGGGATTTCAGTGGGGATCAAGTGCTCTAGGTGTGGGGGAGAGTCTGGAGTGATTTTGGTAGAGTTTCCTCAAGATTTTTTGTTCAGCCTTTTTCATGGCCGAGAGAGGTGGGGTTTAAATAGGAGAGGCTGGAGGGCCTCCCAGGGGGGTTCGAAGACTTGGATCAGCTGCTCAGGGGAAGATAAGAACAGCCATGGTGGCCATTGGGCATGGGGAAGCTCAGCAGGGGAGAATTTCAATGTTAGGCTCACATGATGCTTTCAGGTGTGGTGTTTTCCAGCGATCCAGGCGGCTGGCCGGCAGGCATGGGTCACTGTTGTCATCGGGAGGTACAGAGCTTGGTGTTTGTGAGTCCAATTGAGCTTTGCCATGTGTAAAGTAGTTGAATTAAAATGGCATGGGTGAAGGCTATTTTGGCTTGGTTTGGGTCAACCCAACACTTTGGGCTTGGTTCACCTTCCAAGGTAGCTTTGGGTGTTGTGGGGAGTCAAAGGAATCAGCTGGTTTGGAAAGGAGAAGTCCCTATACAAATATATTTGGATTAAATTTGGGTTAAGGGGAATCATGTTTAGGACTAATGACTTTTAGGAGGTACTTAAAGGACCTCCTCCTTTTGCCATTTAAGGAGAGTTGACAAATTATAGATTCTCATGGCTTGCCAATGGCTTACATGTGGCTTCATGGCTCCATATAGCTTGGGGAAAAGATGGCTCACTTGCATGAGAAAGGGTGTTGGAATTTTTGATGAATGTATGAGGAGTTAGCATGAAGCTTGATTTAGAATAATTTGATATTTGATTGGAACTTTAGGGATGGTTTTAATTGAAGTCATGATGAAGAAGTGTATTATATGGGCTTTAGATGAATTTTTGGGCTTTTTAATTTGTTTTGGATGGGCTTTAGGTTTGAAAATGGGCTTTAGGCTTTTACAATAAATTTATGGATGGGAATTTTATAAAAGGTTGGGCCAAATAATTGTTTGGGTTTGGTTTAAGGATGTGTCATGAGGGATTTGAAGCAAATTTGAGGTGATTTGGAATTGAATTGGGTTGGATTTGGGCTTCTTTGGTAAAGGGGCCAATGTAGGTCAAATTGGGCTAATCTGGGCCAATGTTGGGCTAAGGTTAAAATTGATGTAAAATTAATGTTAAAAAAATTTTGTGGAGGTGTTACAAATAGGTTTCAACTTTAGTTGGGTTTTGATTTTGGGATTTAGGCCCATTTGGGTTAGGTTTGGGTGTAGGCCCATTTAGGGAATTTTGGGTTTGGGTTGAATTTTAGTAAGGTTTGGGTCCAAATTTTGGGCAAATCATGTTAGTGTTTTGTTTTTGGGGATGCTAGGAAGGTTTTAGAAAAGATTTGGGTTAAATTGGGATTGAATTGGGTTAGTTTGGGTTAGGTTTAGGTCATGGGTCAAAATTGGGTCTTAAGCTTAAAAATGAAATTGAATTCAAATGTCAATCAAATTGGGCTTAAATTTGGTCTAGATTGATATTGGGGATATTGAATTGAAGTTTAGAATTGAATTGGACCAAAATTGAGGTCAATTGGGGTGATTTGGTTTGACATTGGGTTCATTTGGGTTTAAAATGAGCTAAATTGGGGGTTTTGGTAAAAGTAGGGTAAATTGACAAAATTTGCCCATGGTGTAGTTGGACAAAATGAAATTTAGAATATTTAGGATTTTATAGAATTTTCTGGGAATTTTTGGAATTTATAAAAGTTTGGCCAAAAGTGTATTTTTAGTGTATTTGGAGTGTATTTTTGGAAATTTTGGTATATTTGGCTATGGATGATCAATTTGAGTGATGTGGCAATGTTTGGGATTAGTTTTGAGGAATTTTGGGTAATTTGGAGATTTTGGAAAATTTGGGCAATTTCAAGGGCTTTTGGTAGGTTTGATGGGTGTAGGGTCCCCGGGTCAAAAATTGAAATTTTGGAAGAATGAAGATTGATCAAATGTGAGTGAAATGGAATCACTTTGATTGAGCCATGAAGCCATATTAAGCCCATATGAGCCATGAGAGGACTCATTAGAGGCATTCACTATGTTGTTCCTAACCCTCTTAACTAGGGGTTTAGGGGTTAAGGTCCATCCATATGAATTGCCTACATGAGTCAGGGAGTCAAGTTGGGTATAGGTGTGGTTTTAGGATTTGGATTGTGTGTGTGAGAGTGTAGAATGTGAGTGTAGTGAGTGTGCAAGTCAACCCTCACTGCACTGTGCCACCTGGGGTAGTCCTAAGGCCAAAGAGTCTTATAGGGAACTCATCCTTTAAACCTCCACATTTGATCTCAACCCTCTAGGTAATTAGGGGTCTACAATCGAGCTTGTAGGGTTTGCAGGGAGACAAGAAGTGGTTTAAATTTCTAAGGGATAGGTCCCAATTTTAGTCCTCTAAGATAGTCAAAGGAAAAGCCTAAGGCTAGATCCTAAACACTAAAGAGGGAAGAGAAGACCTCATCAAAAATGAGGTCAACAAATTGGACCCCCAATAGGTGTGGTCTGCTAACCAAGCACACCGCGTGTATTGGCGTTGACCGAAGAGATCAACAAAACCAACACAGATGTCCAAGTGACAAACGTAGGACGAAGTAGAAGAATTTCCGCTCGGGAGTATCAGGTATATTTCCAAGACTGGAGATTCCTGAACTCTCGCTGGGGAATGGAAAAGGAGGTGAACTCCAAATCATATGATCTGGGGAATTCGATTTAGATTTCATTTCATTTCATGTTCAAGCTCTGATGTGTGAGTTTGGATTTCGATTTGGAGTTTAATTTAAAATCGATTTAAGGAAATTTTGAATTTGAAATTTGGATTTGAAATGAGAATTGAAACCTAGGTTTCAACCTCGGGATTGTGAAGAGAACTGGAATTTAGGTACCAGCCTCGGAGTGAGAATCAGAGTTTGAGTATTGACGAAAAAAGGATGAGAATCAGAATTTAGGTACTGATCTCGAGAGAGTGGGATTTGAAATTTAAGTATCAATCTCAAAAAGAGAGTCAGAATTTAGGTACCGACCTCGAAGGAAGAGAACTGGAATTTAGGTACCAGTCTCGGAAAAGAGTCGAAATTTAGGTATCGATCTCAAAAAGGATGAGAATCAGAATTTAGGTACTGATCTCGGAATGAGAACTAGAATTTAGGTACTAGTCTCGAAAGTGAGAATTGAAATTTAGGTATCAATTCGAAAGAGAATCGAAATTTAGGTATCGATCTTGAATGGGAGTTGGAATTTAGGTACCGACCTCGAAATGAGAACTGGAATTTAGGTACCAGTCTCGGAAGTATAGAATTGAAATTTAGGTATCAATTCGAAAGAGAATCGAAATTTAGGTATCTCGAATGAGAGTCGGAATTTAGGTATCGACCTCGAAATGAGAACTGGAATTTAGGTACCAGTCTCGGAAGTTTAGAATTGAAATTTAGGTATCAATTCGAAAGAGAATCAAAATTTAGGTATCGATCTCGAATGAGAGTCGAAATTTAGGTACCGACCTCGAAATGAGAACTGGAATTTAGGTACCAGTCTCGGAAGCTTAGAATTGAAATTTAGGTATCAATTCGGAAGAGAATCGAAATTTAGGTATCGATCTCGAAAGGAGAGTCAGAATTTAGGTACCGACCTCGAATGAGAACTAGAATTTAGGTACTAGTCTCGAAATGAGAACTGGAATTTAGGTACCAGTCTCGGAAGTTTAGAATTGAAATTTAGGTATCAATTCGGAAGAGAATCAAAATTTAGGTATCGATCTCGAAAGGAGAGTCGAAATTTAGGTACCGACCTCGAAATGAGAACTAGAATTTAGGTACTAGTCTCGAAATGAGAACTGGAATTTAGGTACCAGTCTCGGAAGTTTAGAATTGAAATTTAGGTATCAATTCGGAAGAGAATCGAAATTTAGGTATCGATCTCGAAAGGAGAGTCAGAATTTAGGTACCGACCTCGGAATGAGAGCTAGAATTTAGGTACTAGTCTCGAAATGAGAACTGGAATTTAGGTACCAGTCTCGGAAGTTTTAATGTATGAAGAAGGACCCAGTCTCGTGCCATCAGAACCAAACCGAACCAAGGTCGTGGCTCCGTGTCAATGAACCTAGTCAATCTCCATACAAGAGGGGAAGGAGATCGCAAAAAATCAAAAGGATTTCGATTTGACGAAAAAGGTGTAGGATTTTTAAAATTTGAAGTGTGAGTTTTCCGTGAGGAAGAACCATCCCAAAAGAGGGTTTCAAAGTAGTTTGAAGTAGATTTTGACCTGAGGAAGAATTGAAGGAATTGAAAGAGATAGATTGAGATTGTAATTCCATTTGAGATTCATTTTTCATTTTGTTTGTCCTTTAATGATCCAATTCTATTTTTGTTGTTTATTTGATGTTCACGTGAATTTTATTTGGTGTTCATGTGGATTTGAAGTTCATTTGAATATTTGGATTTCAAAGAACGGTTCTTATTTATTTCTCTTTTCTTTTCTGTTCTTTGTTCAAAGTTCATTTAACTCTAATGGCGTTTCCCAATCAATTTGCACAAAAAGAGGTGAAGGAAAAATGTGACATGGTCACTTTCATTCCAATCTTGTTGAAGATACATCATACAACTCGATCTGAAATATTTCACATATAATCCATGACTCAAAATGGACTATGTATGATCCTTGTTGATCCATCCAAAAAGTATCTGTTAAAAATCCATGTCTGAATAATGAGATACACGGTCAATAACATCACCTTCCAAGCCATCCTTGGCAGGAATGCCGCATGGATGTGCAATGGAGGTGTGCTATTTCCCGTGTAACTCACAGCTCGTAGGGCCGGAGACTCTCCAATTCTGGATCTGGCTGGAAGTGGTAAGGCGCCTTTCTGTCGTCCATCCTTCTAAAAGTGACGGAGATCCGCTCTACTGGTACTCCCGGTATACAATGTTTTGCGATGTCTCGCTCCATTTCCTTGTAATATCATGACGAAACCTACCGGAAGTGGTATCTCCACCGGCCCTCGGAACTTACCCGGGCCCGCTATCCGGAGGTCGGATCCAAACATGATATCGCATTGGTTGACGAACGAAACTGTGCAGAAAGGTCTGACAAAGTCATGGTGGTCTATGTGTGGAGGTATGCAGTCGCCCTTCTGATAAATGTTGATGATGCAACTGTTGGGTATGCAGTTTTCTAGTAGTACCCTCCATGCTATCATTCTTTTCACCATTCTTTTAATTATCCTCGGCATTGGATCCACCTCACCGTGACGGAGTATCCCTGGTGGATTTCCTTTTCGTCCTCTCGTGAAGTTATAGCAACATCCTCATTGTATTGTGACTCTTCCTTTCCCTGGCATCCATTTCCGAGGTTCCGAATAAGTCTTTTCTCTCAGATGGCCTGCTCGACCCATCTTCTGAAGTTCTAAGATGCAATCCACAATTTGCTGTTGCTCGTATTCTGAGAATACACCTGTGTGTAACTCGAGGCCTTCCAAAATGTTGATTCTTTTGCCTCTAATCCTTTCAAAGTATTCGAAAGTCTTCTTCTCAACATTTTGCATTCTTTCTAGTTCATATTCGGGATGATCTGCAAGTGACGAGGCCTAGTAACGTATTGCGGGATGTATGGCTCAATCCCATCACGTTCTCCTGCATACCTTGGCTCCTGAGAGATTTTCTCTATCTGGACATCCTCCGGGGTTGCTTCCGCAACAAGGTTCTTTAGATATGGTATCTCTGCCCGGCGTCGAGGCACTGATTCTATTTCAGTTCTTCTTGGCACTTTTTCGATCTGTTCTGATTTTCTCGGCGTTGACTTTCTTCTTTCTGGTTCCTGACGAACCGGTATCTTTGAAATGTGTGTATTGGCGAAGGTGGTTGTTTCCTTGTGTTGATCTGCTACTAGTTTAGTCAACATCTTACGGATACGACGATTCTTATTCCTTCTTTGAGTAGCAGTGAGAGTAGCTTTCCTTACCCGTTGAATTTCTGCGGGCGCGGCGCTGACGAGCCTGCCCTCTGCCATGGCAACTACTGACTTGATTTTCTTGCTTTCCTCGGTGTTTGTCTTTCTTTTCTTGTTGCTGGATTGGTGTCTTGGGCCATCCATCTTCATCACCTGTCCGGCTATGAAGCTCTTCTCGGTCCACTCGGGACCCAATCATTTTCTTCATACCGTAGGTCGGGCCGGTGTGAAGTTAGAATCAATTTTTATCTCTGCTCCATCCTTCACCCTCTTTTCATCGAGTGCGAGACTCACGCCATTTCTAAAGTTTAGGACCAACCGCCCGTTCGAAATTTCCCTGTAAAGAAGACAAGGAAAGGATCAGGGGCTGTACTAAGAACAAGAACATTAAGAAAATATTTACCACTGAAGATTCTTATTCTCTTATTTTAATTTTAATTTTTAAGGAAAGTAGGAAAAGATGAAGAAAGATCAGGAACAAGATTTGATTTGAAAGGAAGGGTAAAACTTTATTATTATGATTTCACATATTCCATTTTTAGCACATATATTTTTTTAATGATTTTTTTCCCTTTTTTTATCCATTTTTATGTTTTTTTTTTGGTTCGGACCCAGTCACAAAGTGATTACTTCACCCGTGTTTCTAGGGATAAGACTCTATTTTAGAGGCCACCCTTCGAAACATCAGGTTGCGTAATACTTCTTCAAATACCGTCCATTGATTGGAAGCATTTGTCGTTCTCCTCGGCAATTCACAAGTTGGTAGGAGCCTCCGAGTAGACTCGCCTCGACTACAAACGGCCCTTCCCAAGTTGGTTCAAATTTGCCTCCAATCTTGCGATGTGCAAGAATAGGTCTTCCGAGAACAAGAACTAAGTCACCAACTTTGAAAGTTCTCGGGCGGACCGGCTTATCATGGGCTCGGATCATCTTAGCTTGGTACAGTTCCAAATTTTGCTGCGCTACAAGTCTCTTCCCTTCCAAGCTTTCCAGTTCTTCCAGTCACAATCTGGCATTTTCTTTTGTAGTAATTTTATTTGCAACTGCAATCCTGAGTGATGGAAGCTAGATCTCCAAAGGTAAAACGGCCTCGGACCCGTACACTAAAGCGTAAGGCGTAGACTGAGTAGGAGTCCTGAAAGTCGTCCTGTAGGCCCATAAGACTTCTAACAACTTCTCGTACCAATTTCTCCTGTTGTCATCCAAAGTTTTCTTTAAAATTTGAACGAGGGTTTTATTAAAAGCCTCGGCCAAGCCATTTTCTCTTGGGTAGTATATCGTTGAGTATCGCCAATTGATCCCGTGTCTTCTGACAAAATTGTTGATCTTTGTACATTTGAATGCAGACCCATTATCTGAAATGATTCTGCGTGGTACTCCAAAACGGTATACAACTTAATTTTTGAAAAACTGTAGCATGTGGTGTGCCTTTACTTCTCTGAGTGGAACTGCTTCTGCCCATTTAGAAAAGCAGTTTGTAGCTGCAAGGATGAAGTGATGTCCTCTTGAAGAAGGTGGTTCTATCAGACCCACTATATCGTGCCCGAACACTCAAATGGCCACGACGCAATTGTCGGATGTAGCACATTGGAGGTTGGTGTAGAACCACTCCGTGCACTTGCACTGGTGACAGCTCTTGGCGACTTTCATACAGTCGGTCATCATTGAGGGCCAGTAGTACCCTAGTCTTTTAATTTTCATTTTCATTTTCGGACCCGACTGATGAGCGCCACAAAGTCCTGAGTGTACCTCTTTGACAATTTCGCGAGCCTCGGACACGTTCAGGCATCTTAACCACATCTGATCAAAAGACCTTCTGTATAATGTATTATTTATTAATGCATAAGACATAGTTCTTTTCTTAATTTGATGGGCTAATGACTTATCGTCCAGTAATTTACCTGTTTGCAGGTAGTCTATTAGCGGTTGATGCCAATCTCCTGTGTTTTCTGTCACTGCTGCAACTGATTCCTCTGCTTTTTCTGATTTCTGTATCATATCCATGTCGAGCTGTGATAGGACATGTCGTCCTTGAACTGACACTTCAACTGACTCATCTTGTAAGCAGACAAATTCTTTTGCAAGGCGAGCTAACGCATCCGCGAGAGCATTTTCTCTTCTAGGGATCTTGTAGATTGCTACATCCGGAATTTGTTCCAACAGTTTCATGGCATACTGAAAGTATTGCTCGAGTTTTGGCTTTAAAATTTTGTATTGTCCTGCGACCTGTTGAATGATCAATTGAGAATCTCCGTAGATGTTGATATCCGTTATTCCCATTTGAATGGTCAGTTCTAGTCCTGCTATGAGGGCCTCGTATTCTGCCTCGTTGTTTGTGCACGGCTCTGTTAAGTGGTAGGAGTATCTTAACATCCCTCGCTCTGGTGTTATCGTTTGCGATTCTTTGTCTTTCTGTGCTGAGGACGCTCCGTCGAAGTATAGTTCCCAACGTTGATCATTGGTGTCTTCTAGGCTTATTATCTGCTCGTCAGGCAAATCGTCGTCGAGAGGCGAATCTGCCGGTAAAGGATGTGCTGCAAGGAAGTCAGCTAGTACTTGTCCCTTTACGGCACGAAGAGGAACGAAAGTTATATCAAATTGCAATAGTATCATCGACCACCTGGCAAGTCTGCCAGAAAGTGTCAGTCGAGTCATCAAATATTGCAACGGATTAACTTTCGAAATGAGGTTGATCTTATGAGAAAGCATGTAGTGCCTGAGCTTTTGAGCGGCGAAGATCAGGGCTAAACAATGCTTCTCAATCGGAGGATACTTTTCTTCCGTCGGTAATAGACAACGGCTTAAGTAATAAAGAGCATTTTCTTTTCCCTCGTCATTGACCTGGGCTAGCAGGGCTCCGAGAGAGTCGTCTAAAGCCGCGATATAAAGTATTAACGGTCTACCCGAGACTGGGGCTGCTAAGACAGGAGGTGTCATTAAATATTGCTTAATGTCCTCGAAGGCCCGTTGGTATTTCTCTTCCCAAACAAATTTGGCGTCCTTTTTAACTAATACCGAGAAGGGCTGACACCTACCTGACAAGTTTGAGATAAAGCGTCGAAGATATGCCAGCTTCCCTTGAAAGGATCGTAGCTGTTTTAAGGTTTTGGGAGGCGGCATCTCTAAGATAGCTTTAATCTTTTCCGGATCAATTTCGATTCCGCAATGTCGAACAACAAATCCTAAGAATTTCCTGGAGGTGACGCCGAAGGCGCATTTTGAGGGATTCATCTTAAGGTTGTATTGCCTCGCCGCTCGAAAACAATTCTCAAATCATACAGGTGATCTTCCTTTAGTTTGCTTTTGATGACCACATCGTCCACGTAGCACTCGACTTGGTTGTGAATGAGATCATTGAAAATCTTTGTCATTACTCTTTGATATGTTGCTCCAGCGTTCTTTAGTCCGAATGACATTACTGTGTAGCAATACACTCTGATCGGCGTTCTGAAAGATGTGAGCCTTTCGTCTTCTGATTCCATCTTTATCTGGTTGTATCCTGATGATCCATCCATGAATGAAAATATTTCATGTGTTGAAGCAATGTCGATCATCAGTTCTGGGATTGGCAGTGTAAATTCATCCTTTGGACATGCTTTATTTAAGTCCCTGAAGTCTACACAGATTATGATCTGACCATTTTTCTTTCTGACTGGTACCACGTTAGCTAACCAAGTAGGGTATTGTTCTTCACGGACAAATTTAGCGTCGATTAGCTTCTTAACTTCGGCTATTACTTGTTGCTCAATTTCTAGACGCATTCTTCTGGGAGCTTGTCCGATCGGAACGTAGTAGGATCTACTCCTAACTTGTGAACCGCGACTTCAGATGCTAATCCTGGCATTTCGTCGTAACTCCAAGCAAAACAGTCCTTGAATTCCATTAATAGTTTGATCATTTCCTCGGAATCTTCTTTATTGAGTAAGGAGCTAACAAAGGTTGGTCTAGGCTTTTCGCTAGTACCAAAGTTAACTTCCATTAACTCGTCTATTGTAGATTTGATTTCTTATTCAAATTCTGGTGGAGCATCTCCGATTGGTAGATCTTCGAGGTCCTCTGAAGCTTCCAAGCAGTCTTTATTAGGCTTGCAAGTGATAACCAAGCAAAATTCCGTATCGTCAACTGAACCTACTATGCCGAATCCGAGACCATGTTTTGAATTGGGAGGCCGACCGACATTGTTCCATAGTCTTTCAAAATGTTGTGATTGACCCTTTGTCCATTGTCGAGGCAAGACACCACGTTGAATTAAATTTTGAACACAGGGAGATTACCACTTCAAACGGTAATTCCATTAATTCGGAAGAAGCGACATCTTCAAATTGTACATCTTTTTCATTATTGGAAGAAGAAGTACCACGGTAAAATTTGATTGGTTTAGCGCCACCGCCATGCACTTCCTTGACCACCATACCCTCGATCTCATTAGACTGGATCGGGGTCAGGGCCATAGTGTGTACATGGTAGTTAATCTTCTCGTACATTGATTTATATTCTTCATTCTTTTCATCTTCGAGGGAGATCTTGAATTGTGGTTCCTTCTGGTTTATTGTAGCTGCTTCTTTCTTGATTTCTTATTCTTCTTCAGAGTTGTTCTCCCAATTCACGTTGATTACCGTCTTTTTCTGTCCAATTGTCCCAACGTTTCTGCCATGACCTCGTCCCCGGCCTCGACCTCGGGTGCAAGTTGTGAAGAACCCTTCACCATCTCGCCGTAAGGGAGTGGTGAGTGACTGTTGGACTAGAACTTCAGGTTCTTTGTCGTCTTGAACTTCTTTTGCTTCATTTGGCATGGTATTTCTGGAGAAGATTGTTTTCTTTGGAGGCGCGTAGTAGACTGCATCTTCATGAATTCCAATTTCATGTATGGAGAAAGGTTGCAAGTCACCTTTAATGCACTATTCTCCTTCATCGTAGTATTTATGCACTGATGCAGAGACGACGGTACCATCCGGTTCTCATGTATCCACGGTCGGCCCAGTAGTGAGTTGAACGATGTTTCAGAATCAATTATATGGAATTTTGCGGTCGTCTTTGTTAAATCACCGATCTTCATCAACAGCAGTTTTGATCCGAGGGCTATTTCTCCTTTCCGGTCGAATCCTCTTAGTAACATCTTGTCCGCTTCAAGCTCACGAGCATCAATTTCCAAGTATGCTAACGTCCGAAGATTCATTATGTTGATTGACGCTCCCGGATCCACCAATACTCGGAGAGCGTAAACTTTCCGATTGTAATCGAAATGTACAACGGTCGGTTGTGATCGAGCCGTCCCAAGTAATAGATCACCGTCCGCGAAGGTAACACCTCGTCGTTCCTTTAACGAGCAAACCTCGTCTAAGGAATCTCCCGCCATCCGAGCTAAACAAATCTCCGGATCAAGTAAGGCCTCGATCGAGCTTCCCTCATCTCTTTCGATAAGATGAAAGCGTCGTAGATGCTCGCCTGCAGGTAGTTTCCTAAGATGGGCTAGCACGTTATAGTCCACTTTGTTACCATGTGTTTCGGCTTCTTCTCGAATGGGCAATTCTTCCGTCGGGGTTGATTCTTCCTGAACAACCACCTGCTTTCCTTTGTCTTTTGGACCCATTCTCGGAGGTAGAACCCTTCCACTCCTTAAGTTGACTTCTGTGATTTCTTCTGAATCTGGTACTGAGTTTACTGGTGTCTCCTTTTGAATCGGCATGACAGGTTCTTCTGGAGTCGCTTCAGAATCTGAAAGCTCTAACTCTATTGTGATTGGAGCTCCTCGAAATTCATAAATAGATTCATTGATGGTTGAACTTTCGTAGCCTTCTTGGTGAATGTCTTCTTTGTCATCGTGATTGTCGAGGTTGTGTATGATTTGAGAATTGTTATTTGTATCAGAATCGAGATCCGGATTAGGTTGGTTTTCATTAGTTGCGTAATCGTTAGAAACAGTCAAAACGTAGCCAATGCCATAACTCTTATCATTATAAGATCCCGCCGGAGCGAGCAAATAATCATACAGAGTCAAAGGTTCGAGGAATTTTTCCCCCGAATCGGAAACAACCATCCTAGGATAAGTAGCCCCTAGTCTAGCCTTAAGAGCCTCGGTCTTTTCTTCTTCTACGATCTCTTTCTTTTCTACGATTTTTTCTTCTTGGGGTGGTTCTTCAATCGCAAGCGATAGCGCCAGCTTGACAGGTTTAGAACTTTGAATCGAAGCACGCACCGAAGCGGTTTGGATGCGATCCAAAATTTTCTTCGATGACTTCGTCCAAGTGGTACTCCATCCATCATTCGTCGTGTAGGGATCTATAGGAACAATAGGATCCATTGAAATAACACTAACGGAACCGCCTTTCTGGGGTTCCTTCATGTATTCCTTCGGAATCGTTATGTTCCATTTTCGGAGATTGTCGTAGAGCCAAGTCTTGAAGGTAATGCAATCCTCTATCTTGTGCCCGATCATCCGGTGGTAAGGGCAATAGATGGGATGGTCTTTCTTATTAACTTCTTATGTCTTCCTGGGTTCTGGCAGTTGAAAATCCGGAGTCTTCATCAAACTGCGGAACATCTTTGGCACTGCCTCATTCTTGAATGGATATTCTCTATTTATAAGCTCTTTTAACGTGCATTGTGGGTGAGGCGGTTGCTCATACTGTTGAGTTGGCTGATAACCGGGTCGAGTTGTTGGTAGTTCTACTGAGGTTGCTGATAGCTGGGCTGCGACTGCTCCGGTTGTATTTGCATTGGCTGCTTGCCCTTATCGACTGTCGAGACAATCCCAGATTTCTTTTCAAATTTCTTCACAGGCTTCTGTTTGTCTGTTTTGTCGACGAAACTTAGTTGCTTCGCTTCCTCTTGCAAGTTTCCGGCCTTGCTTAACAACTTCTCGAAAGTCTTAATCGTAAATCCCTTAAGGAGAAGTGCTATCGGGCCGTGAATGCTTTTAAGCAAGATACCGACTGCATGCTGCTCTTGTAGCTGTGGCTCACACTTCATGCTTAGATTCCTCCATCGAAGTATGTAGTCCACTAAAGTTTTGTTCGGTTTCTGTTTCTCCACCACTAGATCACCGATGGTGATATGGTGTTGAGCTCCGACAAACCGTTCCACAAAGTGGTTCTCTAATTCTGAAAATGTCTTTACCGAACCGTTCGGTAACTCTGCGTACCAATCGAAAGTGATCCCTGACAGGTGCTGACGAACTGTCGGAAGAGTAAGGCGTCACTTCCACCGGCGTTGCAACAACTATCGCAAAAATGTGCAACATGCTGTCGAGAGTTTCCGGTACCATCAAAAGTCTTGAACAGAGGTGGTACAAAGCCTTTTGGGTATTGTACTCGCATCAAACTCTTCGTGGTAAGTTCTACCCGTCCGAATAGATGCTCCGCTCTTAGATCGTGCTAAGGCTTCTCGCACTGACCGTTCTACCATACTCTTGATGTCTTTCTCTCGGAATCATATTCGGGTAGAATCTTTCTCGACCGATCGTCTCCGTTAACGGATGTAATCTCTTTTCCTCCGTCCGTAATATGAATAACTTCCGGAGGCGTTTCTCTTGGGGGTTGAACCCGACTCGAAGAGTGGCTAGGGCCGCAGCCCATCTCTTCCATCCTTTTTGCCATTTGAGAGATTGTATCATCTTTTTCTCGAAGTTGTGCTCTTAACATTTCCGGCTCATCTCTTTCCGCAGTCGCCGAGCACCTTGCGAAGCTGACGATGCTTGTGTCTCAACCATGTTGATCTCCATATATTCGTCATCCATGAATTCCGACGAATCGACTTCATCTCCAAACTTTTCTTCTCTTTCTCTTGCTAATCGTTGAATGTCGAACCTTATTTTTTCCATAGCGTCCTCCAGTGGTCTTTTTCGTACGGTTTCACAGTTATCATGCGATGGCTGTTGGATTTCCTTCTTAGGAGTCCCCTTCATCGCAGTGGCGCTCTCTTCGGACTCGAGTCTCCTGATGAGACTTTCCTTTTCAGGTCGTTGTTTCGGTCTTAATCGTCGAGTAGTAGGACGCCATACCATCCTTCTAGCAACAGAAGGCCTAGGACCGGATGGTCTATCGGCTGAATGCTGGAAGGAGGTATCCTCCCTGATCTGTAAACCTGAAATAACAACAGGTGGACTAGCTTTCATCTTCTTATTCGGCTTTTCTGTGGCGCTAACGGGTTCTACTCGCGGCCCAAGGCGGGATTTGGCTGGCACCCGCCCTATCCTTCTTAAAATTTCTAATACGAGACATTTCTCTTTCTTTGCTAACTTCTCTATCACAGTCCGGTAACGAGCAAATGGTGTGATCCTAGCCCTTTTCTTTCGGTTGTTGCTATAGTATGCGGGTTGAGGTAATGTAGAAGCAATCTTGCGGACATTTTCCTCGTCAGCTGCGGCGGAGAGGGGATGGAATCTACTTCCTTCCAAAAGTGGTGTATACTCAGGCAATGGTATGTACTCAGGCAATGGTGTGTACTCAGGGATCTCTTCTAAGAAAGCGACTTCAGCAGCTCTGGCCTTTCTGGCAATCTTTCTACTTCTGTTTCTCCTCTGAGTCCGTGTTAGGGGTGGCACCCTTGAGCTGGACCCAATTTCGAAAACAGAAGGTCTCACAGGGAGATCTGTACCCTCCACGGTAACATGCTCATTACAAACTTGGACTTCCTTCCCCTTTAGTTTAGCAGGAGCTGGGGTAGGTGCAGAGACGACTAGAACGGTGGGGGTAGAGACAACAGTCCTCCTACGAGCAGTAGTATTCCTTTCACTGGAACCCTTTGACAGGGAGGGAACTCTCGAGCCGACTTCGAGTCGAATTCAATCACGGGCTCTTCGGTTTCGACATTTTTTCCATTAGTGTGAAGAGAGTGACGTCGCCGATCTTGACATCCGTGTTGCCAAATCCTTGTCCAAAACGGATGATCCCATTGTCGGGCGACTCATCCTTGTAAATAGCGAAGTCCAGTCCATTGGTGAAGGAGAAGATTAACTTTAGGGCATCCATTTTCTGCAGGGCAGATTCTGAATGTCAGTCCCGAATTATACTTCCTTTCGTCGTAAAGTTTAGGATGAAAAAGAAAGAGTCCGAACATGTTTTCGTTTATGTTAGTGCACTTGTGATTTATAAAAGAGGTCGTTTATTAGGTAGTTTGTTTGTTAAAAACAAAACGATTAAAGGAAAAAGGTTATGGAAAAGGTAAAGGGCCTGATTTGGAATTGGAAAGGAAGAGAGAGACTTATGTAAGACTTCTCAACTTGAAGGATCGCTCCTAAGCTAACACCTATTGGGGGTCCACCCCACCTCAGAAAAGAGGTAAAAGGATATCGGAACCTCTCTGTTTAGGGGTGTCTAAACAGTGGCTCCTAAATCCGAGAGGTGTTGGCTATACTCGTTCAAGACAGAAATGAACGGGTTATTCCAACGGAAGAATGGTAGTTTTGGTCCACTAGGGACATGGATATACTACCGATTTATGAAAGCAAAACCATGTAATCAAAATGGAGAGAGGAACTAGTCCCCAGCGGAGTCGCCAGAAATTGTCGGCATATTTTTAGGTTTTAAATTTAATTTAAATATGTATATAATTTGAAAAGTACCATTTGATTTTGAAAATAATTTTAAGTTTGAAAATTTTAAGATATGAAATCAAACCGATCTCACATCCCGAATAGTTTATATAAACGAGCACCGCACCACAAACCGTGTATCTATCCCGAATAATAGACACACTCGCTCGATGATGGGGCTCGATTAAATAAACTAGGAGATTTGTGACATTCGTTTGGTCCGCGAACCAATTTTATAAGCCGACAAGTTCCCCGCTTAATATAAATGAATTAAGCGAGGTTTATATTACCTGGGTTCTTAAAGTTCCCTATAAGGGCAAGCTCCTATAGTTAATTACATCTTAAATGACGAGAATCATTTAAGAAAACTCTCGATAATGATCAGCTGTTTTGCTCTCAAGAATTTCTAAGTTTAAGGTTTTCAAAAGATTGAGTTTTGGAAATTTCAATAGGGAATGGATCAAATTTGGAATAGTTATTTTCAGGAGTCCAAAGGAAGAGAAGTAGGAGAAGCTGAGGATCCAAGAAGTAATCTTGGCAACTTCCCAAACTATCTTATTGTTTGGCTTCAATTTGGGAGTTTATTTAATGTTTCGATCCTGCCAATTTTAATTAATTAGGACTTATATTTGTATGACGCAGTCATACAAATAACCTCGAAGATGTGAGGGTTTGTGTCATACCAAATGACTACCTCGGAGTCCTAAAACCGGTTAGGGCTTAATTTACATGACATGATCATGCAAATGCCTAACAAAGAGTTGAGGATTTATGTTGCACTAAGAAAACTACCTCGGAATCCTATGGCTTGGTTATTTAGTTCTAAGGAAAGTTTTGCTGAAGTAGACTCAGGTTTTGCTGATGACGATGGTCGAGCTGCCCACCATGCTCCGAGCTCCTTGTTGTTGCAGAGGTTTAGATTTAGAATTCATAAATGAGGAGATGAGAGAAGTATTATTGTTTAGATAAAATCTTAAAATTCAAGTGTTTTTTAATATTTTAATTAAAACAAATCTTAAAGTTGTTTAAACAGAACCGATTAAGATCCCACGGTTCCGTCATCTCGACACCGTTATTTTCATTGAATTCACTTAGTTCAGATGAACTTGCTAAACTCAACTGAATGAGTTCCACACTTTCATTTAGACCGTGGGAAATCCCGTTAGCAACACGCGGGTTACATCATCCGAGGTATTCCCGATCATTCAACGAGACGTTTTAATTTAGTTGCAATTGTAGTTTTGTTGTTCTGTTTGTGATTAAATTTTGAGTTGTTTTTATATTTTGGAATGTTGTGGCGGTGAATTTTATCTTGCAATGACTTTTAATTTAGTTTTGGTTCCAGTTTAGGGTCTATCCTAAAGGTTTTGGTTTTCATGCAACAGTTGTTTATCATGCAAGAAAAGTAAAGTACGTGTGCATGTAAGTAAATTGCAATAAAATAAAAGCGTACCCGGAGGGTCTTCCCGTCATCCCAAGCCGCACTTAAAACACATGTTAAGACATTTAAATGTTTCAACAAGTACCTAGGTAAAGCTAAGGGAAAGGTTTTGGTTGTCTACCAAAGTCCTAATCCTATAGCTAATCATCTCCTATGACGTCTAGTGTTCTTGTGTTTTGGTTTAAGGATGACTCTTTTCACCCAAGAACAATTAAATTCAGTTGTTCTTATAAAGATCCTATCATATTGAGGAAGTTCTTAAGACGAGTCTTAAACATCTTTTCAATACCTCTAGGATTGTTTTAAGTCCAAGAGAATTTAATTATACAAGTAAATTAATCATCCAGGAGTTCAAGTTTTGTTATCTTGCTCAGTGAACTAGAACATTTGAATATCCTAACACTTCACTTGATGCCTCATTTAAGAGTTATAATAATAAGAGATTTAAAAGGGCAAATCAAATTATTAAGTATTTTAATGATTTAAAATTAATGATTTAGTCTTAATTTTGACTTAATTATAAAAAGTTAGTTTAAGTTTGGAATAGTGTTCAAGTTATTTTAGATTTAATTCTTAAGGATTTCGTTTAGTTTTGTTGTTAAATGATTTTAATTTAAATTAATTCAATTCAACTTTAATTCAATTTAATTTAATTTTAATTTAATTTGATTTGATTTTAATTTAATTTAATTTAATTTAATTTAGTTTAATTTAATTTAATTTAATTTTAATTTAATTTTAATTTAATTTAATTTCAATTTAATTTAATTTCAATTTAAGTTTAATTTGATTTAATTTTAATTTAATTTAGTTTTAATTTAATTTTAATTTATATTAATTTCAATTTAAGTTTAATTTTAATTTTAATTTAATTTAATTTAGTTTAACTTTAATTTTAATTTAATTTTAGTTTAATTTTAATTTGGATTATTATTTTAATTAAATTTTTTTTATTAAGAATTAAGTATTATTGAAGTGGTTTATTTAGGGACTTTTAAATTAAAGAATAAATATCCTCTAAATAATATTCCTACTTTAATAATACCAATTTCCATCATTTTCCCAAAATTTTAATTAATTAATTAATTAAAGTTTATTTTAATTATCTTTTTTTTGAAATGGTTAGTAGATTTCTACCCTCAATCATTTAAGTTTCAATCATCTAAAATTAGTTTAAAATCAAATATTTTACCCTCCCCTTTTTGATTAATCCTAAAATTTTAATTAAAGGTTGAAATTTTTAATTATCATTTTGCCCTTCAAGCTTAATAATTCTATAACTCACTAAATTAAGCTCAAATGAACTTAAAATTTTTATTTAATCTCACTTACATGTCAATTAAGACTTTAGAGGAGAAAATGTTATTTTTGTGTTTTTAATTTATTTATGTAATTATTTTTAATGGAAAATAGGGGTTTTCAAGGAAAATTAAATAACATGACCAAGGAAATGTTTCTGTCCTTAAGAAAATTATGGGATATTCCTAATGACCAGAGGACCACTTGAACCAATTTTGATGATTTTTTGAATTATATTTTATTTATTAGAATTATTTTGAATTTTGGAGTATTAATTAATTTTAAAATAAAATTAAAGTTGAAAAATGGATTTTATATTTTTCTTAAATTTCTCTGACCTCAAGGAGTTTAGAGAAACAAATTTTATACTTTTCTTATTTTCTTTGATTTATTAGAATTATTTTAGTGAAAAGGTTGGAAAATACATTTTTTTAATATTAAAAATTACATTAAGCCTTTAAAATTCAATATCTTATCCTAGGGACTTAAGAAAAATATTTGGTTTGTTCCTAAGTAATTAGAATTCAAAATGTAACATTTTCGTGATTTTTAATATTTTTATGATTTTTATTATTTTTTAATTATTAAAAATATTAAAATAATGATAAAAATCAACTTTTTTAGAAAATTACAATTTTAATTTTCCTAAGTTCCTCTGATATCAGAGAAACTCCAAAACTACTTTTGTGAATTTTTGAAAAGTATTTTGTGAGTTTTGAATTTTTAAAGTTTAATTTTACCCATTTTACATAAGAGGCTTAATCAACCCTTTTGTTGGGGTTAATCAAGTCTAATTGATTTCAAATTTTTATGAGATGTTCCTTTAATCCCAAAGATCAGTGGAGAATTTTTTTTAAGTTAATTTGATGTGTAGTTAACCCAATTAATTAAAATTAAATTTTGGGTATTTAGACCAATTAAAGTTATCCCAAGTGAATTAACTCAAAACTTATTTTTCCTAGGTTCCTCTGGTCATAAGAAACATCACCAAATTTTCTTAGAGTTTATTTCTCAATATGCTAATTATTGGAATTAAAATATTCAAAACAGTAACATGCAATTGAAAAATCAATAACTTCTCATAGGGATGGCCTCTGACCTTGGAAAATTCAGGGAATGTTCCCAAGTTCAGAGGCTTTAAAAGCCCTATCGTCTAATGCCATGGTGAATTGTCTATGTGCATGAAGAATTAAAATAATGCAGAGAGTAAATAAATTATTAAAAATAAAATACTTGATGAAATTAATTGATTTCTTTTCCACATTATTCTCCTCTGTTCACTGAGCAAGAGGGTATTTTTATTTTATTTTTAGGATTTTTCAACACAAAGTTATGCATTTTTGAAGTTCTGGGTATTTAATATATAAGAAAAATCTCTATTTATCTACTTATCCACGCGGCGCCACGCAATCCTCGGCAGCTCCGAACGCCCACGCGGCGCATTCCTATTCGACGTCGCCATCCGACTCAGCGCTCCAGGGGCCCGCGGTTCATGTACCATTGCGCTGTCCGGCTCGATCTCGACCGTCCGCTCGATACACGCTCGATCCGACGGCTCCTGTTCATCGTCTACGACTGGTGTGCACCCGTGACCGTCCACACTAAAACCCTAAGAACTCACTCGATTCTCAACAAATTTTTGTGTTCTTATGCTCTATGGATTCATCTTGAAGAGACGAACACATCCATACGGTAAACATGCATTGAAATCGACTCATATTAAATGGAGAATCTCCAGGAGCTCGGAAAGAAGAGAGAGTTCATACCTTTGCTCAGAGAAGTGAAGCTTCGATCCGAGAGTTGTGTCACGTTCGATTGGGTCCAAGCAAGCTCCGCATGAAGTCCCTTGTCCCGTGAATCGCCTAGGTACAAAAGTGACCACAGCCCGATCACAAAGCTTGGAGGTCGGAAGCAATGGCCGGCTCCGGTGAAGGGGCTTTTACTGGGAAACTTCTCCTCTCGGTCCGGTGAAGGTGTAGAGCCAATCAATTTGGGGATTGACTCACTGTGGTGAAGTTTCCTGGTTTTGGGCTTGAATTTCAACTCTGAAATTGAGCTTACAGAGAGGAAATGGCAGGGGATTTCAGTGGGGATCAAGTGCTCTAGGTGTGGGGGAGAGTCTGGAGTGATTTTGGCAGAGTTTCCTCAAGATTTTTGTTCAGCCTTTTTCATGGCCGAGAGAGGTGGGGTTTAAATAGGAGAGGCTGGAGGGCCTCCCAGGGGGGTTTGTAGACTTGGATCAGCTGTTCAGAGGAAGAGAAGAACAACCATGGTGGCCATTGGGCATGGGGCATCTTAGCAGGGGAGAATTTCAATGTTAGGCTCACATGGTGCTTTAGGGTGTGGTGTTTTCCGGCGATCCAGGCGGCTGGCTGGCAGGAATGGGTCACTGTTGTCATCGGGAGGTTCGAGCTTCGGTGTTTGTGAGTCCAATCGAGCTTTGCCATGTGTAAAGTAGTTGAATTAAAATGGCATGGGTGAAGGCTATTTTGGCTTGGTTTGGGTTAACCCAACACTTTGGGCTTGGTTCACCTTCCAAGGTAGCTTTGGGTGTTGTGGGGAGTCAAAGGAATCAGCTGGTTTGGAAATGAGAAGTCCCTATCCAAATATATTTGGATTAAATTTGGGTTAAGGGGAAACATGTTTAGGGTTAATGACTTTTAGGAGGTACTTAAAGGACCTCCTCCTTTTGCCATTTAAGTAGAGTTGACAAATTATAGATTCTCATGGCTTGCCAATGGCTTACATGTGGCTTCATGGCTCCATATGGCTTGGGGAAAAGATGGCTCACTTGCATGAGAAAGGGTGTTGGAATTTTTGATGAATGTATGAGGAGTTAGCATGAATCTTGATTTAGAATAATTTGATATTTGATTGGAACTTTAGGAACGGTTTTAATAGAAGTCATGATGAAGAAGTGTATCATATGGGCTTTAGATGAATTTTTGGGCTTTCGAATTTGTTTTGGATGGGCTTTAGGTTTGAAAATGGGCTTTAGGCTTTTAAAATAAATTTATGGATGGAAATTTTATAAAAGGTTGGGCCAAATAATTGTTTGGGTTTGGTTTAGGGATGTGTCATGAGTGATTTGAAGCAAATTTGAGGTGATTTGAAATTGAATTGGGTTGGATTTGGGCTTCTTTGGTAAAGGGGCCAATGTAGGTCAAATTAGGCTAATTTGGGCCAATGTTGGGCTAAGGTTGAAATTGATGTAAAATTAATGTTAAAAAATTTTTGTGGAGGTGTTACAAATAGGTTTCAACTTTGGTTGGGTTTTGATTTTGGGATTTGGGCCCATTTGGGTTAGGTTTGGGTGTAGGCCCATTTAGGGAATTTTGGGTTTGGGTTGAATTTGAGTAAGGTTTGGGTCCAGATTTTGGGCAAATCATGTTAGTGTTTTGTTTGTGGGGATGCTAGGAAGGTTTTAGAAAAGATTTGGGTCAAATTGGGATTGAATTGGGTTAGTTTGGATTAGGTTTAGGTCATGGGTCAAAATTGGGTCTTAAGCTTAAAAATGAAATTGGATTCAAATGTCAATCAAATTGGGCTTGAATTTGGTCTAGATTGATATTGGGGATATTGAAATGAAGTTTAGAATTGAATTGGACCAAAATTTAGGCCAATTGGGGTGATTTGGTTTGACATTGGGTTCATTTGGGTTTAAAATGGGCTAAATTGGGGGTTTTGGTAAAAGTAGGGTAAATTGACAAAATTGGCCCATGGTGTAGTTGGAAAAAATAAAATTGAGAATATTTGGGATTTTCTGGAATTTTCTGAGAATTTTTGGAATTTATAAAAGTTTGGCCAAAAGTGTTTTTTTAGTGTATTTGGAGTGTATTTTTGGAAATATTGGTATATTTGGCTATGGATGATTAATTTGAGTGATGTGGCAATTTTTGGGATTGGTTTTGAGAAATTTTGGGTAATTTGGAGATTTTG
This sequence comes from Papilionanthe hookeriana x Papilionanthe teres, assembly GCA_022702705.1. Taxonomy (NCBI): domain Eukaryota; kingdom Viridiplantae; phylum Streptophyta; class Magnoliopsida; order Asparagales; family Orchidaceae; genus Papilionanthe; species Papilionanthe hookeriana x Papilionanthe teres. The sequence continues at coordinate 26,694,725 of CM040433.1, read as the reverse complement.
GAAAATTTGGGCAATTTCAAGGGCTTTTGGTAGGTTTGATTGGTGTAGGGTCCCCGGGGTCAAAAATTGAAATTTTGGAAAAATGAAGATTGATCAAATGCGAGTGAAATGGAATCACTTTGATTGAGCCATGAAGCCATATTAAGCCCATATGAGCCATGAGATGACTCATTGGAGGCATTCACTATGTTGTTCCTAACCCTCTTAACTAGGGGCTTAGGGGTTAAGGTCCATCCATATGAATTACCTACATGAGTCGGGGAGTCAAGTTGGGTATAGGTGTGGTTTTAAGATATGGATTGTGTGTGTGAGAGTGTAGAATGTGAGTGTAGTGAGTGTGTAAGTCAACCCTCACTGCACTCGAGCCACCCGGGGTAGTCCTAAGGCCAAAGAGTCCTATAGGGAACTCATCCTTTAAACCTCCACATTTGATCTCAACCCTCTAGGTGATTAGGGCTTGATCACTGAAAATTTTATTAAGAAATTCATACCTATTTTTGATGAAATTGCACTTTAAAGAAAGGTATTTTTTTATTTTGTTGCAGGAATGGAGAATTTAGGTGATAAAAGTAAAAATCATAAAAAGGAGCGAATTTGAAGCAAAAAGGAAGAAAATAATGAAATTTGTGCTGAGTCGCCGACAGCGAGATCAAGCCCGCTGATGGTGAGGGTACGAGGAAGAAATTTTAAAGGATTTATAACTGTCTCGCTGACAGCGAGCCCGAGCCCGCCGACAGCGAGATAGCGTAGTTTGAAGATCTTCTAGAAGCCTCGCCGACAGCGACGTAGTTCTTCGCCGACGGCGAGCTAGTTCAAATGGCGTAGATACATTGAATCTGGACACTTTTTGAATGGATGCTTACACACCTCTTGGTCCTTTGCTCACCTCTATATATAGAGGCCGAAATTCAGCCTCAAAGTGTGTGTTCTAAGTGTGTGTTAGTGTGTTCTAAGTGTGTGTTAGTGTGTTCTAAGTGTGTTATTTTAAGTGGGTTAAGTGTTATTTTGTGTTGTGTGTGTCAATTTGAGTCTTTAGTAAGTATTTAGTGAGTTAGTGAGTTTTTAGTGAGTCTTGCTGTACTGGAAGGAAGAGTCAAAGGAACTGCGAGGAGTCTGCTTGGGATAAATCGAGATAAGTATTTGTATTTATTGTTTTTAACTTTAAATGAAATCCATGCTTAGTTTAGTTCCCATGCATTCGAGTAGTTTATTAGTCTTTCTCCTCGTTTATGAAATTAAGTGACTTGATGAACTAAAAATAGAAGTACTTTTATATATATTAATAAATTGTGATAATTTTTACTTAAAACTTAATTTACTTTCAAACTGGTCATTTGATTTGTTAAAATGTGTTGATTATCAACTATAGTAAAAATTACATCTGATATTCGGGGAATTCAAGAGCCTTGGAAGGAGGGTGCAAATAAATAGGAAATAATATCATCTGGGCGTAGAATTGAGCATTTTAGTGTGACGGATTAAAATATTCAATTCGGTCCTATTGTTTGAGAGCTGAAGTGTAGATGTTAGCCCTCAGGCGAGGGGAACGTGGGAGCTCTGAAGTGGCAGTCGGTATCCTCCCAGCCTAGCCGCAGATTCAGTAATCAAACATAGGATTAGTCAATATTCTTTACACCTGAACCAAAGGGTAAAGAATAGGAATGCTCCTATTTGTCACAATACCTTAAAATTATCTATTTAAATTCATCAATCACTTAAATTTCTAAACAAGGGGAAATATACTTTTTCCGAATAGTTAAGACTTATTTAGCAATTAGTTTAATTTCCTGCACTTTCAATACGTATTAATTTTCTACTTAGTTAAGTTACCTAATTAAAATACTTAGTTTACTTATTGCGCTTAAATTTAGAATTCCAAATTTTCGTATACTATTTTAAAATTATTATTATTTTAAAATTAGCTGTTATTTAATTTTCTCTTTCCCTGTGGGATCGATAACAAGGACTCCACTAGAGCCCTGTATTACTTGATACGATACGTATACTTGCGTAGCATCCACAACATAAACAATTACAATTCTATACATATAATATAGCGGGGTCAAGTTTTTGGCGTCGTTGCAATTAAATTAAAAATATCATAATATAAAATTGTGGGTCTGGGGTCTACAATCAAGCTTGTGGGGTTTGCAGGGAGAAAAGAAGTGGTTTAAATTTCTAAGGGATGGGTCCCAATTCTAGTCCTCTAAGATAGTCAAAGGAAAAGCCTAAGGCTAGATCCTAAACACTAAAGAGGGAAGAGAAGACCTCATCAAAAATGAGGTCAACAGGCTTGCCCTTATAGAAAACTTTAAGACCCCAAATTAATATAAACCCTATCTAATTCCTCCATATTAGATAGGAGAAATTGTCAGTTGACATAAATGGTTCGTAGATCAAATAGATATCATGAATCTTTAGTTTATTGGATCGAGCCTCACCACCAAGCCATGTATCTATTCTTCAGGATAAATATGTCTTATAGTGAAGTGCTCGATTATTTAAACTATCGTTTATATGAGATCAATTTGATTTCATATTTTTTTCAAATTTAAAGTATTATTTTCAAAAATGCAATATATATATATATATATATATATATATATATATATATATATATCTAAACCAAACATACATGTATATTTCTATCTAACAGAGAAAACGACCGACAACCACAAAAAATTACCAAAAAACCCTAGTGTCCCTGAAACTCCTAAAATCTCCAAATTCACTCAAATCCTCGCCCAAATCAATTCTAACCACCAAATGACCCAAATTTCACCCAAATCCACCAAAATTGGTCAAAATTCCTAAATTGCCCTGAATTCCTAAAGTCCCTAAATCACTCTCAATTTCCACCGAATCCATTTCAAAATCCTCGAACTTTAAAGAAATTTGAATTTCAACGTGTTAAAACCCAATGTGAACCAAATGCAAGCCCAATTGAACCCAATTCCAAGCCTAAATTTGAAGTAAGTCAAATACTCCAAATTGACCCTAATTCCAAATTCCATTAAATTAAGTCATGTCATCACTCCAATTCCACAAAATTTGTTTCCTAAAATGGTCATGATATTTTTATAGACCAATGTGAGCCTTCATCAAATTCTTACACTTAGTCTCGGTCTTTCATATGTGATTATGAGTATTGATTTTGCTTACTCAAGTTTTCCCACGACTTGTTCTTTTAACTTTTTTGCGCCTAACCTCCTCGTTTTTCTCACCTTTCTTTGCAAATTATTTAAACTCTTTAAAATTATATTATGCTTTATGATACTAACCATGCAGTGGTAGGAGAGGCCCAAGTACGCCTTGCTTTAATTTGCTTCTTTCATTTATTGCAACTTTATTATTTCCTTTTATAACATTTCCTACCTGCATTTTTTTACTTTACATGCAAAACAAAACCTAAACAACAAGAAATACACTTTCGAAAACAATAATACACAGTTGAACCCTTTTAACGAAGATAATTTACTCCTTTTAAGTTAACGAGGATCCCTCGAATGAGGTAACCTATGATTGCTAACGAGAAATCTTATGTCTAAATGAGCTTAACAACTTGTTTAGACTAAATAAACTCAAAATAAAATAGTGATAGTGAGATAATGGAACTGTGGGATCTTAACCAGTGTCGCTTAACATAAATTAAAATTCCCACGAAACTGTTGAACAACAACAAAAACAAAAACCAAAAGGTTGACACATAAATTGCAAATCCATAAAACCTTAAACTTGGAGCCATCGTTACGAGGAGCTTGGAGCTAACTCTGTGGCAACATGATGAGGACAACAGAATACATCTTTGAGAAAGCAAGCGGAATCTTCACCTGCAAACCTCTTCTTAGTTTAAATAACAACCTATAGGATTTTGATGTAGTCTGTCTAGCACAACGTAAATCCTCAACTGATCTTTAGGCTTTTACATGACCATGTTGTACAACATAAGTCCAACTTCCCGTAGAGTCCCGAGGTTGTCATTCGGTACAACTTAAATCCTCCTATCTTTCTAGGCTATTTGTATGATCGGGATCATGCAAGTAAGTCCTAAATATAAAATTTGTCGGATGAAACTTTAAATAATATCCCTTTGAAATTGAAACCAAATAGTAGGATAGTTTGGAAGGTCCCCGAGGCTTACCACTAGACCCATGATGTCCCCTACCTTTCTTCCTTTGGAATCTGAAAATAACTGTTCCTATTTGATCTTTCTTATTTTCCATGTCTGACCTTTAGACCATAAACGTTGAATTTATGAAAACAAGTACCTCTGATATAAGTAGAGAGTTTTTTAAGTGACATCAGTCATTTGAGATGTAATTAATTATAAGGACTTGATCTTATATTAAACTTTAGAACCCAGGTAAAATAAACACTGCTTAATCTTCAATATTAAGTAGGAGAACCTGTCAATCCACATAAATTGTTCATAGACCAAACGGATGTCATAAATTGTAGCGTTCATATAGTTGAGCTCACAATCAAATAGTATGCCTATCTTCCGAGGTTGTGTATTATTCGTAGTGTTAGGCTCGATAATTTAAACTATAAAACTCATGAGTTCAATTCTATCTCATATTTTTAAAAACTAAAATACTGTTATAATATATATATATATATATAATCATTTTTTGAAAGAAACCAACGAGATTCCCATTCCGGCGTCTGACAGATTCTAAATGGCAACTGACAATTAGTCATTAGACCAAACATTAATATTTATATCTAAGATTTTTTTCTATGTAGTTTTGATCACCTCCAATCTATGATAGCTAATATTTATTAGGTTTAATCACATTGTTTGATTGTTATACAATATCACATTATCTAACCTTTAACAAACAACCATCAATTTGTATGATTATTAAGCATGTTCTCCCTTAGGAGGTTGACTCAAAATTACTACTTACCCACTATTTAATTTTATTTCTATTAAGCTTATCCTACATATTCTCTATGAAGAGGGTGATTCAAAAAAATTACTTACCCACTATTTTATATTATATCTGACACATTGACACTACAATGTTATCTTTTTAAGATGCCTTTTTCACATAATCCAAATCTTATCGTGGAGCATTCTTCTAAATTTCAAATATCTAACATCTTGAATCCTATTAACCACCATGATTTATATGTTGTATTGGACATTTAACTTTTAACTGCCTTGCTTAGATGAACGTCATCATAATTGTATGCATTATGCACTTATGTTTGTTCTAGTTAATATGAACAGTGATGAATATTTAGAAACTATGATTCAAGTCCATGTGCTATTTTAATGTAATAAAAATGGTTATGCTCATATACACGTGCTAAACTATACTACATTAAGAAGTTACCTAGCAATATCATACCAAATGGCTATCATCATAGTTTGTATTTATCATTTGCGTTAACCTCATTTCACATATTTCATTTATTGCTAATAGAAAGCATTACAAAGAATTTAAATTTACAAACTCACCTAATAAAAAGAAGCCAAAAACCACATTCGGTATGCTTTCATCTACAATCTTACCATTACATACAAATGCTCACATCATTTACAATTTCATATGTACGAGTTGGAGCATAGTATTATTATAACTATCATACCCACTATATAGAATGAAGCTCTTTCAAGTATGACAGAGCTGGATCAACACGTCATAGATGTTTGCGAGACTAATTTTATAATTTCCACAAATAATTTTTATATTTACTTTAAACTTGGGTAGCTAATGGTTGGTTAAGAGTTAATTGATGGATCTTAATCATATTTCATGATTCATCAAGTCAAAATCATGTGTTAGCAAGATCCAAGTCAATGATCTAATTATATTTGCATGTGACCTGTTCTTTCCATGCAGATCTTGCGCATTTTAACATCACTTAAGGAGAGCATTATATGTGGATGTTTTGATTAATGTTTAACAAAAAACATGAAAGGGTTGGTCCAACACTTATCCTCATCATCAAGGATCAATTGAGCTGAAACTTCAAACCACTTTCTCCAAAACTTTTTACAGAAGATATTCCAACTTTATTTGGACTGGTTTGGCCAAGAAGGAAAAAAAAAGGACCATCTATGAGTCGCCATAGTTGAATTGATTTAGGGATAAATCTCTTCAATTATAATCAGTAAAAGTTGTATAATAATTCCATTTTGATGCAAATAATCAGCATAAAAGAAAATTAAAACAAAAAATGAGTGTTACTTATAATTTCAAGATTTGAGTTTTCATATGTTGAAATTGTTTGTATAATTATTTCACTATCAACGCTATTAATTATATTTTTTTTTCAATAAATATAATCAATCAATCGCTTCATCCAAGCAACTCCCAAATAATTACACCTGTAAATTCCTTATAGTCCTCATACCAAAGAAAGATTGATCAACGTTTTTGTAGCAATCGGTAATACGATATGAAAACAAGCTTTACAAATAAGTAACATTATTTTCTGTTCAACTTCAAAAATACATGACTAAAGCTCATGTCACTAATAAATTTCTGAGTCAACTTTTTACTACCATGAAATACATATTTAAAAATAACAATGATAGAATTTAGTAAGATATTTCAAATATCTGTTTGTCAACAGTTAAACATATATCACATAAATTCAAAAAAACTATACATATAAATAACTAAGTCAATCGTTGAAGTTTTAAAATTTATCACGAGTAAAATAATATTATTTGATAATGATGAAAATCTTATGATTCTCTGAACATAGGTTGTTGCCTAGAACACGTTACAAATATCTTGGTCATTTTTAGAACAATATTATCATTTTTTACATGGAATGAGTTAACATTTAAAATAAAATTTTGCATCCATCATCTTTTTTATTTAGAAATTATTTTTTTAAAAAAATTTAAACCAATGTCTAAGCTTTTATAATATATTGATCCTTTTTCTCTAATATCTGAGAAAATTTATGATTCCTAATATAGACTTCATCAATTTCAAATAAAAAATGAAATAAAAATGTGATAAAGAATCTAATAATGTGTAAGCTTCATCTCTTTACTCACTACATGAACTATTTTGTATTATTATCATAAGAATCTCAATGAAAAATTCAAATAATAGAATAAGATTAGTAAGTGACCCATATATATATATATATATATATATATATATATATATATATATATATATATATATATATATATATATATATATATATTAAAACCAAAAATTAGAGCAATTATAATTCACCAAAAATAAATATTATAAAATTATGGGTTAGCACCTCACATACCTAAGCTATCTCATGAAGTAAAAATTTAAGGAGGGCAATGAGAAAAATATTAACCAACACAAAATTCCAAGAATCACCCATCTTTGCTAACCAATCAGGAGTTTGCTCTCTCTTATGATACGTTTCCACACCACATTGATGTGAGTGGAATAGAATAGGATCATGTTTAGATAGTTAACAACACTAGGGAGCAACAATCCTTTTCTGAAAGATCTCAACTAAAAACTGAGAGTTAAGCTCCACAATTAGATTCCAACAACCAAAAGAGGCAACAATTTTGAGAGCCAATAGAACAACTATGGTTTGAGTTCAATTCCAGTGCAAGTTGTATTGAATGGAAATAAAAAACACAATGTCCCAACTAGTGAATAGCTAATCCTCCAGCTCCACCCTTCCCATAAGAAAATCTCCCTTCAATTTTAAATTGAATCAAAGTATGTGTTGACGTTGTCCAATAAACAACCTAGGGAAGTCTTCTAGCAGAGGATTTGAGAGAATTTTTTGGGGGTTGAGATTGAAGCCTAGATATGTAGTGAATCTTTTGTTTCTCCAAGGTAATGATCATACTAAGGAATGTCATGATGTTTTCTATCACGTTTTCCAATGCACATTGCTAACACCTTATGTTTAATATAATTCATGTCCATTCAAATAAACTACATGACAATGCAAGGAATCATCTCAATATTATGGGTCTGAGGGTGCAGATCAATAAAAAAACTTCTTGCAAGGGCCAATTTAGAAACACCAAGTTAGCTCATGTAAAGGTGTAAAGAGGTGCAAAGCTTCCCCCAAATAATCTTAGAGTACCTATAAGAAAAGAAAAAAATGATTGTCAATTTCCTCAAATACATAGAAGGCAACATCAAGTAATTTCCAATCCTTTTAGTTATAAGACATTCATTTGTAGGGCACGGTTGTTGGAAGCATCTCCAAATAAAGAAAGTCATGGATGGACTTGAATAATTGTTCAAGATTTGTTCACCCCACTCCACTACATGCTAATTATGAAGAGCTTGATATATCAATTTAGTGATAGAGGTGTTAGAGTGAGTCCTGGTGATCATCCTACTCTTAATGCCCTTTTTTTTTGGAATCACTGCAAACTTGGTAGCAACCTCTTTATTCACCATTATTTAAGCTTGTCAATATTCTAGGTGGAATTATCAAATACATGTATTATGCTACACCACATTAAGGGATTGTTTAAGGCAACTGCATTTGTTTTAGGAAACAACTGTGAAGCTTTTACATAAGAAGAAGATATTCAAAAGGTTGCAGTGGCTATATATATATATATATATAGCATCCATCGCACTTAGTCAGATCTTGTTAAAAAATGCAGCATTCAGCTGTTGTTTTTTTGAAAAAGTAAAAAAACATAGTTTTGTCAAACACAAAAAAGTATGGTGCAACACAGTACCGCTGCCCCAAATACACCTTAGGAAGTTAACTAAAATATCATAGCAAATGACTATTATCATAGTTTGTTTTCTTTTCATTTGTATTAACCTCCTTTAACATATTTCATTTAAATCTAACAAGAAAAGAACTATAATGAATAAACATTGACAAACTCGCCTAATAAAAAGAAACAAGAAACCTCTTTCTGTATGCTTTCATCTACAAGCTTACATATACATAAAAATGCTCATCACCATTTACATGTTCATAGTATTGCTATAACTGTTATACGGCATAGAAGTTTGCAAGATTAATTCTATAATTTTAATAAACTTTGATAGCTAATAGTTGGTTAAGAGTTAATTGATTATCACAATAATATGTCAATATCCATCATGTCTAAATCATGTGTTAGCATGATCCAAGGCAATGATCTAATTGTATTTGCATGTAGCTCGCCCTTTCCATGCACTTGCAGCACATTTTAGCATCACTAATGACAGCATTACATGTGGATGGTTTGATAAATGAACAAAAATCTCCAATACTTATCCCCATCTTCATTGACTAGGCCGAAAACTTAGTCAAATTGTGAGTGGCGACAGTTGAATTGATTTGGGACTAAAACTGTTTAATTATAACTAGACAAAGCAGTACAGTAATTCCATTCTGATTCAATAAATCTACATAAAATAATACAGAGATAAATATTCATAATGACCCAAACAGTGCATACTTTTTCTTGCTTTCTAGTGAAATCTTCCAAAAAGACAAATCCTCTTTTATGCCTCTGAAGAATCCCGTTCTCCCATACCCCACGAGCACCACCTCAAATAAATTAATCAGACAGCATATCGAATGTAGCCTCTCTAGGCTTTAGCCCAATGCCACTTTTCTTCAGTGGGATGAATAAAACAAAGGGGATTAGGAGGAGAATGAGGAGCCTCAAAAGAATATTTCCATATCGGGGGTTGGAACTCGGGATGGATTTGTAAGCCCTTTCACATTATTCCGCTCCTTTCAGGTGCTGAAGGAACCCCACCAAATCCAGCAAATGAGGCTGGGTTCTTCTACTGGATTCACTCTTAATTTGTTTTTATTATACTACAAAGCACAGAAGATCATATTCAATTATTAGACGGGTCAACTATACTTCAGCAGTTTAACAAATGATCAAATAATTTTAAACAACTTTCAGAAGATTCAAGTTCATGACCTGCATGATATTTCACATAAAAAGAGAAATTTTCATTAAGAAAAAGGCATATATATATATATATATATATATATATATATATATATATATATATATATATATATATATATATATATATATATATATATTTTTCCAAAAGATTGATCGACAATCGAAGACCGCCGATCAATCCCTATGGTATGAACCGACAGAGAGCGGACCCCCACAGCCTCACGTATCTTGTTCAAATCCTCCCGTAAGGGATGGGATTTGAACCCTTGATCTGTGGGACTTATGCCAAAGGCAGCAACCAACGAGTCAAGATTCGCGCACCTATATATATATATATATATTAAGGAAATCGCTATTTAGGAAGGACTATCATGTCCCCTTAATACTGATCCCACATATGTGCTAATTCGATCTACCTGAGATTCGAATCGGGGGTAGAGGGGACTTACGTCAAAGTTATCATCCAACATATCATAGTTGCGAGCATATATATATATATATATATATATATATAATATATATATATATAGCTAGTAATTTCTATTGAATTATTTATTTATAGGAGAGATGTATTATTTTAAATATACAAAATAGATAGAAAACTTGAAATTGATGAGCATTAAATTTTAAAATTTATATTTAGATGTAGCATATTTAGTCTAGTATTTGAGTGTTTTAATTTGTCATAATATGAATTTTGCATTCATGGCCTAGCACATTCGGACGCTTGCATGAGTTATATATATATATATATATATATATATAATTTATTTAGCTCCCAACTAATTTTATGTGTCTAATCACTCGACTTATCCACACATAGACGAATTCAAACCCCAACTACCTGGGACTTAGAATTGATATTGTGCATATCAATCAAAACTGATTTTACAGATGTAAATCTAAGATTCTATAACATTAGTTTCAGAACATTTCATTGTCACAGAACCTTCAGACAACGAAACTTAACATTTGGCCTCACTTTACATCGTAAACCACCCGACGCCGAAAACGTTGCTATGTTTTCATCACAAACTGCATTTCTGTGCCAAATGCAAATTATTATATGCTAATGAAAATCTTTCAAGTAAATAAACTTGTCCCTCCCTCGCACAAAAAAAAATTACATGCAAGCCTGCTAGGGACAAGTATTTCATTCGGGGGAATATTGTTCTGCCAGACTCGCTTGAAAGTTGAAACGCCAGCTGAGTGGAATGATTGCAAAGCATAAAAACCCGAAAGGGAGGCCGTTTAAAGCACGCAAATCAACACCCATTTTCTTCCCAAATACTCCTAAAGACAAACATTGCCCCCTTCCCCCAAGACGCCTTTCAGCGCAACAATCCTAATCACCCAGTCAAAAACTAACACCTCTTAAATCCATTATCCGTGCCCTTTAAGGAGGTATTAATGAAACTACGTACATAATTAATTCCGCCGAATCGCACAATCTCCTTAAAACATGGGCAATGACGAGGAAGAAAGCTCTCCAAATATTTGTATGGACACTCCGGAGAGAGAGAGAAGCAATGAATTGAACTCATGACAATGGTTTCTTAAACCTCATGACTCAGCTCTCTTTTTCTGCCACTAAACAATGGCAATGACAGATTCCCAATCATCATTTCCCTTCCAAAGGAAACACTCATCATTGCCTTCCCCACAATGTTACATTCAGCTTAGAAAGTAGAGCTCTCAGCCTCCCTCTCCTCCCCACTCCTCTTTAAATTCTACTTCCACCCCCATCCACTGCTCACCAAAATCTTCGTCCCAAACTGCTCTGTTCTATGATGCCTTCTTCAAGCTCCGTCAATGGGTTCTACTCCTTACTGGCGCATGGACTCGACGACCTCGAGCGCTGCTTCTCGGCTCAGCAGTTCATGTCGGTACAGTTCCTGCAGCGTGCCATGGCGCTGCTCCGCTCGCTGCACTCTCACCTAACCCATCTCGTTCATAAGCTCCACCTCCCCTGCGGTGACAAGTGGCTTGACGAATACATGGACGAGAGCTCGCGCCTCTGGGAAGCCTCACTCGTCCTCAAGCTTGGACTATCCAGCATGGAGTCCTATTGTGCTGCTGCATCCAACATCATCTCATCCCTCGACAACTGGCTTCTCTCCCCTTCTCCACATCTCACCCGCCAGGTATCCCATTTCCCTCTTCTTTGTTCATTGTCACGTACTCATACCTCCCTGTTCATAGGTGATGCGGGCGATGTCAAGCTCCAGGAGGGAGGCCGCCGGATTAGAAGAAGAAAATCGGGTGCTTGTGGAGAACAGAGTGCGCCCTTTGGCTCTCCGACTAAACGAGAGGGTCCTATCGTTGGAATCCAAGCTCCATGGCTTCAACGGATTCAGAGGAGTTCTCTACGCCATGAGGAACGTGAGCTCCTTCATCCTCATCATTCTTCTTTGGGGCTCTGTTTCCTATTGGCCGGACCCGAGCTCGGGCTACCGTTGCCCGCCAGTTGAAAGCACGCACTTTTACGGCTCCGGGTTCATGGTTTCTTTGGGGAGGCTGCAGCAGCGGTTGCTAGGGGCAATGGAGGGAATGGATGACCGAACGGGGATTCTGATGCACGAGCTCCGGCAGTCGAGGGCTGTAACAGAGGAGCTCTGGGAGGAGATGGAGAGGACTGGAGGTTTGATGGGCTGCTGTGTTCTGGATGGAGTTGCCGCCGGGCCGACGTGGGAGAGAGTGGAGAGGCTCAAAGATTGGTTTCGGTTGCTGAGGTGCGGAACAGAGAATCTTGTGAATCAGCTGGACGACTTCTTCGATGAAATTGCTGAAGGGAGGAAGAAGCTCTCGGATCTGTGCAGCCACAGATAGAAATTCAGGAAGAGAACTTTATACGTTGGTGGTCAAACTGATCAAAGTTCCTGACTTTAGAGGATATCATGCATAGGTTTTCTAAATAAAGAATCCTGTAGCCTCAATTTGCATGTTGTTATGTTTAGTATTCTGGTAAAAATTGCTTTTTGATTAGAAAGGAGGAGAGAGAATGAAATGTGCATTGTGCAGTGCCATTATTATATTGTTGCAGTAGGATGGGTTGGCATGAAAGGGATGGGAAGAAGCAGCCTGCTCTCTTTGGTGCAAGAACCTTCTGGGGAGTAGGAGATGGCAAAGTAGGATTTTGTTTCTGAGGAAAGAAGATCGAAGCCTTTTTATTTTCTATTTTTTAGAATAGTTGCATGAGGAATGACAATTTTGAGAGCTGCTTTTTTTGGGTAAAAATTTTTAGATTAAAATTTGAAGAAAAAACGCTGTAAATTTCTTCTTTGTTCCCTACCTTCAGTGTTTTCTTCTACTTGCTTTTAGTGATGGCTGTCGTCTTCATTAATGGTTTTTGTTGCAGAGAAAAGGGCAAAGCGATAGAATAGAGCTCCGAAAAGAAAAATGGAGATTCTTGTTTTCCTCCAAAATTATGAGACATGAGCGAGAAAGGGATCTGTGTTGCTCATATTGTAGCATTGAGATTTTGTGATCCAATGCCTGAACTATGTCAACAATGATGAAAAAGCTGTTGAAAGTTTAACTGGATGGTACAGTCTCATCATTCTATTTTAAAAGAATTTAAAAGATGAGTGTTAATTTTTATTTTTTCGAAAAATTAAAGGGCCAAACTTAGCATTTCGAAGGGCCAAACTTAGAATTTAAGGACACTCACTGAAAATCAATATAAAATATTAAAACATTTTAGTCATAAGTTGAATCTGAAAACTTGAAAATACAGTATAAAGTATAACATACACATAATTGAACGCAAAAAAAATTAAAAAAATATATAACAAAGGAGTTCGAGCTCAAGTAATCTTTGCACAAGAGTTGTAAAGAGGATTTCATCCAGGTTTTGAGATAAAATATATTATAAAGTATAACATACTAATAATTGAACACAAAAAAATAGAAAAAGATATAACAAAAGAATTGGAGCACATGTAGTCCTTGCGCTAGGGTTGTAAAGAGGACTTCAGCTAGGTTTTGAGATAAATAACAAGGCAATGTGCACGGCAATGTGTTATAAAACACAAGAAAAAATTTAAGTATGGTATTATCATAATGATGTGTATATTTAGCATCTCATAACTTGATAGAGCTACCTTGAATGGCCAAACATCACTGAGAAAATTGTTAGGATATCAATGACAACTAGATATGGCAGGTTTACTTTTTTATAGCGTGCCATTCATTCAAGTTTAATAGCAATCAAATGATACAACTGTAACTAAGAATATAAATATAAAAAGCACTAGACTATCATGGCAGTCCTTGTTATTATGTCAAACGTCGCTTAAATCTCAATGAATTATAGGATACCATCATAGATTATATAAATTAAAAGCAATGAGACTAACAATGTAAAACATGAAGCCAATATTAAGCTCATAAGTATCTATTCAGTGTGAAGAGTGTGGAATATGTTATCCAAACCTATTTGGATTTAGAATGAAATAGAACATAATAATTTTGTAATCATGTAGTTTGCTGGGTTGAAAATTTCCCTACCAAGGCAAAGAAGTCATCCAAAATAATAGTTGTGTGATAGACGATAGATTAATATTATCAGAAATTTTCATTATGGTGAGCAACAACCCTATGAATTCTAGACGTCCTTTTAAGTTCCATGATATGTTGGGTATCAATAATTATTTAATTAGGCTAATTATAAGGTTTCATTAAACCTAATTAGAAAGTTAGTGAAGTTTAAACCAATGGATGCTTTAAAAACCCTTCAAATTTGTGCCAAAATCAAATAAAATTCATCACTTTAATTGTGGCGCCTATGCGCCCGCCTTCTGGGGCATAGGCGCCAGAGGCCAAATTTGCACATCTTTCAATTTTTACTTCAAATTTGATCTTTTATTGCTCATTTCATTACAATCACTCATTTTAATCATACATGTAAGAAAAACACAAAAATATCTTCCATTAAAATGCAATATCATCAAAAATAGGTATAAAAATGTATTTAAAAACACTATATAATTTAGGTATATCAGTGGTGAGGCTTAATTAAAAAACTAAAGAATTCATGATATCCGTTTGGTCTACAAACTGTTTATGTCAACCGACAATTTTTCCTATCAAATATGGAGGAATTAGATAGGGTTTATATTAATCTGAGGTCTTTAAGTTTCCTATAAGGGCAAGTCTCTATAGTTAATTACATCTTAAATAACCGAAGTCACCTAAGAAAACTCTTGATATAGATCAGGAAATATTGTAATCATGACTTTCAAAGGCTAAGGTTCTTTAAGAAAGAGTGGTAATAGGAGATCCAATATATGAGTGGCTCAAATTTCGGAACAATTTTTGTAGGAATCCAAAGGAATGAGAGACTAGGGGAAAGACATATATCCAAAAGAGGCCTTGGTGTTTTTTTCACGAACTATCCTACGGTTTGGCTTTAATTTGAGATAGTTATTTGGTGTTTCATCCTGCCAATTTTATCATTTAGGGCTTACATTCACTTGATATCAATTATGTGAATGGCCTGGAAGATAAGAGGGTTTATATCATACCCGATGGCGACCTCGGAATCCTAAGAAGAGATAGGTCTTATATTACACAACATGGTCATGCAAAGGCCTAAAGAGATAAGGTGAGGGTTTATGCTGCACTAGGCAAGCTACCTCGAAGTCCTCTAGCTTGTTGTTTTAATTTCTAAGGAGTTTTGCTGTTGAAGATGATTGTGCTGCCCACTATACATGCTCCAAGCTCCTCGTCATAGCAGGTTTAGTTTAAAGAAGAGTAAGTTGAAGAAGAAAGAGAAGTATCGTGTTCTAGAAATTTTTAAATTTAGGTGTCTTAATGTTTTATTAGGGGAAATGTTAAAGTTGATTATGGCGACATCGATTAGGATCCCACGGTTCCCTTATTCCGGCACCACTATTTTATTCATATTCACTTAGTTCAAATGAATTTACTCAGCTCAACATAATGAGTTCTGTACTTTCATTTCGACCGTGGAAAACCAGCTAGCAGCTGTAGGTTGCATCATTTGAGGTATTCTCTATCATCTGATAGAGACGTTTTAATTTAGTTGCAATTATGATTTTTGTTTTATTTGTGATTAAATTTTGAGTTATTTTATATTTTTATTGTTGTGGCGGTGAATTTTATCTTATTTTATTTTAATTTAGTTTTGATTTTAGTTTTGTGGTCATTCTAAAAGTTTTAGTTTTCATGCAGGGTGACATTGTTATTTAACATAGAAGTTTGTAAGTAAGCAAATTAAAGTAAATGAAATAATGAAAAGAAGGTACTGTAAACTTGTAAAAATGTTCCTGGCGAGTCTTCACGTTCCTCCACCTAAAACTTTAGTATTTTTTGTAATAAATATTTACAAATTGAAGGAAAGTTAAGCCTATAGATAGGTTCGTTACCAACCTACCAAACCCTATGTCATAACTTGGTGGGTCCTGTTTATTTAATTAAGAGATTTCTTCATTTGATAAATATGATAGGTCCAGTTGTCCTACAATGTGTCCAGAAGTTTTGTGAGAATTGCCTAGGAGATACCTAGACATTTCACAATCCTTTTGAGCTTCCTTGAGTTCATTTTGAACTTATCATAATTATTAAATGATTCATCTGTTTTATACCCTTATGCTTAGTGAACTAATATTTTAATTATCCCAATAAGTGGGGTAAACTTCACTTGATATTTCACTTGGGAATTATGTAAGTGGGGCCTTTAGAGGAAAACTTAATTTATGGAAGAATTTAATCAATTTTAATGGGCTTGTAGTGTTTCAAAAGTGCTTACAATTAATTGTGTTTCCTTTTCTAATCTTCATTAGTCAATTTTTCAATTAAGCCTAGCTCACTACTAAGCCCTTAAGGTTTAATAGATAAATTTGCAATTTTTGGAAATGTTGAGTTAAATAATTTTTAATTCTTATCAAATGTTGAATTATCATTAAACATTAGATTAGGGGTCCCAAATCATAAGTTATCAATTTCCAAAATAAAACCCCTCACCTTAAAGATCATTTAATCTAATTTTCATCCAAATTATAATGATTAATAAAATCATAAACGTTATCTTTTAATGTGAAAAAAATGAGATGGCTTTCTACCATTTATCCTTTTATGTTTCAATCATTAAAAAATATTTATTAAGATTATCCATTGCACATTTCCCATTTTAATTAAGCCTAAATATTGATTAAGGTTAAATTCTTCAAAATTAGATTTTTACCCCTAATGGCCGTATCACCTCATAATTCAGTAAATTTAATTCAAATGACTTAAAAATTTTTATTCTACTCCACCCATGGGTGAATTAAAGCATTAGAGGAGAAAATGTGATTTTTTCGAAATTTATTTTAATTTATATAATTATTTCAATGCAAAAGTACGGGTTTTCAAGGGAAATTCAATAACTTAATCAAAACAAAGTTTATGCCCTTAAGAAAATTATTGGATGTTCACATAGACAAGAGGACCATTCGGATCAAATTTCATGATTTTTGGACTTTACTTTAATTATTATAATAATTTCAATATTTGGAGTATTAATTAAATATAAAATATTATATTAGTAGAAATTTAAGTTTTATATTTTTATTAAATCTCTCTAAGTTCAGGGAACCTAGAAAAATAAGTTTCATATTTTTGTGAGTTATATTTTAATTATTAGAATTATTTTAGTGAAAATTTAGAGAATTTCCATTTTTTTAGCTTTTAGAAATTGATTTTACCCCTTTAAATTTTAATATCCTCATTTATAGAGTTAGGAAAATTTCCCCAATTATTTCTAAATGATTAGGAGACAATTTGGAACATTTCCAACAATTTTATTAATTTTTTATTTATTTAAATATTAAAATAATGCTTAAAAAATGAAAATTTTATTTTAATTACAATTTTCATTTTTTGGAGACTCCCTTGATCACATAAAGCTCTCAAAATTAATTTGATAATTTTTTTAAGTGTATTTTAATTATTATAATTATATGATTGCCAAAAATGTGATTTAACTTGAAAAATTCATTTAAGCATTTAAATTAACTCCATTTGACTTGAAATTTTTATAGGGAGTTTCCCTAACCTTAAATTGCGGTGGGGAGTAAGTTTTAGATTATTTACATTTATATTTAATCCAATATATTTTTATTTAAGTTTTAGGTTTTAATTACCAATATACCAAGTTTACATTTTTCCTAGGGTCCTTTAATCATAGGTAACCTACTAAAATTTACTTTGTATTTTTTATCATTATTTTATTTATTACAATTTTTATACTAAAATAGACATGATAATTTAAAAAATAGAGATCTTTGTCTAGAGATCTCCTCTAGCTTTGGAAAAATTAGGGAAGATTCCCTAAGACAGAGGCAACAACATACCAAAATATTAAGCTATGGTGAAATGTCTAAGTGCATGGAGAATCAAAACATTCAAAATGGTATTTAATTCATTAAAAAGTAAGCATGCATCAAATGAATTTCAAACCATATCCACATTAGTATCCTTTATTCACTGAGCACTAGAGTATTTTTCTTTTATTTTTCTGATTTTTCTACACCAAGTTATGGATTTTTGAAGTTAACTGAAGTTAAAGAAATCAAAATTACCCTTAATTTCCTACTTAAACACACAGCTCCGTGTCATCCTCGCCAGCTCTGAAATCTCCATGTGTCGCTCCGCCATTTGATGCTGACTTCTGACTCAGCTTCCATGTGGCCGCTCTTTATGTTTAGATCTCCTGTCCGACGCAATCCCAGCCCTCAATTTGAGACACGCGCAATCCAACGATGCCTGGTCTTCGTCCCCAACTGGTTCATCTCATAAGTCATCCACCTTCTAGGCTTAAGAACTCGAGCTACACCTAACTAAATCACTTGGGGTTTGTTTCTATAAACTTATCTGACCTAGACGAACCTATCCATATGGTTTATATGGTACGAAATAGAGAAAGTATAGGATCAAAACAAGCTTAGGATGCATAGTGAGTTTAATACATTTCTCTGAGAAGAGAAACTTCAATCAGAGAGTTATGGCAGCTTCGATTGGTCCCAGCAAACCTCCAGATGAAGTCTTTTGCCCTGGTGAAATGTCTGGACCTTAACTCGACCAAGGCCAATTTTGGGTGTTGATCAAAGTCTGGTGTAGAGGCTCTCTGTGATGGGGCTTTTTAGGGAAATTTATTCTTTCACTCTAGTGATGGTGTAGAGCAAATTGGATTAGAGTCTTAGGCAGTGCGGAGATACAATTTCAACCGTACTAGTTTCAGCTAAAAATTCAGTGGGGAAATTGGCTCCGGGCAGTGGGGATGAGTGGCTGAGGATGGTGGGCTTGCACTTAGGAGTTCTCAGGGAAGCTCTGGGAGCAATTTTTAGAGTCTCTTTTGGAAATTTTCAGCACCTCCCCCAAGGCTTGGCTTTGGGTGGGATTTGCTACTTAGGTGGAAGGCAGCAAGGCACAAGTGATTAGTTAGGGGATGCCACACTAACAAGGCCCAATTTTTGAATTTAAGGGGTATGGGGGCGCTCGGTTTAAGCTGTTCCGGCAACCTAGGTAGGCCGACAAGGACAGGGATGGTGGCTAGCAAGCTGATGGGAGGTAAGAGAAGGATTCAATGCCATTAATTGGGTTACTTACTTGAGGGTTAAGGGGAGTTATGGGTTAGCCGAAAAGGGGGAGATCCATTGGTTCTAAGTGGGGGAACTTTGGTCCATGGCTCAATGGGCTTGGGTTAGTGACAACCTCGGGGGAGAGTAGGGCAGAAAGTGAAGGGTGTATATGTTGGTTAAGCTTTTATAAATGTTATAAATGTTTTTCAAAGTAAAATAGCAATTGTGCTCCATCCCCTTTTATCAACGCAAGTATACATATTGTTCAAGTAATAAAAGGCTCTAATGGAGTCCTAGATATCGATCCCACAAGGAAGTTAGAGACTTAAGGACTAATTTCAGCAAATGCAATTACTAATCTAGTATACAGAAATAACGAATGCTTATACTAAACTCTATTTCTTAAAGATTAAATAAAAGATTATAATTTTGAAAAGTATATTTCTCCTTGTTAAGAGCTCCTTGTTAAGAGAATTAAGTGAATAAATAATTAAATTAGTTAGAATTATATTGTGCCAAATATGAGCATTCCTATTCTTTACCCTTTGGTCCAAGTGCAAAGAACATTGACTAGTCCTATGTTTGGTTACTGAATTTGCGGCTAGGCTGGGAGGATACTGGCTGCCACTTCAGAGCTCTCACGTTCCCCTCGCCTGAGGGCTAACATCTATACTTCAGCTCCCAAACGATAGGACCGAATTGAATATTTTAGTCTGTCACACTAAAATGTTCAATTCTACGCCCGATAATTAGTATTTCCCTATTTATTTGCACCCTCCTTCCAAGGCTTTTGACTTCCCTGAATCTCGGATGTAATCTTTACTATAGTTGATAATTCAACGTATGTTAACAATTAAATTGGCCAAATTGAAAGTAAATAAAAATTTAAGTAAAAGATTATCACAATTTTATTTAATATTTTTAGGCACAACTGATTTAATTCTTCATTTCACCAAATCTCAACAACAAGAAGAAAGACAAAGAAAACTACTCAGAATGCATAGGAAGAATAACACAAAACTTGAATTTCATTTAAAGTGATAAAACAATAAACAAAAAAACTTATCTCGAGTCTTCTCCCCAAGCAGACTCCTTGAAGTTCCTTTGACTCTTCCTTCTTGTACAACACACTTAATTAAAAAGACTCACCAAGACACTAAATAAAACACTAACTCTCACTAAAGACACTACTAGAGAACACACTACGACTACAATTTTGGCCTAAATTCGTCTATATTTAAAGAGCAAGGAACATATCCAAATGTTGCTTAAGCATCTCTTCAAAAAGCGTCCAGATTCAATGTATTTGGCTTGAACTGACATGCTCGCCATCGGCGGGCTCGATCTCGCCGTCGGTGAGCTTTTAGAACAATGGCTAACCGCTAAGGCTCGCTGTCAGTGGGCTTGATCTCGCCGTCGGCGGGCTCCTTTATAATATATTCAAAACTTTCGGGAAAATCTCACCTTCGGCGGCTTATTCCTCGCCGTCAGTGGGATAGTTTAATTTTCATCTATTTTAGTCCTTTTTGTTCCAGATTTGCTCATTTTTGCTCTTTTTGCTCCCATTACCTATACATCTTTATTCATACAATAAAACATAAAAAATACCTTTCTTTACAGTGCAATTTCATATAAAATTGGTATAAATTTCTCAATACATTTTCTTGTGGTCAGTTAGGTTAGCCTAGATCAGTCCTAGGGGTCCTAAGGTTGGGTGTGATGGACTTAATTTGGTCTATTTGGTTCAACTTAAATGACATTGGGTCATATGATCAATTTTGGTCACTTGGGTTTGAGCTTGGGTTGAGCCCAATTGATTAAGCAATTTGGTGTGTATGATTGTCATGAAGAGTTTAGAAAAGGATTGGAGTGGTTTTGAATTGAATTGGGGGTTCAATTTAGTTTAATTTAGGATTTTGGTCAATTTGGGACAAGTTGGGCTAGCTTGGGTTTGATCTTAGGTTGAGCCTAATTGATTGAGCAATTTTGTGTGTATGATTGTCATGAAGAGTTTACAAAAGGATTGGTGTGGTTTTGAATTGATTTGGGGTTCAATTTGGTTTAATTTGGAAATTCTGTTAATTGGGGCAAGTTGGGCTAACTTGAGTCTAGGTTGGGGTAGACTGAGTTTTAGCCCAATTGATTATTCAAAAAGGTCTACAGGGAAGTGGTGAAGAGTTCCCAACATAAATTGGGTGGCAATTTTGGGATTGGGAGATTCAATTTGGTGTGATTTTGGTCATATGTCCAATTTGGGGAAAAAATAGGGATTTTGGATTTGGGTTGACTTGGGTGAGACTTGAGCTTAAATTGGAGGCAATTGAATGTTACATTTGGTCTAGGGCAGTGTCATTAGAAGTTTATAATTCAAATTGAGGGGAAATTGATTGACATTAAGCTTAATTTGGGTGTAACGGATCACTTGGTCAAAATTAGGAATTTTGGAATTCAAGTGAAATTGAGCTCAAATGTGGGTCAAATTGGATTTGGATTTGATTTAGATTGAGGCTAGGATTATTGAATTAAAGTTTGGAATTGAAATTAGGCAAGATTGGGGTCAATTGAGTGGACATTGGGTTTAATTTGGGCATTTTTGGGTAAAATGAGTCAAATTGGGGTTTTTGGTTAAATTGGGCAAAATTGGTTAAATTGGGTCATGTGGTAGTTGAGAGAAATGAAATTGATAATATTTAGGTGGTTTTGAAAATTTTTGGGATTTTTGGATTTTTGGGCTAGGAGGGGTATTTTATTAATTTTGCAATTTTTAGGGCTATTTTGTAAATTTTGGTAAATTTTGGTCAAATTGGTCAATTTGAGTGGTGTGGAATATTTTGAAATAATTTTTGGAGAAAAAATAGTAATTTGAATAATTTTTGGGTAAAATTGAGGTTTAAGGGTATTTTGGGCATATTAAGTGGCATGAGGGTCAAAAATTGAAATTTTGGAAAAATTGAAATTTTGGAAAAATTGAAATTTTGGAAAAATTGAAATTTTGGAAAAATTGAGGTTGATTAGAAGTGAATTGTATGAAATTGTTTATGTTGAGCCATTGACGAAGGGCAACCCTCATTTGGCCCTCTATGTGTTGGTACTAACCAAACCTTTAGCTTGGGGCTATGAGCTTGGGAAAACCATGCACATGAGTATCCAAAAGAGTAGGGGATCAAGGTAGGATGCGCTTTGTTTAGGGTTGTGAGTGTAAAGTGTGTGTATTGTGTAAGCTCCAGACCTCCCAGGGTAAATCCTAAGGTCTGACCACCTATAGGAGACTTCCCCTGGGCTTCCTTATGCTTGGTCTCTTCCTTCCAGAAGCTGGAGGTTAGGCCTTAAGCATATGAAAACTCTGAGTGAAGCAAAGAAGATTTGAATTTTAAGGGGGAGGGTTCCAAGACTAGTCTTCTAAAAAGTCATCAGGAGAGTTTTATGGCTAGACCCTAGGCTATTCTAAAGAGAAACTAGTCCTCGACCAAAAGTGAGGTCAATAGTGCTGCAAAAAGCGTTAATTTTCAAAATTAGATTCATCTTAGTTTCACAGTAAGATCAATTTAATAATTAAACACCCATTAGTATACACAAGTTTACATATCGTTCAAGTAATATAGGGCTCTAGTGGAGTCTTGGTTATCGATCTCACGAGGAAGGTTGGAACCACTCAAAGTATAGTATAGGAATGAAATCTAATTCTCAATTCAAGATGCAAGTTCAGGAAATATTAAAGTTGCTAGTGTAATGATAACTAAAAGTTAAGTTAACTAAAGTTACTTTTTAAATTTTAAAACATAATTAACTAACACAGACAAAGTTTTATATTGAAAGGTTCAAATATGAAAAAGGCATATTTCCCCTTATAATGATAATATGATGAGTGAATGATATAAGTTGATAAAATTTTGTAATGTGCCAAATAGAAGCATTTATATTCTTTACCCTCTTTAGAGTACCCCCTTTTCAGAGCTATGTAAAGAACATTGGCATATAATAGGCTTAGTCTCTAAATCCATAGTTAGGTTGGGAGGATACTGACTCTCACTTCAGAGCTCCTACTTCCCTTCACCTGAAGGCTAACCCTAGCTTTAGTTACCAAACTCTAGGACTAAATTGAGGATTTCAGCCTGCCACCCTAAAATCTCCAATTCGATGCCTATCAAACCACATTTCCCTATTTATTTGCACTCAACCCCCATGAACTACGTAACTCATTCATGGACATTGAATGAATTCTCCTTTTTTTATTGTAGAACACTTAGTCCTCTTGGATTGAATGTTTCACAACAAGTTTTAACAATTCAATTTGCCAGATCGAAAAGTAAATGAAGTATGAAGTGAAAAATCATAACAATTTTGTTGACCTCATTTTTGATGAGGTCTTCCCTTCTTCTTTTTAGTGCTTAGGATCTAGCCTTAGGCTTTTCCTTTGACTATCTTAGAGGACTAGAATTGGGACCCACCTTTTAGAAATTCAAACCACTTCTAAACTCCCCGCAAACTCCACAAATTTGACTATAGACCCCTAATCACCTAGAGGGTTGAAATCAAATGTGGAAGTTTAAAGGATGAGTTCCTATAGGACTCTTTGGCCTTAGGACCGCCACAGTGGCTCGGTCCGGTGAAGGGGCTGACTTACATACACACTACACTTACACACTACATTTCCACACACTTCCTAAAACCACACCCATACCCAACTTAACCTCCCGACTCATGTAGGTGATTCACATGGATTGTCCTTAACCCCTAAGCCTCGGCAAGAGGGTTAGGAACAACTTAATGAATGCCTCAAATGAGTCCTTTCATGGCTCATATGGGCTTGAAATGGCTTCATGGCTCAACCAAAATGATTTCTTTCCACCTAGATTCACCCAATCTTTAATTTCCCAAATTTTCAATTTTTGACCCCCGAGACCCTACACCTACTAAACCTACCCAAAACCTTGAAATTACCCAAATTTTTGCAAAATTTCCAAATTACCCAAAATTTTCCAAAATCAATCCCAAACATCTCCAAATCACTCAAATTGATCATCTATATCCAAAAATACCAAAAATTCCAAGAAAACCTCCCAATACCCTCCAAATACCCAAAATACCCTTCTTGACCCAAAAATCCAAAAGTTCAGAAAATTCCCAGAAAATTCCAGAAAATCCTAAATATTCCCAATTTCATTTTGTCCAACTACACCATGGGCCAATTTTGTCAATTTACCCTACTTTTGTCAAAACCCCCAAATTGACCCATTTTAACCCTAAGTGAACCCAATGTCAAACCAAACCTACCCAATTGACCCCAATTTTGGTCCAATTCAATTCTAAACTTCAATTCAACATCCCCAATACCAATCTAGACCAAATCCAAGTCCAATTTGATTGACATTTGGATCCAATTCCACTTTTGACCTTAAGGCCCATTTTTCGACCTAAGCCCAAACCTAACCCAAATGAACCCAAACCCCAAAAATCAAAGCCCAACCAAAGTCAAAACCTCTTTGAAACACTCCCATAAACACTTCTCAACAATAATTCTACATCAATTTCAACCCTAGCCCAACATTGGCCCAACTTGGCCCACTTGGACCTATATTGGCCCATTCACCAAAAGAATCCAAATCCAACCCAATTCAAGCCCAAACTACCCCAAATTTGCTTCAAGTTACTCATGACACATCCATGAGCTAAACCCAACAATTATTTGGCCCAACCTTTTACAAAAATTTTCATCCATGAACACATTCATAAACTTAAAAGCCCACTTCCCTTAAACCCTTCTAAAAGCCCATTTCCTTCAAAATTCAAAAGCCCAAATCTACCCTAAAGCCCACATGACATCTCCATTTGTCATCCATTTAATTAAATCCATTACCTAAGTCCTAAAATCATCATTGAATTATTCCAAATGAAGCTTCATCCAAATTCCCATCAAATTACCAAAAATTTCTTAAAACCCATTTTTATGAAATTGACTCAACTTTCCCCAAGCCAAAGACAAGCCATGCAAGTCATTGACAAGCCACATGAAGCCATGGGAGGCTTGACATGTGACCATGCCATTAATGGTAAAAGGAGGGGCTCCTTTCCTAATCTTTCATTAAGCCTTTTTTACCTTAAGCATGTCACACACTAAACCATGTTTAGCCACCTCATCATGGATAGAGACCACACCACTCTCTCTTGGCCGACCCAACCGATCCTCTCAGCCCAAAATCAGGCCATGGGGAGGTGAACCAAGCCCAAAAGGTGAGTTGACCCATTTGGACCCAAAATAGGCTCATCCCCCATTCCATTTCAATCCAACTCCTTTACACATGACAATTGCCAATTGATTGCACAAGCCTCCAGCCCTGACCCACTCGAGCTTCGAGGGTGACTCGACCTCGGCCGGCCGGCCACCGGGCCGCCGGAAAACACCATGGCCGAGAGCTCACATGTGAGCCAACATTGAAATTCTCACTCGCCGAGCCGCCCTCGCCTAGTGGTCACCATGGCCGTTCTTCTCCTCACCGAGCAGACTCGATCCCAAGCCCTAACTCCCCTGGGAGGCCTCCCAGCCAGCTCTATTTAAACTCCACCCCTCTCGGCCATGAGAGGGAGAGAAGCACAAACCTTGCCAAAACTCTGCCAAAATTGTTCCAGACCCTTCTCCATCCTTAGAGCACTTGATCCCCAGTGAAATCCCCCTGCCATTTCTCCTCTGTAAGCTCAATTTCAGAGTTGAAATTCCACCCAAAACCAGGACACTTCTCCACGGTGAGCCAATTCCCAAATTGATTGGCTCTACACCTTCACCGGACCAAGGGAGGGTGTCCACCAGCAAAAGCCCCATCTCCGGGCCACCCGGTTGCTCCAGCCCTCCAAGCTTTGTGATCGGGCTTGGTCGAAATCATATCCAGTACAATTCACTGCGACCGGGAGACTTCATCCGGAGCTTGCTAGGACCCAATCGAAGGTGCAACAACTCTCGGATTGAAGCCACACTTCTCCGAGCCAAGGTATGAGCTAACTCTTCATCCCGAGCTTCGAAGATTCTCTATTTCAAATGCCTTAGTTTCAATGCATGTTAGCCGTATAGATGTGTTCGTCTCTTCAAGACGAATCCATAGAGTATAAGAACGTAAAAATCCATTGAGAATCGAGTGAGATCTTAGGGATTTAGTGTGGACGGCTCTCGGGTGAGAACACTTGGGGACGATGAACGGATGCCGTCCATTTAATACACGCGCGCACGGACGGCTCAGATGGCGTCGGACCAGGAGACGGTACGAGAACCGCGGGGCCCGGGCTGCTGACTCAGGTGGCGGCGTCGAATGGGAGCGTGCCGCGTGGTCTTTCGGAGCTGCCGAGGATGCGCTGGCGCCGCGTGGATAAATAGAAAAATAGGGTATTTTCTGATTTATTTAATTCCCTAAACTTCAAAAATTCATATCTCTGTGTAGAAAAATCACAAAAATAAAATAAAAATACCCTCTCGCTCGAGTGAACAGAGGAGAATAATGTGGAAAAGAAATCATTTAATTTCATAAAGTATTTTATTTTTTATGATTTATTTACTCTCTGCATTGTTTTAATTCTCCATGCATGCATACAATTCACCATGGCATGAGACCATAGGGCTTTTGAAGCCTCTGAACTTGGGAACATTCTCTGAATTTTCCAAGGTCGAGGCCATCTCTCGTGAAAAGTTATTTATTTTTCAAATGCATGTTGCTGTTTTGAGTATTTTAATTCCAAAAATTAGCATGTTGTGAAATAAATTCTAGAAAAATTTGGTGATGTTCCTTATGACCAGAGAACCCTAGGAAAAATAGATTTTGGCTTAGTTCATTTAAAACAACCCTAATTGGCTTAAACACCCAAAATAGGTCTTTAATTAATTAGAGTTAACCAGGCATCAAATTGACTTGAAATCAATTCTCCACTGACCTTTAGGATCAGAGGAACCCACCATAAAAATTTGAGGTCAATTGGACTTGGTTAGCCCCACTGATTGGGTTGATTAAGTCACTTAGCCATTTTAAACTTTAAAAATTCATAACTTTTAAAATACTTTTCAAAAATTCACCAAATTGGTTTTGGAGCCTCTCTGATATCAGGGGAACCTAAGAAAATTAAAATTTCAATTTTCTAAAAAAGTTGATTTTTAATAATATTTTAATATTTTTAATAATTAAAAAATAATAAAAATCACAAAAAATAATAAAATTCACCAAAATGTCACATTTTGAATTTTAATCACTTAGGAACAAATCCCACATTTTTCCTAGGTCTATTTAGTGAGATATTGAATTTTAAAGCCCTAGGGTAATTTTAAAATTAAAAAAATGTATTTTCTAGCATTTTCACTAAAATAATTATAATAAATCATAAAAAAATCAGAAAATTGCAAAATTTGTTTCTCTGGTTTCCTTGATATTAGAGAGATTTTTGAAAAATATAAAACCCATTTTTTAACATTTATTTTATTTTTAAATTAATTAACACTCCAAAACTTAAAATAATTATAATAAAAATAATATAATTCAAAAAATCACCAAAATTGGTCCAAGTGCTTCTCTGGTCATTAGGAATGTCACTTAATTTTCTTAAGGACAGAAACTTTCCCTTGGTCATGTTATTAAATTTTCCTTGAAAATCTCTATTTTCCACCAAAAATAATTATATAAATAAATTAAATACAGAAAAATCACATTTTCTCCTCTCATGTCTTTATTGACATATGAGTGAAGTCACATAAAAATTTCAAGTTCATTTGGGTTCAATTTAGTGAGTTATGAAATTATTAAGCTTAAAGGGTAAAATGGTAATTAAAATCTTTAATCCTTAATTAAAACTTTAGGTTTAATAAAAAATCAACAAGTAAAATATTTGATCTTAATCTGATTTGGATGATTGAAATTTAAATAATTAAAGGGTAGAAACCCATTAAACATTTTTTTAAATGATTAAACTTTAATTAAATAATAGATTAAATTTGGAAGAATAATAAATTGGAATTATTAAAATAGGGATATTTATTAGGAAGAGATTTATTCTTTAATTTAAAAATCCCTAAACTAATTATATCATTAATACTCAATTTTTAATTAAAATGATAACTCAAATTTAAAATATTAAAAGACTTAATTAAATTATTAAACTCTTTTGAAATTTCAATTAAAATTAAAAATAAAGTAAATTAAAGATAAATTAAATTAAATTAAATTAAATTTAACAATTAAATTAAATTAAATTAAACAATTAAATTAAATTAAATAATTAAATTAAATTAAATTAAATTAAATTAAACAATTAAATTAAATTAAATAATTAAATTAAATTAAATTAAATAATTAAATTAAATTAAATTAAATTAAATTAAATAATTAAATTAAATTAAATCAAATCAAATTAATTAAACACCAAATCAAATTAAATTGAACTATGTTAAACTAAATTAAGACTCAATTAAATTAAGTCGAATTAAATATAACATCACCTAAGACATAAAGAATTCAAAATAAATGAACACTATTCCAAATTTAAATTTTTTAACTTAAATCAAATCATTTGAATACTAATTTACCCTTGAAAGCTTTGATTATTATAACTCCTAAATGGAACATCAAATGAAGTGTTACCTCACTCATAGGATACTCAAATGTCCTAGTTCACTAAGCAAGTTAACAAGACTTGAAAACCTCGGACGATCGATTCATTTATATAATTAAATTCATTTGGACTTAAAACAATCTTGAAAATATTGAAAAGATGTTTAAGATTCTTCTTAAGCACTTCCTCAATATGATAGGATATTTATAAGAACAATTGGACTTAATTGTCCTTTGATGAAGAAAATCGTCCTCAAAACAAAAAACACAAAGAACCTAGACGTCATAAGAGTTGACTAGCTATAGGATTAGGAATTTGGTAGAAAACCATAACCCTTCCCTTAGCTTTACCTAGGGACTTGCTTAAATATTCTAATTGTGTTTTAAGTGCAGCTTGGGATGACGGGAAGACCCTCCGAGTACGCTTTTATTTTATTGCAATTTACTTTCTTGCAATTTACATTATCGCAATTTATTTAACCGCATTGCACTTACTTTTCTTGCATGATAAAACAACGATTGCATGAAAACCCACACCTTTAGGATAGTCCCCGAAACCGAAACCAAATTAAGTTAAAAGTCATTGCAAGATAAAACTCACCGCCACAACATTTCAAAATATAAAACAACTCAAAATTTAATCACAAACAGAACACAAAACTACAATTACAACTAAATTAAAACGTCCTGTTGGATGATCGGGAATACCTCGGATGATGTAACCTACGTGTTGCTAACGGGATTTCCCACGGTCTAAATGAAAGTGTGGAACTCATTCAGTTGAGTTTAGCAAATTCATCTGGACTAAGTGAATCCGATAAAAATAATGATGCCGGAAGGATGGAACCGTGGGATCTTAACCGGTGTCGTTATAATCAACTTTAAGATTTGTTTTAATTAAAACGTAAAAAACACTTGGAAAATTAAGACTTCTCTAAACCAAAACACTTTTCTCATCTCCTGATTTATGATTTCTAAAACTAAACCTCTGCAACAACAAGGAACTTGGAGCATGGTGGGCAGCACGGCCATCGTCATCAGCAAAACTTGAACCTACTTCAGCAAAACTTTCCTAGAATTAAACAACAAAGCCATAGGATTTCGAGGTAGCTTGCCTAGTGCAACATAAATCCTCAACTCTTCGTTAGGCATTTGCATTGCAAATTAAGCCCTAACCGGTCTTAGGATTCCGAGGTAGTCGTCCGATACGACAATAAACCCTCATATCTTCTGGGCTATTTGTTTGATTTTATCATACAAATATAAGCCCTAATTAATTAAAATTGGCAAGATCAAAACATTTAAATAAGTATTAGGACTTTCCTAAACTCAAGCCAAACAATAGGATAGTCGGGAAATTACCGAAGTTCACTTCAAATCTGTGATTTCTCCTACTTTTCTTCCTTTGGATTCACAAAACAAAATGTTCCAAAATTTGATCCATTCCCTATTGAAATTCCAAAATTCAATCTTTGAAAACCTTAAACTTTGAAATTCTTGAAAGCGAAGTTATTGATTATTATCGAGAGTTTTCTTAGGTGATTCCCGTCACTTAAGATGTAATTAACTATAGTGGCTTGCCCTTATAGGGAATTTTAAAGAACCCATGTAATATAAACCCCGTTTGATACTTTCATATTAAGCAGGGAATTTGTCGGCTTATAAAATTGGTTCGCGGACCAAACGAATGTCACAAAACTTCTAGTTTATTTCGATCGAGCCCCACCATCAAGCGTATGTCTATCCTTAGGGATAGATACACGGTTTGTGGTGCGGTGCTCGTTTATATAAACTATTTGGGATGTGAGATCGGCTTAATCTCATATCTTAAAACTTTCAAATTTAAAAATTATTTTCAAAGCCAAATACTACTTTCTAAATTATATATATATTTAAATCAAATTTAAAATTTAAATTCGCCGACAACTTCTGTTAGGCGACCCCCCTTTTAAAATACAATACAACCTAAAATAAGCCGCACCAAATTCTGGCGACTCCGCTGGGGATTATTCCTCTCTCCATTATAATCAAATAATTCTGCTTTCAAAAATCGGTAGTGTATCCATGTCCCTAATGGATCAAACTACCCTTCTTTCCGTTGGAATACTATGTTCATTTCTATCTCGAACAAGTATAGCCAACATTCTCTCGGATTTAGGAGCCACTCGTTTAGACACCCCTAAACGCAGAGGTTCGGAGATCCTTTTACCTCATTTCCGAGGTGGGGTGGACCCCCGATAGGTGTTAGTTTAGGAGTGATCCTTCGAGTCGGGAAGTCTTGCTTAAGACTTTCTTTTCCTTTCTGAATCGGATTCCTTACCTTCTCTATACCTTTGAACATTCCGTTCTAAATAAACAAACCCTCTAATAAGTGATTCTTTTAACAAACGATTCTTTTTTTATAAATACATGAACAAAGAATGAGTTCGGACTCTTTTTAATTCCTTTCTTTTCGTCCTAAAGAAAAGAAGCATAACTTGGGGCTGACAACCAGAATCTACCTTGCAGAAATGGAAGCCCCGAAACCGATTTTCTCCTTCACCAACGGACTGGACTTCGCTGTCTATAAGGATGAGCTGCCCGACAATGGGGTCATCCGATTTGGACAGGGATTCGAAAACACGAACGTCAAAGTCACCGACGTCTCCCTCTTTGCACTGACGAACAAGGTATCTGAAGCTGAGGAACCACTGCTTGAGTTCAACCTTAGGTCGACCCAAGAGTTTCCTCCCCTGCAAAGGGTCCCGACTAGGAGGAGTACTGCCGTCCGCAGGAGGACCGTTCTCACTACCCCCACCGGTCTAGTTGTTTCGCACCTACCCCGACTTCGCCAAATCAAAGGGGAAAGAAATCCGTAACTATGATAAACCCGTTACCGTGGAGGGTACGGATCTTCCCGTAAGACCTTCGTCTTCGAAATCGGGTCCAGCTTCGAAGATTCCTTCGCCGACAAAGACCCAAAGAAGAAATAGAAATAGAAGGATCGCTAGGGAAGCCGTAGCCGCCGAGATTGCCTTCCGGAGGAAATTCCGGAGTTGCCGGAATATACACCGTTACTGTGAATATACACCACCGCCCGACTACATACCACTTTTGGGAGGAAGCAGGTTCCATCCCCTCTCCGCCGCAGAGGATGAGGAGAATGTTCGAAAGATTGTCGCCACATTATCACGACCCGCATACTACAACGATAGCCGCAAGAAAAGAACTAGAACTACGCCGTTTGCTCGACCGCAAACTTTGGTAGAAAAGCCAGCAAGGAAGGAAAACCGCCCCGTGTCGGAAATTCTACGAAGGATAGGACGGGTGCCGCGTCAAATCCCGTCTTGGGCCTCGAGTAGAACCCGCCGTCATGATAGAAAAGCCAAGCAAGAGAATGAAGGCTAGCCCGCCCGTCGTAGTATCGGGATTACGGATTAGGGAGGATACCACCTTCCAAAGCATTTGGCCGATGGACCATCCGGTCCTAGACCTTCCGTCGCTAGAAGGATGGTATGGCGTCCCACTACGGGGCGATCGAGATCGAAACGAGCAGCCCGAGAAAGAAAGTCTCGCCAGGAGGCCGGAATCGAAGAAAGTGCTACCGCGATGAAGGGGACTCGTGAAAAGGGACCCGCAACCATCGCATAACAACCACAAAGATACACGAAAGCTCCGCTAGAAGATGCCATGGAAAAGCCGAGAACCGACATCCGACGGTTGGCAAAAGAAAGAGAAGAAAAGTTCGGAGATGAGATCGACTCATCGGAATTCATGGACAATGAATATGCAGAAATCAACATGGTTGAGACACGAGCTTCATCGCCTTCAAGGTGCTCCCGCGACTGCGCAGAAGAGAGGAGCCGAACCGATGAAGAGACGACTTCGAGAAAAGGACGACACGATCGCTCAAATGGCGAAGAGGATGGAAGAGATGGCCATAGCTCTAGCCACTCTCCAAAGTCAAGTACAACCACATGGAGAGACACCCCGTGAGGTCATTCACATCGTAGACGGAGGAAAGGAGATTACATCCGTCAATGGGGATGACCAGCCGAAAAGGATACAAGACAAAGTATGATCCCCGAAAAGGATATCAAGAACTTGGTAGAACAAGCAGTGCGAGAAGCCTTAGCACAATCGAAGAACGGGACATCCATTCGGACGGGTAGACCTTACCCGGAAGAATTCGACGCCGTCCAATACCCGAAAGGCTTCGTACCACCTCTCGTTTAAGACCTTCGACGGAACCGGGAACCCCCGACAAGCATGTTGCACACTTTCGTGCCGCTTGTTGCAATGCCGGCGGGAGCGATGCGTTACTCTTCCGACAGCTCGTTAGCGAGTCTGTCGAGAATCGCCTTCGACCGGTATGCGAATTACCCAACGGTTCAGTGAAGACATTCTCGCAGTTAGAGAGCCTCTTCATCAAGCGATTTGCCGGAGCTCGCACCACATCACTATAGGTGATTTAGTGGTAGAGAAACAAAGGCCGAATGAAACTCTAGTGGATTACATACTTCGATGGAGAAATTTAAGCATGAAGTGTGAACCACAACTCGCAAGAGCAACATGCGATCGGCATCTTGCTTAAAAGCATTCACGGCCCGATAAAGACTTCTCCTCAAGGGATTCACTCGTTAAGACTTTTGAGAAGTTGTTAAGCAAGGCCGGAAGCTTGCAAGAAGAGGCGAAGCAATTAAGTTTTGCCGACAAGACGGACAAGCGAAGCCGGTGAAGACTTTCGAAAAGAAATCCGGGTCGTTGCAGCAGTTGACAAAGGCAAACAACCGATGCAAATACCACCGTAACGACCGCAAGAACCACAACAAAATTACCAAGAACCCCGGTCCAACTATCGATCGTCTCCGCAAGATGAACAACCGTCTCGTCCGCAACGTACATCGAGGGAGCTTCGAGCGAGAGAATATCCGTTCAAAAATGAAGCAAGTACCAAAGATGTTCCGTAGCTTAATGAAAACTCCAGATTTCCAACTGCAGAGCCCAAAAGACCGGAGGAAGTCAACAGGAAAGGTGATCCCAACTTTTGCCCCTACCATCGGATGCTCGGGCACAAGATAGAAGACTGCATTACCTTTAAAAGTTGGCTCAATGACAACCTTCGGAAAGGAAATATAACAATCCCAAAGGAGTACATGAAGGAACCCCAGAAAGGAGGTTCCGTCAATGTTATCTCAACCGATCCCGTCATCCCGATAGATCCCTATGCGACTGACGATGGATGGACTACCGCCTAGACGAGATCTTCGAAGAAGATTTTAGACAACATCCGAACCGCTTCGGTGCGAGCTTCAATTCGTAGTTCGAGACCCGTTAAGCCGGTACTATCACTTGCGATAGAAGAACCACCTCGACAGGAGAAAATCGAAGAGAAGAAGAAAATCGACGAAGAAGAGGGGACCGAGACTCCTAAGGCTAGACTAGGGGCCGCTTATCCTAGGATAGTTGTTTCCGATTCGGGGAGAAATCCCTCGAACCTCCGATTTTGTATGATTATCCGCTCACTTCGGTGGGATCATATAATGATAAGGGTGATGGCGTTGGCTACGTTTTGACTCGTTTCTAACGATTACGTAACTAGCGACAATCCGGCGTCGATTTCGATACCAACAACAATTCTCAAATCATACATGATCTCGACGATCACAATGACAAAGAAGGCATCCATCAAGGAGGATACGAGAGTTCAACAAGCAACGGATCTATCCGCGAGTTTCGAGGAGCTCCAGCTTACGATAGAGTTAGAGCCTTCGATTTTGAAGATAATCCGAAGAGCTCGTCATTCCGATTCAGGAGGAGACACCGACAAACTCAACACTAGATTCGAAGAAATTACGAAGTCAACTTGAGAAGTGGAAGAGTTCTACCTCCGAGAATGGGTCCAAAAGACAAAGGAAAGCAGGTGGTTGTTCAAGAAGAACCAACCCCAGCAGAAGAAATACCCATTCGAGAAGAAGCCGAGACACAGGAGAACAAAGTGGACTACAACGTGCTAGCCCATCTTAGGAAACTACCGGCCAAACTGAGCATTTACGATGCTCTCATCTTATCAAAGGAGATGAGAGAAGCTCTGATCAAGGCCTTACTCGATCCGGAAATTGCTTAGCTCAAATGGCCGGGATTCCTTAGATGAGGTTTGCTCGTTAAAGGAACGACGAGGTGTTACCTTCACGGACAATGACCTACTACTTGGGACGACGAGATCACAACCGACCATTGTACATTTCGCTCACAATCGGGAAGTTTACGCTCTCCGCAGTATTGGTGGATCCAGGAGCATCAATCAATATAATGAGTCTTCGAACACTAGCATACTTGGAAATCGATGCTCGTGAGCTCGAGGCCGACAAAATGTTATTAAGAGGATTCAACCGTAAAGGAGAAAGAGCCCTCGGGTCAATAACGCTACCGATGAAGACCGGTGATTTAGCAAAGACAACCGCAAAATTTCATATAATCGATTCGAAACGTCGTTCAACGCTCTACCTGGGCCGACCATGGATACATGAAAACAGGATGGTACCATCATCTCTACACCGATGCATCAAGTACTACGATGGAGGGGAACAAGGCATCAAAGGTGACTTGCAACCATTCTCCGTACATGAAATTGGAATCCATGAAGATGCGGCTTATTATGCACCGCCAAAGAAAACAATCTTCTCCGGAGATACCATAACAAATGAAGCAAAGAAAGTTCGAGACAACGAAGAACCCGAAGTTCTAGTCCAACGAGTCACTCACCACTCCCTTCCGGCGAGATGGTGAAGGTTTCTCCACAACTCGCATCCGAGGTCGAGGCCGGGGACGAGGCCGTGGTAGAGACACTAGGACAATCGGATGTAAGAAACCAGCCATCAATGTTGATTGGGAAGATAGTTCCGAAGAAGAAAAAAAATCAAGCAAGAAGCAGCAACAATAAGTCGAAAGAAGCCGCAATACAAGATTCCCCTCGAAGATGAAAAGAACGAAGAATACAAATCAATGTACGAGAAGATTAACCACTACGTACGTACTATGACCCTAACTCCGATCCATTCTAACAAGATCGAGGGTATGGAGGTCAAAGAGGTACGTAGTGACGGTGCAAAGCCGATCAAATTCTACCGCGGTGCTTCTTCCTCCAAAATTGAAAATCATGTACAATTCGAAGATGTCACTTCATCAGAATTAATGGAATTACCTTTTGAGTGGTACTCTCCCTGTGTTCAAAATTTAATTCAACGTGGTTTCTTACCTCGACAATGGACAAAAGGCCAATCACAACATTTTGAAAAGTTATGGAATAACTCCGGTCGTCCTCCCAATTCAAAGTATGGACTCGGATTCGGCACGGTAGGGCCGGCTGACGATACCGAATTTTGCTTGGTTGTCACTTGCAAGTCCAATGAAAACTCGCATGGAAACTACGGACGAACCCGAAGATTTACAAATCGGAGACGCTCCACCGAGATTCGAAGAAGAAATTAAATCCACAATAGATGAGTTAATGGAAGTTAACTTAGGTACTAGCGAAGAGCCTAGACCTACCTTTGTTAGCTCCTTACTCAATAAAGAAGACTCCGAAGAAATAATCAAGTTATTAATGGAATTTAAAGACTGTTTTGCTTGGAGCTACGATGAAATGCCGAGATTAGCTCCGTAGGTCGTGTCCATAAGCTAGGAGTGGATCCTACTTCGTTCCGATCGTACAAGGTCCCGAAGAATGCGTCCGGAAATCGAACAACAAGTCATAGCCGAAGTTAAAAAGCTAATAGACGCTAAATTTGTCCGTGAAGAACAATACCCGACCCGGTTAGCCAATGTGGTGCCAGTCGAAAGAAGAATGGTCGTATCGAATTTGTGTGGACTTCGTAGATTTAAACAAGGCATGTCCAAAAGATGAATTCCTCTACCGATCCCGTAATTAATGATCGACATTGCTTCAACGCATGAAATATTTTCATTCATGGATGGATCTTCGGATACAACCGGATAAAAATGGCTCCAGAAGATGAAAAGCTTACGGCATTCGTAACGCCGATCGGAGTATTTTGCTACACGGTGATGCCATTCGGATCGAAGAACGCAGGAGCAACTTACCAAAGAGCAATGACAAGAATTTTTGATGATCTCATCCACAATCAAGTCGAATGCTACGTGGACGATGTGGTCATCAAAAGCAAAGTAAAGGAAAACCACTTGTATGATTTGAGAATTGTTTTCGAACGATTAAGGCAATTTAACCTTAAGATGAATCCCTTAAAATGCGCCTTCGGCGTTACCTCCGGAAATTCTTAGGATTCGTTGTCCGACATCGTGGAATTGAAATCGACCCGAGAAGATTAAAGCTATCTTAGAAATGTCGCCTCCCAAAACCTTAAAACAACTACGATCTTTTCAAGGGAAGTTGGCATATCTTCGACGCTTTATCTCAAACCCGTCGGTAGGTGTCGGCCTTTCTCGGCACTAGTTAAAAAGGACGCCAAATTTATTCGGGAAGAGAAATGTCGAAGGCCTTCGAAGACATTAAACAATATTTAATGACACCTCCCGTCTTAGCAGCCCTGGGCCTCGTGTAGACCGGCGATACTTTACACCGCGGCTCTGAGACGACTCCCTCGAGCCCCGTTAGCCTGTGTCAATGATGAGGGTAAAGAAAATGCTCTTTACTAATAAGCCGTCGTTTACTTCCGACGGAAGTAAGGTATCCCGCAATTGAAAAGCATTGTTTGGCCCTGATCTTCGCCGCTCAAAAGCTCAGGCACTACATGCTTTCTCATAAGGTCAACCTAATCTCGAAGTTTAATCCATTGCAATACTCGATGACTCGTCCAACACTTTCCTGCAGACTTGCCGGATGGTCAATGATATTATTGCAATTCGATATAACTTTCGTGCCTCTCGCGTGCCGTAAAGGGACAAGTCTTAGCAGACTTCCTCGCAAAGACATCCTTTGCCGCCGAATCTCCTCTCAATGATGATTTGCCGGATGAACAAATAATGAGCCTAGAAGACCCCGATGATCGACGTTGGGAATTGTATTTCGACGGAGCATCTTCAAGACACAAAGACGAAGAATCGCAAGTG
Organism: Papilionanthe hookeriana x Papilionanthe teres; assembly: GCA_022702705.1. NCBI lineage: Eukaryota > Viridiplantae > Streptophyta > Magnoliopsida > Asparagales > Orchidaceae > Papilionanthe > Papilionanthe hookeriana x Papilionanthe teres. The sequence continues at coordinate 26,656,629 of CM040433.1, read as the reverse complement.
ATAGTGCCCTGGTAAGGGTGAATCGGGCTAATCTTTATAACACCGGAGCGGGGGATGTTAAGATACTCCTACCACTTGACGTAACCGTGTACAAACAACGAGCGGAATATGAAGCCCTCATAACGGGATTGGAATTAACTATTCAAATGGGGATAACGGACATCAACATCTACGGGGATTCACGAGTTAATCATTCAACGGATCGCCGGACAAGTACAGAATTTTAAAGCCAAGACTCGAACAATACTTCCAAGATGCCATACAAGTTGTTGGAACAGATTCCAAATGTGACAATCTTCAAAATTCCCGTAAAAGAAAATGCTCTAAGCAGATGCTTTAGCCCGTCTCGCAAAAGAATTTGCCTGTTTGCAAGATGAATCGGTGGAAGTGTCGGTTCACCGGACGTCGGTCCTATCACAGCTCGACATAGACACAATACACAAATCAGCAAAAGAAAAAGAATCGACTGCAGCAGATGACGTAAAACACAGAAGATTGGCGACGACCATCGATGAACTATCCGCAAACGAGAAAGCTACCGGACGATAGGTCGCGGCCCATCGGATCAAGAAAAGAACTCGTCCTACGCATTAATAAACAACACATTGTACGAAGGTCTTTTGATCAAATGTGGCTAAGGTGCTTAAGCGGGTCCGAGGCCCGTGAAATCGTTAAAGAGGTGCATTCGGGACTCCGTGGCGCTCACCGCCGGGTCCAAAAATGAAGATGAAAATTAAAAGACTAGGGTACTACCGGCCCTCGATGATGACCGACTGCATGAAAATCGCCAAGAGCTGTCACCAATGCCAAGTGCACGAAGTGGTTCTACACCAACCTCCAAATGTGCTACACCCGACAATTGCGTCGTGGCCGTTTGAATGTTGGGGCACAGATATAGTGGGTCCAATAGAACCACCATCTTCGAAAGGACATCGTTTCATTCTTGCGGCTACAGATTACTTTTCCAAGTGGGCGAAGCGGCTCCACTTAGAGAAGTGAAAGCACACCACGTGCTACAGCTTTTCAAGAACCAAGTTGTCTACCGTTTCGGAGTGCCGCGCGAGATCATCTCGTATAATGGGTCGACATTCGAAGCACACAAATCAACAATTTTGTCGGGAGACACGGAATCGACCGGCGATACTCGACAATTTACTACCCAAGAGCAAACGGTCTCGCCGAGGCTTTTAATAAAACTCTCGTTCAAATCTTAAAGAAAACCCCGGACGATAATAAGAGAAATTGGCACGAGAAATTGTTAGAAGCCTTATGGGCCTACCTGGACAACCTTCGAACTCCTACTCAAGCTACACCTTACACTCTGGTGTATGGGTCCGAGGCAGTGTTACCTTTAGAGGTTCAACTTCCTTCACTCAGAATTGCAGTTGCAAACAAGATCACGACAGAAGAAAACGCCAAATTACGACTCGAAGAATTAGAAAGCTTGGAAGGGAAAAGACTTGCAGCGCAACAGAATTTAGAACTATACCAAGCTAAAATGGTTCAAGCCCATGACAAACTGGTCCGCCCGAGAACCTTCAAAGTTGGTGATTTAGTTCTCGTTCTCAAGAGACCTATTCTTGCACACCGTAAGATAGGAGGAAAATTTGAACCCACTTGGGAAGGACCGTTTGTGGTTGAAGCATTATACTCGGGAGGTTCCTACCGACCTAGTGAATTGCCAGGGAGAACGACATATGCTTCCGATCAACGGACGATACTTAAAAAAATATTACGCTACCTGATGTTTCGAAGGAATGAATTCTTCATCCCTAAGAAACACGGGTGAAGTAATTACTTATGATTGGGTCCGAACTCAAAATAATAAAATGTGCTAAGATAAATAAAATCATGATAATAAAGTTTTCCTTGTTTTCTTCTTCAAATCAAAATCTCTTCCCTGATCTTATCCTACTTCATTCCTGTTAAATTTGAAAATAAAAAAGATATATAAAAAAAATGTATCTTTAATAAACATTTTCTTAATGTTCTTGTTCTTAGTACAGCCCCTGATCCTTTTCCTTGTCTTTTCGCAGGGAAATGTCGAACGGGCGGTTGGTCTTGAACTTTAAGAATGGCGTAAGCCTCGCACTCGATGAAAAGAGGGTGAAAGATGGAGCGATAATCGAGATTGACTCGTATTTCGCACCGACGAGCCTACAAGACGAGGAAAGTGACCGGGTCCCGAGCAACCGAGAAGAACCGGCCGAGATGGACGGTGATGAAAGTGGGTGGCCCAAGCTACCAATCCAACAACAAGAAAAGAAAAGCAAACACCGAAGAAGATAAGAAAGTGAAGTCCGTAGTCGCTACAGGCGGAGGGCGAGCTTGTCGCCGCCGCGCCCGCAGAGATTCAAGAAGTTCGGAGGGCTACTCTCACGACCACGCAACGAAGGAATAAGAATCGCCGTATCCGTAAGATGTTAACAAAACTAGCCGCGGACCGGCGCGACGAGACAGCTTACTACGCCGCACGTACACTTCAAGGACACCGGTTCACCAGAACTCGAAGAAAGGAGGCCGGCTCCTATGATAACGTAAAGAACCGTGGAAATCTCCGGAAGATCGAAGGAAGAAGGCTACCACGCCACCGGATAGAACCACCGGCGAGTGCATGACCTTGTTGCGAAGCAACCCCGGGGATGTCCCGACGTGCATCATCCCCGAGGAGCCGAGGTATGCAGGGGAACGTGAAGGGATTGAACCATATATCCCACAATATGTCACAAGGCCTCGCCATCCGCAGATCATTCCGGAATACGAGCCGGAGAGAATGCGAATGTTGAAAAGAAAACTTTCGAATACTTCGAGAGAATTAAAGGAAGAAGAATCAACATACTAGAAGGCCTCGAGCTACACACCGACGTATTCTCGGAGTATGAACAACAACGAAATCGTGGATCGTATCCAGGATCCGAAAAGAATGGGCCGAGCGAGCCGCCTAAGGGAAAACACATACTCGGAACCCCGGAGATGGATGCCGTGGAAAGGAAGAATCACAATACAATGCGGATGTCGCTACAACTTTGTCGAAGACGTAAAAGGAAACCCACCAGGGATACTCCGTCATGGGCAAGTAGATCCGATGCCATTAGTTATCAAGAGAATGGTAAAAAGATTGATAACATGGAGGGTACCGCAACAGATTGCATACTCAATAGCCGCATTATCAATATCTACAAACGAGGTGACCGCATACCCCCACATATCGATCACCACGACTTCGTCGACCTTTCGCACCGGTCTCTTTCTTGAATGAGTGCAACATCATGTTCGGATCCGACCTCCGGATAGCGAGCCCGGGTGAGTTCCGAGGGCCGATAAAGATACCTTTACCGGTGGGTTCCGTCATGATACCGCAAGGTAACGGAGCGGATATCGCAAAGCATTGCATACCGGGGTGCCGGTGGAGCGAATCTCGGCTACTTTCGTGGAGGATGGACGACGGGAAAATACCTTACCATTTCCAACCGCATCCGTAGCTAGAGAACCTCCGCCTTACGAGTCGTGAGTTACATGGGAAATATCACACCTCCAATGTACATCCAGATCGGCATCCTTGCCAAGGATGGCTTGGAAGGTGATGTTATTGATCATGTACCTCACTATTCGTACATGGATTTTTGACAGATGATTCTTTTGATGGATCAACAAAGATCATACACAGATCCGTTTTGAGTCTACATGGATTGTATGAAATATATTCCAGATCGAGTTGTGTGATATATTTTCAACATGATTGGAATGAAAGTGACCATGTCACGTTTTTGGCCTTCACCTCTTTTGTGCAAATTGATTAGGAAACGCCATTAAAGTTAAATGAACTTTGAACAAAGAACAGAAAAGAAATAAAACAAAAAAAAGAGAATAAAAGAAAACTTTCTAAAAAAAAAATCTGAAAGATGACAAACACCTAGTTCACATGAACATTAAATAAACAATAAAATAAAATTTGAACCATTAAAAGATAAACGAAATCAACACAAATCTCAAATTCCATCCTTCCAAACTTCAAATCAAATTTCATCTTTACAAATTCCAAATCAAATCCTCAATCAAATTCCAAATCCACTCTCGATCAAATTTCAAATTTGATCTTCCCAAATCTCAAATCAAATCCTCAATCAAATTCCAAATCCACTCTCGATCAAATTTCAAATTTGATCTTCCCAAATTCCAAATCAAATTCTCAATCAAATTTCAAATCCAATCTCGATCAAATTTCAAATTTGATCTTCCAAATTTCAAATCAAATCTTAAATCGAATTTCAATCGAGTTCAAACTCATCCTTCCAAATTTCCAAATCCAATCTTTCCAGGCTTCAAGTCTCAATCAAATTCAAATTCAATTTCTTCCAGATCTCGAATCAAATATCAATCGAATTCAAAATCAAACTCTTTTGGGTCAAGGATTTTACATCCAAGACTACACTGCTTTAGGATTCTTTTCCTACTGCACTGAAATACATCAAATTCAAACCTTTTGGGTCGAGGATTTTACATCCAAGACCGCACCGCTTTAGGATTCTTTTCCTACCGCACCGAAATACATCAAATTCAAACTTTTGGGTCGAGGATTTTACATCTAAGACCGCATCGCTTTAGGATTCTTTTCCTATTGCACCGAAATACATCAAATTCAAACTTTTGGGTCGAGGATTTTACATCCAAGGCCGCACCGCTTTAGGATTCTTTTCCTATTGCACCGAAGTACATCAAATCAAACCTTTTGGGTCGAGGATTTTACATCCAAGATCGCATCGCTTTAGGATTATTTTCCTATTGCACCGAAATACATCAAATTCAAACCTTTTGGGTCGAGGATTTTACATCCGAGACTCGCATCGCTTTAGGATTCTTTTCCTATTGCACTCGAAATACATCAAATTCAAATTCAAACCTTTTGGGTCGAGGATTTTACATCCAAGATCGCACTCGCTTTAGGATTCTTTTCCTATTGCACCGAAATACATCAAATTCAAATCTTTTGGGTCGAGGATCTTACATCCAAGACCGCACTCGCTTTAGGATTCTTTCCCTATCAGCACCGAAATACATCAAATTCAAATTTTTGGGTCGAGGATTTTACATCCAAGACCGCACCGCTTTAGGATTCTTTTCCTATTGCACCGAAATACATCAAATCAAACTCTTTTGGGTCGAGGATTTTACATCCAAGACCGCACCGCTTTAGGATTCTTTTCCTATCGCACCGAAGTACATCAAATTCAAACTTTTGGGTCGAGGATTTTACATCCAAGACCGCACCGCTTTAGGATCCTTTTCCTATCGCACCGAAATACATCAAATTCAAACCTTTTGGGTCGAGGATTTTACATCCAAGATCGCACTCGCTTTAGGATTCTTTTCCTATTGCACTGAAATACATCAAATTCAAACCTTTTGGGTCGAGGATTTTACATCTAAGACCGCACTGCTTTAGGATTCTTTTCCTATTGCACTGAAATACATCAAATCAAACACTTTTGGGTCGAGGATTTCACATCCAAGACTGCACTGCTTTAGGATCCTTTTCCTATTGCACTGAAATACATCAAATCAAACACTTTTGGGTCGAGGATTTCACATCCAAGACTGCACTGCTTTAGGATCATTTTCCTATTGCACTGAAATACATCAAATCAAACACTTTTGGGTCGAGGATTTCACATCCAAGACTGCACTGCTTTAGGATCCTTTTCCTATTGCACTGAAATACATCAAATTCAAATCTTTTGGGCCGAGGATTTTACATCCAAGGCTGCACTGCTTTAGGATTCTTTCCCTATTGCACTGAAATACATCAAAATCAAACACTTTTGGGTCGAGGATTTCACATCCAAGACTGCACTGCTTTAGGATCCTTTTCCTATTGCACTGAAATACATCAAATTCAAATCTTTTGGGCCGAGGATTTTACATCCAAGGCTGCACTGCTTTAGGATTCTTTCCCTATTGCAATAAAATACATCAA